>JANEYF010003387.1:45000-757675 GCA_029963845.1 Rhamnusium bicolor | reverse complement strand
TACTCTCCCTGTGACTATCGTCGAAAGTGAATGTTGTTTTTCCACCTTAAAAAGAATAAAGACATTTTTAAGAAATACCATGGGTCAGGAAAGGTTATCTTCTTTAGCTATGCTTACCATAGAAAGGTCATTAATAAAGAAGATAAAAGACTTTAATGAAAAAGTAATTGACCATTTTGCATCTCAAAAAGACCGGAGGATCAACTTGGAATTTAAATCACTTTAAAAGGTAGGTAATACAGTAAACTTTTCTAATTGACCTCCCTCTCTTGACCCACGAACCGCCGTTGATATCAACGACATCTATTATTGTCCTATAACTGTATGAATATTTCATGTCGATTCACTAATTTCACGTTACAAAATGTAGAAATTTGCAGCATCTGAATGAAAGCCTTAGTTAGCTTGGATTCCAAGTTGTTCAGTATTACTAGAGGCTGTGGGTAGTTTATAGTATTATAGACTGCTGAATCGAACAAAGCTATTTGAATTTAAAACGTCTATTTGATTTCTGAAGAAATAAGCAAGAATGACGTCAGCTCAAAAACAAAACTGGAAATGCTTCATATATAAAAATATAAGAACTACCTTGTATTGAAAAACTAGTTTTCATAAACGTTATAATTTATTATCTAGAGCCAAAATACGAGACGATTCAGTATTACAACTTATGTATTAAATATGAATTATTAAATAATATAAGAAATAAGTGCATCACAGTTGATTAAGATTTTGTACAACTGCAGCATGTATTTCACTACAGTAATGTTGAGGGAATAGGGAAGGTGATCACCCAAGCGCGTCCTTGCCACGTTACACAGTTCCTCTCTCCTTATCAATGCACAACGAACTCTATGACTACCGCACTCTGTTACACGGCCATTACTAAATGAAATCCTCGATTGAATGCCTCCTTTCTCAATCAATAACGTTCAATACTACTTGTAACTCCATTACGGTCACGTTAGTATATTAGCAATGGTAATTAGTTCATAATCATCAATACAGACTGTGGATAATGTATTATTCTATTAACATAAATTGCAAGTTTACTGATTGCTGAGTCAATAACAAATATACATAACTTATATGAGGTATAGAACTTAAAGGGAGGCTATGGCGGTCTATCTGAGAATGCGGGATTCTGGGAGCTGGCGATATTCAGGTAGAGCTGAAGGTCACGCATTGCTGTACTGGCGGAGAGGAAAATATGCTCTCCCAGGACGAGATCAGCCCTCATTCAGAAGAGCGGAGAGCGAGAACGCCTTAGAAGAGCTTGCCAGGCATCAACAAGTAAGACTATTGTGGGTTCTGAAACATATCGAGGTTCCAGGCAACGAGAAGGCCAATGAATTGGCTAAACTTGGAGCCGAGGAGCTCTGTCTCGGGCTTGAGCCTATATTGGATATCACAAGAAGAGAGGTCACGATAGTCCTCAATGAGTGGGTCCACGAGGCATTAAGTAGGTAAGCATTGGAAGACTAACAGGGCATGTATTATTGAAATTACAAAATAATGCCGTTACGTCATCGTTATAATTCATATGAACCAAATCGGCACTGCGTTAGTCAAATTCATGCTTGTTGAAATGACCAGATATAAACAAACTTTACTCGTTGCAGGTAAAAAAGTAAAAACATAACCTACAATTTGTTCGCTAAAAGTCAGAATTATTTTAATGATTTCGTTAGTCTTTAAATTTTAACTAATTTTATGTTTTTTATATAATTTGACAAGTAGATTGCTTGTAGATATTAATAATTACATTTAAATTAACTAACATCATTAAAAATAAAAAACTGTCTGGTGGTGTTCTAAAAAAAGCATTTTGTATGTACTGTTTTTTATAACATTATCCATTATAAAATTTGGCACCCAACGTGGGGCCCGAAGATTTTAAAACGGGTAATGTTTTAAAATAAAACAGTGCTTTACACCCATGCACCATAAGGGTGGCTCGATAGCTCAGTGGAGGTGGTCGTGGTCCAGATGGCTGGTGACGATATCCTGGTAATATTTTATGGGCACCACTTTATTTATTATGGCCAAATGAAAAAACCATTTAACGTTTCACTACTCTTTATTTAGGATAAATTGATACAATATGGCCGAACTATATATAACAAAACCTCGGTTAAAATTCACAACGGTATTAATCACTTAAGCAACAAAATAATGATTCCGCCTTTAGGCGTTATACACGCAGTATATCACTTATTAATTTTATACAATTAATTTTTAACAGCTCCTTCGATAGAGCATGACACGTTCGGTCACTCTCTCGTTTCCCAACTAACTAATTCTACTCGTCAGTGCCGTGTGCACGCACTGCCCCTCTTAGCTTCCGTTATCTCTAGAAACCTTAACAACGTTACAGTCTAAAAAGTTATAGCACATTGCTCTATTGAAAGTAGTGCTGGGGAAAATGAAATATCCCACAAAACGATTACCGTATGTGGTTATACAAACATTTCCTTAAACGTATGCTGAGAGTGGATTACTTTTATTGCCTTTGGATTTGCATCAGCTTAAAATGAGTATTGTGGAATTTAAATATCCTTTGGCTCGCCTCGTTCGTAAATGAAATATTATCTAGAAAATCTGGAATAGTTACATTGTTTTCACAAAAATCAACGCACAGATGCCTATCTCCGGGTGACAATTCTTGAACTTGTTGCATATGAAATGGATCTAACTGCTGTTCGTGTAGTACTCGTAAGATAATGGTTTGAGATATATCTGTTCTGAGAGCTAATTGTCTAGTACCAATAGTGGGATTTTCTGATACAAAATCCAATATGTTCTACTCTACTGCAACATTTCTTGGGAAGATCTCCCACTTCGTGGTTTTAAATTTGCGATTTCACGAAGTCGTCTTTTCTTAATAATATTTTTATAATGACTAAGATAACGCCTAGATGCAGTTAAGGCATTACTCATACTATTCTCCTAGCGTTAAAAAATAATTTCACTGCAGTATAGACATACATTTTTAACTTAGACAATGAAATAATATAACTGCGCTATAAAATTTCTGAAACTATATTGACATTTGACAGGTGTCAAATTCAGCTTAATACGACAAATTATGTCTTAATATTTATGACGCGAAAATATGAAATTTCTTGAAATGAACTTATCCGAATGAAAAAATCAAATAACTCGAGAACGACTCATTCCATCGCATATTAACAAGAATACCATTTTTGAGCCTACTAGACCAAAGAATATTTTTCTTTTAGATTTTTGTCTCAAAAGTTGAAAGTAAAAAAGTTAGCATGAACAAGCGGCAGCACCCCCAAGTATAAACTTAAGAAAGGGGGCACAATTTCAGGAGGCACACACAAAATGGGTTTTACTACTCTTCATTCTTGCCTAAAATTACAATTTGATATTTTAAGTCGTTTAGGAGTAGTCGCCAAAAAGTGATTTTAGTGAGCTCCCTTTAGTAGATTGTACTCCTTATTATGCGGCATCGGACTATGGTGTATATGACAAACTACACTTTATTTCTTGTCTACAATCGGCTCTTGTGGTATTGCCCTGTAATTACTAAAGCCGGCCCGTTTTAACGCAATCTATCGTGCGAAAGTAAAGGACAACGTAATAGATGTGCCGAGAACTACGCATTTTAACAGGTTCCCAGCGATCAGTAGATTATCTCGGCTCGTTGTTAGGTGGCCTCTTAAGTGCGTTTACTGTTTTCCAGGTTATAGACACTATATATAGACATTTATTTTTTGTTTGTATATTAATATTGTGTGATGGGCGCGGCAGAAAGAGCAGGTAACGTTTGTAACAAAAGCTTCATAATTAGATGGTACATTGGAACATTGGATTTTTTTTCCCCGTGATCTGAAAAGGTAAGTAATTTTATCAGTGCAAAATATAAAATACAAATTTGTCATTTACACTAATCTTAATTATTGTTAAATACATAAAAAGGGTTACTTGATAACAAAAATGTATGCAAATCATACTTTTGCATTTTCCGAAGCGTTTTCTGAGGTACAAAAAAAAATGCATAAGTTGTTTTTGTAATAATATTATGGAAATTTGTATTGAATTTAATTATTAAAAAGGGCATCGATGTTTTGTTCATATATCAAAAAAGTCAGTATTTTTTCAACGATTTTTCTTTATTAAAATCTATTTTACTTTTACACCGCGCCATGTGAGTAGAAGCACTGTATTGGCAATTTTTCTCAAATGTCAAAAAATGGTTTTAAGGAAAACGATATTTTGTACTCTTAAATTGATTATTTTAAAACTGTTTTTTGTGTACCTAGCTATTTTATTTTGTGACTTAAAAAATTTGTAACAATCATTATTCAGTTATTAATAATAAACTATTTCGCTTATTGTGTATTTTGTTTCGTTTATCTAGAGAATCAACAAATTTTTTATTTTAAAGTGTCAAAAAATAAAATATATACACCTGGCTACACAAACAGCAGAGGATACTATAGAAGATTTTTTAATAATGCAAGTGTATGCTGATAACCATAAACAACAGTTAATGGACATGATATAAAAGTTAAGTCTTTGTAACTTACACCATGCCCCTCACCGACGCCAGTCAGTTCCTTAAAACGAGTCAGCTTTAATAATTACGAATCACCCTGTATATGACTCAATATTGTTTCTAAGAACTAAATCTAAATAATGCATGATATTATTACTATACAAAGTTTTTAAAAGCTTTAACTTTAAAATATATTAATTACTTACGCTCAGTTAATAAATTCTAATTTCACATTATCATGTAATTTATACCAAACAACCTCAATTAAAAATGTCGTAAGCGACAAAAGAATTCCAACAACAAGTATTAAGTATACTAAGAATAATTCACCCGTTCCAACAGAAACCACCCTTAAATCTGATAAACATTCTGGCTTTTGAGCTACCCAAACATTATGCTCTCTCTTTTAAATATTCCATTCTGTTGCATCTTTGCTAAACTAAAATATAAATACATAATTATTATCGACTAACTCTAAATTTAAAAAAAATAATTTTTGCATAATTAAACATTCGATGGAAGCTTGGATCCTAAATAATTTCATGATTGGTTACAGATTAGATGAAAGGTTAAACCTTGCTTCAAACCAAATTACTTCCTCGCAATAAAGAGAGAATATACTCCGAAATGAAACGTGAGGCAGCTACGGACACCAGTGTTTTGGAATTAATGTTCCTCATCAGCGCAGTATAGTTTAAGGGATGAGATATGGAATATAGTATATCAGAAGCAATTAAACGATAGGTGGAAAGTAAAGCACACGTTACTGTACTCGCGCCCTCGTGTCCAATGAGCCAATTTTTTGGTTTCGATGAACAGTCAACACATAGAATCGTATAGGCGTACGTGCATTGCCCGTTTCCACCTAGCAAAGTAAACAAACTAAAGTGAGATTTCGTGGGGTCTAAGAATTAATGAAGAGAAAGTACTCTGTTCTGTATTTTTCACTAATCGTGAATACATACATATATATATATATATATATATATATATATATATATATATATATATATATATATATATATATATATATATATATATATATATATATATATATATATATATATATATATATATATATATATATATATATATATATATATATATATATATATATATATATATATATATATATATATGCAATTCCATATTTGGGAGGAGCAATAATTCTGAAACATCGAAGTTCGTTGCTGCGCCGTGTTTCTTTTTAGTGTGTATGGCACTTCTTATATCAGTTGTGGTTTAAGACGTGAATTACTCGGTATAATCTGATTTGTTTTAAAAATATAACATTTTCTTAAAACACAACGCCTATAAGGCTTAACTTATATTAGACATCAGTCTAACAGCAAATCTGGAGACTTTTACGCAGCAGATGATTTTTGATTAATTTGAAGTCGCCGGTTCCGAATCTGCCTGTTACCCAGCTGAATTTCCTCAAATAAACCCGACATTTTCCAAATGGGGTCAAATTTCGCACTTTACATGCAAAAATTATATTTTCCAAAAAAATTGTACCACTTATAAACGTGCTGCAAGGGGACAAAATTAACATACTTTGATTTACCGTATAATTTTCAATTTTCTTTCTTAAAACTCACTTGTACTTTTTAAAATAAAAATGTCGAATTCATATTATTATTAAAAAATCTATTGTAATCAGTGGCGTCCTTATTGTTTTTATCATATTACGATACGATATTTATACGATTTTGTCAGACATAGTATACCGCTGATATATAAAGGAAATCAGGAAATTCATTTTTTATATGTTATATAACAAAGTTTAATTAAACATAAAATGTAAACTAATATGACTTCTCAGGGGTGAGGAAAATGGGATTAAAAATTAATTGTAATTAGTAAATCTATTTATTAAAGATTGTTATTTAGGAACTACAAAACCATACGATGATCTGAAATACAATTATCTATTACTCTATATTTACATTCACCAGTCAAAGTTGTGTAAATTTGATCAATTATAGTCATAGCCGTAGGCGAGAGTCTTGTGGGTTCAAAAATTCTTGGATAAAGGTTACAGCTGAAAAGTAACTCAGAAAATGACTTGTTTGTTATCGATTAATGAATTGATATTAAAATCTCCATTCAAGATAATAACAGGAATATTTTCTTGATATAAGCTGTCATAAGCCAAATTGAGATTTTCATAAAACACATTAAAACAACCACCAGGAGATCTATAGTAAGTTATTAAATATGTTCTCTAATCAAATTCACATGCCAGGAAAGTCCAGTTAATTCAATGTTTTTTTCACTGCAATACTGTTCCAAACTAAGAGGTTGGGTATTTAAGCCTTGTTTTGCCCAGATCGACACTCCTCCACCTCTTTGATATTCTCTGCAGTAGAAATTTACGAGTGCATAACCTGGGAATACACTACTAGATAGACTGTCTGATGTTCTCCATATTTCAGTAAAATATAAGAATTTTAAATACTCTGTCAGATATACAGCCCTAATATTATTTATTTTGTCATATGACTGTACATTAAGCAGTATCATGTCATAGTATAAATATTGTGTTTTTTTCATCATTTTTTGTATTGGAGTGATTAAAATTCACCGTCGCGCGTCGTTACCCGTTTGTTCATATTGGCGTCTTTTATACGACAGAAAAAATATAAATCTTTTTATTAAAATACCTTTGGGCCAAAAGAACTTTGGTATAGAGTTTCTTCAAGATCAGAGTTGACTCCGACTTTAAACAAGGGACGACCTTTAGACTGCAAAGATTTGACACTAAATAATTTTCCTGGACATTTACGTTGAAGATAGGATTTAATTTTTTTCACTTTTAATATTTATTTTACAGCGTCCTACATACAACCAAATTTGCTCTCATATTTTTTTATTACTTAATAATTTCCCGTATGCAAATGTTTCGACAAAATTACTTTAACTTGATAAAATACTATTTTTGAGGACGCCACTGAATACATATTCCTAATTTATAATACAAACGTAAATCTTGATGAAACTGCTTCAAAACGTTTAACAGAGGAAACGTAATTATACAGCAAGTTAAAAGAATGTCACTTTTGCACCCCTTACAGCAGCACACCTATGAGTAGTACAATTTTTTGGGTTAATACACTTTTCGACGTATTTCTTTATGCTCTACAAATTTGCTGTTCCATTTTTCCGCATTTGTTATATTTTTCGAGCTACGAAAATTGTTTTGAAAGAAGTGCGAAAATTGACAGCCATTTTGACTTTTTTTGGGTTTATTTGAAAAAAATTCAGTTGGGCAACAGGTAGATTCGGATTCAGCGACCTCAATTTAACTGTAAACCGTCTGTGGCTCAAAAGTCTTCAAATTTGCTGTAAGACTTGAATTAGAGGTTTTTTTTTTAATTTATTACTATATTATGCAACGACCATGATAGCTATTAAGACACGAATATGAGAATTATCGTAATGAATATGAGTGTCTTAATAGCCATTAAATGTAAGTTGCATACACTATTTTTTCTACGAACAGTCATAATAATGAAAAATAAGCACTTGTTTACGTTTTCTGAAAAGCTGCTAACCTTATTTTTGTCCCTTCAATCCATAAACTGAGAGTAAAATGTTTCGTATGTTTTTGCTGATTTTACGGGTAATAAATTGTTTGCGGTTCTTGTGGCCTGTTCCAGAATTTTTGGCGGAGTTAAATTCTCAATTTCATTCTCACCATGGCACATTTCTACCGATTTCATTTGCAAAAAGCACAAATTTTAGGAATTTACAAGGTAAATA
Source organism: Rhamnusium bicolor (assembly GCA_029963845.1). Classification (NCBI taxonomy): domain Eukaryota; kingdom Metazoa; phylum Arthropoda; class Insecta; order Coleoptera; family Cerambycidae; genus Rhamnusium; species Rhamnusium bicolor. Next base: position 749,385 of record JANEYF010003387.1, on the reverse strand, counting down.
TGGACTGTCAAAATTGATGAATTTTAGATCTATCATGCTCATGGCAGTATTTGATATTGACTGCATATTGCTGCGCTGTTGCATTTCTATTGGTTAACTTGTATCTTAATAAAAAACTGTAATTTCATTAAATTACAGGTAGTAAATGTCTAATAAATCAATTAAAGTATGGGAGTAGAAAAAATTATATAATGTGACCTACCTTACCAAAAACAATTGCCCATATTGGGATTTCTTCGGAGCCATAAGAGCTACATTTGTAGATAATATAAAATTGATTTGAGCCAAATCACAAATGTACTCTTGTTCAAAGGTCTTTGCTATTATAGGATAAGCGGTGGTTACTTCAGTATGGTACGCAAATCCTCCTCTTTTCACTTTAGCAAGACCTTCAACAGGTGAGAAGTAATTTGGTCCCGGCTGAAAAATTTTTGTGCTATTAAGTTTTTGTACGTAGTAATCATTTTTCGCCTGTACGATAAACGTAGTTGTGTACGGCTGATACTCTGTGCCCACTTTGAGATTACTTAAGTATAGCTCCTTGATTGTTTGAATCACTGGTGGTTTTGAATTTAATAATGAAGAGACCAGGCTGGATGTGTAATAATTATATAGGAGAATTGAGAGAATTAAAATGCTTAGAAATATTATTCTACCACCGAGGCGATCAGGGACTATTGCAGAACCTAAAACGTTTCAAGGTTTAAGTTAAAGAAACGAATAAATATTTTATTATAAAACATTCATTCAATCAGTTTTTAATTTCTAAAGCCCGGTTTCGTTAGCAATCAACCAATTCTGTTATTTATTTTTTTCTTCTTTGAGAAAATTCATATTACTCCCGTAACTTGTAACTTAATTTGTTCCTCGAGACGATTTTAGAATTTTGGTATTCACTACATTAGTTGCAAAGATATTAATATGGTTTTGCAGGTTTAATTCTCTTGAACTAAAAATTGTGCAATTCTTGGCTAATTTACGTTAAAGGAATTTTAGAATCTGTTTCTCATAGCATAGCTTTCTGTACTATTGTGCCATATCAGCATCAAATGACAGCTTTAGAATCAATCTAGTATAACATCGAAATCCTTGACCTGATTAAAAATATTTAAGAAGTCACCGCCAATACTGTAGGTGTATTCAATAATCGCAGAGAATCTCTGCCTAACTCGTCGAACTACACGTACATCACATACCTATCAAATAAAAAAATGATGAAAAACAAAATAAAACCCACCCATACAATGAAATTAAAATAGGAAATTTATATTAGCTTTTAACCTTGAAAAAGTCCGAAAACTCGGACGAAACGTAGGACAAATTGTTCATGTACCTGGCTGGAAGTCCTCTAGAAATAAAAATAGGAAATAAAGTTTTTTCTGTTTTTTATTGAAGAAAAATTTCTACTTTAACAGCCAACAACTTGTGTAAAATATCATCTACTTTCTCTGATGTTAGTTTTTAACTATTGTAGTGTCTTGGAATGGTTACTGTACATTTTTGATTTTAGGCAACCACAAAGAAAGTAGTCGGGTTCCAACAAATCGGGGGAACGGAGGATCTAGACTTGGTTCCCTCTTTGTGATATCAATCGACCAGGAAACATTTGCCTCGGGGCATTTATGGTTGCGTTTACCGAATGTAATCTAGCACTATCCTTTTGCAACCATGAAATATTCATTGCTGACGCTAATTAATTAATAGCGTTCATAGCAAAGGTTTAAATCATCTCAACATATCGTTCTGCATAGTCTAAGCAAATTTCCTTTACCATCTTTAAAAAATATGGTTCAAAGATTCCTGTTGAACAAATTCCACACCAAACAGTGACTCTTAAGGATTGCAGTGGTTGCTGCTGAAAAATTTGAAGGTTATTTGGTGCCCAATATCGTTCATTCTCTTTATTTCCTGTATTATCCTACAAAAAATGCGTTACTCATGACTAAATTGTCGATAAAATATAATTCCTTATTCAAAATTCAGTCACAAGACTTCACCCATAAGATCGTAATCATTATTTAGACACTTTTTCCACTTGTATGCTTGAAACTGCAGATCTTTTTTTTAAAATCTTATGATCATTAATGTGAGAAAATCCCACTTGGGCCTCACCAAAGGCGTCACTTACATTTGATAATGTAAAAGAATCACCAGATAGTTCCCGTATCCATGCCAAGGCATAAGCACCATCTGCTTGGGTGGTCCGGGGCTGGAGCACCCTACCAGAAGTTTGATCGGGAGCGGAACCCTCAGCCAAGCATAGTAGTCATCATGACTATGAGTTATCAGCTATTCTGAGCATAGCTTAAATCAGAAGTGAGTAATTCACTAGTGTGTTAACTCAAAGTGTCGATTCCATCAAATGAGTCATAGCTAGCTACGCAGTTTACGTCTTGATCAGACCTTGAATGTAAAGGGTTTAACGAGTCGATTCCACTCAATCATTAATATTTGTTTTGCAATGAAATAAATCTTATTCATGCACGTCGGAATCGATCAACTCTTTTATCGCGTAAGACGAGCAGCCGGGCTGGCCACAGTCACACAGTACTTTTTTTGCGACTTGCGCATGAAATCTTAAACCGTTTAACTCATTGAGTGAACTCTTCAGTGTGACTAAATTAACTCATTAATATAGTCACTTTTCCCATCTCTATCTCAGATCGTCTTTGTTAGTGGCTTATTATGTTCATCGTTCATATGATTTATTCTTTATTCTATTTATTTCTAGTGCAAATGCATATTCGGAAAGGGTACAAAAACAAATACATAATATTCACTGGGTTAGTTAGTTATATATCTGTTTTTTACGCTTCTCGACATTTATTCGCACTAGAAATGAATAGAATAAAGAAAAAATAGTTATTTTCTTTATATGTGACAAGTTCATTAGAAAAGCAAGTGTAAAGAGGAGCACTTACCACATTCCCAACTGACCACCGACAACAAACTACTCTTATAGTATAAAACAATACTGAGACGGATAATGACGTACGACTGCGTTGCCTGGAGCCGCATGTCAGACACTCATTATCACCACTTCCAGGTGACGCAGAACAAATTACTGAGACTTATAACTAACGCTAACAGATACACATGAATCGACGACCTACACGAACACGCTAACATACAACCCATGCGTGAATATATTATATATAACAAGACACATGACAGACATAAGTGCACATCACAATTACATACACACGCACAGACTGTTACATGAAAATATTCCATTATGCTACGACGTTAACTAACACTAACACACCACGCATAACGACAGACACACGCATATATCCATTATCCATATCCTACATTAACTTTTACACACTTCCTCCTCACCCATCTTCCACCCCTACCCCCTTTCAGAGACTAGGTTCGCCTTTTCCCTCCATCACCCATCCATACACCTAAACTATAATTAAAATCTTTTTTCAGCAGGTTTTTCGTGGTTTTCCTGCATGGTTACGACAACCATTGTATGTAAAGTCTATATATATTTTAATTATTGTACATTGCTAATATCATATACCTAAACGCACTGAGTTGTGTTCACAGGAAAGTGCCGTCTACTCATCAACAGTAAGGGTCTAAAAATTCAACAGAGGACCACAACACCGGTCTGGCGGAATTTGTCGCCCCGGCGAAAATATTTTGTATTTATAAAATATTGTATGCTCTTAATTCCATGTTTATTTGTTTATTTATTTATGTACTAATTAAAATAAATAAAATAATTTAGACCTGTTAAATTGGAAAATAATTGGAACTAGATGGCTAGCGTAACTAGAAATATTTATATCATATCTTATTACTAGTTAACTAAGACGAAATTCGTTTTTTAAATATGATTTAGGCCAGCCTCACTCGTTATTAATTTTGATATTACTTCTTCTTCTTTTTTGACTAATTCTTCTTCTACATCTTCTATTTTATAATTAATTATTATAAGATTTTGAATTTGAATCACTTTTCAAATTTTACATTTCATTTTATTTAATATTAACATAAATTAAGTGTATTTAATCTATAGTAGCAATAAACTAAAATCCGCTTATGTGAAAACTCAGAGATAGACCAGATTCCTTTATCTGGACATCTACTCGTATTGAAACCAATTTAAAATTCTGGTTACACGAGTGAGTTGGAACTGGATACTCCGACACTACGAGCTCTAACGCATGTGAATTAAAAAAGCCAATTTCTAATTACCATAAATGTTTTTTACGTACCTTGCTGAGTCAAAATAGAAATCGTAATCAAAAATGACGTAAAGAATGTATATCGCATATTAGAGTTTAAAAACCTCTGATCAACCCAATAAGCTGCTTTTGTAGCCATACCCGTAAGAAATATGGCACCTAGAGTATAGTACCAAGTTTTTAAAGAAAATGGTTTTAATACATCTGTTCCAATTTCCCGAATTCCGGGGTTCCTGAAGAAAAAACATGACCTGAAAAAATTGTTGTTGTTAACATTCCACTTTAAAAATAAACTTCAAATAATAAAGTTACTTAATTTAAAAGGCTGCATATTTCGAACTACTGTCATTCATGCAGGATGTTGTATTTAACCTAGGAAAGATTAACGTTTATGTATTTTAAATAAAAAACATAACGTGTTTTTGAATTTTTGAATTCTACATGACAAAAAACAACAGAAAAAAATCTGTCTCAGTTAGGTGCACGTCGATAGTGGATACTTTCTTATACTCGTGTTCAATTTGACATGAAGAAATCATTATTTTAATTAAAAATATCATTTTCATTTATTTTACTTAATATTAATAAACGCCACAGAGATTAGACAACCCCCAAATCCATAGCCGAAGCTTCATAAGCGAGGGCTACACTTATGAAAAATCGCACACACAACCATTCCCACCGACATTGTCAGTGCCAATGGCGCGATTCGAACCCACAGCGCTGATGGTGCGATTACCTAGACACACTTGGCATCGCCCGTTCCAGCTAACTACTCCACCCATAATTAAGTACTTTCATTCAAGAGGGTGATAGAACTAGAAAAAAATAAATTGAGTTTTGTATATAAATATTTGCCTTAAATCAGTTCCTAAGGGAGCTACAACCCCTTAACTCGAAATGTCTTAAGTTGCAAAAATTAAGTTTCCACCAGTTACTAATTCCGTAATGTTATATTTTATATCAAATTTTTATTTAAATATCATAATTTGTTGGGGTGAATTTTCGCTATATTTTTTGTCTTATTTTGTTTTAAACATTTAAACAGAAAAAGACACCAGTGTTAAAAACTGCATAAAACAGGGGCTTTTCTTAAAGTTCGATAGAAGCTGATTTTCTTTGTGTAAAAATCTGAAATCTTGTATAAAAAATTTTTGTATATCATCGAATTTTTGTGAGCTTAACGTAAAACCTTAGTAACATTCTGTTCTAAATGTTGTTTTAACATAATTCACCTAAAACCAAAAGGTTTTCACAAACTTTAGCGGCCATGACGTAAAACGTATAGTGCCCAATTTCAACTGAAAAAACTTTTGCTGAACTATTTTAGATATCTACCAAATCTGCAGTCAAAATTTGGTAGATATTTGGTACAGTCTATAGCAAAAGTTATCATGATAAGAATAAATGGTCAATAGACAAACATATGTGTGTGTCTGACACATGCACACAGATCAACTTTTTAACGTGCTGTTGATTTCAGAAATTGTCTGAAACATGTTTTTAATGCGATACAAATATTTTCGTCCACTAACTAACAAACGTGAATTTTGATGCTGGATATTTTTATCGAAAGTAAATTCTCATAAAATTTAATTAACAGTTATACAGGGTGTCCCAGTTTTAAACCGACAAACTGTAACTGTTGATTGAAAATATGATTTTGAGAAAAAAGTTCCTATGAACCTATGCCCGCAAAAGCTTTCTAACCGAGTTACAGGGTGTTAAAGTTTAATTTTTTTTAAGGTTTTCACATTATATCTATATGGTTATTATGGACTTCCAATTTTGTACTGTTTAAAAAGATATCTGGCTCAATAAAAATAGTGAATAAAATCATAAATCTATTCACCAGCGGCGTACATAGGGGTAAACAGAGACCCCTTTTTTAATTAGAACGTCGACGCTAAAGCATTTTCGTTAAATTTTCCAATATATTTCAGTTCCCTATTCAATTTTACATAAAAAAAGGCTCTTATAAAAACTTCGTAAGTTTGTTTGATTTTGAGCAAAAATTCATTATTATTTGCATGCATCCACAAGCCACCGAAGGAAACTTCTGATAAATAAAATGTTTTAAATAAAAAAAAAGCCATCAAACAACAAAGTTTAAGTGCTTTATTTTTTTTATCATCTTTCACCAAGTTAATGACAACTACTTAATTAAACCATTAGTCAGTGGTGTTCGTCACTAACTAATGCTATAAAATCTTTTTGAATCATATGCAAATTTACGACACATAATTATACAAAAAATAACTTTTTTCCTTTTTTAATTTGTGGTAAAAATTAAATAATAGAAATGTCTTTATGATGCGGACATACAAACAAATACGTAAAAATGTTCCTTATAAATCCGGAGTTAAATCACTATGGAAATATTTTTTCTATATTGTGTTTTTACAGATTTATTTAATGTTCTTTGTATTATAAGTGGGGTATTCTCCATCATAACATAGACAATTACAGTTTTATAATTCATGAACAATTTTATATGAAAAGTGTGCTTTAGAACTTATTATTGACATCCATAATGGTCTATGAATTTTAAGGACTTGACAATCAATATATTAGGTCATTCTCAATGTCGTTTAGATAATAATTTATTATTTAGAAGTAAAATGTGCTACACATTATCAAAATGGTGTTAGGGGAAAATTTTTTTAACAAAATTGATATGAGAAAATGCAGTTTTTGGAATAATTTGTTATGATATTGTCACGTTATACAATTTTTATAACAAATATATGAGATAATGTAAAGAATGAATGCTTTAAAATTATATGTAAAACATATTTGACCCGGTTTTTGATAAATAATAATAATAGTAATAACAGCTAAACAAAAAAGAGGGATCTTTCTGACCCGCTAAATTCTAGACCGATCGCTTGCCTCAACCTCTGCTACAAGATATTTACTCGTATGATGTATGTCAGGAGCCTGAAGTATGTTAATCCGGTTTTCCAGCAGATAAACGTATAAAGTGGTGCTTAGAAAGGCCTGACAGGTTGTAAGGACTATAGTTACTTGATAAAAATACTTAGGACATAATAAAACACACTTTTCATATAAAATTTAGTAATGGGAAGAATCAAATTAAATAATTCGAATAATACGATTATAAGATTAATCGAGTTATTTCGATTAATTATTTTAAAAATATCTCGAGATAATTTAGTAGTATTATCGAGTGAAGAGAAAGAGAGATGTCAAAAATATACTAGTATCAAAAGGAGATGTAATACGAGAGAATTGCTTGTACTGGAAAACTTTTAGAATTAATCGAATTAGTAAACGTACTAAAGACTGAACGTAGTAGGAGTAGGTAAATGCGCAGGCGGAGGCGGGACATGACAACATGAGACATGGATGATTTCGATGCAGTGCAACAGAGATAGGCGCGCTGTCGCTGTGACGGCCGGTGTATTTTGAGAAAATAAAATCGGCGGCATAAACTTCCAAAAATGTAACTAAATTATTTTATCATTTACAATTTTTATAAATAATATAATTGGTGAGAGTAAGACAGTGAAAGATAATATGACAGACTACTTCTCCACAGAGTGCTGCCGGGGACTGTTCATGTTTATAAAATTTATAAATGAAACAATTTCGTTTCCCCAAAAAACTTACGCCGCCAATTGTACTTTCTTAAAATACCAATAAACTATTAACTATTCACTATTCTATTTTATTCCGATTTATTTCATTCTGCGGTCGTCAATATAATAATTTGATTAAATGTCTCGAATTTTCATTCTGACGTCATCGATGGTTAATTCGATTAAATATCTCGAATTATTAATTCGATTATGAAATACCCAATATTACTAAAATCGATTATAAAAATATCCCGATTATTCCCATCACTAGAATGAGCTCTCCCTACCGAAAACAGCGAGTTTCGTGCACATCCTACTTTCACAGCTTACACTACTCTTGTCAACCTTGTACTGTACTTTCTTTTTCACAACATTATTTGATGTGTTGACTTCATTTTGTGTCACATATGTTGCTACATATTCTCAAAAATAAAAAAAAATTCGCTGCTTGAAAAAAACCATGTAACACGACACTTACCTCTTGTTATTAATGCTGTACACGTTTCCTTATGCAATTAGAAAAAAAATTAAAAAACGTCTATGTAAACAATTAATTAGTGCTCAATTTAAAAAATATGTATTTAAATTGGTAATATAACAACGGTGACGTCACGAATTAAAGTGCTACTACGTTTTCGCCGATTCATACCATAACTGCATTTTAGTATGACTATGAACTTTTCCAAGCGCGCGAATTGATGAGTGAGCTATCATTTTATTAGGAATTTAGCGCGAATTAATCCTATGTAGGTGATAATGTGATCAGGCCCCTGGAGGGGGGTCGCGGGTTTGCCTAGGCAAGTGATTTAAGTCACTATATTAGCTGTTTTCTTTCGTGCTGATCGAACTGAATGTACCGAAAGTGAGTAAACTGAAAATGAACAAAATATTCACTTCAGTTCACTCACCAGAAGGACACCCTTTGCCGATTTCTCGAGTGAACAGAAATAAAGATTGTGATTAATCTTTTTAGGTTATGTAAATAACTGATTGAAGTAATCGAACTAACCGCAAAAAAATATTTGTGCTCGAGGGGTGAAGGCATAGACTTATAAAAATTAAAGACACCAATATACCATATCAATCTAACTACGACTGTGTCCGGACAACCAGCAAAATGCCGTTTTTGGTTCCTCTCCTTTCGTGTCATTTGTTTCGTATTTACCTCACTCTCTCTCGATTCAGGGTCGATGACCTTCTTAAACTTGCTAATTAGAAATTTTAGCGTATGTCGTCTCTCGCTTCGTAATCGTCGCCACTCGCCTGCCGCCGCCATTAAATTTGTTTGATTGTTTACAGTTAGAGTGTTTAAGAGAATCGAGTTTTTAAATATAATTTTTGTGATTTTATGTAATTAATATCTTTTCACGTTAGTTATAGATTTAAAAGATAATTGTGGTGTATGTATATTGGATTGTGCCAAGGACCAATTTTATTCTTCGTCATGACTCATACATATTATGTATTTTTCTATTTTTTTTTATCATTATTATGGTGCCTTTTTATTATAAACAATTTAAGTTTATAAACTCTTTTATTACCCACGCACAAATATTAATTTTTGATATTTACAGTGGTGTATTTATGTTTATAATAAACAGTTATAAATGTATTGTATTTTTTTTATTAAAATAAACGTTATTATAATGTAACATGTAACCCGCCCCTTCCCTGGTTCTCCATTTTTTTTGATAATTTTTTTCATATCTTAAACCATGGGAGATACCATAAAAGTTTATACGAATAATTTTGTAGGGAATTAAATTCCTATAGTAATCAAATGCCAAAACTTTGCGCCTCAGAAACTGCATATCAGATTCCTTATTGGAATCTGATATTAAATTTATAAAAAGCAAAAATAAAAAGTGGCTGGGTCGAGGAACTGAACCCGGGACCTTCAATCCAAAAACAGAAACCCTAATACATGATCCATCAGCTCCTACTTGTTATTGGAACTAAACTTGTTACATATACCAAAATACTATTTCTTTCAGTGCATTGACCGAGAATTGAGAGAGAGATAAAGCTAACCCTGAAATCATACAATAGAAAGAGATCAGCAAAATAAATGTGTCGTGGATATGTCTCGGACACTATTAATCCATTGTCACTTGGTCTATATATTCGAGGTCTGTGGGTGAAGGGAATTCTGAATGCAATCAGTTTTATGAGAAGAGTGGGGGAGACTGAACATTGACAAAAGAACGCCAGTAAAAGTGATTGCGTTCAGAAGTGGTAACTTCAATCAGTTTACTCAGAACGAAAGAAAACAGCTATTATGTACTATCTTTTCTGAAAGTTTCATCCTCTATAAAATCGGAGCCATTTTTTACGGTCGTCGCTTGGACTATTTCAACATTGTCACGAGAGAATCCCGAACTCTGTCGGCCTAGAGGTGTATTAAAGCGGCGACATGCAAAACAACTCGCTGGATTCCGCCGCCGTTCAGCACTTTTTATCAGTCAATTTGGGTAAATGCAGGCAAATTATATACGAAGAAAAAGTGTACATTTTAATCGAGATGAATATACTTTAAAAACGATGTGTTGTATCATACCTTTTAAATATTGGAAATTCTGTAATAATCATAATTTCTAAATTATACCTACAGTTGCACTGGGTATCTCCGTAATTTGCTTTTATAATATTATTAAGGGTTTACTTGCAAATACCTGCTTTGATGTATTCCGCCACTTTATTTATTTTATACCTTTGGTTTTCCAAAATTGTATTTGTAAACGGATATTTGGTTTGGTTAGGTCAGAAAACAAACATTTTAAAAATCATTCTCTCGATAGACATAAACATCGTTATTAATTTCAACCATTGTGTTATTTTTCTTGTAAATATATTTATCTACGATATGTTAAAAAGTAGTGTTTTTTACACTTATCAATCTATGGTTCCTTGTTCCTCGAACATTTTAAAAAACAAGCAAATTGTTTATACATTTTCCACGGGGTTACGTAATTCTATTACCCTAATCATGATGTGTTGCAAAATAAATATTTCTAACTTTGCCTACTGCCATATAAATTTTCTTACCAATCTGACCTACCTGAATTTATAATACGGCAATAAATAGTCATAAAAGTGCATTCTAGCAGCTCGTAAAATTCCTCCAGCACTACTAATATCTATTTGATTTTGATATAATGATTGTGAAATACCGGCTTCGATACCACTACTGCTATTTCCAAACCAATCCGTTCGTATCGTCGTATTATAGCTAAAATACATGAAATTGAAAAAAGGAGACATACCAATAGAATTTTTGTAAACTTTTATTTGAAAATTTACCCAACTGATAAAGTACCGAATTCAGCAAGAAAATAACTGCCGCCCTTTCTCAACAAGAAACATACTATTTGTTTCTTGTTGAGAAAGGGCGACACCCTTCCACAAAAAGAAACCTTAATAAAGGGGGGGAAAACTTCAGGAGGCTCGCCCAAAAATGGGTTCTACTGCCCTTTTACCTTTAAATTTACAATTTGACATTTCAAAGCGTTTAGAAGTAATCAAAAAAGTGACTTTTATGAGCCCCCCTTTGGCGGCTTGTATCGTTCTTATGATGCGGTATCGTACTATGGTCTATATAACAAATTATACTTTTTTTTATCTACTCGACCTCTGAAGTATTACTATTTAATTACGTATCACCCTGTATATATGTAATATTTAAATTTCTATTTGTATATCGTTCTATTATACTATTTATAAATTATTATTTACATTAAGTCAATAATAATAGATATTATTCGTATTTTGATATGGTGACAGTTTTTAGAAAGTGACCATAAATGTTAATAAAAACTTACTGAAAATTATGAATATTTAGTAGAATCAGAAATAACTGGAAATGGAATTTGCCGAAAGTTCCAAGTTCTCTATGTCTCAGTTCATTTAAAATTTCTATCGTAGAACTAAAGGTATAATTAACCTACAACAGAAAAATGCATTAAAAATTAGAAAATTGTAATAGAAACAAATATGGTGTAAAATAGTGATATAACGGAGGTGGGATTTTTCCGAAGCCCGCAGTCAGTAACACCGGCCTCAGAGCCGTAGTCTGACCAGAGGTTCAATCTGTGTACAGCCATTATTTCTCTTCATAATTACAATTGTGTTAATTCATTTCTTTTAAAACTGTCGCTTAAATTCATGTATACAATTTATTTGTAGATAAACTATCCGAGATGAACTTTAAATATCATAATCCGCGATTTTCATAATTTGGAGACGTAGAGCCGGAATGCAAACATGTTAGTGGTAGACACCTTGTTCTTCCCCGAATGTTTGGAAGGCCAAACTTTTCGGAGACGGCATCTGTACTTGCCAAGGAGAAAATTCTTTATTTGTATTACATCCTGATGTGCCTTTGTTGCACACCGAGATATGTATAGGTCTCTCCGGCATCCAGATGTCTTAGGATGCCTCCTTCAGCGAGCAGCGTCATCTTCAGAGAATTCCTCGCATCGTTCTCTCTTGAGGTGGACGACTGCACATTTGTCCAACCCGAACTCCATACCAATTTTTCGCGTGTATTCTTCGACCACCCTAAGAGCATTATGTAGTTCACGTTCTCCGGAAGCATAAAGTTTAAGGCCATCCATATAAAACAGATGGGTGACCTTATTCCTCCGGTCGCTGGGTGGTCCACATTGATATCCGCGATTTTGGCGGAGCCCAACAGACAACAGCAGCAGTGAAATGCAGGAGAGGAGAGTACTCAGGGAGTCACCCTAGAAAACTCCTCTCCTGAATGCCACTTGTTTTGTCGTGACTGTACACCTGATATTATGATGAAGCGAGTCTTGCAGAGCGCTAGCAGCTGTTCTATGCATCTTACTAGTGGTGCTGGTACTGCAAGACATTTGAGCAAGTGTAAGAATAGCTCGTGAAGTTGTGTCAAATGCCTTGCGGTAATCAATCAGCAGGCCGCTCTTGCAACGTGCCATGCCTTTCTTGGCACCACGCTGTTCGTGTATCTGCTGGAAGACCGGATAAACAGACTTCAATGTCCTGGCACACAAGTTACGCCTAAATATGTTATAACAGGAGTTGAGGCAAGTGATTGGCCTATAATTCTTCGGATCGGATAGATCCCTCTTTTTGGGGATAAGCACAGTACATCCCTCGATGAACCAGTCCAAACCTGCTGCCGCTCGTTCAACCATGAGTTGAAAATTCACGCCAGACGACGGTTAGTGGAAGGACATTTCTTCCACCACCAGTTGTTAATGCCGTCTGGGCCCGGGGCAGCGAAGTTCTTAGTGCCAATAAGAGCTTATTGCACTTCATTCATACTGATTGCCGAACACACTTCTTCTGTCTCTTCAAGATGTCTACGGCTTCAAAGTGTGCAATTTCTGGAGTGTCGCTATTGAATGGACGCATCGTTTCATAGGTTCTTTTCCAGGAAGTTTCGACATCTGCTACAGTCGGCGGATTATCGACGACACGCTGTGGCTCTTGAAATAAGCGGAAAGGATTAGTATGGAACAAAGTGTTTTGCTCTATACTTCTCACCCGCCTTTTCAACGTTTTCTTTACAGCCGTGAGCGTTCGGATTCTATCTAAACAGTGCTGCTTGATGATAAGCACCATTGCCATATTTTTAGTGTGGTTCTTCATAGATGCCCGCGTCCAATCTAGTCAAGTCTTATGGCTTTAGGTTAGCCCTGGTGATACGGCTAAGCCTCGTCCTTAAGTCTATGTCGGTAAACTCTACAGGAATTTCCCCATCAGCTGGTAATTGCCGCGGTGGGACTGCGGCTGGCAGTTCTTCCAGCTGACGGGGTGCCCTTACGTAACCTGTCCTGAGCAAGAAGGACACTTGGTTTCTCAGATGTTGTTGAGAGAAGACTCGGTATTTTGGGTGTATGACACACCAGTTATCATGTAACCGCATCATGTATGTCCTGCGCACAGCGTCGCTGTTCTCGTAGCAGGTCAGCAAGTCATCCCTTAATTTCCTCGTCGACTTAAAGCGTCCATGTGCATTACGTATGTCATCAACATTGTGACCTTCCGGTGACGCTCTTCCAACCTGTCTTTGACCCCCATTCAGTTGGGATCGATCGTGAGAAGCTCTTTCTCTGTGTATTGTTGGAACTAGAGTTTTAGGGTACCAGGGTGGTTAGCCCTGGTACCCACGGCCAACAGAGTTGCCTCTGCTTATCCAAGGTTCACTGCGTGGAGGTTTCCTATCCGAATTTTGCACCTCTTATTATTATTATTATTTAATTAATCTCATATTTAATTTTGGCATATTTTCGCTATAAAAGCCAATCATCAATGCCAGGAGATAAGCTCATCAGTGCCTGTGTAAGCAGTGGCAACCCTATCCTAGAATTGTTTCTGAATCCCCACATTGTCATGGGGGTAGGAAGCATTTACGTGCTCAAATCGTAGATAGACGGAACCTACAGTATTACATCCCTTTCGAAAGATGGTGACGCGGAAGGTCTGCTCATCCAATATACCTCATCCTATTCGGACAGTTTGGGTGAACGCACGCGCCACAGTCCTTCACACTACCACCGGGGCGACTTCCAGTATTAAAAATCTTCTGTAAGCGTCGCCCGTAATATTTCTAATCGTATTAGCAAAGGATCAAACTATTGCCCACTGACCATCCAGCAATATGAATATCATCAGAAATAATTATGACAAACTGATAACTAGTTATTCAAAAAATACATTTTAAATTACAACGACACGTAGAAAGTTAACAAGAAGTGTAATATTTAAAAATGAAATAGAGATTGCAACTTTGTTTTTTAAAAAATGTTTACCCTGTCTCCAGCTCTAATCAATACTCCAGTCATATTTTTTCGTGATTCGTAAAACGAAATATTCTTATTGAAATAAGTTAAATTTCCGTAACTATCAAGGCCTATTTTATTTATTTTGATGTCTGCTTCAAGACCAGGGTCGTAAATCTCATAAATATCGCATTGATTGTGATCTATTTTAGGTATTGCAATTTTGATGTTCGTATCCATTCTGAGCTTTATATTCTTGAATAAATTTCTTATATCACTATTTAAAATATTAGATTTTGCAATCATCAACCAATTATGTTCAAGTCTTATTTTATTGTGTTCAGAAATCTAAAACAGAAAGTAAAATTGAAGTCATCGAAATAATTTTACCTATACGAAAGTAGAACGGACACGCAATGTTTTGATTATTGCATATAAGAAAATCCCCATGATACTGAGTATTTTATTAAATTGTCAATTTAATCTATATTATTTCCTAAACTCTATTCACTTTAAGTTTGCAGTGATGGGTTAGATTTAAGTGAGTGAAACGTCGAACTACGCCCGATGCTTATGAATTAAAATAAACATGAAAATGAACCGCCATAGGAACTTCGCACTTGTGCACATCTGTCTGCCGTCTGCACCAAAAATCAGCGCGCATTTTGTTTTATATCCTGGTTAACACTGCAAAGTTAAAGTGAATAGAGTATAGTTTAAACTGCAAATTTTACAATTTTTTTTTTTGATGTCCACTTTCAATACAAGTAGAAAAACAAAGGAAAAAATACGAAACTTAAAAAAAAAAATTTTGTTCTGGGTGAAAAATACTGGCTAGTTTAATTTGGTATTTGCCACCGCCCGTGTTGCAAAACTCTTGGGTATCACCTATCTTGTTGTACACGGCCGGCGACATCATGGTGGCAGTGCCGCGTGTTTTGTAACGTATAGAATCTTTATAAAGTGTCATATTTGCGACTGGACACCGGCGGCGGGCGGCTCCGCCACAAATCTGTCGCTGGATCAATGCGGTAGAGTCACTTGCGCCCGAAGAGGAACAAACCGTTTCACAAGTTTTTTTTGAATTTAAGATTTCTGTATAAATTCAGTAATACAATTAACCCGTCGAACAGTTATTAGCAGCAGCTTTTTTTACTAGACTAATATACAGCATGTTTTTTTAAATTCATGTCATAACTTCAGGAGGTTGTTCCTTGGATCATTTTAGGCCTAAAAGCCTTAATAAACTATGGGTCTAAACTTTAAAGCCACTGGTTTTCGACATACAGTGCTGAAATGTTAGAAAAATATCATAATTCATACTTTACAGAAATACTGTTACAAAAAAGACTACAAAAACTGCCATAAAAACTTCTATGCCAGTGCTCTCACATGCCGACAAGACCTAATTAGCGGCATATAGAGTCGTATTCCAAATTTTTGTATATTACAATGAACACGATAATACAACAGTTTTGAAAGTAGTGTCATAATAGATATTTGATATCACTTCTAAAAAATCTTACTCTTACTCTAACTTAAAATCTAATTGTAAATTAAAATTAGCAAGTAATGCTTTTGTCGTTCAGTTTCGCCAATACTAATTTAACATATTAAATTATAGTTAATGAAAGTTTCGTATCCATCACCGCTCAATATGTTGACATATTTGTCGGAACTAAATTGGATAAAAATGTTTCTTACAATTTCTCATTAAGTCGACGTTTCGACAATATTTATTGTCTACTTCAGGACTACAACAAATAAAAATTTTCTATATAATTTAGTAAAAATCTAATAGATAAAAATATACTTAAAAATTTTAAAAAAAATGCTAAAATTTTGAAAAAAATTTAAAATTTCATAAATTCCCCAATCTCACTTACATATATCAATAAAATAAAAAGAAAAAGTGAACAATAAATGTAAAAACATCAAAAATATATAATAATAACTACAATATTTATTTTTTTAAATATCAGTCACGCTTACCTAATGAGGTATTAGGTTTTTGTCAAAACATCCATCATCGTCAAATATTATAAAAAAATAAATAAAATATCGTAACTTACATAGAATTCCAGAGCATTGAAAAAGCATAATAAAAATTCGTTCTGTAAAAACCGAAATTATTATTTATCCATATATCAATTAAGAAGTTACTGAAAAAAATACTTTTGTAAATTAAAATTTAAAATAAGGAATCAATTTGGTGTTTATTTATGTATACATGGATGGTTAAATTTTATATACTTTTCTATTAGGATGTTATAAATTTTCGGTGTCCATTTTTTTATTGACAGTATTGCTATGTCTGTTAATAAGTATCATCTCACTTATTAATCGTTTTTTGTAATTCTATTCGTTGTACAAAATTTTAATAACGTAGGTAGGTTAATCCCATGTGAGCAATTATTCATGATAAAAGCAAACAGAAAAATTCTCATAAAATTCCTTTTATTAGTGTGACCGGATTCGTGAACAAGTAAATTACTTCACATGTGCCTGAAGATGTGAAGTAATTTACTTGTTCACGAAACCGGTCACACTAATAAAAGGAATTTTATGAGAATTTTTCTGTTTGCTTTATCATGAAAATTTTAATATTATCGAATTGAAAATCATGATTTAATTCGAAATGGTGTGGTGCAAGAGCCGTTTTTTCTTTTTTGTTAATATGTATCTTTAAACACGTGCAGTCGTAGATGGTTCATTCAGGCTGATTACATTGCCAGTCTCGGACTCGCCTGCACAATTTCAACTACCATTCGATTCTCGATACCATTGCTAAATACATAGGACAAAATATCAAGTTAAGTGCGCATAGTCCTGTGCTTTAACAATGACCAATTTCAATTGACATAAACTTTATGTTTCTGTTAATTTCTTATTTTAATCATGTTAGAATATACTTTACATATTATGAATAATGATGTTTTATGTATTAAGTAATACATTATATTTATCATTTAACATGGTGTAAAAAATAAAGCATGCCCCACTCTTATCATCAAATAACTGTCGGTAGCTGTGTCGGCAGACTTTGAATTTTTTATGTGCAAAGTATTTCTGTAATAATCTATACTGGAATATCTCCGAAGATGGTTGACAATGTTGATATAGAATGATGAAATTTGAGCTAGTTAATTAACTAATTAAAGGTAATAATCCATTGAATTTGCAAAATAATATAATAGCCAGTGGCGGAGGTGCTATGAATGCCTCACTGCTAAATAATAATTGGAAATCACATAGTTAAAAAAAAAACAAAAAATATCTCTAAAACTACCCGCTTTTCGAATAAAATGCAAGATAACTTTTTTAATTTAATTATGAATTAATTTGATCGAATTTCCAAAAAACTCATTAGTGTAAAAATTTTTGGATACCTATTACAGGCCTCCAAGCATCACCGCCACTAATTGTCATATTTGTATACAAATTCAATGGATTATTACCTTTAATTAGTTAAATCACTAGTCCAAGTTTGATCAATCTATGCCCAAACATCTGAGATATTTGAGTAAATGTGACATTTTTCAGAAATTTCAACACTCTGTATCTCGAAATCAGTGCTTTAGACCTTAGTTTATTTTGGGCGTAAAATGATCCAAGGAACAACCCCTTGAAATTATGACATGGGTTTAAAGAACACCCTGTTTAAAAAATGGTTAATAGATTATTTTACAATACCTCCTGTAATATTACATTTGTTTTTTCACAAGACAAATCCAATATGAAACTAATTTTTTCATATGACCCATCTTTAATTTCCGAAATACTCCCTTTTTGTACCTGTAAAAACGTCATTCTAATGTACATTTTTTCTTCGAAAATAATTTTATGCATTTTGAGTTTATCTGGAAAAAATTTCACGTTAAATTCTTAGGACGTGAAATGTATATGTAATCCTCACCCCTACTTTTCCAACACACTAGCATAAAACATAATTTTGTATTATTTTCCTTCAAAAAAATTGAATACCAAGTTAAGGGTATAATTGTTTAAACAGTTTGTTCCCGTTAACAAAACAAGATATAGCAAAAGCCTCATTGCTGTAATGGGAAATGGAATAAATGGAATTATATTATCGCTTTTATAAGTGTTTTATAAATCGAAAATTGTTAACTTTCCAATTTTGAAACAATAGCTCAAAATTACTTGATTGAGAATTAATATTTCTGTTTGATTATTAAGAAAATATTTCACCGTTCTTAAAATTATGTTTTGATTCATTGCTAGATTTTATATGCACAAAGAGTAAACTGGTATTTACAAATAGAAATACTTATACTTCAAATTACTTACTGAAAATTGGGTCAACATAGTATTTTAAATAAAGCGCTTTAAAATGCATTGCAATTATTTTTTGGTACTTGCTTTATTTTAATTACTTTGATATTTTGGAATTTTCCCCACCATAGGCGCCGAGTTTTGAAAATTTGTCCGGGTGCTCACTAAGACAACATAAAGCGTTGGACACGAAATTTTTTCCTGAAAAAGAGGACGACTCGTGAAAATGAGTTTTGTGACACCTCAGGCAATTATAAAATAAAAACATTATTCCAATACCTTTTATATTTGCATTACAGAAATTTTCTTCTCGACAGGTACTAGAAGGAGCTTATTTTACTAGGCAAGTAGGCCACAACTGGCACTTTTTACCTAGAGACTTGCAGTTTAGCGTCGAATTTGAACCACGGTCTTCAGTTGCCAACAAAGCTACTGCTTGGGCCTGTCCGCCAGCACTGTTGACAGAATGACAAGCCTCTTGGGTAGGTCCCTGTCAAAACTCTCCACCTGGGCTCGCCTCACCGCCTCGGGTAATGAGCTAAATGAGCTAAAGAATAAATCTTATAAACGGTGAACATAAGTGACTACCAAAACAGAGCTAAGCTAGGTGCAGAATAAGATAATTCATAGTCATGTTAATTACTCTACGCCGAACTCAGCTCTGTTAGTTTGGGGGTAAAAGTTCCAAACGAGTTGCAAAATGCGTGCCCTATTTTATTTTGCTAATAATTTTTTATTTGTTCAACGTAAGAAAATAAAATACATTCAAAAGAAGAAGAATATTAGGTTTTTTAATGAAATATTGTGTCAACCAAATGACCGCCATTCATTGCAATACATTCCTCCAAACGTCTGACAAAATTTGCCGTGACACTTTGAAGCCTCCAGGATATCTTCAGTTTCATTAGAGATATTTCTTTTCAGTTATGTCAAAGTTTGGGGCTTTTGTGCGTACACCCAGTTCCACAGCCAGCACCAAAGGAATACGTCCAAAACCGTACTATCCGGCGCACTTGCAGGCCAGCTAAAGTGTTCCGAGAAATCAAGCGCTCGTGAAAAAGTCGTTCCAGCCCAAGTAACAACTCTAAGATACTTTTGATTTATTTAGGTTTTAAAAGTGCTTTAACATGTTCAATAAAATGATAGTGGTTTTAAAATTACCTTAAGATAAACTAAAAGTTCTTAAAGACCACTGATTCTTATGCAAAGGATTTAATGCACTCTTTAAATTAAAATAAAAAAACTGTTTGCTCCTAATGCCCTATTGATCTTATACTAGTTTTATAATACTCTTGACATTGGCTATTTTAAAACTAATTTGCCTTTTTAAAGAATTAAATAGCAAGTTGGTTTTAAAACAATCCATTTTGGAACAAATGGTTTTAATGTAGTTTTATGGAGTATCCTTGATGTAGTCATTAAAACCCATTAAGAAAACTATTTTATCTTAAGCCTATATGCTCAATGAAATTCCACATTAAAACCTAAAACATAGTTTTTACTTTTTAAAGAGTAAATTAAGAATATTTTAAAGTTCAAAGGTTCAAAATATTTAGTCAATTTGATTAAAAGAAATGCCTGTTGGATTTTTGATGACTTTATATTAAAACTAATTCTACCCCCTCCATAATCGGAGAAAACACGCCATCTGCTCAATAAACTGATTGCTGATTTAGTGAACCAGTGCAGTCCGTGTACCTACTTTATGCATGAATGAAAACTAGAAGACATATTTAAAATGGAAAATATTAGTGACAAGTATTTTAAATTAAAACGAAGTCACTAAATCCAGCAATCACAAAACCGGCACAATTTTAAGGTTAGGATTTCATACGCGCGCCAGATCCCTTTAAATCAATAAGGCCACGAGTTTGAACATATTAAAGCAACTCAGTTTTAAAAGGAAGAGTAAATAAATGTCTGGGAGAGTAATTGTACTTAAAGTGGTAAATAAAACGCTATTTTAAGTCTTGTAAGATTTTAAATGTTCTATTAACTTGCAATCAGTTTTTATCTAGACCACGCCATTTTTTATATAAGATACAGACCCGCCATGATGAATATTTTCAATAGCCAAAGAAAAAAATATTATTGAAATATATGCGCTTTACATCCTCTTAAATAACTGAAGGTCGGTGTGTCCAAACATGCAATTTAATAAAAAAAATGCATTTGGATGTTTAGATGCAAAATAAAAATTGACGATATTTTTAAAAAATTTTTTTAGATAATAAAAAAATATATTATATTGGTGGCGCTCGAGTTATGTAGAAGTATTTTATTATATTTTGTCAGAAAAGTGCCATCCGTTGGAGATTTTTACCAGAATAGTTTGCATTTGAATATTATTTTTGATTAGCTTTATATGCGTTACGTTTAAAATATTACCACTATGCCCCATTAGAGACTTGCCGTTGTTTTAACTATTTCACGCATAGAGTTATCCGACTTTAAAACAAAATAAAACCCTTTTAGGATTAATTATAATGATTCTCAAGGCAATTTAGTCTGCTGCAATTTTATTTTAAATGCAAAAACGTTTTAATACATAAATTTAAGGTTGCCTTGAAGAACTCTTTAAGAATATGAAATTAAAACTAAATGGTTTTTAATATAGTTTTAAAATTTAGTCTTCAAGACCCTTTTAGGATGGGCCCTTTTTGGCTAGAAGCTGCTTTATGGTGATCCTAAGCTTGTCTTGAAGATCATTTGGTTTTATTCGAAGTTTTATTGTATAATTTTAAAGCGACCTTGGAGATCTTAATAAGAGCATTAGTGTTACCTGGGAGGAGTGTTATGCAAACTCTAGCTGCATGGTTAATTGTGCCATCATCGTGTTGAAACCAATATATATTGACATCCTCTTCTTCAAGATGATGCAGGAAAAAGTTGTCAAATACATCTGACAAAATTTGCCATGACTTTTTGCTTGCCTCACTCTTTTTTTGTTGTCGGAATTGCACGCCGCCCGATGCTGGACAATTAATTTTTCTCTCATAACAGTTCCTTCGTTTCTCCATTTATGAACCCATTTTGCTATGTTCTTGCTTCCAGGAGCATCTTTTGGTTGAACTCACATCAAAAATTGCGATTGAAACTTTAAAAAACGTTCAATACAAAAAATGCAGTAATTAATGGCCACAGTTCCATTATTGAAACTGTCAATAATTAATTGACCACTAAGTCAGTAAATCTCCAAACCCTCCTCTTTTGATTGATATCAATCACTTTCTATTCGTATCAGCCAATGAGTAAATGTCACAGGAGAGAAACTATTAGTAATGGGCACCTGTCAATTCGAACGACGGAAGTTTGCAGTCCGCCATTTTTATAAACCACTTTGTGCTGATCAGTTTTATGTGTCAGTGTCAATACAAAACATTACATTTGTTAAGTTTGGCATTTGTGTTTAATTTTTTGCAAGGGTATTATTTATTCATGTGCGTGCGTATAATTATAATTATATAGAATAATTAATTATATAGAATTAACAAGTTTTGATATAAACATTATTAATGACTTTATCAGTCAGTAATCATGGTTAGCTGCATAGCTAAACACGCCATAGAACAAAACCACCGATTTAATTTTAACCACATACAAATATTAGAAAAAGAACCTAGCTATAACTGAAGAAACATATGAAATGCTGCAAATAAAAAAGACATACCGACGCAATAAATAATCTCACTGATATAGAAAATTTAAACGAAACTTATTTTAACTTAATTAAATGATTGGGGTACATTACAACATGAAATCAAATTTTACATCTTACCGATACAAAATAATAATTCTTGAAATAAAATATCTTATCATATACTCACTATTTAAGCAGAACACCCACAGTAAATTATATGTATACATTTCCAATGTTACCTCTGTAACATAAACAAAACTTTAAGAGCCAACACACCATGTTAAAATATCTCAGTTGCGTTCAAACAGACAATCCAATAACACCAAACATGTAACAAAATTTAAAACAAATACCTAATTAATAAGTAATAGTATTGTTACGTGTTTGCTATCCACACAAACACCTCTACTCGTAGATTCGTTGATTGAAAGTGTAGGTAACACTTACTCACTACTTTATTTACTAATTAACAATTAATAACAATAGATTAATTAATGTCTTAACTATAATCACAACTGAACACTTATAAGTCTCTTTCTTATTTCTTCTTTACTCGTTCACGTTCGACTTAAGATTAAGTCTCGGCCCACCGTGCGTCTTATTTATACATCCATTCACCCGGTCTAGAGCACTCCAGAATATTCCCGGCCGTTCTCATACAATTCCAGTCTCATCTAACCAGTCTACACAGTCCAGTGGCGTAACAGTATAAATAATGTAATGTAAAATAACCATAACTATCTTTTTCAAATATTATATTAATTGTAGTTCTCTGATGATGGTGTAATAAACTGAAACGTTAGAAAAAAATAACAAAATTATTAATATCTGACCGAAATCCCCAAAAAAAACTATCAAATATTATATCATTAAAAATCATGCCGTCGGCAGCTCCAGGAAGCTAAACTCGCCGCGCCCGAAGAATTATCAGCAAGAACTGTTATCCGTACGGCCTGTAACAGTTTATCAAGAAATACATATTGCATATACTGTACACCACCATAAAGAATGTATAAAAAAATATTCATCGTGAAATCTATAAGAGGTAATATTTAACCTCTTCAAAAGTGCTTAAGTGTAGTGATATAACACCATTATTTTAGAAATGAAGTTACTTCTGGAGGTTATATCTAAGAATTATTTTATGGCTGGCATTCATAAATCTAACGGTTGCATAACTATGTACCAACTGTAAGCTAAGACATTGTAAATAAGATTAAATGTGTACTAAAAAATACACGGCTGTGATTATGTGTTGACAAGACGACAGATTTAAAAAAAATTATTTTAAATGTACTGGATCCTCTAAACTGACATATCCACTATTACTAGCTAGCAAAAGACTAACTGAGTATACTGGCCAAACAATTACGTGGGTGGTGCTGGAGACGTTCAAAAAATTTGACCTGTCAAAAATTCAAGTGTTGTTGTTTGTGACCGATGGTGCCGCGACAATGCGTTTGGTAGGCTGTTCTCTTCAATAACACGGTTGTAGATTGGTACATGTTACGTGTAAAGTGTATGCTTTACACCTTGTGGCAAAAACTATTCGACAATGTTTTCCAGAGGTAGATGCATTAATGGCAATTACAAAAAAAAGTGTTTCTTAAATCTCCTAAACGTATTCGCGCATTTCACAGCAAGTGTCCCGGTATTCCTGAACTACCACAGCCGATTCTTACACGTTGGGGAACATGGTTGAAGGCAGCTTTTTATTATGCTGAATATTTACAACACATAAAAGCTGTCATACTATATTTCAATCCATGCGAGGCTGCAGCTATTAAGGAAAGCCAGACAAAATTCGAAGATGTTTCTGTTGAAACATCTTTAAAAACTATTCACAAGAACTAGAAAGGATTACATAACGCCATACAAAACTTACAAAACAGTGCGTTGTCGTTAGTGGAATCACTGCAAATAGTGGACGAAGTAAATCGACTGCTACACTCTATAGGTGACGCAAAAAATTAGCCCGTTGGCAAAAAGTTCGCACGTGTGTTAAAACAAGACACCGATTCTACCAGTTTAAGACAAATTTGCGGTGGTACTGATGGCGCATCTGCAGATCTGTTAAGTGAGTTTAAAGACTATATTTTAAGTGTGCTTGTATTATATCAATAGATGTCGAATGGTCGTTCTCAAAATATAAGTATATTTTTTTCATCACATCGAACATTACTCTCGAAGAAAACCATAGATATATACATGATGCTGCAAAGGTTTTACAGATCTTTTCCAGTTTGTGATAAACAAGCTAGTTAAGAGGGTAAGTTGTGCATACGTTTTTATAAATTGTATCAGTGTATTGCTTTTATTACTAGTTGATTTCTTTTATTACATTTATTATGATGCGTACGCCTATGTCCTGCGGCGCATTTTTGCCAACACTAGTCATCATCACATCCCTTCCACATCTGATCCCTTCCCTTTCTATCTACATTCAATTTATTGTAGATAGAACAAATAACAGTGTTGCCAGATGCCTGGTATTTACCAAAATCTACTATTTGACATATTAACTGAGTTGTTAATGGAGCCTCTAATAATGGCATGATCTACGATAATTTTTTGGGAAGGTCACTTTTTATAAAATTATTTACACCTTGAAAAATAACAAATCGTTTCATATAATATGCATAATGTACAATGAATACTGTTCTATTTTACTAACTGTGATGAATATTTGGCGACTTCTAGTTAGTAGTAGAGCAGCAATGCGAGATTTTGTTCATGCAGCTATGCTTATCTATTTTATAATTTATAAAATAAATGCTACACTGCACAAAAAATAAGAGCTCTGCCCCTCTTTCTTCATTGAATGAGGACTGTGCTCAGTGCTACACATGTGAAAGCATTTTTTCAAAGGTTAACTTAATTTAATCAAAACCAAAAAGATCGAAACTAATACCGCGAAATAAATTAATAATTAACACAGTTAATGGTATTTTGTTAAATTCAGAATGCGTGAAAGAATCACAGAATTGTCTTAAATGAAAAAATGATTTCATATGTATAAAATTCCATATTATTAATCAAAAATATAAACGAAAATAAAGAATATAATTTCTGAAGTCGAATTTGATAGCCAATTGTTATTATTTGAAAAGTCTTTCAATATACTTACTTGTAACTGTTTTGACTTTTGTTTCTTTTTTTTATAATACAGTTTTTGTATATTGGCGTATTATTTGAGGTACTTATCTGGTAATTTCATTGTTACTTTCTGATAATCACACTTTCAGAATCTGGCAACACTGCAATAAATAATTTTGCGGTCACAGGGTGAACTGATCCCACGTTGCTCTATCTAGGGATGGTGAAAATCAGTATTTTTCGGTAACAGGTATGTTCTGTTTCTGTTACTAAGACATACCTATTACAAATACCTGTTACAAAAATACCTGTTACTAGTGCTCAGCCTGAGTTTCAGCGAGCCACTTATTAAATTAGTTGTTGATTTGAGTATCGAGTTGCACGTTTATTCTACTAGGTACCTACTTCCCACACTTCACTTCTGTTATGGTCGCTGTCTCGTCGGCCTTATTTTATAAGATTATGTTGTTTTTGTTTTATTTAAAATAGGTATACCCCATAGCATTTTAATAAATATAATTTTACTGTGACTATTATTATTATTATTTCATATTCATGCAAATAATAGACTGCTAAATAAATATACCGATAACACATCGCATCGTGCCGATCAAAGATTTTAAAACGTTCACATCTTGATAGTACGAAATACTAGGTATTTAGTAATTAACCATTATCAGTATTTTCTCATTTACCTAGTATTTCATATTTGCAAGTCGGGCCAGTCGCAATGCACGTACGTAAGATTTCCCACTCCTAATCCGCTGACTGTTGCCGATCCAAATCGGCCGCAGCCATGAGCAGCGTAAACACAGCAATAACCAGTACAAATACTAGGTTGGGTCTGTAACAGGTATATCTTAAACGTGATATCTGTTACGGGCTGTTCCAGACTCATACCTGTTACAAAATACCTGTGACAGGTATTTTGTACCAACCCTAGCTCTATCTCACTTCAGCCGTTAGTTTGGCAAGTTAAACTGGCATTTCTCCTTAACTTGAAAATGTCTGTTTATACAACTGAAGAAAAATTGCAAATGATCAAGTGGTATTACCAGGTATTACGGCGGTAATACTGCTGAGGGAGTTATCGGGCGATTCATTTTAACATTTGAAAACCGTCCTGCTGACGGTTCAAATTGTATTAAACATCATTCATACATAAGTTTGTCTCTGGGATGTGCGACAAATTGCAGAAAATGTAAATGACGAAGACGAGCCTACAGTTTACTTAACGGAAGATCGGGAATGGCGGGAAACTAATGTCTGCAGTTTCGCCGAAGTATATATGCACTTTGTTCAATTAATTAATTTCAATCGTTTACTTAGTTAATGTCTATAAATTCGTTCTATTAATATGTGTATATATGGTTTTTATGTAACGATTGCCAAAACCCGAACCTAGTAAAGTTACCATACGACCCTGAGATTATAATTTGGCAGAAATTAGTAACAAGCTGGGGAATCTGCTAAACTCCACTAGGACGTTAATATAAACACGACATAAAATAATAATAAAAGGTTTGTATGAAACTTTACTGAAGAGAGAAATAAAACAATTCTCATTAATTTCATAATGTTTCACTTTATTATTTAATCTATATTTATAATTGTTAACAGTTAACCAATATGATAAAATAAAATAATAAAAAGGAGTATCAAAGATCAGATTTGGAAATATTAACAGCTATATTAATAAGAAAAATGCTATGACAAATAACAACGTAGGTAATTGCAGTATAAACTATTAAGTAGCACATTAATAACATTTTTATTACAAATAACATTGCGAAAACAGCAATAAAAAATGGAAAATGAATGTAACACATCTGAAAAATAATTTGTGTAAAACTGAATAATTATCTTTCATGTTCGATGAAAAAATCAGTCAAATTATTTTAAGTATTGATGCAGTTACAACAAAAGTGCGTGTGTTTAAATATAACATATGGCACTGGGTATTCTTTTCATCGCACATGAAACATAACCTTGGAATTCTGTAAATCGTACTATCAGTCTTTTTTAAATCATTTGAAGGGACAAATGAGACTAAAGTTGCGATTTCCTGGTGTAAAGGTAATAAAACACCAAATCTATACTAGACGCCCTAGTTCCGTATACTAAAGATGGCTTTGTACAAAAGTATTTACTAATTTTTTTATTACTCAGCTTCTATTGGCTAAATTTTCAGTACAAGATCTATCTATTTACATTCATTTATGTTGTCCTTCATACATTTTTTTATATATATGCAAGGAGCAAATTTTAAATTGGACACTATTACATGTAAAGAACTACAGTCGTGATGTTTTTTATTCGAGAAAAATAATACAATTTGAGAAAACAAATTTCGTATGCCAATATTTTTATTACGAAAAAAAATTAATATGTTTCTTACTTTGCTAACAAATAATAAAGAGAATGAAAGCCCCCCAAACTTTCAATTTCTAAAAAAACATTTTCATTTTTTTGTTTTCAGTTATTTTAGATTTAAAAAATATAGGTATATTTTTTTAATTTGAAAAAATGCCTCAATATTGTGGATAAAGTGTAGGTTCATGGTAATTGTATATTTTTTGTGGTAATGTGGGGTACCTTTTCC
Source organism: Rhamnusium bicolor (assembly GCA_029963845.1). Taxonomy (NCBI): domain Eukaryota; kingdom Metazoa; phylum Arthropoda; class Insecta; order Coleoptera; family Cerambycidae; genus Rhamnusium; species Rhamnusium bicolor. The sequence goes on along the minus strand of JANEYF010003387.1, from coordinate 721,186 downwards.
CAGCTATCTTCAATTTTTGCATATTGCTGTTTTATCAACATAAAGCCAAGTGCATTTTAAGGATCAGATTAGATTAAATCAGTTTCTAGAGCCATTGACCTGTAGTGCCAACGTATGACTTATGACTCTGTAGTCTGTTCACCGATGTTTTTAAGTCAGCTTATATACCATAGAGTTTGACTGGCATTCGTTCATGATATGAGCTCTATCTCTGCAATTAAATTTTGCATGTATTACCAACTAAAGAATCAGCCCATACAGGCGAAAATAAGTTATTATGTCGCAAACGATATTACAGCTCATATATTGCAGCAAATGTTCAACTGGTTTTTTGGCCTTCTATGCAGGCATACACGTACGCAGACAGTTTTCTTCAATACCACCATATTATTTATCTTATATATATAAATATAACATAAAACTAGTGAAAATCCGATCGTACCGATAAAATATTAGTTTACAGCATGTCTTATTGCTAAGTTGATGTAAATATAGAAAATAATGGTGAGATTACCTGATTCCGGTATTCTGATTCTCCATATATTTTTTTTTTTCTCAATTTATATGCAAAAATTCGAAAATCTGTCCATCTGAAATATGGACAATGTTTACAAACTCATTTAATTTGCTAGTTTTTTTCCATAAAAGATACGATCTTCATATTTCGTTTATCTCCTTAATATGGCAAGCTGTGATTTGGGCCAATAATTCTTATACTTTGGAGGATATAAGTTTAAATTCATATTTTAAAAATAAAAAAAATGGATTATACAAAATTATGAACGTAAAGTTGAGATACGTTCTGGATCACATTTTTAAATTTGGACAAACCATTGCATTTTTAGTTTTATTCTGCAAACGGCCACAGCTGCTCTGCATTTTAAATTTTTTAATTTTTGCATTAAAACTGGTAGTTCTCATATGTTAGAAAATGCAGAACAAGTGGAAAACTGTAATTTATTTTTAGGATTTCTTAAGGTAGGTTAAAACTATAATTTATCAAATAATTCTTAATTTGCAATTATATAACGTCTTCTATTAGCCTATTAATGCACTAAACATTATATAATAATGTTTTTTAAAAGATATATGTTTTTTATGCTGTTTGTATTCCCTGAATATCCGTTATGGATGGATTCTTATATAACATTATTTATTTTTTTGTTATTATTAATCAAAAAATGTTTAACTTTATAATATAAAAAGATGCATTTTAACGATCTGATGAATTAAAAATTAAAAACTAATTATTTTAGAAAAAATGAAACGTGAAGTATATTAGTTTTACACAACTGCACAAAGTATTTATATTTATGAAATTATTTATCAGAGTTTATAATAAATTCTGATGTTTTTTTTGGCACAGATACTTTCCTGAGCATTCGTGAAAATATGTTAATCCAAGCTAGAAAAGCCATCAACTTTAATTTTGTTATCGTACATTTAATATATCACAGAAAAATTACTTCTTACACAAATTAAATGAAATGCCAGTAGGGCAGAAAGATGTAAATGCATTATTATTTATTTCTCATGTTGAATTTACTTGGCGTTAGCACCCCAGCTGATTGATGGAATTTTTACACTGTTTATTAAAAATAAATCAATAAGAGCATCTTTTGTGCAGTTCTTTTCGACAAATAAAATTTGCTCCCACATCATGACCAAAAAATATATTTAAAAAAAATTGCAATTAATATAATTGATATACATTGTAAAACATTGTAAAATCATTTAAATAAACAAAAAATATATAATAAAATAAGATAAAGAGATCACAATATAGACCTTTTCTGACTCCCCGATTTAAGTAGACGATTTTATTTGCGTTCTGGCAAACAGTAATTTAAAATCATTTAACTATAACCAATAAAAATAATTTTACATTTTTACAATATAAATTCTTATCTAAAACTATTTACAAACCTTTTTTAAGAGAAAATAAAATTTCCTATATACAACAAACTATTATAATTTATATATAAAAAAGGAATTATAAAATGAAATCTACTAATCATAGAAAATCTTAACCTAACTTTTTGAAAGTTAAAGGTTACGAAATCCTGTACAAAAATAAGTGAAATTATAACATGATGTTCAGTCTTATACATAAAGTTACTGTTGCCGTTTTTCCTCCTCTAACATGGCGTCTAATTCATCTGTAAGATTGGCTAACATATTTCCGATGTCGTTCAAGACATCGGCAGGCTCTGTTCTTTGATTACGGGCACTTGGTTGCTGTCGATTAGGCGTGGGGGACGGATGTGGGGGAAGGCCGGCACGCGGTTTTGGCGATGAGAACTCTGCTTGTCTACCACCAGCCCGAGTTCTTATCGTACCAGCATTTTCATTGGCAAACGGCAGCGAGTCTGATTCTGTGCTTGAACTCGACTGGAATAAGGAAGGAAAAATGTTTTAAAAACATCTAAGAGGTACTGCTCGAGATATTTATTGCATATAGATGACATATTGTAAATGAATGTATTTTTTGAAACAACGATGTAACTGCACCGAAGTATTCTATTTCTTAATTCAATGATTATTTAGGGGATTCTCACAACAAGCTGTACTACATTTTTTAGAGTTCAAAATTTCATTTTATTACTAACTAAAATATCTTAAGCAGTTCCAAATTACCAAAATTAAACAAATTAAAATAATATAAAATGATAATGAATTCGCAAAATATGGTAAAACTTAAATATTGTGAATTGATGACCTGTGATAATATGATCTGTGAAGGTTAATATATCCTACCATATTTTAGGTGCTTATTAGCCTACTATCAATAATTATTGCTTAATTACATTTAATACGAAATTGTTTCTATTATTGGTGCCTCATATAAACCATTTGAGGAAACGACCTTTTTTTTCAGTGTAATGTATTACGGTTGCCATATTTTGAAACAAAATAAGTGGTGTAAATTTAACACAAGCTATAAAAAGGGTGATTCATTTTTAATACCGAACATTTTAAAAGTCGATAGATTTTGACGAAATAAGTTTATTTCGTGGTATAAACTTTTTTCTGCAGGGCCCTCGTTTTTGAGATACAGAACATTGAAAAGAGAAATTTTTTTGTTTGTTGTTACTTATTTATTTTTTTCTCCTAAGCTAAAATATGATGATTTGCATTTTTGCTGAGATATCTTATTAGCTCCAAGTTCAGAATGAGCATTTTATCAAACCAGGTATTTGATTTTTTATTATTTTGTTGTTATTATGTCCCATGACGACTCCTGTACTGAAATTAAATTATGCGATTTTTTTTAAAAACTGGTTCCTCTTATAAAAAATCTTGCAAGAAACCGTTTTTCTTTAAAATATTTCTTTTTTTTTTCCATCCAGATCTGCCTGCCTGATACGATACAGCCACAGTGACACTGTAGCCAAAGCGACTTATTGTGTCCTTCTCTGGTTATCTATACCCTTCCTGTGATTACTGTGTTGCTGATTAGCCAATACAGTTCTATGACCAGTCTGTATACAAGTATTCTCGGGTCCGTTTTGGTTTCCACAAAAAAGTTTTGTCTTTTGTGGTCCAGCGACTCATATTGATAAAGTATGTGTTTTGCTGTTTCCGGTGCCTCCCCACAGAACCTGCATCTCAGGTCACATTCATACAGCCCCTTTTTTTAGGCGTTACTTCACTGGTAACCCTGTTGTAATAATTCTCAGCTAGTTCCTGATTAACATAAGCAGTTGTTGAGCTCTTTTTGTACACCAATATTTGCAGTGCTCTTCTGCACTGCAAGTACTGGTTTTGGGCCAATGAATGCTGTAGCTGATCCTTGTTTGGCAAGTTTGTCAGCTTTGTCATTACCAGGATATAGTGGGGTACTAACCTCACTATGTCCTGGCACCCAAATCAGTTTAACTGTATTCCATTCTGCCAGGGCTTTGAGTTCTTCTAGGCTTTCCCATACTAGTCTTGACATCATTTTACAGCATTTTAGTGCCTTCACTGCCGCCTGACTGTCTTAGACAATATGGATTTGCTTCGTTGTGTAAGCTCTCCTTAAGTTTTCGCGAATACACTGTAGAATTGCATATATTTCAGTCTGGAATACTGTACCAAGTTCATAGCCAAGGCTTGCCTTTGGGTTTTTACTATGTATACCAGACTCTGTTCTTGTTTTGGTCCTGGGCCCGTCTGTGTTCCAGGTCAGTCCACTGTTAAGGAAATTGGTTGTACCTCCCTTCCATAGCCCTTGATCTGGTACGATCACCTTGAAAGGATTGTGGAAGGAGTAGTTTTTGGAATCATTTGGTCTGACAACATATCAAGGATGGGGTCTGCCAGAGTATCTTTAATTCTCTAAATGTTGGAGCAAGGGCTATGGCACATAAGCTCCCTAGAATGTTGCAGTCTGAGGATCCCATCTTCGCCTCCCCTTGTATTATTATGTGGGGTGGGGAGTGATTTAACGGGGCTCCCATTGCTGCAGAGGGGGTTGAGCGCATTGCCTCCGTTATACCCAAGCAGTCTGGCTTAGTTTGAAGCCGTTGCTTGCAGCACCTTAAGCCACCATGCCAGGGCTGCATATGTAATTAAGGGTCTACAACTCCGATATAGAGTTAATGCACCATACCAAGCTCGAGTACTCAGGCTTTGCCACAGATTCGTTTAATTACTGTTAGGGTAATTTCCGATTTCCGTTTTATTTTATCAGTGTGCTGGTTCCAGGTAAGTTTGGAGTCAATCATGATTGCAAGATACTTTACCACTCCAGACATTGTCATGTCTTCACCTAGAAGTTTTAGTGGTATTAGACCCTCTAGATTTTTTTCTCCTGCTGAATGGGAACAACGGTAATTTTTTGGGGATTTATCTTGAGTCCTTCTTTCTTCACCCAATCCTGACTGACATTTACGACTCTCTGCATTAGGGTTAAGGTGCTGTTAATTTTACCCCTTACTGTGATGACTATCACAGGTTAGCCTTGGACGGTAAATCATTTTCTGCTAAGTGTCTCTTCACCTTAAGTTCGGAGAAAATTGAAGATTTTTAAAAATTTCCAGTGGTGTAGAAATTCTGATTTAAAAAGGACGCGCCTGCTCATCTCAGACGCCTCTATGAACCATTTTAACATGCAGCTCAACATACTAATACCTCGTACCAAATATAAAATAAATCTTGCACAGTTTAGGGAAAAAAAAAACGCAAAAAGTTTATCTGCAGAAAAAAGGTTTTTAACACTGAGGGCAACTCGACTTGGTTGAGTTAGATTGCGATCGCATTGCCCTTAAATGATCGTAATTTAATCGAAAAAAATTTCGTTTTTCCATTAAATCTTGTCTATTAGGCGTTATTCTCACTATTGCCCTCAGTGGACACAAACAGATCTAAACATTAGCGCAGCGTCGCTGTGCAGTTGGGTGGCAATCGCGTTGCGGTTGCTAATTGATTCTGGTGAGAACAGCACCTTAGTGATTGATTAGTGAAGAAAAATCTTTCCGTTTTTTTTACATGAAGATGAATGTTTTATGTTTTAAATATAAAATTTATCAGAAACAACTATTCATTGACTCAAAAATTTTAATATATAAATTTTGGTAATAAACCTCAACAATATTTATAGAAATATTAAAAATGTGTTTGTTTGACATCTAGGTACCGTTGATTCAGCTGAAAACTGCAAGTTGAATTCATTCACTGAAAAATTCATGTGATTAGCTAATGTTCTACAGAACTAGTGCACTGACTGGTTCTTTATAATGGAAGTGGAATAGTGAAAAAAAATTGTATATCAAGTGTTATTATATAACTTTAAATTGTACTATTAACCAAGTAAATCCGCCGTTTGTTTTTCAAAAGTTCAATTCTGAGACCATGTTGTCTAAAACAATAGGAATGTGCAAATTTGATGTAAAATTAATGTCAAAGAATCCAAATAGGATGCAACATCTTTGAGTAAAACTCATCCATCCCCTACTTATCAGTTAGCTCTTAATTGAGAATCAGAAAAAAATTACATGGTTTGCATTTTTCCATTAATATAATTTCGAATGGACAGATGAAAACTATAATTCTAGGTGTACACAACTTGCATCTTCTGAACTTCATAACAATATCTCGAATTATTTTCGGAGAAATGCTCCCGAAAATTAAGCATTTTTAGGCATGTTTATATGATAAATCTATATTATTTCGACGTTTCTATCGATTCTCAAAAGTTTCCCAATTAAAATCTGGCACACCCTATATAGCAATTATTTATATATGAATATTTCAGTAAATAATTGAATTACAAATACCTAGAATTAACTAAATCATACAGTACCATCGTATCTTAACAGCATGCGACATTTAATATGCACAACATATATCTGATAACCCTACTGAAGAGGCCTTAGGCAAAACATCGGACCGCTCATATCAGCTTACATGTAAGCCAAGGTGTACTAGTATCAACGGACAACATTTGAGCAAGTAATGGAACATTTCTTTTGGAACTCCGAGACTATCTACACAAGTAGAGACAATGTATGGTGCATAAAAAGCTTGATACAGCAGATGAATAACATGAATGTATGCATGGAAAATGCTGAAATGAACAATGAGAAGCCCTAAACCACAGAAATGTGTTTAGCACCAACAAGTTGTGCCCGCAACAGATATATGAGTTATTAAAATCATTTTAAATGGTGGGACGTTAATTACACTTAGCACAAAAACACTTAAAAGCTCTGATATGTATATGTTATAACCTCACTATTTTTTCTGCAGGTACGAACCGTGGGCATGTGATATGTAATTCTGAGATATAAGAAAATAACTACATTGTTCGTGTATCACTTTCTATTGTATAGAATATGTCTTTGAAGTTGTACCACAAACTGCCACAACATAACCTTTAAATTCTGTTTGAGATAAATGAGATAAAGTAATACCTAATTAAATCTCCACTTTTTGAAAAGTAATCAAAATAAGATTACTAGACAAACTTTATTTATTTATAATTAATGAGAAAATGCTCATAACTTTATTAATGTCAAATTATGTGAAAATAATTTGTTTAAATAATATTGAAGCACTTTCTGATATGAAGCCCTCGAACGCAACAATCAAAATTAATGTCGCAAACGACAAAGTAATTTTAGATTTTCTAGTTCATATAAACAGCTTCTGAACAGACCATACAACAGATAAACTAATTTTTTGAAGTACAAAAAAGTGAAGGTTTTGCATTCTTTATTCCACAGGATCATCCAAAGACTTTTCATCAAATTAAAGGTTTCTTTAAGAGCAATATGAATTTACTTTTGCTTTATCCAAACAAAACTCCAGGGAATGTTTGTGGATATATTCCCAGAAAAGTAATAATTTAAAAAAAAAATTAAAATACTGTTGTAATCATGATTTAAGATAAATCCCCGACCAAACTTGTTACATTAAGTAATTCTATTAGTAGCACTAAATAAAAAAAAAACAATGAGGGGAAAGCAAAGTAAAACGTGAATCCATTTGTACAATACAATTTAATCTACAAACTAGTGCTGGCAACTGATACCGGTTTCCTGGCTAATTGGTTTTGGATTATTCGTGGGTTTTTACAAAACCAAACACTGGTTATTTGGATAACCGATTCTTCGAAAACCGATGATTCGGATGTCCGTGTATCCGAATAGCTGGTTATCAGTTAATCCGTACTTACTGATTTTATATAATATTATATTGAAATTGAATTAATATAATAAGGATTTATAATGAATTAATACTTTCTCATTGTATGCAATAGGACAGAAACATGGTGGTGAACACAACAATGTAAAAAAACAAATATCAACTGCAAATGTATGAGTAGACTGAGTGACATGTGCAAGACAACAACGGAACCGACACTGCTCTGTTTCTGGAGTAGGGAAGTTACGAATTAGAAATAACAGAGTTAGATAACAGGTGCGTGTATTAATAAAATAATAGAACATTTAGCGTGAGGATACGATTTCATTATTACTATTATTAGTATACAAGTAACCAATTTTTCCAACATCCCAAATTCCCAATAGCCTGTTATGCAAATATTCGAGTATCCGGTTTATCGGATATCCAAATAGTCGGTTTTTGAAGAAACCAATTTTAAGTTTAAACCACCAATAGAAGCACGTTATTCGAAAAGTTGGGTTGGAGACTCACGTTTATGGTTCCTGTTCATATGTATCACTTATACAAAGAAAATTTTAATCACTAATTATGGTAATTTCAAGATATTTTTTGCATTATTCACAATTCAAAATAAAAATAAGTTTTTTTTGACAAATCAATAATAAAGATTTCTGATATTTTGGCAGGTATTGTACACATATTTTATACAGAGTAAATTATTTGAAAAATTATAAAATTGACCCAATCTTATCGATGAATAAACAACTTGAGTTGGTATTACAATATCAAATATAACCTCAACAATATATATAGGTTATGTGTAGTTTGGCATTGAAGGAAAGTGTGATAGACAATTAAAGCCAAAACGAACTTCTATATATTTTTAATATAGTATTCTTTCATGCCTGCGGCTCTTCAGATTTTTTTAACTCTACCATGCAAATTTCTTCCGTTACCTTAAAACTTGCATCAGAACCGTTCCTATGCTGCAGCGCCAGTGTTTTAATAAGCTCCTGTTCTTCGGCACCCCATGACTGTGAAGAGTTGAGCTTGCATTGTGACATCCCTGGAGGTGTTCCAGGAGCTGGAGGAGGTGGCAATGGTAGATCACCTTGGCTATCTAATGATATGCTAAGACTATCAGAACTAGGATAAGCTGGAAGCGGCAAAGGACTAGACGTTTGAACATGGTGGATTTCCACAGTTGTGGTTTGCTCATTGCTTTCACTGTCTTGTCTTTTAGGGGGGTTGGGCGGTATCTTTTTACCCATCAAAGGGCTGCTGTATTGTATATGGTACTTATTGCTTTCTATAAGCTCCCTAGGAAGTGTCTGGTATTGCGGATTTCCATATTTCTCTGGGTTAAACTGGGGTTTTTCAAAGTCTGGGAATGTTTCTCTAGCTTTCGCTGCTATTTTGGCGATAGGCCTTGGACGAATGACACCACGTGGTCTAGGGAGAGTACCCCCTCCTTCATATAATAAACCAGTTTCATTTGTGGGGGTTATGTCTCCATCTTCGGACGATCTAGGTCGCCACCCTATGGGTTGCTGGTAGTAAAAGGTTTGTGTATTATCTGCACTGAAAGTATGGTGCGTTCGTTCACTGGGATCCTCTAAAGACTCCAGAGATTTGCCTCGGCCTGTTCTTATCTGCAACAATATTTAAAAACTATGCTTACATTTTGTATACTAGAATTATTTGTGATATGAAAGTTGGGAGTATACAGAATTAAATTCTCTATATTGATATAAACTAAGGATGTTTACAAAGTGATTAATTTTTAACTCCTAGTTTATTGAAAACACAATTTTTTTTGGATGAAAATGAAATTTTAAGTCATCTCATAAAAAAACCTTTAACATATTCTTTATATTTCTATATGACTAATGGATCTTTAACTTGAGTTTTTTTTATAAAAAAAACTTATTGAATATCCTTATACATATCATTAGAAATTTAAATAAAAACGAGTAAAATTAACCTGTCTATGTAATATTAAAAAGAATAAATAATTTTTTGTAATACTTCAAGTAATTTTATGTACTTTAAGTATTCTATATACTTAAATTACGAAGCATACTTCAAGTACCATAGTTTTACTTTAAGTAATTTTCAAGTGGACTTGATAATTGAAGTATGTTTTAAGAAAAACTATACTTCATACTTCAAGTAATTTTTTGATATTTGAATACTTGATACTTATACTTCAAGTACTTTCTAAGAGTACTTGTCACAGCTCTGAACATTTCCAATAAAAATTTTCCAAAAAATTATTAATTAGCTATATTTTATTTTATTTGAGGCATATCTTTTTTTGGTACCTATTATATATAAAAAAAAAAACATTTTACATTTAAAATACTCAAAAATAAAGACTATTAACATTTGCCAAAATCAAACATGTTTATCCACTTCTATCCATTATGTCATTGCCTCAAGAACTCTCTGTTTGAGAGACCTGGTATTCTTAATGATATGTCACTTAATCATCTGACGGAGTTTCAATTAATAGAACCCACATAATTTTTATAATAAATATAGAAATGTGGATTCATTACTCCAAATTATATGTGGTATGTAAACATAAAAAATATAAGTAAGTAGGTATTGAAAGAAGGTAAAATGAGATTTTATTTAAGCATGAATCTAACTAGTCAAATATCAATTGATTAATTCATTATTAATATTATCTATCTTAACTTTGTGTTCTATTTTCCACAATAAATTTAGTTGACATTGCAAGCCCGGTTACTCAACATGTTTACACAAGGAAAAATAAAATTATTGAGATACCTACATAGTTTTAACTTTACCAGGATATTATTTTTAAATATATTTTAGGTTTCTGTCAGTTCAGTATCAAACCTGAACCTACAAAAAAATATATTTCCTAAATTTTAATAAAACTTCTTTTAAGTGAAACCCTGAAATTTGCAGTGTAGCACAATTTCTTCAACAAGAACTTAATAATGTAACAACGACATGCAATAATTAAACAGAGGTTGACAACAACGAAAAAGTGAGGGAAAAGTATACCTTGATGGGGATTATATCAGTGCAATACAATGTAGGTTGCACGTAGTGTGTGCCCGCTGCCAGCTGTCTCGTCTGGTCGATCTCCCATGGTTGGTGAAAAGAGCGGAAAGTGCTGTGGACTGTGGGTACGCCAGGCGATGGTAGATCCATGGGTGCGTGCACCAGTACGTCCTTACACACAAACATGCAGCGTAAGCAAAGGTAAAGAGCTGGGTTTGGCTTGCAACTAGTGCAGCAAAGTTGTCGTAACAAAATGACATTTCACATCTCATTTTGGTTACGGGGTCAACGTTTAACCGTCATTGAGCACTGTCTTTCACATCATTTTTTAAAATCTACATTAAAACATATACAGGGTGTCCATATCTTTCCTTGGGCTTTAGCGTTGTCAGTTTAGGACTTCGAAAAATGTAAATAATAGTTTCTGTATGTTTTCATGTAGATTTTGGAAATATCTTGGAAATTTAAAAAATATATGTATATTAAATAAACTAAACAAGGAAGACTAAAGTTATGACATTCGTTATCATTTTATTCAACGTTTAGTAAGCTAATAAGTGTTTATGGCATGCACAAAGAAGAGGAGATTCTGAACCATCTCAATATGTTCCAAACATAAATTCTAGTGCTGCATTTTAAGAAAATGATTCAATATCAGAACATACTAGAAGTGGTTGTCACGTCTAAACTCCCCTGATCCTAGTCCACAACAATTAAAATATGTCTCCAATCTCAACTGTGTAAAGAAAATTTCAAGAAAACACCAGTATAACTATTAGCTATTTGATTTTTCATATATGTATCTAGTACATAATTCTAATAGTCCAGTGCATTTAGAAAAGATATATATTATTTAAAGGAAAAAATCCAAGAAAGCTGCATGTTTTTATACTTTAATTTCGTCGTTCTAAACAGCAGCGTTTCAAAAGTCCCCGGTGATTCGTTATACGCACTTTTTTTGCAACCATCTACAAAGTTTATTGTTTCTGATAAATTTTTTGAGTCGAAAATATATATTTGCTGGTCTAGCCCGGTAAATTGACATAAATGTGCGGGAAAGGCTTTTCCGATACCTTATGTCACTTTTGATTAAAAATAGTAGGTATCCGAAAACAATTAAAAATCATTAGTCGTCTTTTTTTAAAGTAAGCGACTTACATCTGTCAGTTGAATTTTATGAAATTTGTTAGTTAAAAAGTTTTTTGAGATTATAATTCATACTACGAATGTAATCAGTTTTAAATTTCCAAATCAGGTCACAAAACCGCACGCATAGGCTTATCAATGATTATCCAAAACAGTTTTAAAATGTTTACAGAAAACAATACATTATTTTTTAATGAAAAAAAAAAAAAAAAGATGAAAAAGACTATTTATTTACATTTCTATAATTCATAAATTGATGACAAGAACGCCAACATTCGGGATATGAAGTATAGCAAGAATGGTTTCAGAAAAAATATTGTACGCAACACACTCAGAAAGTGTCTTTACCGAGCTCACTGGCTCTTAGGGCTTATCCTGGAAACTGCCATCTCGCCCTGGAAACTGTAAGCTCGCTGAGTAAACATTTATTTTCCGGTCTTGTTACGTAAAAACTATTACGGTGCGTAAAAGGGGTAAAAAAACTGTTTTTTTCGCGATTATCTCCGTTCTTTTTAATTTTACGAATATGTGTTATTATATGATTAAAAGATTAGACAATTATCTACAAAAACACGGTCCTCGTTTTATCATACGAGTTATAGTTTTTGATAAAACTTGATGTAAAAGTTATGATATGCCAAGCAAATACTTTGATTTTACTCTATTCTATGCCTAACAAGTTTATAAATTAGGTCCTATATTAAAAAGAAAACAAGGAATTTTTGATGAAAAAGGTTTTATGAGATTTAATAATGATATCAATCATGATTGCTTTATTCAGTGGTGGTAATATGTCAGAATAAGGAATAATCATGCATTACCAAGAACCGATATTTATCCCTTTTCCACTTCTTCTTTTCATCCTTTTCCCCCTTCTTCTTCTATCATCTTTTCTTCTCTTTCGTCTATTTCTTCTACATTATCTTTTCTCCTTTTCTTATATATTCCTCGATTTCATCATGAGCATTTACATAAGATTGCCCATGATAAATGCTGCAAACAGAAAAGCAATGAAGTCCGAACTTTCGGGAGCCACATAATTGTCCGCATCCTTTTGAGCAATTGCAAAAAATCATATTTAAAAGTCAATCCGGAGCAAGTGCTGATGGTTTTCTTGCTCCAAAAAATTGTTTTTTTAATACCCATCCCAAATCTTGGCTGAACCCCCAAGAGTATGGACTGTTTTTGTAGATAATTGTCTAATCTTTCGATTATATAATAACGTTCATATTCGTAAAATTAAAGGGAAAGGTGAAATTCGCGAAAAAACACTTTTTTTACGTACCGTAATAAATTATGCCTACAACGGACTTCTAAGACACTATTTAGAACGACGAAAGTGTACAAAAAAAATGCAGCTTTCTTGGACTTTTTTCTTTGACAAATACTATAATTTTTAGATTGCAATTTAATATTTTAGATTATTTACTGTCTAAGAATTTGAATAAAATGCCATTCATTTTTTCAGGTTATTTACGTTTTTTTTTTAGTTTTTTTTTTTACTGAAATTAATTGTTTTCTTTATCGCACATTTGAACAATGTGAAAGGGTGCTCAATATAAACTGTTTTTTACGTAAAAGAAATTATATTAACTAGTGTAAAGTGTGTTAAAAAATTGTTTTAAAAATAACACTATTTTTAAGTTTTGTTACATATTTTTTTACAATTTTGGTTTTTTGAAAAATTCAGGGGAAAAAATGATAGGGTTAAAAAATATATTTAACTAGTACTCTTCTAGTAATATTAATAAATGCACTTTTTTAAATTGTACCCAAAATCAAAACTTGCCATTTCAACAAAATTTGTGGTACAAAAAAATCTTATTTTATGACAATATAAAATGATATCAAATTTTGTTGCTATGATTCATTTTTGACTTACTTTGAACATGTTGCTGCAATAAAAAAGTTGTATACATGTGAAAGGTGTGAAAATATACCTAACATAATATGTAAGCATGTTGAAATAAAAATAAAACTGAATAAACAATCGATACTCAACTGATGTGAAATATCAACTAAAAAAAATCTAAGGACATTCGAAATATTAATTTTGAAAGTATAATAAACATGCTCAAAGTATAAAAATGCGTCTTTTACCAAATGAAATAAAAATAAAAAATAATTAAACAAAACCACAGTTTGTCTAAATAACAATTAATTAGGGCCGAGCACACAGTGCTTACAAAAAACTTACCTGTGTTGTGTAAATTCTATTCGAGTCTGTGTTTATTCTCTTTCCTGCTTTAATATCTTTAATTCTCTTAATAGCTAACATTATTTTTTTCTGATGTCCTAACTTCACTATACCAAATTCTTCCAAGTCTTCCCATGTTAACTGACCCACATCATCAACAGTTTGATAGTTCTGCTCCAAAAAAAGCTGGTAAATATTCATCTAATCGTAATAAGTTTAGCCATTCTTCCAATGAGCCCTAAAATAAAAAAAAATAGTACTGGATGGAAAAGCGGACATTCCGTTTTTGAGATAACGTGCTCTTAAAATTTTTATGACATTTACACACACGCACGCACACGCATAATAGATGTCAATCTGAAAATAGTCGCAAACTCCTAGAGAAGGACCAATACGTGGAGATATGTCGGAAATTTACTTTTTTTGTTTTTCGGGATAATAATCCCGAAAAATCAAATCCGAATTCAAATATCAACTTAAAAAAGGGAGCTATAAATTTAACTTGCTCGTTGGCAGGAAATGACAATCAACATGCGATATTGTAACTGGAATTAGGGAGTTTGGATGTCATCTCAGAGACAGATTTTTAAACCTAATACTTATATTTCGAAAAAACGCGTGATATAATTAAATAGTAATAAATTAAACTGTACTTTTGACACATTAATTAAATTAATCAATTAGGTTCTGCATGTAAAACCGGCATCAATGAGCGGTCGTCAACCGCCGAGAATTCTATTGGCACCGATAAGCGGCTGAGAATTATGTATGTATGTAGTGTGAAAAGGCGAATATCGTTTGCGTCTCCAGGCGACTACCTGCTTATATTGTCCTTCTATTTAGCTTACATCCTTGCTCTATGCAGTCTGTAATTTGTTCAGTTCGAAAATACTCTTAACTAGCAATCTGTTGTGTGTACGACGAGTATAAAGACATTTTTTGTTTATTCTATATTTTCTGTCTAGTGTAGTAAAAAATGTCTTCAGAATAATGTTTTGGGTGTTGTGTGGACTGTCATACGTAAATGCAGTTCAATAATTAGTAAATTCGTTATGACGAAACACATTGTCGCTGTTAAAATACCAAACGTTGATTGGCTACCACCAGCTGGAGATGACGCCTGGGATACGGAGCACTGATGATGATTAGATGATGGGTGAGAGAAGAAATGGAAGTTGTTGAATAATGTAAGGCGACACTCGTATAAAATGAGAAAATTTGGAAAGTATACTAAAATAATTGAATTGGGACTGTGATAATGGTAAACTGATAAAAGTCGTGTGACTCTTGGTGTGAATGGCAGAATGTATGGTAGAGCGCTAGAGTGGCTACAAATCGTACATCCAATTCAATACCGCCACAACTGCAAATTTTTTATTATTGGTTTTATGGCGGTATTTCAGCGCTAACATGTTGGACTTTGAAATGAAATACAGCCACAAGTGATTATGTTTTAAAATATACCAATTTTGCAGATATGGCCCTATAAAATCCAACCTAGCATTCAGTGCTATACAGCCACAACTACACATGCGGTGGTATTGCACTGAACTCGCTACATTTTGTTTTTGTTCAACCGCCATAAGTGTTAGTTGTGGCACTACTGCACCGAGCTTTTTATATTGTAATCATAAATCTAACCTTAAAAAACAGTAGATTACTACCAGAGACAACCACTGTCTCTGTTAATACTTACTTTGTACCTGCGCTGTCAACCCATAAGGAGTCATATAAAGCAGATATAGATTCGTAAATTCCACCAAACGCATTGAAAAATTTTATTATTTTTTTTGTGGCATTCCCCATTACAAGCGCAACATATAATTATGTGGGATGATGACGGAGCATCGTACTGTGTATTTGTTTTTTTCGTCATGCAGAAGTGGCTGTTGTAAAGAATGACCAGAGTGGTAGTGGCTGTTGTAAAGAATGATCAGAGTTTGTAAATTATTTTTTTATGAATACGTTAGGTGTAGGAGATAGGTTTGTAAGAACAACTTGGGCTAAAGCTAAAGAATGTAATATAGTAAGAAAGGATGAAAGGGGCAAGCACAATGGACACAAGACAGTAGAAGACAGCATAAAAGATTCAGTAAGAGACCATATTAATAGTTTTCAGGCTATCGAGTTACTTTATCTTAGAGCCAATACAACAAGGAAATTTATAGATGGATCTCTAACTCTGGCTTAAATGTACAGATATTACAAACAAGAAAGGCAAGAAAGAAATTTGCCATTTTCTAAAAGATGCACTTACGAAACCATATTTTACAGAGAGTTTAACATATCTTTTTATCAACCTAAAAAAAGACCAATACTCTATTTGCGAAACATAAAAACTCGAACCCGGAGGAAAATCAAGCCAAGAAAACTATGACCGCCATATTGCAAATAAAATAAAATGCTAAAGATACAGCGGTTGCTAAGGATAAACGAAATGTTATTGTGGCTTGTTTTGACCTGCAAGCGATATTACCAACACTGTGTGGCGACGTTTCAGCTTTTTATTACAAGTGCCGTTTAAATTGTTTTAACTTTCAATTTTTTAAATTGTAACTAAACGTTGTCTGTGCTATTTTTGGCACGAAGCCATTGCCTCCCGAGGAGCTAATGAGATAGCAACGTGCCTCTTCAGATATATTTTCAGTTTACCCCCTAATACAGATATTTTTACTCCGACAATTGCGTAGGACAACAAAAATAAAATAGTTGTTTCGATGTACCTATACGCAGTGTGTAACACCGAAGTAAACAGCATTGTACATAAATTCCTGACTGTGAGTCATACCCAAAATGAGGAAGACTCAATGCATTCTGTCATAGAAAGGCAAAAAAAAGAGAGCATTAAAGAGTGGACAAATTTTCGTTCCCTCTCAATGGCCACCATTAATAAAAACCGCCATTAAAGAAGGAAAACCCTACGAAGTTAAAGAGCTGGCTATAGAAGAATTTTTTAACTTCAAAGAAATTGCAAACCAATTTGGACAAAAATTTACCAAGAATTCTATGAATGAAAAGGTGATATGGAACGAAATCCAGGTACTCAAAGTTGAGAAGGAAAGTTCTAACAAAATATTTTACAAAGTAAAATTTGAAGACGAATACAAAGAAATTGATTTATCTTCACGACGCACTCAAAGTTTAAAAGATACTGCCCTAACTCATGCTTATGACACGTCACCTAGTTTAAAAGAAAAGAATAAAGAACATCTTTTAGATTTGTGCAAAAAAACTTAATTGAAAAAGTTCACCAACCTTTTTATTTCAACATTTGTTCTTAGTTATAAATACCACTCACCATATTTTTTGTTTTACTATTCAGGTAAATGCTATTAAAATAGTCTTTTATAGATTCTTGTGTTCTATTTTTTGTAAATTCTAGATAATTTGGTGATTAAAATTTTCGTAGAGGGCGCAGATATGGCGTCTTAAAATATTAAAATTTCAGTGCAATAACGCCATATCTAACAAAATTCTAATATTATTTCAAAGTCTATAATTTTTTTTATGTACGGTTATGTATCAGCAACATATAAGTATATTCTATCAAAATTGTAAACAGATACCTCTTAGAGTTAATTAATTATGCGTCTAATTAAGCGACACCATTCTTTTATTTCCTTCTAATCCAAAATTATATAATTTACACTTGTGGCGGTATTGAACTGGATGTACGAAATGTGTGGCAGCGAGATTTGAAAAATTAGAAACTGCAATGAAATTGGAGGAGACCGACCCGCTTGTGTGAGAGGTGTCGGGCGCATAGAACGGCCGGTAATGAGTGTAAAGAGACGGGAACGACTAAATGCTGAGCAGTTCGGCGCTGGGAGGCGAGAAAACCCTGGAGTTTTGGAGTCACAGAAGAAAATTCAAAACTACCATGACATTTTGAAAATCAGCTATATCGCGGCTCTCGGGTTGGATCAGTGCATATGAGAGCAGTAGATATAAGTTAGACAAGGGCTCCGAACGCCTGGAGAACGCTTGAAGTTTTTTGAAATTTTTAGAAACTACCACGAAATGTGGTGTGGTACACGACGGGCTGATTGGAGAGCCGTGAGAATGTAACATCATGTATTAAAAATGAGCCTAGCTCACCTGAAAGTTGGTAGGAGGAGCACTAAAACATTCACTTAGAAAATAAGGGTGCACAATAACAAAATAGAAGAAAAAAAACGTAAAAGGTAAGACAAAGGCGGTGAAACAGGGAGGAGTTGTTATGTAAGGGTAAAATACCGTTTAATATACTGTTTGCTCCTATTTTGGCGATTCACCCTATTATTTATGTCATGACAGTCATGACATCCAAATTCACTAAATCTAATTATTGCGGCATTTCTAAATATTTATCTATTTCTTTTGTCGGTATGCCGCAAATTAATTATTCTTCCACCTTCGACAAGTATTTTAATTTTTTGCTCGTTTCTTTGTTTCTCACACCATTTGTTGCACTATATACAGGTTGTCTTAAAATCGATAACTGTGACTGTAGTGATTTTTTTTAATATAAAAAATAAATACAAATCACATAATTTCAACAAAAAAAAATCATTACATCTAAGTGGTTGGCAGAGAGTCAATAATAATACGGGAGTAGAAGGAAGCCACAACAAATACGTTTCAAAATATGTTCAGATATACTTAGATTAGTTGACCCGATAGAATTGTCTTGGCTCATCCTGTATAATCGAAAATAATTTCCGGTTATAGACTTTTTTTGTATAGTTTATTTATGTTTTTAAATCAAGTTTCTAGCTATCATAGAACTCGACATATCGAAGTCAGACGCATTATTGCCCCACCCTGTATACTGATCGGTAAAAAGCCCGAATACGTGATTTTTTAAGAACGACTAATTACAAAAATTCTGGTCCATTTCATTAGGCATACTGTTCTAGTCTCCTGACGTTATGTCGACCGTCAGAAGATCTAAAGGAGCTAGTTTGACAAAATGTTTGATGACATCGTAAACTGTGATAATAGCTGCTTGAGGATTCTAGCGGTGTACCACATACTACGACCATCATCGATAAGAGTTATCACCCTAGCGATATTCTGAGAGTTCAGAGGCATTTTGAGACTTTACAATTTTTTTTTCAAGCAAAACAATTAAAAATAATACACATGTTAATTGGCAACAATGTTCAATAATGTGTTGATTATCACTTGTCGTAAAAGCAATATAAACAAAGCTGTTATTTTTCAATAACTGCAGATATGCTAAGTGCCAAATACGTCTCTTATTACTAGATTATCACTTTATCTCGATCACTGGAAGATCTCAAGGAGCCAAACCTAATGAAAGTGTTTGATAACATCGTAAATGTTTGTATATAACAGCCGCACGAAAATTCTGCCAGTGTACCGCATGCTACGAGTATCGGAGATAAGAGCTGCCACTCTAGCGAAATCCTTATAAAAAACTTTTAAACAAAACACGATAAAAGACAAATGAACTACTTCAACAATGTTCAATAAGGAGCTGAATGTTACTCATTGTCGTAAGAGCAATATAAACAAAGCCATTGTTCTTCGACATTTCAGATTTGCTAGTACTTTTTCGTACTAGGTTATCAAAACACAGTATCATTCAACCCATAAAAATTCGCTATAACCATTTTTTGTCGATCAACATGGTTGTGCATATACAAAGTGTATCATAACGATAAGTCACGTCCCATCCGCAAAATATGGGCTTACAAGGGTAAAATAAGTCGAAATGAAAGAATTAAAAAATCTCGCGCCTTAGCTATCGAGTTATTGCCAAAAATGCTGAAACGATATGTTTTTGTTTGTTTATTTTATTTAATATATGGGCATTATTATTTTATATAAGATAAGCAATTAAACAATCAAAGAGTAACTTTAAATTTATTAAAGATGTTCGAATAATGCACCACCAACTTGAATGTACAAGTTAGCACGTCATAAAAGAAAATCACTAACTGCAGCATTTGCCCATCTATTAATGCTATTGCTCCTTGAGTTCGGGGAATTATGTCCGCCTGATTTTCATCTAGTACCTGATACACTTTTTCTTTGATAAATCCCCAAAGAAAGAAGTCAACCGGTGTTGTCAGGTGACCAATGGAGCCAACGATTTCATCACTGTCTCCCAATCCTTCGTTATGGAAAACGTTGATTTAGAAAATTACGTACTTGAATCCCAAAATACGCCGGCTCAGTTCCTACCAAATATCTTGCCTAATATTAGGAATATCTTGAAGTAGCAGGGGTATACCTTCAGTTGTTAAAAATTCCCGATATTTTGCAGCAGGAAAGCGATCAGGAAAAATGTGTGACCCGATTACTAAGTAGCACCAAATGTTTACTAACCATTATCTTTGAAAACCTCGCTGACGATATGATGCGGATTCTCGTCATACCAAAAATGTAGATTGTGCAAATTAATAATATTCTCTTGGGTAAAGGTTGTTTCGTTACTCCGAAGGATATTGCTTGTAAAGTCTGGAATACAATTTACGTTCGCCAACAACCATCTACAAAAATCTAGCCGAAGCTCTGTATTACCATCATGTAACACATGGACTATCTACGGATTAAATTGATGCTGTTCTTTGGGCATCCCACACTTCTTTTCCGTGGATTTACATCTATAGCCTCAAGAAGCCTCCTGTTCTAAGCGTAAAATAACTTGATAATCTGGGTCACGACGTTGGGGAAATCGTTAAGCATAATGAACTGCGGCTGCTCTATCAGTATCATTACAAGCTCCAAATGATATTCACATATATAATAATCACGATTTGAATAATGTCTATCGATTTTAAGTAGATTATCTAAATTAATTCCCACAATTAATAAGTCTTGTTGACAGTGAGCAATTATAACTCATGTTACAGTTAAATATTGTTTCAGCATTCAAGCCTATTACACCAATGGAATTGTAATTATTTGGACAATCACTCGATAACGAAGGCGAAATCGAAATTTTTTTAATTATTTAATTTCGACTTATAAACTCATATTCTGCTGATGGGGCGTAACTATTGATACACCCTGTATAATCTGCCTGATAGTAGTGTCGGTTTTTTTGCCAGTCACTGTATACACCTCCAGTTTTGTCTACTGAGAACGTTATTGATTGCGATTCCGAATTCCAATGCATTTGTCATTTTATAGAATAGTTTATTTATGCAGATCGAGCCAACCCACTAGATATACGACTAGCAGTATGCGCAGTTTACAGTTGCTCGTCTGAATACGAAGTCCGAACGAAAAAAGTTTAATAGGAAAACTAGGAAGAGAAAATAAAAATAAAAAGTTTTTCTAAGCTTGACAGCATTGTTGGGCAAGTCTAGTGTTGTCCTAAAAGTTTAATAGGAAAACTAGGAAGAGAAAATAAAAATAAAAAAGTTTTTCTAAGCTTGACAGCATTGTTGGGCAAGTCTAGTGTTGTCCTACATGTGTTTGAGAACAACCATAAAATAGATATTAGCAACTTAAGAGTAATAATTAGTAATGTAACAAATACTAGAGAGCTAGATGCATTTGAAAGCTTTGAAATCACAAAGTGTAAAAATAGTATGAATAGTGAGGGCAAATCCCAAATAGCCCGCTTTATTGGTTAGTGGATGAACCGTGACAATAGTTTAGTTATAAATAGGATACACTGTTAGCATAAGGTTATGGTCTATGCAATAGCATTCAAATTCGACGATGAAAGACCATGAGAACCATACTTTTTCTCTTTTGAAATTTTTGGTATGGCGGTCGAATACGGTAGGGGAAAGGGAAGGGTTAAAATAAATTTCAGTTTTTTCGTGTCTACTTTTTTCTTATAAATATTAAAAAACGTCCTTTGAATATGTTATTATAGTAGAAAATACAAAAAATTTGAGCTTTTTAACAATTTAAGGTGTGATTTGGGGGAGGGGTAAATTTGGCAACAATGTCTGCCAGCCAAGGTTATAGTTCTTTAGTGCCTTGTGAACCATAAGCTGGCTGGGCAGACATTTCTTTTAATTTTAACTATTTTTTTTTCAACATTTCAAATTTTGATCCATTTTTCGCCACTTTGATTGCAAATTGCTCAAAAACCGACCGATAGAAATGTCTGCCACTATAGTACAGTACTGTACACACTAAAACAAACATTTTGCGCTAGGTTTGGTCCGATAACTAATTTTTTTTAATTCCGGTTACCGCGTGCCGACCGGAAGTTTTGTCTGCCAGCGTAATTGGGGTATGTGGAGTACATGTACTAACACTACCTATGCGGACAAATATCGGTAACCATTCGATTAAAAGAATATATAGAGTGGAACGAAAATTAACAAGGCTAAACAATCTTTTTACTAACTATATTTTTTCTTACTTTTACAAAAATTTATCATAAGTATAATATATATCTTTTTAAACATTATTTTCCCGGCTATTTACCAAAACGCTGAAACTTGGATTATAAAAAAAGATAATATGCACATTATGTACAGTGCAACTGACACAATAATGTTAGTTTTAATTTTAACTCCTCTGTTTAGTAAAACCAAAAATAAATAAAAACCAAAGTACTCACCGGTTGAACAATCACTTCAAAACTTTAGAACATCCACAGACACGTGTTTCTACATTTTTTGTGTCATTAGTGTGGCCCTTGAAAAACCTCGAAAGTAACTGTGAATCTTAGTAAATCCTAATGTAATAAATATTAGTGACTTCAGAGAACAGATAAGTTTTTTGTAAAAGTAAAGAAAATAATAGTTAGCAAAAAGATTGTTTAGCTTTTTTAATTTTAGTTCCACTCTATATTTTGAACTTTTACCAAGAAGAGGATACCTAATTTGTTTTAAATTTACCTAACCTTACGGGGAATTTCCAATATGTAATTTTAATTGTTCGATTCCCTGAAGCCACTAATATTTATTTCATTAGCATTTACTAAGATTCAGTTACTTTCGAGATTTTTCAAGGGCCACACTGATGACAGAAATGTAGAAACACGTGTCTGTGGATGTTTTAAAATTTTGAAGTGATTCAGTGCAACCGGTGAGTACTTCTGTTTTATTTATTTTTGGTTTTACTGAACAGAGTAGTTAAAATTAAAATTAACATGTTACATTAGCTACCTCTTAGTTTTTTTTTAACAACTGTTAAACTTCTTCACCCCCTATCTTAATAAGCGAAGCGAGCCTATTTAGCTATGACCATCTAGTCGTGCTACTTCATATACTTGTGCTACTGTAATTCGATATCTTACAGCAAACCACCAAAGAACGGAACTATCAAATCTTATTTAATATACTAAATAAAAATATCCAAAAAGAACAAAAAATCCAAATTAAGTAGTGCTTCGGCTTGCTACATCCCCACGCCCAGTATGTTTTGTGATCATATACCCTACCTTTTGGTAGGGGGTAGAAAAAGGATAGCAAACATTGCTGTGTCAGTTGTACTGAACATAATGTGCATATTATCTTTTTTTATAATCCAAGTTTCAGCGTTTTGGCAAATAGCCGGGAAAATAATTGTTTAAAAATATATATGTTATACTTCTATAAGTTTTTTGTAAAAGAAAATAATAGTTAGCAAGAAGATTGTTTCGCCTTGTTAATTTTCGTCCCACTTTATATTTTGAACTTTTACCAAGAAGAAGATACCTAATTTGTTTTAAATTAAAAAAAAAGTTCTCCCCCTCCGTATTCGGTCGCCCTACCAAAACTTTCAAAAGAGAAAAAAAGTATGGTACTCATATGGTCTTTTTGACTACCGCCTGGCAGACGTTAACTATTCATCGTCGAATTTGCACGCTGTCTTCTTAAAAAAAAAATGTTTTCTTAACCGCCTCTCGTCACCGAAGGAACTTCCAGAAAATCCTAGTATTTTGTGTTGAGTCAAGAGAGAGGAGGCCCTACAGTTTATTGTGGGGTCCGAACCACATTTAGGGTATCGACAGTTCGCTCCTATCTTAATCCGAAGCAAATCACAAATACAATTTGTTGCTCCGGGATGGATTCGATCCATCGATATTCGGTACCGAGTAAATAACTATAAGCGCTTTACCCACTCGGCTACCATGCCCATTCATTGCTTAGACTATTAGCTTTAATCATCTCCAGATGAAGCCAATTTAGTTGGCTAAACGCGCGTCGAGTGCACTATATAGCGTTTTGATGTTTCGTGGAAAACTACGTCAGTGTTTTTTAAAATTTAGACATAAATGTTCATATCCTCAAAATAACTGAAAATAAATATGAAGTATGGTAGATCATCGGAATGTTCTTGAAATTCTCTAATCGAATATAAAATAACATACAGGTTGTTCCATTTAAAATAACAAAGTTATTGTGGTTTTTTAAATCTCCAAGTTCGACACAAAATTATAGACATCCTTTAGAAAAAGATCTAAAACAGGTATTGTAAATCGTTACCGTATTTGAAAATATTTCCAATTAGACGAATACACCGTCTCTTGTAATGGTGTAAATACGTCAAAATTGCTACAAAATTTCAAATATCTGAACTACTCAAAGGCAGTATATGTTATGGTAGTTCATTGGAAAGCTCTTGCCGTTCGCTAACCAAATATACAATAACATACAGGGTGTTCTATTTAACTTAACATAGTTGATTACTAACCAGCCAAAACGAAATGCCTTGTGCTGTATGACTAAAAAATATTTTAAAGGTAACAACGATGAATGCTGAGGAACTTTTGTGTTTAACTTTTTTTTCTATTAATAGTTACAGAGTTATGGAACAAATACGCACTAGGTGGACATCCTGTATACAACATATATTTGAATAGGTTAATTCTGAGGGACGCTTATATGTATTTTATGTTTTTTTGTTCTCCATATTTTAGGTGCAAGTGAACCTCCATTTTTTATTATTTTTTATTGGCAATTAAAAAATATTAGTTTTAAAAAGGAAATGAAGTCCTTATTTACGATTTTTCGCAGGAAACTGCTCTGATCCAATTTTTTACATGCTTCCTCAAGATAATAAAAAATAAAATAAAAACCAGCTTCTAATTTTTGAGTTATCGACCTTTTTGAAGAGTCTGCTTTGGAATAATTTGTTTGATATTGCGGTCTTATTTGTAATTTCTTATGGAAAATTCAGAGAAACTAATTTTTTGCTGCACTATCTTACAAGTTTCAAATCCATCAAGTAAGTACACACATCAAAATAAGCTAATTGTAAGGGACAAGCAATAAAATGTATTTTAAATTGTAATAACTCATTATCTCATATATAATAAAACAGTTCAATAAATGAAGATAATTCTTTTTCCAATATTATCTCCCAGAACAAATGAAAATATAATCAGAAATTTGAATTAATTACAGACGTCAAATCGTGGGGGAACTAAATTTCAAAAATGCGACAAAACAACGACTGTTGATGACTGCTCTATATATGTTTGCCATGCTGAGAATAAAATTGTCTATCTCTTGTTGGTCTCTTGCATTCCATTGTTCTCCAAGATACTTAAACAGTTATCTTGTTTGAACATTTTGCATTTTGATGCGTCTACTTACCATATCCCATACGTGTTCAGTAGGGTTCATATCAGGGGACTGTGCAGGCCATAGTAAAACACATCTCATGGTTTTTGATAAACTTTTATACAATCATGGCTACCTGTGGACAAGCATCGTCGTGCATGATGAAAATTTTCCAATTATCTCTGCATATGGAAGCTCAACAGGTTGAAGAATGTTACGATAATCAACAGCATTTAAATAGTGTTCCAAGCAAGCTAGCTCTATTCTTCCACCGATGTTGATACCACCCCACACCTTTAAAGTACCACCTTGGTAACTGTGAACTCTCACGGACGTTGCTAGGCGTTCTGCATTTTCAGACCGTCTTCATACTCTTGTTCTTTTTGTATCTGGCTGCAATCCAAAATGATATTCATCCGAGAACAAAATGTCTATCAACATGTTCTTGCGCCCGCAGTAAACGGTGTCCGCATTTTCAAGGGATGCCGATCATTAAGATCACCTTCGTGGGGTCTGTTGCGTAAAGTTTGGTCACGTTCATTAGAGCTCAAAGTCGCAGAATCTATCCTGGGTTAGTTGCTCTTGTACGCCATGTATGTCGTTTACATACATCACCAATTTTCTGATGTCTCAACCACAACCGATTGATAACACTTTTAGTGCTGTTATTACGATATCAGTTACAGATCTTTGAATGGAACATGCTTCTAGCATGCCAATGGCATGTAACGAGTTTCACGATCTAAATGATGTCTCTCCATGATTGACAAATTACAAACTAAACTAGATTCAACAAAATTCCCTTGAAACTTGTATTCTAACTGATAAAAGAGCATTAAAATAAAGGTGTGGTTGCCTTGTATATGAAAAAGAAGTTTTGTTATTACTTACATATAAAAAATTAATTCTAAGTGTTTTTAAGGCAATCCAACAAATTTGTTCTTGATCATAAGATATAAATATTTTGAGGCTTGTCCCCTAGAATATTTTGAAGTGTGTAATTTCCGAGAAACACGTTTTAGTGAATGTAATTTTTTTTCTATATGGCGAATGAAGTCGGCCAGAGATTTGATTGGATTTTTTGTTTAACTATGGTCTTATGAAGAAATATTAAGGGGAACAAAAAATCTTGTTCCCGTAACATTTTTTAGAGATTATAGTATCTAAACCAAAACAGACATTAGATTATATGAAAACTATAGAAAATATATTAATTGCCGGTTTGTGACACCAAATCAGGCTAGAGAAACAATTGACAAATGTTCTTCCTACAAAAGGGTCGGTTTTATATTCTCGGACTGGACATAAAAACAAGACTAAAGCAGCAACTAAAATTTATTTTTCAATATAGTTTTGATTACACCGTTTCAATAACATCTTTAATCCGTTGTAAAAACTTTCATTTGGTTTCTCCATAAAATGACCCTTAACAGCTGCTATAAGTTCGTCACTGTCCCTGAATTTTGTCCCCCTAAGTGTTTTTGTGAGATTAGGAAACAAAAAGTAGTCACTGGAGTGCTAAATCTGGACTATAGGCGGGTGTTCAATTTCTTCGAAGTCACAATCAGCAACAGCACCTTTTGCAAGTCTTGACTTGTGCACTAGTGCATTGTCGTGGAACAGCAAAACACTCGCGTCAGTTTTCCGCGGCATTTCATTTTAATAGTCTCTGAGGCGATGCGTTAAGTTTGAACAATACTCTTTCGTTACTGTACTACCCTTCTTTAGATAATCAATATACAAAATTGTCTGTAAGTGATCATTTCAACAGGGAGGGCCTGGACGGGGATTATCATCCAATGATTCCCGACCATATTTAAACAGTTTTGACCACTCGCAAACAGATGACTTGGAAGGACAGTCATTCTCTTACACAACCAATATTTCTTCAAGAATAATTTTTGGGATTTTTCCTTGTTTTGTAAAGAATTTCAAAACAGCACAAACTGACAGTTAATTAAATTAATAATGTTGCAGTTGTTCTGTAAATTAACATATAAGTTTTCCAGGCATATGTAATTAAAAAAAAACTTAATGGAACACTGTATCAAAATTTAAAACTGCCCAGTCAAAGAATATAAAAACGACATCTCGTAATAAATAAATTTTGAAGAGACTACACCCGAATCTACTTGGTCTTGAGAAGTTTCATCCATTGAACAACTTATACCCAAGTGGCGCCAATGATTTATAAAACTGGTATTTGATATACAATTAAATTGACAACTTGTCTGCTTCAATATGTGCAGCGAATTTTTATTTTGTTTTTAAATATTTTCTGATCATTATATTCACAAGACATTTAAAAAGAACTCTCTCAAACAAATTATTTTAAGTAATGTAAAATTTGAATATTATGCTAATATCTAGTGAATATTAGTTGTCTTGTTGCCGACTGACTAAAGATTGGCATGTTATTCTGTCTTCTTATACCATAATTTAAAAAATTGCCCAATTAGAATAATACATAAATTAGGCACAATTATCCTGTGAAAACTCGTTTGAAAAATTAAATCAATTACTTACAGGTATGAATTCAGGTAGGTTATCAGGTAAGTTGAGTTGTGCAATTTCAGCCTTCAGTCGTTTTCTGTGATTGGGTTTTTTAATTCCTATGGCAGTTAAATCCTCAGGTGTCATCCTACCGATTGTTGGTAAATCGTAACCAGCTGATATGAAAAGTGGAAAGTATTCCTCAAACTGTAAATCCACCAGCCACGAATGGATTATTTCTTGGTCCTGAAAAAGTCAGTAATATCTTTAACTAAATTTTCCATAAATTTTATAAGAAAATGTCACGAGATAAGTTATAATAGTTAGTACACTGAAAAACCGACAAAAACGTTTCAAAAAATTTTTTTAAGGTACAACCACATGGGACCTTCACAGAATAATAGATTAGGCCCTTGGCCATCTAAAATGGCCAATTACAAAATTTTTTGGGAGGTCCAACTTTTTTTATTATGAAAAATGTCATAAATCTGTCAAAATTAATTTTTCGTACTTTTTCACACATCCCTCACGATATCTCCGGAACCAATTGAGATAATCAAGTTTTTTTAGTCGATAAAGGAAACGTGAGCGGAGGTGACTGAATTAATTTAGTCTTTATGGAGAAAATCTAGTTTTTTATAAAATTAGGTAATACTTTAACATTTATTTTTCTTGCAGTATTTTTTTTTCAGTAAGCGAAAAACTTTTTTTGTTTTAAGGAATTTTGCCACAGTATATGCATACGAAATAAAATTAACACATCAAGGAAGTTTTTAAAAAAAACGCAATACTCTACGACTTATACGTTTCAAGTTATTGTTATTTGAAATTAAGTTTCTGCGGGCAGGATATTTCCCCCGGTTCTACTGTGCTTTAATCAGTGTGCTATGCGTGTTGTGGGTGCATATTATTAAGCATTATTTTTGACATATCTTTAATATAGGTAAATTTTATTTTCATAAGCACTTAGGTTTTACTTATCATTATTTACATTGCACATTATTTAAAATCCATTATATTTATATATTACAACCTAAAATTTAATTAAAAAAAATACGAAATAATTATTTATTTTAAAACATAAATTTAAAACTTGTTATAAAAATATTTTAAAAATCGTCAACGTCGGAATCTAAAAAATATCTAGACAGTTCCTTGGTTGCAGCAGTTTGCATATTTGCACTCACTGCAGCATTTCAAACCTTGAGCAAAACAGGTACATCTGTTGTTACAGACCCTGTCGGAACATCTTATTGACAGACTTTGCCTTACAATATCGGGCACAGATTTTTGACTAGAAAAAGTTGCCTTCCAAACATTTTCTTCAAATGTCCAACCGTATCGAGTTGGATCTTCCATCTGCATGTATTGTATATGGCTATTGTACTAAATTTTTAATTGATATAGACACCTGGCTCCGTGGTCTAGAGCTAATGTACTTGCCTCAAAACTTCGGGGTCCCGGGTTCGATTCCCGGTCGAGGAACTGGGATTTTTCTGTGAGAGAGATTAATCGTAGTATACTCGGACATTGGGTGTGTGTCCATTGTCTTTAAATGTGTAGCCCTCTCCCACACAAGGTCATTCCAGACCTTCAGGGATAAAGAGGGTTGTAATTTCATGTGGTGTTATTATTATTATATTATTATACCTAAAAAGAAAATAATTACATGTAGGTGTTTTGTTTCTTTTTTTTAATAGGTATGGGCGATATAGAAAAATAATTATTACCTTTTTAAATGTTGTCTAAAAGCATGGTCGGTAGGAGGCAGCTCAGAAGCTGGCCGATTTGTACTTGTTGTTAAGTCCCATCGCAGTTCATTTAGGGATTGAATATTTTTGTTTTTATTCTTATATAAATAAAGCGTATATTTTACCCCTAATTCCATCGCTTTATCCTCTCACAGAAAAGGAAGGTTTTCTAAACCTTTTAAATTATTTAAATTTTTATATAAAACATAGAATGCCGTTTTCTTCCCTATTTTATACATGGCATTAGTTGTGTCACAACCAGTTAGGCAATGAATCGTTAATACTTTCTTGCAAATTTCCTCTCCTAAATTTGCCACAATATTGTTAATTGACAAAAAATGTATATTCTTACTATGTCCTAATTTTATAAATATATTCCTTTGGGACATATCTGGTGTTTCACAGTAATAATGTAAAAGCAAAATCAGGACATCAGTATCAACAGATTTTACCAGAATTGTATTACCTGATTTTAATTCTGATAACATAAAATAAACATTCCATTGTTAAGCATTAAATAATATGTAAAAACTCAATAAAAATAATACTCATTCGCATTCACATTACATAAAGAAAAGTTTGTTTCTAACTGACAATATACGTATAATATAAGATTACTTGTATTCAATAGTCTACACTCTACACACTTGAGTGGCGCCGCAGTGAGGCGCATCTAGGATCGAAAAACTCGTAACTTTAAAAAACAAAATCTCGAAAACTATAAGTCGTAGAGAACTGACTTTTTTTTCGCTTACAGAAAAAAATGCAGCAAGGAAGGTAAACGTTCCAGTTTTACCTAGTTTTTACAAAAAAATTAAAATTTCCATAAAAATAAAATTAAAGCAGTGACCTTCGCCCACATTTCCTTTATCAATTAAAAAAAAATACTTATAATTATCTCGATTGGTTCCGGAGATATCATGAGGGATGTGTGAAAAAGTAAGAAAAATTAATTTTGACAAATTTATGACATTCTTTGTAATAAAAAAAAGTTTGACCTCCAAAAAAATGTTGTAATTGACCATTACAGATGGCCAAGGATCTAGGCTATCATGCTGTGAAGGTCCCAAGTGGTTGTACCTTAAAAAATTTTTTTTCAAGAAGGAAGCTACTTTTCCCCGTTTTACGGTGCACTAAGTGACAAAGTCCAAAGGTACGCGTTTAATTTTTCATTTAGCAAGTTACTTACTGGGACTCCTTGATGTATCATACGTTCAATACGTCCCCCGTCGGAACCGATTGAACATGAGCTGAGGGAACACCTTGGACTATTGGAGGAACCTATGGTGCTTCTTCCAGCTGTGCTAAGGGGGTGATAAGAAGCCCTTCCACTGTCTAAAGATGCCGTACTGTGGCGGGAACCCGATCCAGCACTACCACTTGATGAACCTGGACTATCTCTTCCAGGGGACTGGGAAAACATTATGATCAATAAAGGATATCTTTATCATAGATTAATCTAAATGCATTTACATTGCGAGTTCACCAAAGTGCCTCACAGTTCCCGACTGGGCCGCTTATACAAATTGATTTTTATTAATGATGTGATAACTTACTTGTGTCATGTCAATACCCTGATCCTCCTGTAAACTAAGTTGATGGTGATAATATACAGCTGCTTTGTGTGTGAGAACCGTTCCAGGGGGTGGCTGGCCGGGAAATGTGAAAGTAGGTGCTGGAAATATTGGCCCCGGGGATTTTCCAGTGCTGCCACTGACAGTGCTCCCATAATCCGAGTGATCATCTTAAACAATAAGACAAACATTTAGAACTAGACGTTGTGTAAGATTTAAACATTCAACAAAAATATATTTAGAATAAACGTTCTCATGAATTTGTAGGATGAGTGACCTTTAGCCTTTAAGGTGAGCGTCCATTAGGTCGGTGAGACGAAGCGGCGCAGCGCACGCCCTACTACCCTAATCGACGCGTCTCCATTCATCTACATATATTTGGATTTGGATTGGCGTCGCGGCTAGCCACACCTCACCGATCTAATGGACGCTCTGCTGAAGACAAAAGATGATGATTCATACTATAATTTATAGACAAAATGTGTGTGGTCTTTATTATTATAAATATTTGTATATAGGAATATTTTAAGTATTACCTGCTACACTACTTCTACATTTTCATATATTAAAATAAAATATTTGCTTAATCGTAGTCGAGAACATTTTCGCGCAAGCAGTGGTAGTCATGATTAAAATGATCCTATTTACGGTTTTGCGGAATTGTAAACGTAAATAAAACAATAAAATAAATATAAGTAATTGAAACAATATCGACAGCAAACGTTTTAAACCGAAACAAAGCTTTACATAGCGGCATACCTATTTTTATTTGAAGTATTTTAAAGAACAATGGCATGTAGTACATAAAGAAGAAGAGGAAGGGTTTTTTAAATAAATTCAGCGAGTTAGAGGCAATGTCAGATGGAACGTGAGCGCGGAGGTCGAAGAGGACCTAAAGGCAACGCGAAGGCATCGGAGTGCATTAACCTGGGTTAAGTACTCTACAAGGGAAGACCAGTCAAAAGTATGTGCCAAGACGGCCACTATTGTTTCGCTACGTGGATTAGACGGCGTCAATGGGACATCGTTCCCATGCGATATTGTCACATTCCTGGAGGAATTACACACGAAGGTTTTCATATCACGTTTACAAGTATCGAAATGGGAATCTAAAATTATTCAGAGAATGGTTTTAATGACGATATTATCGAATAATAATTACTTAACAGGTAATATAAGATCTAGGAATTTCAAGCTTGGATGGTGTTTCGCTTGACTATTTAATTTAATATTATCGTGTTCAGTCATGAATGCATTTGTTTGTATTCATTTATCACTAGCGCCACTCAAGAGAGTGAAAATTTATTTTACATTTTGTTTTTTCTTAATGAATTCTTTAACGCTAGAGAAATTGATATTATTTCTGAACTAATTGCACTTTTGCATCGGATATCTGCAGATTCCAGATGATATTAAATAATCTAGTTTAGATCAAATCGTTGAAAAGCAGTTTTTTCTTGCTTTTAAGAGATGAATTTTCCAAATTTTGTCAAATAAATAATTAAAATGTGCGTATGATTTTATCTGTATCATCTGGACTGATTAAAATCCGTATATATTTATATATACGATTACATCATAGCACGAAAGTTTTACACAAGACGCTTATTTGCCAGATCTCAGTCCTATTGTCTGGAATCACTTAAATAAACTAATTATATTCAGAATTGTTAATATAATAAAAATAAGTAATGAGATGGGGATTATTGATACGATTCTCAAGTATTTTTCATATAAACCATCTTCTGTTCTATTTTTTCAACAGCAGGGCTCATTAAAAGCCCTAAACGACAGTCGAGCCTCCAGAACTTACTTAGATTACTATTATTATTAGAGTTTGTTTATTAGGTTTACTTTATTTATTTAAGTTTACATTAAATTTTATTTTGATCAAGTACTCAACATGGAGTAAACATGTAAATAAACAAACGTTCTATAAAGAAATAAAAAAAATGTTAAATTCAATTTTGTCAGAATATTTCAGGAACAGAGATATAAATATATGTCAAATCTCAAGCTATTTTTTTTTGTTAAAATTAAAATGGTAAAATTTTTTTCAAATTTAACTGTGCCTCTACTCTGACGATTTGAGTTCCCAATGGTGTGGAATTAAAAGTGGTCCACAGTATATATTATATGGGTCTTTCTCCACTAATGGGAAATTGGCGGTTTCAGGCGTATTTTAACTTGCTATTGAAGTGATAAATTCATCTATATTTCATCTTAAAAAAAAATAATTATGACAATGGAGTATCAATAAATAATTATGTAAAAAATTTACCAGGGGGCTGTTGTCCTCTTCGGGCGAAACACGTCCGTCAACGATGAAGAGTTAAATACTACTGTTAAAATTAGGCACTTCATCACTTTTTTTTGTTCACAAACAAATTTCACGCTGATCGCGCTCCATTCATCGCGAAATTTGGTTACCTTAAGCTGTAGATTGATTTTTGTGATTTTTTTTTAAACCTCACCAGGGGACTGTTTACAAAGTTTAAATACAACTTTTTAGTGTTATTTTATTGAATAAATATTTCAAATAGAAGTTTTTCCGCCTTGCAATTTTGCACAAACCTTCATAGATCAAGTACGAACCGCCCTAATTATCAAACTCAAAAATAGCATTCTTAGATGTTTGTTCCAAGTTGTAAGGTGATAAGTAGGGACAAACCAAGGGACTGTCTTTTCAGTGGTGGTTGAAACGCAACAAAAAAACAAAGAAATATAGATGAATCTATCATTTCAATGGTGTTATAATCCGAAAAAAATGTATTACAATTTAAAATAGTTATAACGTATCAATATAATGTTACGTGCGTAAAATACGCTTGGGACCGCTAGTTTCCCATTAGTGGCAAAAGACCCATATATATCGTCTGTTTTCGTACAAAGTATACATTACATTCCACTTCTGAAAAGAGATGCAAGGTTTATTCATTTGGCAAAAGATGTTACGTCGACCCCAGCAACTAGAAGGACTGACAAAAAATCCAACCGACATTCTTAATATGATTTGAACAAGCACGGCGCCCAGTAAGGTAATAGCGAGTGGATCTTGACATTGCCATACTGGGAGACTCCTCGTTGCACATGTTGACAACAGGGACGAATGGGTATTTTTATTAGAAACGAAACGCCGCCATTTCCAAGCCTGCTCAACATCTCAGTCACTATAACCTCATTCTTTTCGTGCCAACTACATATGTACATACTAGGGAATTATAGTGACTTTTTTTTGTGTAAACTTGCGTGTAGGTAGTGGTACATATTTTGTTAGAAATGAATGTTTTTATTGATATTCAGTTACTACAATCATTAATAAACAGTACTATCAATCATTAATACAATAACTTGTAAAAATCACCCAAAAATCTTCTAAATACACCTGTTAAAGATAACTTTACAATTATTATTATTGCATAACATGTTTAAAGATGACAAGGGCATATTTATCCGAAATTTTGCTGATACCTGGCTCGCTTGATATTTTGCTCTATAAGTATATATAAAAATGAAACTTTGCCCTTCACCCGTTCAGAAATCATAATGCCTACCTGTTAAAAATGTTATTGTGTTGTCGGTTGTATGAATTTAAAAAATCTGGTTTTTGTTACTTTATTAGAAAGTCTTTCAGGTATTGCATTTGTTCAGTTATCATCTTGACCAAAGTAACTACCATCTCGCTTAAATGGAAAAAGCATTTCCATTAAAATAAAATGCAGTAAATTAAGTCAAATGTTTTATTTCCAATTAATTCAACTGTAATAACGAATGAAATTAATTAATATCGCTGCGAGCGACATCGACTAGCAGCTAGGTTGTGTTTAATTGATGAGATAACCCATTAATAAAATTGATTGTAAATGAGCGACTTCCTCACCTATAAATTTAACGCATGAAGCACTATGTGATTCAACACAAATTTTATTTTTAAACTATTGCCTACGGTGAGTTATGATGAAAACTGTTCATGGAGCTTTAGATGAAGCACATAACGATTTTTTATATTTTGTCTTTACTTGTTTTGCTATATTACCAATATCATTCGTTCGCAATTTCAAAAACTGCATTTTAGGATGTCAGACATAGTTTATCTCGTCAAGAATGAATTTGCATTTTCAGTTCTGCTGTAAACAATGGAGTAGTTTAAGACGAGATGTTCAATGAAGGTTTCCTAAAAAGCGGACTAATCGCAAGTGTTTTATGCAAATAACATCCTCGCTTCTCCCATTTAACATCATTAGATATTATTTATGGGAATGTTAGTTGATAATCGAAATCTACAAATCTCTATCAACAACCAAGATGGTCTTCAAAAATCGGAGATAGGAAAATGCTGTGGCTGATGAAATGTGATAGGAACGATCAATATATGGTTAATAAAAGGCCTCGTTTTGTATTGTCTTAATGTTTTTCTTTGATTTATTAACAATGTTCCAGTGGCGTGTTCTCCATGAAAGATAGGAAATCACAACTTTCCATACCAGAACCATAAAAAATATATTATTTATTTTTTTATTGCCTCCAATCTCTTCTTTCGACGGTGCTTATGAATATTTGTCAAAACAAAAAAATGTTTTAAAATGCGATGCCGATACCGCTCGAACGGCTCCGAGGTGAGTTGTTCGGGTGTAAGCTGTTTTCTCACAGCATACTTAAATACGGTAAATGTATAATGTTTTGTGAGTAAACGCGAAGATGTGCAATCGAGACGTTCAGTTTACTTATTAAGTGTTTTTTGGTGGTTGCTCCGCATTATATCGTTTATATTGACTTTGTATATTGATATTATTTATTGGTTAAAATACGGTGCAATTATAATCGCGAAAAACGTTAAAAATAAACTTAAAAATAGTGCGGATGTAAGCTGTAGGCTAGACAACTTACATGGAGATACCCGGGTCCCACAACTTTCGCAAAATAGTTCTGAAACGACGGAAACTATATTATGTGATTGTGATGTGTGTAATTTAGTGACAAAGGGGATTTTCAACTTATAATTTTGAAGGTAAAATACAAATTATTTTAAAAGATAGGCCAACTCCAGCTTTAACAAAGTTAACCAAACAAACTAAATTATATGTAAGACATTTCCAAACGGAAAATGATCAATAATGTGAATAGCTCACCGGTTCCAACACCAAATCGCTTTTATTTTGCTGACCATGTCTTCTTTTTTCAAATGAAAAGAATTTGTGGAACAAAAGTGGATTTTTCGATTTAAATAATTTGCACAAATTAATAAAACGACATTCGTCGTCTATAATACATATTCAGTCCGTTATTAAAGATAAAACTTTTGGTAAAACTAGAGCATGCTTTGGAAAATCAATTGATAATAAGTAAGTCACGAGCAACATAATCAAGAAATACGAAAAAATCACGAAATCCTTAAAAGACTTATAGATGAGGTGTGTTTCCTAGGTAAACATGGGTTTGGTTTTCGGAGTCACGATGAATTGGAAAACTCTGCAAATAGGGCGAATTATGTGGATTTCATTAATTTGCTGGCAAAATATGATGAACATTGCAATTCCATTTAGCAAATTCGACAGCATTAAAAGGCACTTCCAATCTTATACAAAATGATTTAATTTCATGTGTAGAACTTGCATTAAGGAAAATACGGGGGGAAATAGAGGAAACTTCGTTTATTGCAATTATACTAAATGAAACTACTGACGGTTAGAACTCGAAAACGGTTAGGAGTAAGAAAAAAGTGAATGGATACTATTTTGTACCAAATGTCAATTTTAATATTATATATAATGACGTTTTCGCTAGGAATAATCATTCACAGCCACACAAAATTTCTTTTTCTAATCTGGGATCTGACCCATGTTTAAAATATGTTTTTGTGGTCACTGAATCCGAATCCCATTACATCAGGATTCTGCCATAACCTCAAAAAACTCATAATTTCAGCTATTAAACGCATATAGCCTTAACAATGAAGTTGTAATCTGAAAACCCAAGCTCTTAAACACCATAACCCCATAATCCACTTATCCAAAAATCTATCAATTCCAATAACCACATATGTCAAACATTTAACATGATATGTACGCGTTCTGTTAGGTCTCCAAAAAATGCTCTAATTCTATGCACATATATTCATTTCAAAGAATTGAAAGCTGAGGTTCTATTATTCAGAGCCATTATATCTTGCGTGTGTCTGCATCCACGGCACCTCCACGTGGTGACGGTGGGCAACCTACCCGCGGTGTACATCGGGTAACGCCAATGCCGACGGTACAATGATTTGAAAAACTAACATTAATTGAATAAACGTAAAAATATAGACTTTTAGGGTGAAGGTGTTTTTAGGATACAACAGTACATTTCGGGTGCTTGAGACAAAACAAAAATTGTGCGAGAAAAGGTGCAATGACCAGAGTTATGCGGTTATTAAAATAACGTACATATCAAGTTAAATGTCTGACGTACGTGGTTATTGGAGTTGATAGATTTTTGGTTAAGTGGTTTATGGGGTTTAAAAGTTTGGGTTTTCAGATTACAACTTCATTCTTAGGGTTATATGCATTTAATAGCTGAAATTATGGGTTTTTTGAGGTTATGACAAAATCCTGATGTGATGGGGTTAAATAGATCTCGGATTCGAGTTCAGCGACCCCAAAAACATGTAATTAACATTGTCAGACACCCAGATCAGAATTTTTTTTGTGTGACTGGTTATCGAGATAAGCGAGAAACTAAAAACACATATTTTGGGAACCCCTGGAGTTAGCTCCTATCGCAGACTACAGGACTTTTGGTATATTCATCTCCAAACACAGCCCAATAGTAAAAAAAGTGCGCACAAAAGTCTGTCTAGAAACCATTCCTTGACTGGATTAACTTCCTTATATTAGGTATAAGAAAATAAAAATGCTTCATTTTCATAACTTTAATAAAAAAAATCGGTCAAATAGGACCAAAATAAACTTTGGGTTGTTCAATTTGACACAAGAATATTGCTATATTCATGACGTGTGTAAAGATCTTTATTAATGAATAAAATAATACAACGTGCATCACCCTCTCGCCCCTAAATGATACGAACTATAAGTAAATTGCGGAGAAATTGTGTTTATTTCCCTCGGCTAACTAATGTCAGAAAAACAAGTTGTAGAGTGTCAGATTATCCATCACTGTCCATGGCGCTGACAGTTTCTCCTGTTTGTCTAGACACGTACGGCCCGGACGATGTATCAAATTGCAATTAAGCCACGGTAGCCGATGTGATTTTGTCTTATCATGTCCAGCCAATATATCAAAATATCTACAAGGACGTGAAGAAAATTGGGTTGTTATTGAATTATTTCTGATTTCCGTCTGGATTTGTCCAATAAATATCGGCACAGATGTTAATAGATTTAAGACGGCATTGACCTGATGTAAGATAATAACTTAAGGTTATTCACTTTTATTAATTTGTCAGTGTGAAAATTATGTTAATTTGATAAAAATATTTTTGTACTATATGCCACAGAAATGCACAACCAGTAATATTCAAAATATTTTAGTCTAACTAGTTAGGCATTTAGAAGTGTATGTTCATTGTTGAGATAAGGAAATTATTACAATTTCATACACACTGCAAGCTACACAAACCGAGGTCCTTTAAACACGTTCGTCTTCATTTTAAACATACAATATATGCCCCTTTATCTAAATCTTCATTTTTAGAAATATAAATATTTTTTTGGATTACATTTGACGTACAGTCATCGGATTTTATGAGCATAGAACAGAACTTAGTCTGTGACAGAACATAGACCGTGAAAGCAAAAAACAATTTAATATGAATAAAACATATTTAGACACGTCAAAGAAATTGTGAATAATCTAACAAACATGACTAATATATCTCCATTTAATTAATTGTTAATTTAATACGAGTAATATAAAAGTTACTTATCTGACTTAATGTCCATGAACTAACTGTGAAAAAATAGAAAGGAATTCATAATTTGTAACAAATCATAAACAAAGGAAAAATAATATCCACCACCCCCTGACCACCTAATAAAAATATATAATTAACACAATATCTGTTTAGTGTACACATTTTATTTATATATTTCTACACCTTTACTCTACCTGTGAAAAAACGTATGAACTCAAAATTGTAGAGAAAAAAAAGCTACAAAAATAATTCTTCAATTTTTTCTAAAAATGTTCAAATTTTCAAATGAATTAAGAAAATAAATCGGAAAAGTGGTTTCTAAACTTATTGTTAATTCAAATTAGTGGCAATTTAAGAACAGTCAGCCATTTTTGTCGTGATTTTCATAACAACAAATAAATTGTCGGCTTGTATATACAGTTTTTTAAAATTATGTTTTCTGTGTAAGTTTACTTATATCATCTATAAAAAAATTTCTACGTAAAAGTTGTATGTACAGGGTGATTGGAAATGTCTTTGGAAATAAATTAAAAATGTTTAACGGAACTTGTAGTATTTTTTCCAAGGATTTCGAAAATTTCAACAAAAGAAAACAATTGAAAGTCAAATAATAGTGGGAAAAACCAAGCAATGTTTTTTAAATGTATATTTTTACAATTTTGAAAACAGATTTAAATTTTCTTTCCAAAAATATAACATAACATTTATATTTACCTTCATATTTACTAAAATACTGATGATAATAATTGAAATAATTTAACACCGAGTTGGCATTGAATGTTTTTTGAATTGTCACTTAAATAGTTTGTGTTATAACTCTTTACGTTGATTAAAAGTTAAAGTCCGGCAATTGGATGGATGAACTATAGCTCGTCTAACAGTTGGTAGGCTGTCGACAGACAATCCCGGGGAAGGCCGCTAGCCTGATGCAGGCGGAGAGGCGAGCCCGGGTGGAGGGTCGAAGAGACCTACCCAGGAGGTTTGTCACTCTGCTAGCGGTGCAGACGGGCAGGCCCAGACGGTGGGTTAGTTGACAGTCGAAGACCGTGGTTCGGAGTCCACGCTAAACTGTAGGTCCCTAGGTAAAAAGGGCCCATGTGGCCTACTTGCCTAGTAAAATAAGTAGCTACTACATGTCCTGTAAGGCTATATAAACAACTATTATCCAAGAGGGGTTCCAATATTACAACAAATCGTTTATTTCTGACATGCAATAGGTACTGGAATAAATACGAAAATTCCAATTGGTACAAAAATTCACCGATTGGAAGAAATAAACTGTCCAAATGGACAAAGGAATCAGCCGCAAAAATCGGTTTAGAATCTTTTGCCAAGATTTTGATAACGTCTTCTGGAGTAAAAACGGTATAATCTTTACTCAATTCTTACTAAATGTTGCCTATTCCACGAATTGCTGAAATAATGTGTCCTCAAATGCCAGATAACAATCTACAAGCTCCAGTGAAAACGTCATCCTACTCACTCACAACCCGTGTTTTTTTGGAATTGACATGTTAAGGTTTTGCTCGTTCACACTTTGATTATCATAGAGGTTTTATCTGAGTACCTATACAAACAAACACCTATGGAACTTAAGCATCACGTCTTCTTATATTTCTCTTTTGATGGAGGAATGTATCTTAATGTCAAAGTTCGACCTTTGCAGTAACTTCGCAGATATAAATACTGATCTTTGATTTATATAAACAGTTATTAAAAAAATCGTCTTTTTGAGAAAGAGAAAGAATGAATTTCGATCTCACACCTAAATCTACGAACCTTTGAATATTATATATTATTATAAGTGATGTTGTCTTTTATTTCCATAGTCTACTTTGTGATTCATTATTTTTTTTCGTAGCGTTTCGATAAAACGCAGTATTCACTTTAAAAACTTTGTATAATTTCCATGACAAATGTGGAATTTTCGGAAAGGGGAAACCAAGCAATGTTTTTTAAATGTATATTTTTACAATTTTGAAAATATATTTAAATTTTCTTTCCAAAAATATAACATAACATTTATATTTACCTTCATATTTACTAAAATACTGGTAATAATTGAAATAATTTAACACCGAGTTGGCTTTGAACGTTTTTTGAATTGTCACTTAAATAGTTTGTGTTATAACTCTTTACGTTGATTAAAAGTTAAAAATGCCTTACTTGGCAAAAAAAACATATTAGAATGTTATTTGTGCTGCTCATAGAATTAGTGATTGATACTTTTTTGTATCGATATGAATATCGTTACTTGAATAAAGTATCGAATGAGTATTCGAAAAAAAGTAATCATTATTTTTTGTGTTATTATAGTCCAGAATATCGATTGATCGACTGATACCGATACTTTTTATAACTACTTTCTGGCATTATATGAAATTATGATTATGAATACTGAATAGGAATATCTATTTAAAATAATTGTTTGATCTAAGAGAGTGAGTTATTAATTTATTTTAAATTAATTAATTCAATTTCAGTGGGAACTTTTAGGTATGTTCATATATTTAAAACATGTATTTTTTTATTCGTCATAAGCATATGTGTATTTATTTATTTGGATTCTACGTCACAACTCTATAAATCGAATAGGGAACGCAGTAAGCTACGTTGCAATCGCAAATGTGTGTGTAAATTACGTAAATTCATAAATCAAATAATACACATATGTTATACACTAACAAATCTAAGTATAAATAATAACCGCAATATCATTCATTCATTCATTACCTTCAAACCCAACAAAACAAAAATACGAAAGTGAAAATAAGCAAGCACACAAGCAAAGCCTGGTTTGACCCTGGTCTGCATTAAGTCAATATGCGCGGAGGGTTGGTAACGTAACAATTGTATTCATATCACATTTCATTCGTTTCGCTTTTATTCGATTCAAATAAAATTTCGATAACCAAATAATTTGTTATGTTCCACAGATTTAGAATTCAACTGACACATTATTTCGATACGTTTTCCTATTCGATAAGAAAATGTATTCGATAATTTTCTGTGATAACTTTTAGTATCGAATAAACCGATACCGATACCACACAGATGTCTCATAACTGGTACTAACATATCTTTTTCTTAAAATCGATAATTGTGATTGTAAATGGCATAATTTCAACAACAAAAAATTACTACATCCAAGTGGTTGGGAGTGAGTCAATAATAATAAAGGAGTGGAAGGCGGCCAGAAAGAGATTTCAAAAAATGTTCTGATATACATGGCATTCCATTTAAAAATATGTTAGTTGATCCTGTAGAAGCGTCTTGGCTCACCCTGTATAATCGAAAATTTCCGGTCATAGACTTTTTGTCTAGTTTATTTTGTTTTTAAATCAAGTTTCTAGCTATCACAGAACTCGACATATCTAAGTCGGACGCACTATTGCCCCATCCTGTATATTATGGAATAATGAGGCAAATTTTAATACAGTAGTCACATTTAATAGAAAAAATTCACATTGCTGGTCAACAGAAAATCCACATAAAATATATGCAATCAGATTCCAATGGAGAAATTCAATAGGAGTGTGCTGTGGCATAATAAACAATAAAATTATAGGCCCCATTTTTTTAATGGAGTTTTGATTGGAGTCAGATATTTTAATTTATCTCAAAATGAAATAGAAGAACATATTGACAGAATAGTGCCTATAGGTCTCTTAAATGGTATTATTTGGCACCAAGATGGCACACCTGTGCATAATATTATACCTGTTTGGAATTTTTTAAATAACAAATACTCAGAGTGGATAGGAAAGTAAAGACTATATCGTGGCCTCC
Source organism: Rhamnusium bicolor (assembly GCA_029963845.1). NCBI lineage: Eukaryota > Metazoa > Arthropoda > Insecta > Coleoptera > Cerambycidae > Rhamnusium > Rhamnusium bicolor. Next base: position 678,206 of record JANEYF010003387.1, on the reverse strand, counting down.
AAGAAGCCCAGATTTACATCCCCTGGATACTTTTTATGGGGACACCTGAAAACTGAACTCTACAAAAATAGAAGTAACAGTGGAGAATTTAAATTTAAAATTTCGACATAAATAGAAAATGTAAATAATTCCAACATGTTCCAAAATGTAATGAATAATATAAATATTAACGATACAGTATTTGTGTCGAAAATAATGGAGGAAATTTTGAACAGTTCCTTTAAATATGAATGTTATTTCCTTTGTTAAATTTAAATAAAGTTTAATTTATTCTTATAAATTATTTCAATTATTATCATCAGTATTTTACTAAATATGAAGGTAAATATATATCTTATGTTATATTTTTAGAAAGAGAATTTAATTTTGTCAAAATCATTGCTTTATTTTTTCCACTTTTATTTGACTTTCAATTGTTTTTCTGTTAACATTTTCGAAATCCTTGGAAAAAATACTATGAGTTACGCTAAACATTTTTAATTTATTTCCAAAGACAAACCAAGAAATTTGAATGAGAACGTTATAGGAATCACCCTGTATATACTTATATTAAAGCCGATAAAGCATAGTACCGCCCCTAAAAATGTTTAATTTGGCGATATGCCTGGCCTGCATCATCTCTGCACTCTGCAATATTATTATTTATTATTAAATCGATGTAAAAACGTTTTGAGATAACATCCCGGACGTTGGAGTCTGACAAGACATCGAGTCATTTTTCCTAGAATCTTCTAGTTTTTATTCGGCAAACGTCGTATGCGACCTTGAAATGTAACAAATAACAAATAATACAACAGCTAGCTTGGGGCCAAATTCTACTCAGATAATCCTCGTACACTTGACAAGATAAACGAACTGCATCATCACCAACTGTTAGTTATCGCGATTGTGATATAATTTACCACAGTGATTTCTTCTTTTGCAAACCTTCATCTTATTCAAGGAGGTTTGTAATAAGAAAAAAGTGAGAGGCTTCTCCGCTGGAAATGCGTATAATTAATTTTTAGAGTTTAATCACAGATGTTTGAGGGCGATAGGATCACAATGTGGATTAGGGAAAGTGTGCCATCTAATTGAATTATTTACATTAGCAGATATTTTTGTGTTTTTTAAAACAACGATAATGTTGTTTCTGGGTTTGGCCTACATAATTTAAGACAAACTAAAATCAGGTGACATATAATTTGATGTTTATAGATAGATAGTGGAATACTTATTCACCCACTAGTTCACCCACTAGCAGTTATGCAGAGTTGTGCTGATTAACGGGAAAAAATATTTGATTAAAGATTAATGATTAGTCAACGTATTTATTCACAGATTAATATTAATGATTAATCCATCCATTGGAAATATTCATTGGTTAATGATTAACCCACAACTTGGAATTTTTAATTGATTAATCAATAATAATTAATTAAATTAATTTTATTTAATAATTCCTGGTGCCCCATTATATTTTGATCCTTTTTAAACCTATATAACTTTTGAACTAGTTGATGTAATGAAATGCGGTTTTCGCCAGTCTTCTTCTAATTTTAATAAGTTTTTCTTCTGAGTATCCGTCTTTTTTGCTCACTTCCGGTTTAACCGAAAATGACATAGCGTAATTTCGGGGATAGGCAACTTCGTTATATCAAATGGAACACCCTGTATATCTTTTCACAGTTGCAAAGCCCATTGTTTCCCCCTTATCGAAAATTCCACATTTGTCATTGAAATTATACAGAGTGATGGTTTTATAAGTTTTTAAAATGATACTGTGTTTCATCGAAACGTTACGAAAAAAATAATGATTCACAAAGTAGACTATGGAAATAAAAGACAACATCACTTATAATAATGTACAATATTCAGAGGTTCGTAGATTTAGGTGTGGGATCGAAATTCATTCTTTTTTCTTTCTCAAAAAGCCGATTTTTTAATAACTGTTTATATAAATCAAAGATCAGTATTTATATCTGCGAAGTTACTGCATAGGTCGAACTTTGATATTAAGATACATTCCTCCATCAAAAGAGAAATATAAGACGTGATGCATAAGTTCCATAGGTGTTTGTTTGTATAGGTACTCAGATAAAACCTCTATGATAATTAAAGAGTGAACGAGCAAAACCTCAACATGTCAATTCCAAAAAAACACGAGTTGTGAGTGAGTGGGATAACGTTTACACTGGAGCTTGTAGATTGTTATCTGGTATTTGAAGACAGATTATTTCCGCAATTCGTGAAATAGGCAACATTTAGCAAGAATTGAGTAAAGATTATACCGTTTTTACTCCAGAAGACGTTATCAAAATCTTGGCAAAAGATTTTAAACCGATTTTTGCGGCTGATTCATTTGTCCATTTGGACAGTTCATTTCTTCCAATCGGTGAATTTTTCTACCAATAGGAATTTTCGTATTTATTCCAGTACCTATTGCATGTCAGAAATGAACGATTTGTTGTAATATTGGAACCCCTTGGATAATAGTTGTTTATAGCCTTACAGGATCGCCATTAATTTCATTAGGCGTTAACCATTTAATAGCGACGCATTTTTTGTCACCTCCTTCTGTGGTCTTACTGATCACATGGTTATATTCTAATCGTCCTAAAATGGCAAAAAAAGACTTAGTTATACAGTCGCAAATAAAAAGTGAGCCATTTTTTACCTGTTGTCTGTCCTCTGTTATCTATTTCTTCTTTACCGATTATTTTTGCAAAATAATCACTCATTTAAACAAGTCACGCGGTACAAATTTCATGTTTCTTATTGGTTAGATTTATGATGAGGGAAATAATCAGTGTTATTTATTGATAATAATAACTGTATGAAGTAACCCACTCTCTTAATTTTCCAGCTTGTCTCAATAATACTGAAATTTCGCCTTTCACATATTTTCAGTTTTGACAATAATAATTGTTAGTTTTTATTAATTTTATTTCAGTATCAATCAATACTTATTCAGAGCTCTCAATCATAATTTTAATAAAAATCCACTTCTAGGTTGCCCAAATCTTATAAGTATGTATTATAATTTATAATTGACCCACTTTTAAGCAGTATGTTTAGATGTTGAAAAATCTTGTATGTTTTCTATAACACACATAATTCTAATAATCTACGGTCCGTTTTTCTTGCCGAGGAAAATCCGATCCCGGAAAATTTGAAATTATTTATTCTGATTGGTTGTTTTTCAGCCAGAATTTTGAAATTTCCTGAAACCCTTTTATCTATTTCCGCAGTAATGACTGTTTGACCTTACTATCATGATTTGTAAAATATTTATAAATCAATGTGGTTTCTACTGATGAATGAATGAATGACATATTTACGCTAAAAGAAAGTACTATACTAGAGTCGTATAAGAAAGGTAACTGTTATGTTATAAATACCTACTCTTATCGTGAATTTAAAATCTTTGTTTGTTTTCTAAATTTACAGGAAACATTTCTCTTGTAATTGCACGCATATTTTATTTTTATATATGGCAGAACGAGTTGTTAAATATACGGGTAATTTCTTATATTTCATGACATCCTTGATTTTTTATATTGAAATTTATGCCATATGCAAATTTTAATGCGACGAAAAAAAAAACTACTAAACTTAATTACTGAGAAAATATAGAAAATGTGTTACCAAGAGGATATTATGTAATTATTAAACAGCAGCTGTCATCTTTTTATGAACAATCCCCAAATGTCGACCCTGGATAAATCACAAATCTTACAGGCGTAACACATCTGTAGACTCTAAGATGCTACTAAAACATTCTTCTGTATTTAATTTAAACGTCTAGAAAAAAATTACTGAAACAAGCAATAGCATTAATATCTATTACTCGAATAAAAAAAACAAAACAAAACGGTTTGTTAATCTAACTATAATAAATGTTGTGGCTTAGAAATTTTCACCAACTGATTTTCACATATTGTAACGAAGTGATTTTTGCGTTGATTTCAGTTTACCTTGGTACACCCTGTATACGATACCTTGTGTTAATATTTCTTTTAAAACCTTTTTGAACCAAAGTTAAATTTATTTTGCAAGTCCAGTATTTGAAATAACAATTATTTATTTCTCTAATATAATTGTTTCAAACCGGTTTCTTTTCAGGGTAATCTTAGTTTGTTTATTATTCTAATGATAAATCGTTTATTGTGTATGTACTTAATCAAGAGGAAAGTAGTTTAATTTAATTTAGTTTGATTTCAAACCAAATTGAAATCATTTATTCATATTAAATAAATTTGTGTCTATTTGTTTAATAATTTACCAAATAAATTATTAATTGATTTATTTTTAAATATTAGTACTTGGCCGTTTTAAATTATTTCTTTTCGGATATATAGTTTAAAAATTATGAGAAAGCGATTCCCAGCCTTGGAATATTTTATAAACATTTGTTTATATGAATTAACGCAGGGAATTTATTTAAATATGATGCGCGGAGATAAGTTGAAGTAACGTTTGCCACGGACAGCAGTCGCTCCGCTTGCGCGTCGCACAGATCGCCGTCATTATGTGGCAGGTGTATAAATTGAATTACACGGCTTAAAAGAATCACTTGTTCTCCAGTGAGTGCTCAAGCGCCCGAATTTACTGTTGTGTTGTTTTGTCCGAAGTGCCTATTTTCCGAATAAGTCAGAGATATTCGGGAAATTTCGCGATTCTTTAATAAAGTTGGGTTATCCATTCAAAAATATTTTATAATTATTAAAATAGTGGGGGGTAAGGTCGACAGAAAGAATAAAACCAAAGTTTCAATTAATCGACGTTTCGTGTATTTTGACACATTTGACTATTTAAATTAGATTTTCCTTGTAGAAGTATATCATTAAAAACTTAAACATAAACATTAACAAATAAATATGATTTGGAACAACAGTACAAACAAACACCATTGACTAGAATGAATGAAACTATTTTATTGTACAAAGTTTATTATAAAATATATTGTTCTGCAACGTGGAAGACTTGTTTTATTGAATTATTTAAAGTCGGCCTATTTCCGCTACCAGGGCCAATCACCGACACCAGGAGATGAGCTACCTCCAACCTGGATATTGTGTCGAATCTTTTCTTTGCCGAAGAGTACTTTTTACTTGTCCAACATCTTGTGCAGAGCTTCTGTATTCCGCTGGTCTGGTTGCTATTCATCCAGCTACTAGCCGCACTACCCATGCGTTACTTTCGTTATCGAGCTCGATAAGTATAAAGTCGATGCTACGCTCTCCCCATTGTACAAGATTTTTAGATGGCAAGTGTGTCGTTAAGGCCCTAGTGATCTCTCTACACTGCGACCTAAAAAAGGTGATAATGTGGAAGATCAATCACCGACGCCAGAAGATACGCTCATAAACTTGTGTAAACACTGGCACACCTAACCTGGACATTTTGCTGAACGTCCACTTTCCTATGAGAGTTGCCTAATATTCTTTGGAACTAGTTGGTTGTTTGCAAGTGCCCTGTCCAATAAATCCCACACATGTTCAATGGGATTCAAGTCCTGGAATGGGCTGGAACCTTTCATGTAAAGATAACAAAGATAACACGGACGTAGTTTCCCACGAAACACCAAAACGCTTTATATTGCACTCGACGCCCGTTTCGTCAACCAAGTTTGTATCATCTGGAGATGAATAAAACTGAGCTTTAATTATCTCCAGATGATGCAAATTGGTTGGCGAAACGCGAATTGAGTGCAGTATATAATGTTTTGGTGATTCGTGGAAAATTACGTCAGTGTTATGGGGATTCAAGTCAGGAGTACGCAGTGGGAAAGGATTGTGATCAATTCCGTGGGTTTCAAGACGTTGAATACTTATTGCGTACGATGGTAGAGAGCATTATCATCAAAAAAAATAAAATTTTCGCCAATAGTAGCTTGAAAAGTCGTCACAATATTACTAAGGAATATATATGGCATAACATTTGTCCAGTAATGGTCTTCCTGCAGATGTATAGATCGGTGTGTCCTTCAACACATATTCTTTCCCGTACCACTACACTGCCTCCTCTAAAAGCGGCTGTAGTTGGAGAAATCTATCCCCTGACATCCTCCAAACTCGTAGACGTCTGCTATCGCTGTGCAAGTCGAAGCGGAAATCATCGCCGCACAATTTCTATCATAACTAAAATTTTTGTTCTAATAACGAAAATAATTAGATATATTCATTATCAGAATGTCAGTCCACAAATTTTCATTTCACCAAAAATGTATAATTAAACATTTTAATTATTATAATCGCTATAACAACAGGAGATCCTACAATCAAAATTCAAAATCAAATATCTTATTATGTTCGGTTTTTTAAATACCTATAAGAAACTAAAAATAAGTGCCTACTATCCAGCAAAAAAAAAGTTTCATATCCATTTCTGTTGGCTAGTACGTAATTATGCAAGTTATGACTATATGACTAAAAATAGTTTTGAGAATATAGATAAAAAATTAGCTATTAATAAGATGATCCTCGTAACTTCCTCATTTTTTATGTTGGGCGCCAATGGTTCGTACGATAATCTCGGGCCACACATGTATCATGTATCACATAAAACAGCAGTTTTTTTCTACACGCCCAGCTGTGGAAAACGGTAATTTTGACGAATTGCTATTGGGTAGTTAAACCGAATGTCACTTACAAAAATATGACTGGGTCTTATTGCCACAAGTTTTTATGGCGGGCCTACTATGAGGCATAAATTTTAATGCTACTAAATCTTGCAGGCCGTTTTGTGAAATGAGATTGTCTATTTAAAATTTGCATCCACGGGGTGCGCACTACACATTAGCATCGGAAAAAAAGCCGAACCTTTATACGTCAGTAAAATATTATTAATGGCCGGTACGAAAAAATATATTATTCCTAAATTTTGCCGACGACCGTGCGAGGCATTACTCGAGAAATATTTATGGACTAAAGGAATTAATCATGAAATGTTGGTTATTAAATATTTGGATGTGGCGAAGACTGTTGTCCTTTAATTAACGCAATTTGCTATAAGAGGTTAAATATCATTTTGATGGAAATTCAATGCTTACTGTGTACACGTATCGGACAAACCATGAAATGTTCTCAATTTCGTTTGTAATAACATAAATAAGTATTAGAGACTTGATTATATTGCATTTGAAACTGTTAAATACGTATTTTTTAGTTCAAATTTAAATATTTTCTTTCATGTATGAATGTTAGGTTTCCCGTAGTTGTATAAGTATTTTTTACGTATGTGAAAATAAATACAAAACGCCGAGTTTTTTCTTCTGGTTCACATCCCTTCTAGTACTACACTATTAAATATACGAATAAAGGTCATTACACTTACAAGATAATTACTGTTATCAGACTAAAAAAATATTACTTTTTAATTTTGATGAAACAATCTTGACATCTTAAGAATTTTTATTGGAAATTTATAACAGGCTTATGCCCGTTTTTAACGGTCGGTATTGATTCCTCGTATGGCATCGACATGAAGTGGTGAAGTCATTTAACAGGTTTATTCTCGTACAATAACGATAAAAAAAAACACAATTACTAGTGTAAGTACTAGAAGAATTTATCAAAACCAATGACTTTTACGTAGCAACATATTGAGTTTATTTACACAAATGCAATTACTGTGCAGAACCTCAAACAAATTCAATTTGCATTAACAAGAAGAATGTCATATAAACATAATTAACAACGTTTGCACCAACGTTAATAGACTTAATAAATCTGAGTTTTACCCAAGGGCATCTTCCTTGGCTATTTCTGTACTTAAAATAAACAACTAAATAAATAACATAATTACAACGATATTTTTGAAAATAAATCAGATTCACCCAAGTTTGTAAAAATATAAAAATAGTAGTTACAATGCAATTAAACAATTATAGCTGAAGTGAATTAAAATTGAGTCTTTGATATACTTACTAATGGATCTTTACTTTTATTTGGCATTTTGTTGTTTTTTGAGTGTCAAACCACCTAAGATTTTCTAAAATTAATTAATAATGCTACATACCTCTAGGTACTCCAGGTGGATCAGAGGGAGCCAAAAATCCAGCATCCTCCGAACTGGCATATCCAGCAGATCCAAAGGAGCTCCCCGAGTGCCGAAACTCATGGGGTACTGCTGGAGGGGCGACTTTCTTCGCGGTAGCCGCTGGCTTCGGTGGCCGCGACATGCCGCCTACTGTAAGAAAAAGAACTTTTATTGTATCAAATCCAATTCCAATGTAATTTATAAATAATTTTAAAAATAGGAGTCTCAAAAACTGGCTTCCTGTGGAGGGTCAAAAGTTAATATTCTTATAGTTACTATATACTGAACATTTTATTGGATACATTATATTGTTTGACAATAAACCAGTGATGTGGTTAAGCGTCCTCTCTCACGATGGTGGATATTTATATAAATTACCATGTAAATTACCGCTACATTGTATAAACAAATTGTATCTTTTGATAGCATTGAAGCTAATTTTAATGTTTAAATTAAAAAACAGAATATACATTGGTGCGATTTGCATATTATTAAAGTAAATATCACAGAATGAAACTATAAGCTCCAGAGTTTTATTGCTAATAGTTGATAATACATCGACAACTAAAAGGTAGAGTTTTATTAGTCCTTATCGGGGGTAATAAGGAAAATTTAACACTTTGGAACTGATAAAACATCAGCTACTAATTTATAATGAAGATAAAGACACAATTAGCTGTCATTAAATTCCCTTCTAGAATAATACTGTCTAAGCGCTACTGCTACATGTATAAAATGATATGTACTCTTTATCTTTTTTTTTTTAGACAAGAGCATATCTTTTATATTAAAAACAAGATACATGTTCTTTCCCACGAGACTGAACTACAGAATAAAACAGGCATTATTAAAATATAAACAAGTAATGACGTCGGATCTAGACAGGCATTCTAGTATTTGTTTTAACCCTCACAATTGAAGTTCTCGAAAAGAACCCAAAAATAAACATGCTTTCTTTTATCCTGTAAAATTCCAACTTTAAGTTTATTTACTGTTGATTTATTGAAAATAAACTATTTTTTCTACTGTCTACTCTATATAAAAGTAAAAATTTTTTACTCTAGAGGTGAAAATATTTTCATCTCTACAAGTGAAAATGAAAATATCAAAGGGTATAGCCGGATAAGCATAGTGAAAAATGCCCCAGAGCCAAATTGGACTTTCAATACATGGCTTGTTAGCTCTATATTAATAAACAATTTCTGCCGAGTTTTAAATTCGTACCCTTACAGTGGGGCCAGTTATGGAGGGAAATGTGATTTTCAGTTTTTATTTAATTTCGCTTTTCCTGATGCACTGAAAATTCTGAAAAAAATCAAGGTCCATATAGTCTCAAGGCTGCACCTCAGGAATTTTTTTTCATATTTTTTGGCTTAAAATTCAGCTTGCCTAAAATTTTTGAAATATTGAATTTTCTTTTCTTTTATGATTTTATCAAGTGACTATCTTTATTTTTTTTACAGTAATAACTACTTCATATGCTTGTTGGCTTGTAATTTTTTCAGATTTTTTTAAAATGGTGGGCCATGGTGTAAAAAATTAAAACTCGATTTTTGGGGTGTTTGGGGTCTTAATCTTTATTCTTGAATATATTGTAATTTATAATATTATCAATAGTAAATAGTGCATAAGTATTGTAGTAAGTATGTATACAATGGTATTACGTCTGCAACCTTCATCGCTATCATTGTTGATTACTGGATTTATTTGTTCAACATCGAAAAGTTTACTTAAAATCTCTGCAGGTCTTACAATTTTGGAAATATATCGAGCGTGAGATAAGTAGTAAATTATTGCAGCAATGTGTGAACAACACCCGACTGTGCGTCTACCATTTGCACACTCGCAGTAATATCGCCTCACTCCTCGGAAACCAACGGAATTTGGCTCATTATCTATAAAACATTTACAAGTTTTACTATTAATATGTCGCGACCTCACTTCTACTTTAATTATATTATTATTGTCTTTAACATAGGCCATATTGATGTTATTATCGGAGTCCATCAGTTCTGCTAAGTATGATACTGCTTGTAATAATTGATACGATCCAGTGAATAAAATTTTTAAGTCTTTCTGTGTCACTTCTGGGAAATCAAGGAGGTCTGAGGATTTCAACTGTTGAAATGGAACCTTTCGCCTAGTCCAATGTTTCGTCTCGATCTCTAAAGCTAAAGTATTCTCCACAGTTTGCTGCGATGTCATTTGGGACAGAATTTCTTCGGAAAGATTAATATCTGAAAAACGTTTGCCAAATCTATTTTGTAAAAAACAAGCTATCCGAAAATATGCACGGACTCTAGGTAGTAATGTGTTATCCAACTGCTGATGAAGCAGTCGGTATTTCTGTCCGATTACACCGTGAATTGCTTCAACGACCCAGCGAACTTTTGTTACTATATACTTAGCAGAACTGATGGACTCCGATAATAACATCAATATGGCCTATGTTAAAGACAATAATAATATAATTAAAGTAGAAGTGAGGTCGCGGCATATTAATAGTAAAACTTATAAATATTTTATAGATTATGAGCCAAATTCCGTTGGTTTCCGAGGAGTGAGGCGATATTACTGCGAGTGTGCAAATGGTAGACGCACAGTCGGGTGTTGTTCACACATTGTTGCAATAATTTACTACTTATCTCACGCTCGATATATTTCCAAAATTGTAAGACCTGCAGAGATATTAAGTAAACTTTTCGATGTTGAACAAATAAATCCAGTAATCAACAATGATAGCGATGAAGATTGAACGTAATACCATTGTATACATATATACTTACTACAATACTTATGCACTATTTACTATTGATAATATTATCAATTACAATATATTCAAGAATAAAGATTAAGACCCCAAACACCCCAAAATCGAGTTTTAATTTTTTACACCATGGCCCACCATTTTAAAAAATCTGAAAAAAATTACAAGCCAACAAGCATATGAAGTAGTTATTACTGTAACAAAATAAAGATAGTCACTTGATAAAATTATAAAAAAAAAGAAAATTCAATATTTCAAAAATTTTAGGCAAGCTGAATTTTAAGCCAAAAAATATGAAAAAAAATGCCTGACGTGCAGCCTTGAGACTATATGGACCTTGATTTTTTTTCAGAATTTTCAGTACATCAGGAAAAGCGAAATTAAATAAAAAACTGAAAATCACATTTCCCTCCATAACTGGCCCCACTGTAGGGGATACGAATTTAAAACTCGGCAGAAATTGTTTATTAATATAGAGCTAACAAGCCATGTATTGAAAGTCCAATTTGGCTCTGGGGCATTTTTTCACTATGCTTTTATTCATTATTAAAAATATAAAGGGTATAGCTACCCTTTATATTTTTAATAATGAATAAAAGAAACACTTTCATTTAATAGCCTGCGTATCTATTTTACCTACCATAGCAATGACTAAATAAACCATTAACAATTAACATTGTGACAGTTCGTTTATAATTTAATCGCATTTTATATGATTATTATGGACTCAGAAAGTGAATACAGTGAATCATGCACACCCCCAAATATAGCTGAAGCGGCAAACTCTGCTTCCGACAACATTTTGCCGTATAAATCCCGACAAAGGTATGAATTTGTTTACAAGAAGTTCATGGATTGGAGAAATGATATCCACTGTGTGGAGTATGTATTTCATGTTACGGCAATACAATTAACATCAAATATAACGTGGATATTTCGAAACACGATAAACTCAAAGCATTTCTAAAGCGAAGATCGACTGGGTTTAAAAGCAAAAAGCTGAAGTTTTAACAACACAACAAATTTAGATATTTATTAATGATGCACCTGACGATAATTTCTGTTCATCAAGATAATTATTATTTAATGTTGTTAATGTGAAAATACATTTTAATCATTTTATATAGGTAGCATTCATTTTTGGCATTGCTGGAGTTTGCCGTTCACATGAGTTACGAGATTTAGAAATAACTAACGTTCAAGATCTGGAAAAAGCGTTACTTGTAACTATACCTAATACAAAAACTCACACGCCACGTTCTTTTGCAATTACAGCCAATTACTACAACATTTGTAAGAAGTATATAGATCTTCGTCCATTAGAAATAAACAATACATCTCGATTCTTCCTCAATTACCAAAATGGCAAGTGTACACAACAAGTGATTGGAATCAATAAATTTGGAAATGTTCCAAAGCAAATTGCAGCATTTCTCAATTTGCCGGATGTTCAATTGTATACGAGCCATTCATTAAGAAGATATTCTGCCACTGTTCTTGCAGATAGTGGAGCTAATCTAACAGAAATTAAACAACACGGAGGTTGGAAATCCAGCGCAGTGGCAAACAATACATTGAAGACTCACAATCAATAAATAATAAAATGAAACGAGGACAGAAAATACTCCAATCTCTTGAAAATACGTCTGAAACTGCACATATGCCTGAAACTATAGTTAATTTTGATGTTGATGAATGATGACTTCGACAACATACCAATAAATCGGACAATGTATCAAACGATGAGGAAAACAAATTATTTTATACTGTAATGTATATAATCTCGCGACACAGTTTCTTTTCTCTGCACGTACATATTATATGTATATTCACTGTATATTCTGAAAGATAAAAATAAATTGAAATTGAAAATTATATGCATTTTTAGTGATGATACATATCGATCACATTTGTTAATTTATATTTATTATATATTCTGACTTGTGTAAGTATAAAATACCTTGTAATAATATCAATAAAATGTATCTATTTATACCTACTGTTTTTGTTAAATAAATGAGATTTCCATGTTATAAAGTTTTAGCAAAATCCGCATGACGTAAACGTATCAATGCCTGACACTGTTCCTAAATCTGACACGTTTATTTATTTTATCGAAAATAAGCGAAAACACAACTTTGAAGCTATTCTGCTCCAATATTTAAATTGGCAACTGTGCCACTGACGAATATTGGTGTTGTAATGTTGGTAACATTAATTTCAACATTTTTATGAAGTGATGATTCATAAGGTTATGTTTATTTGTCTGTCACAAAGATTTTGAGTAAGATCTAGGTTAGGAAAGATAGTGTATAATAAGTTGAGTTTGCTGTATTTTATTAAACTATATTCTTTTACGCATTGTATATTAATAAGCAAACATGTTGTGATTTTGATTTTAAACTATATGAGATTTTTATGTTATTATTGGGAGGTGTCAGGTATTGGCGTATAAAAATATAAATTCGTCCAATACCTGACACATGTGTCTGCCATTGGGTAAACTAGAAATCATGCAATAATGATCTATATAACAAAACAATTATAATGCTGTGAAATTATCAAATTCATATCTTAAATTCTTCCAATACCTGACACCCCAAATCAGCCACTAGAACTGATAGGTGTCAGCTATAGAGATATGTATAAAAATACGTATTTTTGCAAATGCATCATGTCAAAAAAAAATATTAAAATATGACGATGAACAGATGCAGCAGGCATTGTTGGCAGTTAAACAAAACAGTGTCTCAGTTAAGTCAGCAGGAAAGCAGTTTAACGTCTCAAAGACGACACTCTACTACAAAGTTACAGGAAAGCATCCAGAAAAACGTCGTATGAGACTGAAATCGAATCTTCTGAAGGAGGAAGAAAAAATTATAATAGACTAGATGTTCAAAAGTGTAGACAGGGGCTTCCCAATAACTAAATCACAACTGCTAGATTCCATTGAGATGTATATAAAAAAAATTAAACAGAAAAAACTTCCTTTAAAGACGGGAAACCAGAAGAAAAATGGTTTAAACTATTCATGAGAGGACATTCAGAAGTAGCACGTAGGATGACACAAAATTTGGGCAGAGCAAGGGCGTCCATAACAGAAGAGTCTTAAAAAATGGTTTGATGAAGTAAAAACTGAATTTAAAGAACCCGTAGACATTTTTGAGGATCCAAGTAGTGTGTTTAACACTGATAAGACAGCCATATTTTTAGCTCCAAAGGGAGAAAAAGCTTTAGAACGTAAAGGCGAGAAAGCTGTTTATTCCTTTACAAGTGCCTCGCTTGTCTTATAGGATCTAGTGCTCTTGGTCAATTAATGCCCCCAATGGTTGTATTTAAATATGAACAAGTGCCATCAGTTATCATAAATGAATAGCCCAATCGATGGTCTTTTGGGCGACCTGAATCGGGATGGATGACTGGCGAATCATTTTTTTGAGTACATAGCCAATATCTTCCATCCATGGTTGATAACCCAGAATATTAAAGTACCTGTGGTACTATTTGTCGATGGTCATTCAAACCATTTAACGTATTAAGTGAATTCTGCAGCCACAATGGGATATACATGGTAGCCCTTCACCCTAATGCAAGACATGTCATCCAACCAATGGATGTGGCGGTATTTCGACCCCTCAAAGAGCATTGGAGACAGACAGTGCATTCATTTAAAATCAAAAATTCAGGAGCCAAATTGAAACGCGAAAATTTTACACCACTTATGGATAGCATACTACAACAGCTAAAACTTGAATCATTCGTTAATGGATTCCGACGTTGTGGACTTTTTCCATTTGACAAAAATGCAGTAAATTATGTCAAATATTTCAAAAAAAAAAAATAATATTGAACCAAATGTCCAGGAACATGTTTCGAAGGAGATGTTGCGTATTCATTTTAAATTTTTACAGGCTCGAATTGGTGCTGATAAGGTTACAAGGTTTGAAAATAATTAACAAGATATTGTCGATACATCACTGTACTTGTTGTGAAAAAAATTAAAAGAAGAATGTGACTTGCAAACGAATATAATAAATGACAGAGAAGTTTGCACTATAGATGAATTAGAGAATAAAAGCACACGAATAGAGGAGTCGGACAACAATACAGAAGAAATTAATAGTTTTGAAGTAACTCCTATTAAGGGGTTAGAAAAAAACAGAGCATTCGATGAGATAGAAGATCCATAAACATTAGGCAACAAACAACAAAGCGGATTGGAAAACAACACATTTAAAAATATTACGAATAAACAAATAACGCCTACAAAAGGTAACAAACCTGCTTGTCACTACACAACAAATGATCAACTGCCATCTCCGTTTAAGAACTTTTTTGTTTTTCCTGAGAAGTTAAAAGTTGGCAAAAAATGCCAGCTAAAAGAAATTATGCCATCAGTAATTTCAAGTGAAAAAGGAAGAGAATATTTTAGGAAAAAAGAAGAGCGAGATAGAAAAGAACGAGAAAAGCATGAGAAAAGACAAAAGAGGGAGGAAGCAGAACTGTTAAAGGAAAGATAAAAGGAAGAGAGAAAACAGAAATTGGAAAAGAAAAAACAGACGAGACTAAACCAAATGGCTGAGAGACAAGGAAGCATATTACTGCTTCTGAATCATCCGATTCGTCGATTGAAATGACAATAGAATCAGAAGATGAAGGAGGCAACTGTGACCAACCATTGTCAGAACATAGTGAAACTCGAGATGAAAGTGGCGGTGATGAAATCTCAGATAAAGATGATTTGAAAGCGGAAGACTTAGTTATCATAATTTATGATAATGAATATTACCCTGGTCAAATAAAAGACATGAATCCTATTAAAAAAACCTATTTAGTAAAAACTATGGTACAGAGTGGTTTCAACTTTAGATGGCCAGAAAAAGAAGATTCATTGTGGTATTCATGGGAGGATGCAATAGCCAAAATTGGAAAATCAAAACCAATCAATTCAAGAGATAGTTACTATGTATCTGAAATGAAGAGATATGAAATAACCATATTGTTTAGACCATTCTGTGTTCTTTTGCTATTTTATTTTGAATAAATTCTGCCAATCACCTGTGTTTCTGAAAATTTCCACTGGTTAGTTCAGGTGTCAGTTACTGGTCCCTTTAAAGTCAGACTTAGGGAAAAGCTAAAAATATACATGTCAGGTACTGGACAAAAAAAACTAATTTCAAAATATTAGAAACAGAAAATAAGTTATATATTAATCTAAGTGATCAATCAATCTTACGTTACAAATGATGTTTGACCCACGTATTACACATATGATATCTTCGATCGGTAGTAATAAATAATTTTTATAAATTATTACGTGAAAGATCGACTCTTAAGGTGTCAGGCATTGGTAAGTTTTACGTTAAGTTGAAAACACTTTTTCCCCTATACCGCTCTACATGACTTTTCTTAATGAATAACTTTCCTCTAAAATTTATTGCTCATTCAATGGAAAACTTACTTTACGTATATATACCTAAAAAAAAGGATAAGGTCAGCGTTAAAGCAGTTGATTAAAAAAAATGTTTGGGGTAGAAAAAGAAAAAAAGAGTCCAACATTAATTAAACCTATAATAACATTTTGTTCTGTATTACCATGCATGAAAAATTCAATTTTTGAAGACAAAATTACTTTTATAAGTTAAAAAATAAGGTCTTTAATGAAAGCTGTCTGCCTTTTTCCAGGGATATTTAGGTTACGTTATACCTGCAGTGTAAAAAAATAACTTCACCTTAATGATAAAATATAAGTTGGTAGAGTAGACGGCATTGTAAAAATCCCACGTCAATTTTGCGTGTAGGATTTTTTACGATAAACAACAGAAAAATGCTAGCAGGTTATAATTGATTAATATATTCACTTTCAATAGTTGTAATAATAAATTAGACGTTTAAACCGTTTGGCGCCGGACTGGTGAGGACAGGTGGGCGATTAACAGCATTTTGGCTGACCGCAAGAACACTGTGCCTCGGTTTTTAAAATGCAAGTAGTGAAAGGCAAAAGTAAATAAAGCTAGAACTACCGAGAAAAGAATTGGCGCCTCTAATTGCTACCTGTCGGAGTGAACATTTCAAATCTTTAAAATTCTATAATCTTTCTTGTTAATGTGTTAATAGATTTTTTATTTCTTCAAGCTATTAACCCAGTTCTAGTACTTCAAAGTGGAGAACTAAATTGACGAAAATGTTTTGAAATGTTATTGTTCTACATGGTGTGGGGGTGGCTAAAACACTTTGTTTGTAAGGCCAAAAAGCAGAGATAAAAAAAAATACATGGTGTGCAAAAACAAACGTTTAAAAAATTGAAACTATGCTGGAAAAAAAATTCTTAAAGTAAAATTTTAATAAAAACCGGCAAACATATCTTCTACATCATGGGAGTTTTTTGTTTATATCATTATTCTTTCCGCAACCGTCTTGTTTTTGGTCAATTTTTTGCGTGGAAAATAAACATATGATCAAGCCCAGTAAAGTCACATAAGGGATTGGTAAAGTCCTTATTTATCCCTTATGTTAATTTTGGATGACAACAATAAAGTATAATTAAGCACTCTAGACAACACTGTTTGTTACGATGGCTCTGAAAGGCCACAACAAATTAAAAAAAAACTGGAAATGTCTACTTTTGAAACTAGACATTTCTAATTTAAATTAGAAATTTCTACTTTAAAACTAGAAATTTCTACTTTTAAAGTAGAAATTTCTACTTTTAAAATAGGAATTTCTAGTTTATTTTTACCAATACCGCCTTACCAGTGGCTTCTACGTAAAAAATGGCCTGTATAAACTTTTTAACAACATAGAAGTTTTGTCTGAAACATTTTTTTACATATCGAATAGACACCGAGCTATGGAGCTTCAAAGTGGGACAGATCATTGAAAATTCCAAGAACGCTCATTTTTAAACTAAATTTGGGTTTTTAGAAAATTATGTTCTTAAAAAGTTGGATGGAATGCGACACACACACTTCATTTTTATTGTAATTAATGCGAGTCAACACCCTATATCTCAAAAACAAAGCCTTAGCGGACCGATGTTTATAAGAAATTTCTCTGTATACAGATACAATGTGTGCGATTTAAGACCGCAACA
Organism: Rhamnusium bicolor; assembly: GCA_029963845.1. Classification (NCBI taxonomy): domain Eukaryota; kingdom Metazoa; phylum Arthropoda; class Insecta; order Coleoptera; family Cerambycidae; genus Rhamnusium; species Rhamnusium bicolor. The sequence continues at coordinate 660,324 of JANEYF010003387.1, read as the reverse complement.
CCTTATATTTGAACGCGTTGACTGATTTATTACTATTTTTTAAATTTGGGGCATATTATAACAAAGATATTAGCTCAAACTTTGTATACAGGTATTTGAGACATGGTCGTTGGTATAAAACTTTTTAAGGGCATGATTTCCTAAAAATACAAATTTAGATTAAAACTGAGCGTTCTTGGAAATTTCATTGATCAGTCCCATTTTGAAACCATAGATATCTATTCGACTTGCAAAAAAAATGTTTCAAACAAAACTTCCGTGTTCTAAAAAAGTTTTATACAGGACATTTTTTTACCTAGAAGCCACTGGTAAAGCCTCAGATTAAGATAAAGCGGTATTGGCAATAAACCTGTTTTGGGCGCCGCACCTCTTAAGGTCAAAATTTGAAAACTAGGAATTTCTACTTTAAAACTAGAAATTTCTACTTTTGAAATTAGAAATATCTAGGTTTAAATAGAAATGTCTACATTTAAAGTAAAAATTTCTAGTTTTAAGCTCTAAAAATAGAAATTTCTACTTTAAAAATAGAAATTTCTAGTTTTAAAGTAGAAATTTCTACTTTCAAAGTAGAAATTTCTAGTTTTTTTTGGTGTGGCCCTTCAAAGCCATCATAGTTTGTCACCTCTCAGTTGATTTTCATGAATTTTCTTTGCAAAGTATTTTAAGTTAAAAAGTTTTTTGAAACTCGCAGGAACGGTAGAAGAAAAAATATTGTAGGCAACACGCCCGGAAAGTGTCTCTACTAGGCTCATCAGCTTCCACTGCCATTCGCCCAATAATTAATCATTTTCTGATCTTGTTACGTAAATAACTATTACAAACTTGGGAAACAAATAAATGAATACAAAATGTATACACACATTTACAAAACAAAAAATTATATATATATATATATATATATATATATATATATATATATATATATATATATATATATATATATATATATATATATATATAAAACAATAAAATATATTTATTAAAATAATACGAACGAGTGGAACCCAACATTAGTTTAAGAATAAATATTTATATTTTTTTAAAAGAATTTTACGAGACCAACGACTTCTAAACTAATATGATAGAGATAGGATCAAAGCGTTTAAATTTGTCAGAGGGAACTTGCCTATAATTTTAAAAATAAAAATAATACTAAAAAACATATCGTAACGTTGTAATAAAACGTGTACTTCACAAAAAAATACGATTTCTAATTCCACGCGATCAGTATGAAGGATCTAAACAGCGATAAAATTGAAGTGACCCGAAACGAGCTACTATTGACTGTGACGTCACACCATACAATATTCGATAGTCGTCGCGCCGGGAAGCAACACAATCAGATGTTTACCAATTCCAATTCCAATTTAAAATCTTTATTTACAATTAAGTAGATTATTTACAACTTGTATGGGGTACAGAGTAAGATTTATATTAATATATACATATATCATATACAGAAAAAAGAAAACTAAAGATCAATTCATTCATAAAATACTTAAAAATAATAATACAAACAAATTAACAAAGTATGACATTCTATATAAACATATGTACAATATGGTGTTATTAGACTGTGGTTGATTTGTTAGTGACTGTTCTGATATAAATATATAATTGTGTTTTATAGTACCGCTTATTGTAGTTGTACAGATATTTTAAAATGACTGAACAAGGTTTTTCAAAGGGCCAATCTGATAATTTGCCTAAAGTGGATATGTTTATGGTGGCATCTTTTATACAAAATAGTGAAAGTTTTTCCCTTGGAGAGGTCTGCGGGGTCAAGGCAGAGAAGTATGTATTTTTTTAGCTCTTAGTAATAATTTATAAACATAAAATAGTTATGACTTGATCACGGAATAAAATGAAATAACTACAAAATGCTTAGTCGCAACTAAGCATTTTTAGCAGACTTAGTCTTATGTTTGAAAGAATTTAGGGTAATTCTTTACAACAGCCACTTCTATATTTTTCGTGTTTTTTTTGTACACACGTGTAAAGTGTCTCTATAGAAGACATTTGCTGCAAAGGAAATGTTGCGCAAATGTATAATTACCTATCGTAGGTATTTTCGTACTATGTTTTGGGGCAAGGAAAATAAGTGATTGTGTCGTGTTATCATTCACATAATAGATAAATGTAAGATTTGAATAGAATAAATTAAAGGGCAAGGGAAAGGTATTTGCAATATACTATATATACTAGAGGTAAAGATTTTACTCTTCACAGACAGTAGTGTTATTGAACTTTTATATAATTGTTGCACATTCTGTAGGATACTCTTCGCAGTTTTTTTAAAAGAATCTTGTGTTTGTCTTATAAACTTCATTCTTACAATACCTAATGTATTGACTACATATTTAATTTTCTCTCCCGATGGTGCCGACTGTATTGGCGAAACGCGTGGCAGTATATTTTATAGTATAAACTAAGATTCATTCTTACAATACCTAATATATTGATCACATATTTAATTTTCAACTTTTTTTCATCTCCCGATGATGCCGACTGCGTAGGCGAAATTTGTGGTAGTATATTTTACAGCATTTTGGTGTCTATAGAAAATTACTTCAATTTTAGTAGCACATTGAAAATTGCAACCCTCTGTAGATTCATATTTTTAAATAAAATGTCCTATAACTTTTTTTATTTACTATTTGATTTTTTTCAAAAACAATGGATTTCTTCCTCTAGCTAACACTAACTTATAACCCAAATTTCAATTCGATCGGACTTTTCTTTCTTTAGTTATCGTGCTTACAAGAAACGTGACGGACGGACAGATGAACAGACGGACATTTTGAAAGTTGTTCAGAATTCGATGACGAACGAAATGATTTTTTCTCTGCGAGCGATATTAACGATTTTAGAAATGTCCCGATCAAATGCAATATACTCTTCGTAATCGTATTTGCGAAGAGTATAATAATAAATAGCTGTTTACTTTCGCACGAGGAAATTACATTTACTTAGTATCACTAAATTACATTCTATCTACTAATCTTATTTTCTAACATTGTATACACATTCTTTCTTTAATCCTACCCTAATTAAAATTCAATAATTCGGAATATTTTATTGCCCGCCTGCGAAAAACTAGTAGAGAGACATATAGTATTTAATAATGTACTTACATTATAATGATCTTCACACACATGTAGAGACCTACTGCTCTGTGAAATGTCTTTTTCATTTCTTCTACACGCTTTTTGCCATTTTGATCGACGAATCTTATCTTCTGGCAATATTATAAATACTTTATCTGGCACTTTCATTGTAGTATTCTTACACAACGGTACAATGCAATATTTAAAATAAGGAGTTCTTGTTTCCATTTTAAGTATACACTTAAAATTTATCTGAAATCAAGCGGTCGAGTGCTGGGATCTCCGTCGTCGTTTGTAAATTGTATGATGTGATGTCACGACTACTCCCGCGCTTTTGAACCTGTTTGAAACGGTTCTCTCGCGCGTGAAACTTTAATAATTTATAACAAATTTATTATTGGGAATTAAGTCGTCATATTTTGCATATCTTATTTTTTAGTATTGTAGAACATTTTTATGAAGTAAAAAAAAATGTGCAAGTTCCGTATTAAGCACTCTAGACAACACTGTTTGTTACGATGGCTCTGAAAGGCCACAACAAATTAAAAAACTAGAAATTTCTATTTTAAAAATAGAAATTATTTTGGCACTGAATGTATAAATTAAAAAAAAATCTTATGTCAAGAGTCATCGGGAATTTTAGGGGGAAATTTTTCGGAAATATTCCCGAGAATTTCCCTAACGCTTCATTCCCGGAAATTTACCCATCACGAGGCGTAAATTTTCAAACAAAATAATTTTGTCTAAATACGTGATGTTTGAAATTTCAAAAAAACTATGGATTTATTATATTTTTTCTATCGTTTCTTCACTAATTTTTCACCAGTTTTGAAAATCCATGAACTACAATTTCAGTACATAGTTCTAAAAATTCCAGCCCACAAACCACCTGCCGGTTCACTGTAACATGACCTAATTTGAATATACAAAGGTAAATTTCTAATCACAACTAAAACGTTCTCGTTTAAAGTTGGACTGCTCCCTAAAGTTTCAAGCATATTTCCGTACGGAATTTGCGTGACCGTCAGTACACAATCGTTAATACGTGCTTTTTACTCGGTGCTACATATGTAATTATTATAAATTATAATTTATATTTGTTTAACTCTGAAGAATGCGGTTACGAAATCGAAAATCTGTGGGCTGAAAACGCCGTGTTTCCTTCACTGGAAATATACGCACCAGGGCAAACACTCAAGTGACAAGTTTACGAAGAAAATTTATAGAAGGTGTGTCTGTTTATATTTACATGATTTTTCATAAAGAAATATAATTTGTTATGCTTGAGAGATGTGTAAAAAACATTACAAGGAACATGTATGTACAGAGCCGGAATGGCTCCTGGTCGACCAGAGGCGCTAAAATTTTTTTAGTGAAGAAAAGACCTATATTTGTTTACATTTTTTATTGGGAAATAAACAACACACATAAAAAAATAAAAATGCATAATTTTTATACAATGATTAGCTCAAAATTCTGCTTTTTAAACCCATTTCTTACTCTTAAAAATGTAGCTAGAAAATAAAACAAAAAATAGATCGGTAGCATATTTCACCGAGTTTTCGCATGTGCTATGAGTGTCTATCTTAATTAATGCACAGGAAACGCCACAAAGTCAGCTTTTTTTATTAGACATATCAATAGCCTCTTTTCCTCCCCATTATAATTATATATGATTGTTATACATTTCATCTTCAAGTATGTTAAAAATATTCTTAAAATTTTAGATACAATTAAATTATTTTTTGCATAGATGGCCATGCATAAAACAATAAATGATTTAAAATGCCAATTGTTGAGCTGTTAAATTAATTTTTAATAATCGTTTTGATTACTGTTATTAGAGTTTTTTTTATAAAAATATATAATTAAAAATGCCCACGTATTCCGTAGAAGAACGTAATGATCTGTGAAATGTATATTTTCTTTCGAATGGAAGTATAACTAAAGCCAAACGTTAATATCAAAGAAAATACCTATCCCCAGTTGAGATGGTCACATAAAACTTATTTTAAATACCTTGTATCTTGTAAAAAATGGAGAAGAACAAGTTCATTGCATAATACTAATAGATCGGGCGCCAAAATGCTTTCTATATAAAAAAAACCTGTTGGTCTCATTCTGATTGTTGATATAAGTTCAGAAAGACCTACCCTTTGATATTATAGAGGTTGATGAACTAAATTAATTGTCTTTTTTTTTTCACCCCCATCATTGCAGTTATTAATTAAATCGCTTTAGCTGCCAAGGAAACGGTGTTTTCTAGTATTGAAAGGTATGTTTTCATAAGGTAAGAAGTGAAAAACAGCATGAGTATAGAAAAATACAAATTTATTATTAGTAAAAAGAATATATTGATAATAACGAATATGAAAATCACAAAAATAAAACAAATGTTCACAAAAATACGGGCAAATTTATAAGTAGAAATGTCCAAAAATTCTAAGTTTATGGTAAACATTAAAAGGAAGTTGGATAAAAAAAAAACTACAGGGCGAAACACCCTTGTCGCCCATGACTTTATACCAAAAATGAACTAGCGCATCTGGCTCAGCATGAAATACTAAGTGAACGCTAAATATTTTGTCTATTTATCTTTTACCATTTTTCAAATAATAGAAAAAAACAAATTTAATCTGAACCCACTTAAGAGCCCCTAACTCCCTAGAGGTACATTTTATGATATATGTTTAAAAGAACTTTTTGACTTATTTTGATGAGTATTATACGCTGTAGAAGTTTGGAACTCTATTTTAGAAACACCCCGTATATTCTACCACCGAAGTGGGGGACAATAAAACACCAGCCGTGGTATCTGCTTTAGTGTGGAATATTTAATAGTGAAATTTGTATAGCCCAACTTTTACGAATGCAGTTTAAATACAAGAAGATACAAACAACTGCTAGAAAATGAAATAGAGGATTTTATAGATATCGTATGGTAATTATTGTGGTCAAATCGATCATGTAGTTTTTAATTACATATTTTGAAAAAAATCAAGATTTTAACATGTGACCTATTTATTTTCTAAAATACATCAACACGTGGGTAAATTCCCCCAAGGTTTTGTTTTTTCAGATAAATTTGAATTATTCTACACACTAGTTATAGTGTAAAATGCCATATGGTTAGCTTAATCTGACGCTTTATAAATTTGTACACGGAATAATTCGAAAAGTATAGAATTATTAGAAAATTATTGGAATATTTATATCTTTATTTTTGCAATTAAATTATTACCGGTGAAATTAAAAATAAATGTTGCGAGGTTATGATACTACGACCGTCCCTTTAAATAACATTTACACAGCAACATTTTCGGGGCCACAGATTTCCGTGTGCATATTTTTTTTCACGTTTTAACCTCTATTGAATACCTCTAAGAGAACATAAATCTAATATAATACACATAAGGTGTACCACGAGGTTCTATGTGTTCCAAGTGTTCTATCCAAAGCTAGTGAGCAACTAACTCTTATTAAATTTTGTCAGTGCATTAAAAGCTGCAAATGTTGACAAATACAGCAGTAAAAATAGAACTAGAACAATATTCGCAAGACTGATTTAGTCAAATTGTCTATATTTACTTGACCTCCCTCGTATGGCAAATATGACACTTTTACCAACCAAGTCACCAACCATTTACGGAGGCAATAATCAAGAGATAGTAAAGAATTATAAATCAGGTAGTGATTTTCACTGCAACTATTCTCGGTGGAGACCAAACCGGGCGACAGGTTGACATTTTATAACTCCTACACGAAATAGGCATTTAACACGTTCTGATAAAATTGCAGTATAAAATAAAATCACTATATTTCGCTTTTATTTAACCTTTTTTTAGAAATGTCATTTGGAATGCTTTAACGCATTTTATACTAACAGAGATCGAACTAAATGTTAATATGTGATTCGGTCCAGAAACTTATTATTATAACTTGAATGTGACTTGTGTACAAATAAAAAATAATATTCAAATTTCATCAAATTATGAAAAAAATTCAACGTTTTGCCTTCATCAGCATAAAATCTTGTTTACACAATATTATATATCAATTCAAAATTGTAATGTCCCACAGGCAATACAATGATTGATTTCGGCTTCGAAATGACTGAAAACAGTAAATATGCCAGTATTTCGCTGTTATTTTCCTTGCACAGAAAAAAACCATATTTTCAAATCAAGAAAAAAATTTTTTTTAAATTTATATTTTGATTTAACGCAATAATATACTCTTTAAGTAAATTTTTTTGCTAATCAAGCAATTATCCAAATTAATTGCAATAAAGTGCTTAACAGAGGGATCCCCACCAAATTGTCTTGCAATTTATATTTCCATTCAACGATATTTTCATTTGCCTCTTCGATGTTCAGTTGCATTCAATGATTGCATTAGGCATTGACGTGTGCTATACTGTTTCATATCATGCAAATGATGAAAATGAATGACCAAAGGTGACCAATTTAATTAAGTCTCGCGTATTTTCAGTAAATAAAAATACTAAAGAATACCAACGTATTAAATTTTACATTTTCATAGAAAATATTCACTTGGTATCAGAATAATTTCATACATAGAACCTTTTTACTTTCTTATACCTAATATAAGGAAGTGTAGTAATCGTGATTTTTTTCTACCTCGAGATTTTGATTGATATAGTACATATACGTTTTGAACCCTCCTGAATCCATTCTGACTATTTTCCTAATAGGAGACTTCCCAAATTTAGATTTTCAACAACATTTTAGGTGACACATTAAATTTGGTGAATGTGGTACCACCAGAAGAGACTTAATGAATGAAAAAAGAAAGAAGGCAAAATTTCGGGGAAAAAAAATAAAAAAAAATTATTGCATTTCTGGACGAATCTTGACGAATTATAATGAAAGAACATAACTTAAGAAAAATCTGTCGGCATGTTTGTAGTATTGCGATAGCAGCTACAATTTTTGAGATAACGCTTTCAAATTTGGTACACATGTTCTAAAGGCCAAAGACAATGATAAATTCGGTGATGAGCAAAATTGGCCAGCTGAAAGGAGGTCCACGGGACCCAAACTTGTTTGTATTTGTCGTTACAAAAATATATTCTTGATGAAAGGATATAAATCATGTCTACTAGGTATATCAAGCCAATAAAATATATTTTCCAAGTACTTAAATAAAACTAAAGTAAACTGAAATTTTTTACACATTTGACCTCATAAAATGGGGTTAGGATAAATTTGTTTGACATTTGAAATATCTAATTTATTTACAAAAAATGCCAATATCAATAAGAAGAAATTTTTAAAATATATGACATGACTTATTATTGACAGTATCGAATAACGCTGATAATTAATTATTTAAAAATTTTAATGAAACATTTCAAGGTACGCTATTAAAATTTAATTGAGGTAAGTGTAGAATTAAATAGAATGATTTTTTTTTTCAGGATGATATATACCGGTATAAGAAAGTTATGTGCTGGTCTCATCAGATATTTTTTAATTATTTTGTTTAATTTTTGACATGACTGGTTTTCAGTAATAATTATATTAATCATTCATGGCAGACAAAAACAAATTGACAAACAAATCAGTCATATTATACCAAATAAAAAACAAACAGAGAACTTTAAAAAAAGGGTGGCATCTATTTCATCGTTAGTTAGAGCAACTGAAATACTAATTAATAGCAATAAATTATTGGGACATACCAAAAGAAAGTTCTCTTAAAAGTCAAAACTTATAATTTGGGGCTACCACCGGACTGCTAAATCGCCTATAACCATTGATAAGATTCTGAGGTGGGCCTCATCCATCTCATTTAATTGAGACTGCGAAATGTATCTATTAATTTAAACTCGCTTACCAGGCTTACCGTGGCGTGTTACTATCATAAACTAATAGTAGTCTTCGGAGAATTAACGCTAGTTCAATTAGGTATGTAAATTAAAAGGAATCCCCGAGTTCAATTTAAGATATTAGCTTCAGTAAACTAATTGTAAGAAACTGGAACACAACCTACGTTAGAATAATTATACGATATCAAACAATGGGGAAACAAGGTTGCGAACATTCGTAATCGATACTGCAACAAAGGTCATTAAGTTCTATTTTTGTAGATACCATGAAATACGACGGAAAATAAATCTATTTACTGAACAACGGCAAGGTCTTATTAAATAGATGAAGTCAGTCTATAAGAAGAGGTTCATCCTTTTTTTTAAAGTAAAACTCAATTCGTATTATTTTCTTGGGACAGAATTCACAGCACCAACCCAACCATCTCGTGTAAATTCATTTAGAAGACTTATGTGAATCAACTAACAATGTGCCAATGCAGTTTTAGTTTTAGATGTTGACTAAATAAAACGTTTTTTAAAGTACCCACGTTTCAGTGGGATTGTAAAAAAATGCATTAAAATGAATTTTTTATGGAATGGAGCCGACGGTGACATTTCAAAATGATTATATCAATAATTATTGTGAAATGAGGTGCTGTGTACGGAACGAGGTGAGATCTATCACGGTGGCACTTTCAGATAAAAACATTATTGAAACAGTAAGGTAATGTCCAAGAAACCACACCGTTTATAAAATAAGGACCATAGAAGTGTACACCTATGATTATTTTGACCTCTTCACGGATACATGAAATAAGTATAAAACTTCGCGGACACAATGTAATAAAATAACCTAATTTATTGATAATATAAATAAAGAGATCACCCTCTGGCTTTTTTATACACATTTTTTTTTATTTGTTTTTATAAATTTTTATGACATATATGAATTTTCGAAGGTGTCAATGAAGAGACTATTAATAATGTGATTTTATTGTTATGTCAGACAAGGTTAGGTCGGGCAAGAATTACGGAAATAAATGTCTAATAAATAAAAAAGAAACATACTTGTTTATTGAATAATGTGATCATTAAATAAGTCATAAGAAAAGTACAATACCGCTAGGGTAATTATCTCAATTTCTTCAGATATTATATTTCGCAATTCTTTGAGATATTGTGAATTGTTTTTATTATACCCAGTTTGTTCAAGTGAGGAAACGGAGAAATCGGGAACAGCGACATCGGCAAAACGGGATTGCTATAAATTTTGACCCACCATTCTATTGTAGTAAAATTCTCGTAAAAAATGGATTTTGGTACGTGCGGTGTGTGTTGTAGCTGTGTCTTGCTGGAAATAACCTCGAGTGAGCTTATCGTGTAATTGCTGAATGAACAAACTGTGTTGAATATAAAATTTTCATTCACGTTTTGCTCAAAGAAAGTGAGGTAAATTTGTCTCAGCTAAACTGTCACCCAAAGGAGTACGTCCCGTGAAGTCTAATTCCCACTAAATATAATTCCCATGAGATCTAAATACCTCGACATTATTTTTCTACGAGATCTAATGTATCACTCTGTATATCTATTTGGCTCTCCGATTGTTTTATCATGAACGATTACTTAAAATACCATGAAACCTAAAGTCCGAGAAAAAGATCCTATGAGATCTATATCCCACGAAATCTAATTTCAACCAGTATACTCATGTGCATCTGGTTGGCTTTCCAAATAAACCGATTTAGAAGTCCTACCAGATTTAAAAACCTTAAATGAAAATCCCACGTGAACACAGACAAATGTATCAAATCACACTAAGCGCGCAGTCTGCAACTAGCCTATTGAGTTCATACGCTTCTTATTATTTCACACGTAATGCATTGCTTTAGTATAAAGGCAACATGAAGATCTCAAAGGATTTAGAATTCTTTGGAATTAGATCTCGTGGGATTTTTAAATTCGAGTTTTTTAAATAGTTACAATGATAAAACGCATACAAGATAATGCGTTAGATCTCATGAAAAAATGGCATTGGAGTTTTGGATTTCGTGGGAATTAGATCTCGTGGGATTTTTTTATTGGTTTATATAAAACTCAGTCAGAAACCCGAACAGATATACTGGGGGCTATTAGAATTATATCTCGTGGGAATTAGATATCATGGAACTTTTCCACCCAGATCCACTTTGGGGGATGCAGGGGTGTTTCAATGTATTCGTGAGGGTTTTCTGCCGGCCAAATTATCATATTCTGACTATTCGCATAACCACTCGGATGAAACCATACCTCGTTGATGTAAACGGTAATGTATATAATATCATGTTTTTTTAAATTCATCTTTAAAATGATTTGACATGTGCTATAAAACAAATTCGTCTGTTAGCTCAATATCAATGATTTAGAATTGTTATACATCTACATTTTCGACCACTTTCTCTGTTCTTTTACTTGGTCTTCCAGAACCTTTTTCTTTAGTGCTTGATTCTTGAAAATTTGTCACCATCCTAGAGGTAACCTCCATAGTAATTCTAATGTTCACAGTAAATCAAGAAAACCTTCCCTGTATTCAGAAAGTATTTTGAACTCGACAAATTTTCAATAAATCAGTAATCCATTCAACTGAAACTTTGACAGCACCTAACATTTCAATCTGACATAAAAATTTTAACATAACATAAATCATTACAGTATTAATAGTCTTAAAAAAAATTTTTTCTGAACCGTCACCGATGTAACTCCTTGAAAGTCTAGGATTTTGTATCGAGTAAAGAGAGATAAGGCCCTAGAGTTTACTGTGAAATCTGAACCACATTTAGGACATCATCAGTTGCATATCTTACCTCAGCTGGAAACAAACAAATTTGCCATGAGATGGAATCAAACCATCGATATTCAGCATCAAGTAAGAATAAGAGAGCCCACTGAGTTACCGTTATCGTGTTTATAGGTATTTTACTCTATTAAATGCCCCAGGCATAGCGAGTATACCGAGGTTTATAAAAACGTTCCCTATTTTTTAATCTAAAAGTTAATCTTAGCCATCTTTTCTGAAACACAAATATCTATTGTAGGTTACTTGATCGTCTCCGATATCTCGGCATATGTAATCACAAAATTACGACTCAATATTCATATTCTAATGAAAATGTCGAAAAACCTGGACATTAACGCCTCCTTGAAAATTACGAAGAGCACGAATTTTTAGATACAAGCAATTCGTAAAAAATTCCATTCACGTCAGAAGTTTAGTAGAAGTTATCTAAAACCATTACATTTCAAACTTAATTTAAAAAATACGAAAATCTTCCCGTTTTAGTTAAAACGATCGCATTTCCATTCAGCATTACTTGCTCCATAAAAACAGAGCGTTGGTAAAGTGCATTTTGAAGTAACGACTATTCAATTCACAATTAATTTGGAACGTATATGCAAACAACGTTACAAGTATCATTCTAGTAAGTGTACGTGTTCTCTTTAGACCAGATTGTCACCATGAATATGGAAATCAACAAACATTACACGTCTTCAAGAGCACACCGTTTTGGATTCCGAAACGAGTTCTCACACCGATTGAATCCAAATGCAATTCAACAACGGAAAACGGGCTAATCTTCTTTGTTACAATCATTGGCGCACCAAAAATACATGATGCTCAGATTTCATGGTTCGGCAATATCCTTTCGAGATGCTGAGTTGCATTTACATGAACCTGTTCTTTAGTTTACATTAATTGGCTTATTCAATTCGATTCCTATCGAAATGGACGTGCGGACTGCGCAATATTTATTTTTATTACTTACGGGGATCGATTTGCTTACGATTTTAAATGCTTGTTCGATCCTAGCAAATTCGAATACAACAGGGTGGACTGTACGGTACCTTTTTACACAAAAAATTACAAGGCACGGCCTACAAACATTTACATGTATTTTATTTTTGTATCTAATTCACAGAGTGTTGTAAAACAGTATAAAAACATTTTATGTTTAAAATAATTTTTAAAAATTCTTAATGGTTGAGGCATGGCCGACTGAGACATTTTAAACTATATATATAATATTTGAATCATATGCACAAAGGGCGTAAGTCATATGCACGAATTTCTTAATATAAATCTGGATCTCCAATTGGTATTGCTCGACCTTTAGAAAATGTCCCCGTATAGGGGGTCGCCATACTGTAGGCAATCTACGAGTATCTAGTTACATTTCAATTTATAATTGGTAAAAATTAGTGATTTCGCGTTCCCACACTGGGTTTTGATTTGTCAATTGTCATCTTTGGACGATCTGTTTATGTAATGTGCTGTGATTGGATTTATTAATTACTGTCCACTTTGCCTGATTCGTCAGTTTTATTAGATTTGTTCTCGATTTATTAGTTTTTGAGTGGCATTTTGTGGTTATTGTTTAGTGTAGAACTTCTCTGTGCCCTTAATTAAAAATGTATTGTTTGGTACTTGGTGGCGAAATTTCCATGAGAAAGAAAAAGAAAAAGATGTAACGTTCATTTGTAAGTCTAGTAGTATTCAAACACCAATAGGTTTTGTTTAAAAACTGGAGATTTTTGTAATTTTTTATAACAAAACATTTTAAATCGAGTTTTTTTTCTCTTCTCAAATGTGAAATATTTTTTCTTCAAATAGTGTTAACTAATTTCTAATACACGACTGTGATAATAACACAATTTATCTACTAGTTGCCAATAATCAGTGGTAATATCACAAGATAGTGAGAATAAATTGAAAATAATTCGACAGTTTTTGGAAAACCTGTTGCTTAGCAATAGACACGATAGCCCGTAGGGCTCAAGTGGCTATTTCCGAATGGCAACACGTTTGAAAAAAGAACCGGATATTTTCTAATTTATTCTCACCCTCGAATGGTATTCGAAAGATTATTTTTTAATGTTTAAATACAAAATATAAATATTGTCTGAACGTTATTTGTGGCATTTTTTCTCTTTTTTTTTTCTTTTTTTGGGACTTACTACCACATGAATAATTCTTCGTTTTCAAACCTAGTTACCCAGTATGTGCTGGAAAAATAAACCTCTGTGCTTTTTGACAACTAATATGAGACCCAAAAATAATAATATAATTCCCTTACGTTTCGGAAAACGATTCTGTTTCCTTTTTTCAAAGTTATTTATCTTTTTTTAGAATATGTCAAACATGAAACTTGACACATATTATTTGGTTATGTAATATCCATAGATACTTACATAGGAATGTTGATAATTAAAAATTATACAATATTAATTTTGTTCAATTCTTCTTTTAACATCGGTAACCATGTTGTACCAAAATCTACAGTGCAATGGGATAAACATTTTTCTTCATCAATAATATTATTGCCGATTCCTTAAGTTTTCTTTTTTCGCTATCCGCTTCTTTCATTAATTTTTTTTGTCGAATCCCAGTTTATTCTACATATGTCTATTTTCCCAAGCATGTTCGCACATTCGATTTTTCAATTTCACCCTTTCTAATATAACTATTATGCTCATCTAACCTTACATAAATAAATAACTTTGAAAAAGGAAACAAATTTGGTTTCCGATACGTTTGGGAATTATATTATTATTTTTGTCTCATATTAGTTGTTAAATACACCCTATGACTAATCTTTTGACGTAAAGTCACAAGCGCAGAGGTTTATTTTTCTAGTAACATACTGGGTAACTAACTACATTTTTTAGGTACCGAAGAATTATTCATGTGGTAGTAAGTCCCAAAAAAGTGAAAGAAAAACAAAATATAACTTTTTAACATTTTTTTTTTCAACAATTGTCTCATTTTAAACTAAATAAAGTTTTATAGTGCATCAAAATTAAACTATGCCAAAGTTTTAAACATATAAACACTATTGTTGTAAATGTTTCGTCCGTGACTGGTACATTTTCTTCTAGTTTATAACCCCTTTCGTCACAAAATGATTGGGGATTGTTTCCATATTGCATTATTACCATAGTATTTCTTCATGCATTTTCTTTAGTTGTATGATAATTTCTTCCACTGACGCTAAACTAAATTTAAGACAAAACTGATGATGACAGATGTCAAAACAAGAAAACAAGCCAATGTACAAAAACAAATTACCACAAAATATTTTCAGTAGGATAATATAATTAGATTATTCTCACTAAAATAATAATATAATTGGAAAAAATTAAACACTTGATCAAAAGTACTGCTAAGGGCCGGTTGCATCGACGTGGTTTAGCCAGAGTTCAACTGAACTTCATTTAAAATCCAAGATTACGATTGTTACAACATTCGTAACACTGGATTTTAAACTTAAAAAATAATCACGGAAATAGACTAACGTGTGTGGTAAACACGATTTAAATATCCGCGGTCTCATAACCTTCTATAATTGGTTAATGTAGCCAATATAAACTGCCCACAGTATGGCAGCCTACATATAGGGGACATTTTATTAGAATTGTATCGGAAACCTAGATTATATTAAGAAATTCGTGGTCATATGGGACCAAATGTGATTTCGCCCCTTCTGCATATGCTGATTCATTCCCATTTCAATATACGTAGGGCAGAGGCATCACTTATGGCCGCTACCTCACTTATAGCCCCTTTCAGTTAATGGTTGAAATAATAATATAGGTAATTTTCATTATTAAATGAGATGTCACAGATGTATTCCATGGAATGTTTGGATTGTAGGAAGGCTATAGCAAGTTTAGAAAATAAACCATAGTTTTGAAATAATTGCCAAACTAACCTCATATCACGAATAGCGAAAATCATCAGTGTTTTCTTAAGAAAATAATTTGGATTGATGTCGCTTGAATAGCATTTTTTGTTAAAAATTCTGCTGAATGTAACAACATTTCTCTACTTATGGCTATATTGGGTGACCATTGGTCGAACTCCCAAACTCACTTTTGGCCAGATCTATTCAAATTTTTTATTCTCAATTATTTTTTTTAAATTACAGTCAAAAACAGCGAAAACTGTTCAAAGAGGAAGACTACAGAAATATCACACACCGAAAACTGTTCAAAGAGGAAGAGTACAGAAGCAAAATTGTATTTCAGTAAAAATAAATTTCGCAGTAAACGCTATACCGGAAAGAATGACCATTTCGAGGGCTAGCGGTTGTTCCTTGGAAAAGAAATTGCAAAAACATTAGTTCACTGGATACTTGCTGGTGCGAAAATGGATTTTCCTATAGATAGGAAGTAGAAAAAAGCTAATAAAAATAACTGGAAAACATAATGTTGACGCTGTGATTGAGGAAACAAGTTCTAAAGAAGAGTGGGAAGACTCATGATTAAAGCTAGCTAAAATGTGCGGCGGGATAAAGGCGTACGAATCATAATAAGCGTAATAAAAGAAATTAACTATACTCTATTGACTTTAACTTTGCAATGTTAGCCAGGATAGAAAACAAAATGCGCGCTGATTCTTGGTGCAGACGGCAGGCAGATATACCCAAGTTCAAAGTTCCTATAACGGTTCATTTTCATGTTTATTTTATTTCATAAGCATCCATCGTAGTTAGACGTTTCACTCCCCCTAAGTCCAACCCATCACTGCAAAGTTCAAGTGAATAGAGTTTAGTAACAAAAGCAATAAACTGTTACAATTTATAACAACGTATGCACAACTTATCCTCTTAACTTGCTTAATAAACTAGCTTGGTTATCTCAAACTGGAGATCTGTAAAAACTTCGCAGCATCAGGTATGTTTCTATGGTTGTCTCCGTGAGTGATATTGGCTGTGGTGAAAAATATGCTTATATTTTGAGAACGACCGTTCGACTTCTATTTATGTAATACAGCCATAATTAAAATAATCTTTGAAAGCACTTAACGGGTCTGGAGATGCACCATCAGTACCATCACAAATTTATCTGAATTTGGTAAAACCGTTGTCTTGCTTTAACATTCATCCGACCTTTTCTCTAACGCGCTCATTATTTGCGTCACCTATAGTGTGTAGCAGTCGATTTACTTCGTCCACTATTTGCAGTGACTCCGCTAACGACAACGCACTGTTTTGTAAGTTTTTTATGGCGTCATGTAATCTTTTATAGTTCTTGTGAATAGTTTTTAAATCTATTTCAATGGAAATATCTTCGTTTCACTTTCCTTAATAGCTACTACCTCGTCAGGATTGAATTGTAGTATCACAACTTTTATTTGTTGTAAATATTCAGCTTAATAAAATTCCGCCTTCAACCATGTACTCCAACGGGTAAGAATCGGCTGTGGTGATTGGAGAATACCAGGACACTTGTTATGAAATGCGCAAAAACGTTTAGAACATTTAAGAAACACTTTTGTACTTGCTATTAATGCATCTACCCCTGGAAAACCGTGTCGAATAGTTTCTGCCTCAAAATGTAAAGCATGCTTTACACATAGTAAGTACCAACGTACAACCGTGTTCATAAAGACAACAGCCTAACAAATGCATTGTCGCGGCACCATCGGTCACAAACATCAACACTTGACTTGTTGACAGATCAAATTATTCTTATGTCTCCAGCACCATACGCAGTTAGTACTTTACTAGCTAGTAACAGTGGAAATGTCGGTTTAAGAGGGTCCAGTACAAGTACTGTAACATTTACAATAGAATTTTTTTTACAATCTCTCGTCTCGTCAACATATAACCACAGCCATTTTTTAATACACATTCTCGCGGCTCGCTTCGGTATTTGGTATTTGTCCGCCGGTCGTTGCCCCTAAACACCTGATGCGACACCATTGAACCGCCGCACGACTTGCCAGCTTTACTCATGATATTGATTTTCTGGACGGCACCACATTAGAAATTGAAATTTTAAAAGAGAAAGACCTAAAACCAGAAACTTTTATTCTGGCAATATTCAACGGAACCAGGAAAAATCGCAACATTTATAAATATGTGGCAATTGATTTAAAATGAAGAATACCAGAACTAAATGCCAAAAGAGCTTGGAAAAGAGAAGACACGCTTTGATTAGAATACGACGCACAATAATTAAAATCGCTAAAGCTGGACAAAATCCATTTTCGAGGCAGTAGCAAATCTGTGCTATGTTTACTTTAATGCATTCTAAGTATTCCAAATTCTGCGTAAATTGTATTCAGCTTAAAATTCTACATAGGAAACATATTTCTTCGCAATTTTCGTAAAAAGTGGACATTGTACGTTTAGATGCAATACACTTATGGAACAAAATAATAATTGATCGAAGAGTGTCTCATGTGTACTTGCTTTTATCGAAAGTAATAGCGTTATTCCTAATGAAAATTTTTAATAAAAAATAAGTTTAATGGGAGCTGACATTAATGAACCTAACCTTAAGGCATGTTTGTATTAATCATTTTAATTTTATTGCCTGAATAAGTTTTAATTTATGATCGTGTAGGTACTAACATAAGATCTATTTATATTACGCTTGCCTCATTTCAAATACATGTATGTATAACTTATTCTTGGGTAAGGAGAAAATGGTAGTATTAAAATGTTATTACCTACATATTAAAGTAATTTTAATTAACAACTAATTCTCCTGATCTCATTACCTATTCCGTATATAATTTCAAAATGTGTAACACGAACTTGTAATAAACATGCATTTTTTTTTCATACAGCAACACTTTTAAGCATTTTAATTATCATTTTCAAATTTATTAACAAACTCAAATATTATTCCTAATTAATTTGACATTTATTGTATCAATTTCATGATATTTTAAAAAGTATTCAGATGAATCAATAAAAACTGAAAGAAAAACATTTCTCTACATTTGTTCGTTACAGTTTAGATAATAGAACCCGGTTAAAGACAATATGGACCCATTACATTATTGCAATGAAAACTACACGTACCAAATGGAAAACCTTCATACATTTTCGCGGTAAAATTACTAAAATATCACTTCGTTTTTAAACTTAATTTTCTTGAATGTTTGTTTTCCGATTGCTTCTTGATATATTCAGCAGAATTTAAAAAAACTTTAAATTTCTAAATTATTTCTTAAGATCAAAAGTAAAGAAGTAACAATTACAGCCCTCATACCATACAAGACATTGTTCAATCTGATTAAAACGATAGGATCTAATGTTATGCATTTTTTAAATTAAATTAATGGTTTTATTTATGTCCCCAAAGTAAATTATGCTAGAACCATATGTTTTATTACCATTTTAAGTGACGGTAAGAGAATAGATATTAAGTAACAGAATACCTTGTCAAGGTTCTCAGTAGGTCGTGAAAGAAGGAGAGGTAAGCCCACTATACACCTTAATAGTAAAATGGACATTCAGTTTTTTTTATGCTATTCCACATTCATTCATAAATATTAAATAATAAATAACAAGACCTGGCATACGGAAATCAAGTAATAAGTTGGTTATTGACATTATTCCACACGAATGAGCTGTATCTCGGAAGCATCTGAATTCAAAACAAAACACGTTTGAATTTATAATTAAATAATGTCAATCAAGTAACGTTATCATGTCGATCTATCGAATATTCACAATAGGCGTATGTTTTGTTCCAAAACGATTTTGTCAGAATGAAAAAATGGAGTTTAAGGGCCGATTGCATCGATGTGGTTTAGCCAGAGTTCAACTGAACTTCATTTAAAATCCAGGACTACGATTGTTACAATAATAGTAACATTGGACTATTCATACTTATACCTATTTTTTGAATAACCGAATCAATTTAATAATAATACTATTAGATTCGGATTATTCGAATAGTTCGAATGTTCGATAAGTTCGAATATTCGGTTCATTCGATTATTCGATTAATTCAAATAATCAAATAACTTTTCGAATATTCGAATATTAAAATCTGGAAAATTCCCCGCATTAGTCAATTAGCGAGATAACACGTCATCTCTTTAGCTTAATCCGACGCGACGGGACCCTGGATGACCGTGCGTCTCGCCTCGTTTCATCCCTCTATTATACATTTGCAATGACTATACAAGCTTTGCTGATACCATTCCCTTTCTAATGAGTTTGCTGTCCCCGAGCAAACGCCGAGCGGTGCAGCCCAGCGTCGCGCTCGGTGTACGCACTCCTGTTATATTAATACAGCCGCACAGTGGACGGAAACGCCGAAAAGCTGGCCAAAATATAAAGGCATTGAGCTATTTTACTGAAATTGTGCATACAGGGGTTTTCTGTGTCGCTGATCAAGAATCCGAAGTTGAATTTTGAAAAAAACAAAATGGCGGCCATGAAATCCCCCCAAAACATACCAAAAATCGCCAATTATCGCTGCATTTTTACAAAACTTTGTATACAGTTTTTTTGGGTCGCTGATGAAGAATCCCATATACAATTTAAAAAAAATTACAGTCAAAAATATATACATAGTTCAAAAATTATTATTGAATTGAAGCGAATTCATGTGTTTCATTTGTTTCGGGAAAATTAGGATCTGGGGAATGGAATAAGAATGTGTAATGACTTTGAAAATTAATTTTATTCAATTACTACCTGAATTACATTCATCGTTCTCTTCGTCGTTTTCACTGTGTAATACACAATTTGTATCGACTTCCGCAACGGAGAGTGAATCAAGCAATTCTATCGCATCAGGAGACAATGAATGCAATTTTTTCTTAGGGAGTTTTCGCAAACTAGAAATAATTGGATCTGAAGTTATTAAAAGCCTGCGAAAAACGTCCTCTACGTTTTTTTGTCGGTCACATTTCCTTGCAAAATTTTCTTTAATGTTGTGCAAAATTGACGTTTCGTGAGAACGCATTCAAAAGGAGCCCACTTTATGGTGCACGAATGTGCATGCATCCGTGCATTCGCGCACAATTTGGTCAATATCTCGCAAAGATGCAACAAGATGCTGCTAATTTTTTATACACTTTCGAAAAAATGTTCATTGAACACATTTCAATAAGTTTCAAGACCAACCATCACCAACCGCGTAACTTATGGCTTTTTTTGTGGAGTTTATGAATCGTTGCATGTACAAAAATGCACTCCACTTCGATAATTATTTGCTAATTACCATATAAATAAACTGATCTGATACTGAGATATTTTAATTGTACTTACTTTCTGATGCAGAATCCATTTTTATGACACATAAAACTGTATTTTGAGAATTATTACGCTGCAGACAAAATTTATCGATTTTTGAAGCGTTGCGAGCTGCCGAAGTGACGCGCTGCACGGTCGCACAATAAGTAATTTCCTCGCTCAGGTAGTGAACCTGGATCGGTATTAATGGTCGTTTCTAATGCTAGGGGTACCACTACAACGATTTAAAACGTTTCCATTTCAAAAAAAAATCTTCATTTTTTAAATTTTGGCCAGCTTTTTGGCGTTTCCGTCCACTGTGAGCCGTGCTGTTTGACCTCCAGTTGCCACAGATACATCTCAGTATACCATGTTCATTTTGAAACTCTACAACTTTTATTTGAAACTTTTTCCTCTATCGCGAGTTGTTAAAGCAAAAATGAGGTAAAAAATCGAACTGCTCTAAAAACTGCAAAATGTATATTCAAGGGCCCATGATCGCCTAAAATACCACCAAAGTGCTTCAGTCATGTATTGGAATCAGAGGTTTCGTCTTTAAGAACAACATAGATGACTAATCAGCCCTGTAGGCTCCTTAGTTCGCGCCCTACGGCGACTTGCATAAAACGGCGTATTGCGAGTAGTAAACCCGCAATTGATACGCCCTACGCGGTATTCGGGGTGGCTACAAGTCTCAATAGGAAGGGAATAGTCCCAGCAATTCATGTACCAAACGTTCTGCTTGCATTTAAAAATGCAATATATGTATGAATATAATTACTTAACGACTGGACTATGCAGATAAAACTAGGAAGGTGCGAACACGGTCATTATTATATGCAATTTATTTTTTTCCGTTGAATTGGCGGAAGGCGTATTACATACTCGAAAATTACCGACCTACTCACATATAGTGGAACCAATTGGCTCAATAACGTGACGTGCAAAGACAGCTAGACTGCAGTATCGCATCTGCTGTAGTAGGGAGTCAACAATTTTTTAATATAATCTGGATCTCTAATGCAATATAAATAAAATGTCCCCTACACGTAAGCTGCCATACTGTGGACATTTTTTATTGGCTACATATTAACCAATAATAGAAGGTTATGAGACCGCGGAAATTTGAATCGTGTTTTTCACACACGTTAGTCTATTTCCGTGATTATTTTTTAATGTTTATATTTTCCAATCATTTAGCATTGATCAAGTGTTTAATTTTTTCCAATTATATTGTTATTAGAGTACCTAAGAATAATCCAGTTATATTAGGAAACAGATTCGTATTCCGAAACGTTAGGGAATTATATTATTATTTTTGTGTCAAGTTTTTCTTTCTCTTTTTTTAGGGCTCTAAAGCATGTTACTGGAAAAATAAACCTCTGCGCTTGCGACTTTACGTCAAAAGATTAGTCAGAGGGTGCTTCTCTGACTAATCTTTTGACGTAAAGTCACAAGCGCGAAGGTTTATTTTTCCAGTAACATACTGGGTACCTAACTATATTTTTTTATGATAAAGCAAACAGAAAAATTCTCATAAAATTCCTTTTATTAATGTGACCGGTTTCGTGAACAAGTAATTACTTCACATCTTCAGACACAGAAGTAATTACTTGTTCACGAAACCGGTCACATTAATAAAAGGAATTTTATGAGAATTTTTCTGTTAGCTTTATCATGAATAATTACTCATATGGGATTAACCTACCTACGTTATATTTTTTTAAGTCACAAAAAAGAAAAAGAAAACCTTAGAGAATGCCACAAATAACGATTAGACAATATTAATATTTTGTATTTGAACATTAAAAAATAATCTTTCGAATACGATTTGAGAGTGAGGATAAATTAGAAAATAATTCTTCGGTTCTATTCTCAAAGTTGTGGCCATTCGGCAATAGCCACTTGAGCCCTACGGGCCCTCGTGTATATTGCTAAGCAATAGGTTTTCGAAAAAGTGTCGAATTATTTACAATTTATTCTCACTCTCTTGTGATATTACCACTGATTATTGGCAACTAGCAGATAAGTTGTGTTATTATCACAGTCGTGCATTACAAATTAGTTAAACACTATTCGAAGAAAAGATATTTCACATTTTAAAAGAGAAAAACAAGTCCATTTAAAAATGTGTTATTATAAAAAAAAAATTCAAAATTATCCAGCTTTTAAAGAAAACCTATTGGTGTTTGAATACTACTAGACTTACGAATGAACGTTACGCCTTTTTCTTTTTTTCATTTTTTGGGGTGCTTTCGCAACCAGAAACCAAACAATGTATTTTTAATTAAGCGCACAGAGAAGTTCTACTACGATAATCAATAACCACAAAATGCCACTTAAAATCTAATAAATACAGAACAAATCTAATAAAACTGACAAATCAGGCAAAAAGTACAATAATTAATAAATCCAGTCACAGCACATCACATAAATAAATCGTCCAAAGATGACAATTGACAAATCGAAACCCAGTACGGTAACGCGAAATCACTAATTTTTACCAATAATAAATTGAAATGTAACTAGATTGCCCACAGTATGGCAGCCCCCTATACTGGGACATTTTGTCAAGGTCGAGCAATACCAATTGGAGATCCAAATTATATTAAGAAATTCGTGTAGGGAGTACAGCTCTTTATTTATTTGCGTCATCTTGCAGAAACTCGTACACCGCTTTGCAACTGTGGATCCCACTCTGCTGCCAACGGTCAAACATAAATTGTGCATAATAATAACTGTGTTCTCCCCTTCGTGGTTTTATTTGTATGTGCAAAACTGATTTTTAATTACGTTGTATAGATCGACTAGGTCAAGAACCGTCAACGACAATTACCCCAGACTAATATTCTTATAAGAATCATGCCAAAATGTTATTTGGGATCTAAAACGTTGGATTTTTTTTAAATTGGGAGTCTGATTCTTGGAGAATTATTAACATAAACACCACATAAATTAGGCAACCCCCAAATCCATAGTCGACGCTGCATGGATCGAAGTTAACTGAATAAAGCACATCAAACTAAAATGTGAAAAATAATTATTAATATAAACTGAAAACAATAATGAACGAAAAATACTAGTATTATTGTGAAAAAAGCGTGGGTTGCTCGATATACGAAAAATATGGCACAAAGCGCCCCACGCTTTTTTCACAATAATACTAGTATTTTTCGTTCATTATTGTTTTCAGTTTATATTAATAATTATTTTTCACATTTTAGTTTGATGTGCTTTAAAAGCGTGTTTTTTAGTTTTTTTTAAACTATATTTATTTTTCACTTTTTAGTTTGATGTGCTATGAAAGCGTGTTTTTTTAGTTGTTTTAAACTATATTTATATTATTTATTGATGCTGATATTATAACATATTACGATCCAACAGATATTTCTGAAAAAAAAAATAATTTTATTTCAGCCGTGGGATTTGAACTCACGCCCGAGGAGTCTGTCGTTTCGCATCGACTGCCTTAACCCGTTCGACCACCACGACCTAGCTAACAATCGTGGAATGTACTTACATATTAAGCCTTTCCTCTCACGCAGAGAATACGTGAGGAAAGGACTAGCTATCCTGATCAGGATAATGATATAAACTTATCAAATTATTGTATTGTTACCGGTTCTTCGTAAGTGTACAAAGTTTCAATTAAATCTGTCCGTTTAAAGTGGGTCAAAATCGAGTCCAAAGAATCGGTTACAAACAAACAAACAAACAAACAAACAAACAAGCAAGCAAGCAAGCAAGCAAGCAAGCAAACATACAGGTGAAGCTAATAAAAGCGTGTTAATAAAAAAAGCAGATACACAAGCACTTCCTTCGACTTTGTCGGGTCGAAGCCGAGATGTGAACCCGGGAGTTGGGAGACAGTATAGCCAGCAATATTTGTCACTTAACGCTCTAGCCCACCGCGCTGCCGAGATATTTATGTATTAACTTTTATACTCAAGAGAAAAGATTTTTTTTTAAATTTCTCCGTTTCTCGACCTTTTAATAGATATGATATTTAATAATCTCAATTCCATATTCAGATTCATTCAGCGTTTCCTTTTTCTATTTCAAACTTTTGTTATGTCCAACCTTCTTCCTAGTAACATAATTTTTAATTATATAACGGTACTTGTGAGGTGTTTCGGCGGTTGTTAAATTTATATTGACGTTTAATATTCACGTATTTTAATATTTCTTGAGAAACAAATCATAAATTCTTTATACAAAATTTAATTTGTCAAGAAAGTAATATCAGAATAGAAATCTTCGAGAAATCCTTTAAAATAAATACATTTTATTTGCTCAAAATCTCCATAAAATCAATTACTAAATTGGTTTTACCGAGTGCTGTTAGCCCACGCACAATTTTAAATTGGAAAAATCTTTACTTAAATCAAACAGAACTACAAAACTAGTTACAAAATGTTCATTAGCAAAATAAATAGAAAACTCAAAAAAAATCATGTGAATGCATGCATAATTTCTTTTTATTACTATATACAGGGTATTTCAAAAAAACATTCGCCACACTCAGAGCTGTCAGGTACTTCAATTAAAAGAATTGAAATAGTAATTTAATTATTTTTAAGTAATTAAATTACTTTAATTCAATTACTTTTTTGGACGCCTTAAAATAATTGGTATTTGAATTACTTTTGTAAAAGTAATTGTAGTTGGTAATTGTTTTATTGTTTTTGGTAATTGAAGTACTGAACAAATAATTCAATTCCTTTTGGGTAATTCAATTCCTTTCAGATACTTTAATTACCTTAAAATAATTCAAAATTATATCGAAAATGTTCCGAGAAAAATCGCAACGCACTCGGCTTTAATAACTTGTCTGAGCTTGTCCTTTGACAGTATTTTCGTTTTCTTTCAGTTATCCAGTGCACTACACAGTATACAGTAGCTGTGATTGCAAGAAAAACATGTTTTTAATTATTTGTGTCCTTGTGTTTTTAATTCTTAAAAAGTTGCCTGGCAAGGTAAGTAAATATTAAATAATAAATTTGTTCTTTACTATTTTTTAAATATTAATATGTTATACATATATCTCCGATATTGGCAATATCTATTATTTTACCTATTTGATTTAATCAAATACCTATTAATATTAGTTACACTGACAAAATTTTTTAATAATGATTATAGAAACAAAATTTTTGCACAGAAATGCGTTTCACGTTGAACTCAAATATCGAATAAAAAATGTCTGTCTGTATGTATGTCTGTGTGTAGACCTTTTCTTATCAACATAATAATTTCTTTTAGACTTGAAAATTTTATTTTAAATTTAGTACCTATATATATAAAATAGCTTGGCAGAATATTACCTACATACGTGTTTGAATGACCTAATAATTATTTAAAAATACATATACATTATGCCTCTTTTTTGGTACGTATTTGAATTTCTCTTATTTTCAGTCGATATTTCAATTATTTTTGGTAATTCAATTACATTCAAAGTAATTCAATTAATTAGAGTAATTTAAGTATAAGGTAAAGTAATTGAATTCCTTTACTTGAAAAAAAATATTATTTTCGACGAGTAATTGATACTTGAAGTACTGCGTAAAATGAGGAGTAATTGGTAATGGAAATATTTACTACTTTGATTGATAATTGGTAATTGGTACTTCAATTACTTTTAATGGGTAATTGTGACAGCTCTGGCCACACTACGGTGGAGATTCATCAATTAACAATGAATACAACGAAAAATTCGTTTGGACATGGTCCGGTGACATTTTGTTGCTGAAATACAGGGGTTTAGTGTTTTCAGTTTTTCAAAATATTTCAAAAACAGCTGGAAATAACTATTTGAAATTTCTGTAGCTGCTTAAGGACCTAGTAGTAAGGTATAATTTGGCTATAAACAGACATTAACAGTTCTGCCAGAGATATGCGTGCGGACCGGGAGTTTAAGATTTTTTGAAAAAAGAAAGTACGCCACTGACTTTTTACTTTTTTGTCTCAAATGTGAGGCCAGTTAAAAGCTAAATAAAATTTGACTCTTGGCTCTTTTTCAGTTTGGGCTTCGGTCAGCAGATACATTCATTCAATACATATTTTCAAAGTATATGAAATAAAAATATCCAAACCAAAACGTAACCGAAGAAATGAATAATCATGGTACGCTATGATTAAACAAATATAACAATATAGGATCCGATGTCACTGTCAATAAAGCAAGCATATCAAATAATTCAAGCCGTTTCTGAATTACTCTGAAGAAAACTAAAAAGAAATACTTAACACCCTGTATCTCAGCAATAAAGCGTCACCGGACCCATGTTCATGGGAACTTTTCGTAACATTGTTAGATGATGATTAACCACCAAAGTTTGGCGCATGTCTTCTGAAACACCGTGAATATTACTGTACAAGGAAGGTCAGTAATATTTTTACTACGAGATTTTAACTGGTAAGTAAATTGACTATTGGCGAACTTTCCTGAATCTATCTGAATTATTTTCGCAGTGAGGAGGTGTCTCCCTCCTCCCTCCCGTATATCCGACTTTATCCATAATAAATCAGAAAGTATATACGGAAAATTAACTATATTTATTTTCTTTTCTGGTAAGATCTTTACCGATCCCTTGTCATTTTTAGTTGACAACAATAGAATAAGGTACCAAAAGTTGATTTTATAAATTTTATTTAAAAAAATATTTTAAGTTAAAAAGTGTTTTGAAGAGAAAAACGGTTGCAGAAAAAAAATTGTATGCAACATACAAGAATCACTTTCCGGTCTTGTTACTCAAATAACTATGTATTATTAGTTTCATTATCATGTAATAATTGTTTAGATATAAGATGCGTTATGGAGTATATAATATCCTTGCGGGCATTAGGAAAGTTACCTGTCAGATAGAAAACAGTATGTTCAAATAGACTGTGAAATTAGTGAACCACAAATAGTAATATATGTAGTTCCGCAAGGGACAGTACTTGGACCCATTTTATTTTTATTATCTATAAACAATTTGTTATCATTAAATGTAACCGGATCTATAGTTAGTTTCGCAGACTATATGACAATATTATTCCAAGCAGATACATGAAGTGACCCAAAACAAACTGACGAAAATGATTAAAAAAAAAATAAAAAATTGGTTAAATTACAATTTACTTACTATAAATTACAAAAAAACCATTTTATCTACCCTTTTAATTCATATGCTTATAATCTGCCCAATTTTGTCCCCCTGGAAGTAGGTGGCAGCACATCTATTCCAGAGGCTAAATAGACTGAATATTTGGGAATTACCTTGGATAGACATTTACGATGGGACCTACATACAAATAATATCGCTAAAAAAATAGAGGATTATTACCGCGCTTTAAATACCTCAAGACATTTTTGGGAAAATCAAACTTAAAACAGTATACTATGCCCTCATTCAATCACAACTTTCTTATGGTATTTTCGGATGGGGCGGAGTAAACGACAATCATCTGAAGAACTTAGGTACAACACAAAAATGAATTTTAAAAGTAATATTTAACAAAAACTCTAGGTACCCAAGTAATGATTTATGTAAAGACTGTAAAATGATTGATATCTGACAATTATTTTGCTTTAATATGTTGGTAAAACTTTTTAAAAATAAAAATAAAATTAAACCTATATCCCACTAGAGGCAAGCAAAATAAATGTCAAAAACCAGTATCGGAGAAACCATTGGCCAAAGAACATACAGTTACCTTATTCCCAGATTGTATGACATATTGCTACCTGAGATAAAGAACATTGACAAGCTAAATATATTTAAAAAACAAATTAAACAATGGATTACGAAAACACCTACACATCTTTTGCAATTTAATAAATCAAATTATACCTGTTTAGGAAAAAAAATTTAACACAAGTATTTACTTGTACTGGCATAGTAAGGTTAATTTAAAAAAATTTAATATGACGCACACACACGTATATATTGTGTATATAATCATTATACACAACACTTACACGCATATTGCATATTATATGTATATTAGTAGTCATTTTAATTAAGTACATATTATGAAACTAAATTATCCTAATTAATTATCTTTAGTAATTTAGTATTTTTCTTCACCACATCACGCACAAGTAGACATTCTAAATGTGATTTGTCTAGTTTATTTCTATAGAGTAATATTTTTTTTAATATAGTGTATTACATTTATTGTAACTTATTTCTGAAAGAAATAAACAATACTATTATTATTATTATTATTATTATTATTATTAGGAATTTTTTATGCCCTCGTGGGCTCTATGGTAAAATACATAGTGACAAGAAACTCATATTTCTGATGTAAAATTATATAAATCTGACGTTTCAATTTTTCATTTTAAATTTTTGTTGATTTAATAATGAGCTAGAAAACATAAAACGTTGATGCACCACGAGCATTACTTGATGCTTATGCTCTGGGGTTTTTACGCCTGTAGCCCTCAGGGTATAAACATCTACATAATATCTGTTTAATATATTGATACTATTAACTCATGTAATGAAATTAAGATCAATAAATTGAATTTGAATTTGAATGCACTTGGTATTATACACAAATAACTATTAAAATTTTAATAAAAATATAGATAACACGTAAGTGGTGCCATCGGAATTTGTACTTAAAGATATAGTTGGTTGTCTGTAAATATAATATCCAGGTACTTTGAAAATGAATCATCCAAAATATGTTTAAGATTAAAGAAATAAATCTTAATAATTTTAAACTCAATTGACCAATTCAGAACATTTTTTATCATCTAGCCACGTGACATTCGTCATACATTTTGGATAAAGAACTGAAAATAAAACCTCGTTTTGTTCATACATCTGTGCTAGAAGGACCTTTACTATCGCCCATAAGTTTGTTATGACTGTTATGAGCTGACCATATCGAATATTTTTATGACATTGAAATCGATGTAGGCGAAACCCATTGACACAATTTAATAGTAAGTTAAATAAATCATTAATCACTTCTAGTCCACTATAAAGAAAAACAAAAGATTCGATTTGTTCATTTTTCATTTAATATTTAAATTATTCTATACATAAATGTAAACTTCAATGTTGAATACCTTAAACTTAGTACCTACCTACTGTCCGGTACGGTTGATTAAAAGTATTATTTATACTAAAATAAGTGTATTTTTTACAAAAGTATGTAGGCGTATTCTCCGTTACCACTGTTATCAGTAGGTAGTAGCAACAATTGGACCACGTTCAGAGATAAAGGTACATTTACAACTAATTCACTACAGGCACAATTTACTAACGGATTCTGAATTGTGCCAAGATAAAATTTAGGTCATTTATAATGAATTACGAGCTGCCATCTGTTGAGATTTTTTAATATTACGTGTGTGCAAATTCAGTTTGATTAAATAATTACAATTATTTAACATGACTTCTAAAAACATCATATTTTCTAATACCAAAAGATCTAACATTCAAATTTCAAATCACAAACCGACTTTAAGCACTAACAATGAATTAGTGTCGTAGTACGCATGCGCAATTTGAAATTCGGGCCGCAATTGAAGTGAATATTTGCCATTTGCAAGCATCCAATTGAAAGCTGAAGTGCAGTTCAAGGTCGTGCCGACTTAAAATTTTATTGTAAATAAATGCATTCAACCAAATATGCTTAAAACCAAATTTGCAATCGACCAGCAGAATGTGCCCGTATGAAATTGGGTGTAAATGTACCCTAAGATTATTTGCTTTCATTTCTGGTAATGACAAATTCTTATAAAACTGCTGATTTCGTTGGCAACTCTAATTCTAATCAACAATCAACAGTAGTTGCAATAAATTGTAGTTAACACCAATAACCTTGCTTTTCTCGACATGCTTATGATTTTCTATTATAAGTAGATCAACATTGAGATAGGTTGGGAATTGGAATTGGAGATAGGTTGGACGAAAGGAAGATCGACGACAGTCAATAGTTAAGGCGTCACATAGATTCTTATGGATAGACTGTAAGATACAAACCAGGAGTGACACTCTGTTCAATACATAATTCTACAGTTCAGCTCGAAGTTATATACTAAGTAGCATATTTGACACCCTGTTATTCGTTTACTTATACTTTGCATATGGCGACATATCTGCAGAATATATTACTAGCAGTAGTTTCTGAAAGTCTGTCGCCATAATCAAGTTTGGCAAGAGAATAACGGCAAGTGGACTATTTTTGCAAGACATTTGTTGGTAACTTAGCGACAAATCGGTCGGTGGCCATGGAAGTCGGAATTCGCTAGGGAGTGTGTAACAAGTGTGATAACAACTCATGTGCCGAATTTACTAACTCTGAAAACGGATGGCGCTGAAACGTCGGCCAACAGCAACATGTGCAGTCGCACTTGTCGTGGAGTTGACGAATAGGAGGAACGCGTCTATAGGTGCCGACCGTGAAGGCATTTGGAGTAAGATCACAATAAGAAGATTATTGAAACACTAATTTAGAATTTTAGAAATTGAGAGGCTGTCATCAAATGGCTTCATAACATACAATTTTTTTTAATTAGAATCCACTATAGGGCTATTTACTTGTAATGGTGTGAATGGCTAGGGAATCTATTCACTCCATTAGCGTATGTCCAAAGTTATCTATTGAGACATCGGGATTTGGATTATCCATATATTCGTACGTGTCTTATTTTGGATCTGTCAAAATACCTACCAACTCGAGATATTGCAGTAAAATAAAGGCAACGGCCTTATGGTGATGCAGATCTATAATAGGTTGCATATAATTATTTTAAAATATGAAAGGATGTTTTGTTACAGGAAGATATTAGACTTTCAAAAACTGGGGTCACACTACACATCTTTAATACAATGGATTTTTATATTTTGTACAAATTGTATTATTTTTGCAGATATCAACTGTCAATTTTAACCCAGTATTAGGTTACTAACTGTTAATCTGTTAACATGTTCCTAAAGGTTCTAGAATTCTCTCATTGTTTAATCATGGTCAGTATTTTCAATATCAATGTAGTTGAAGAACTTAATGATGGCGTTACATTGAAATATATGGTCACGTCTATAAATCAGATTTTAATGTTGATAATCTAAATTTTCAAATATTAATCAATTAACACCATATTAAATAGTTGATCCGATATAAATTATTCCTCGTCAAAACGCATAATTTAAAATTTTCCATAAAATTGCTGTTATATTTTCTGTACCATTTTTCCGATTTGGATGTTCTTTTTTATGCATTGTGGAGTGATTCCTCAGGAATCTTACTATGCTACTGATTTTCATTCGTAATACTGTTTTGCTGATATACCGGATGTTATTGTTTTTTTCTTCAACTAATTTAAAAAATTCTCTGAAGTGCATTTGCAACTTTAGCAACTCCCAACAAAAATCAGATTTTAGTCTCATCTTTTGTTAACATTTCTTTTTTTGAATCAACTTTTTACCAGGCTTATTAGAGGAGATACACATTTGAAAATAATCACGTACCTAGTAGGCTTTGGGGAAAAAGACATTCAAATTAAATATCACAATTTGTGACCAGTTGATAAATATACAGTTTGTGTCAGATTTGCCTTTTGCACATAGTTTTGAGTTGTTGTTTTCAAATATGTTTATTTCAAAGGAAAATCTTTCGAAACCTGAATGCGCGTAGTTGTTGTCCTCTACAAAGAGAAGGTTATAACCAAACTCAGATAGTCCAACAGTGTGGTGTGGCTCAGTCAAGTATTTCTAGAGTGTTGACGTGTCACAATGAAACTGGAAGAACACTAAAAGAGCAGGTCAGAGTCAATAATGACATTAAAGGATAAACAAACGTGTATCTCCTATAATAAGAGCGATAAAAAAAATAAATCAAAAAAGAAATGTTAAATCACTTCTACCCCTATTTGATGTATTGTTGAAGTAGTCACTGAATTGTTCGAATTTGCAAGATTTTTTTCTAAATAATGGTAAAGTTTCAAAATTCATGTGTGAGACTCATCGTATGCGAAGATAATGTGACTCGCCCATTTATTGACTGGGACCCAGACAGTCAGGAGTTTTGTTATGTTAAAATAAACTACTCTAATTAATTTATGATATACAGATTAAGTTCTGAAGTGTTCAAGACGATATCTAAGCAACAGTTGGAAACGTTTAACTAAAATTTGGAGGGAAACAGTTGATTACTTTTTGATGCAAAAAATATGTTTTAATACTCTCAGAGTTCGGAGGAGAGCAACATTAAAAAGTTAAATGGGAGAGTGAGTAGTTTTCTTTTCGGATCAATATTCCCCGTTAAAAAATACAATGTTCAAGTAATTTATTTCTGAATATATTCTAGGCCTCCGAGATATGCTTGTGTATTTCCATTTACAGGACTACTGTCGTAGGTATTGCTGCCAAGACTTTGTCAAAAACTCCCACATGAAGAAAATCAGTGGTCTTACATCAATTTTATCAAATGTATCACGAGTTCCTTGTAAATAGTGTGAGGAAGCATTATCGTGTTCAATTCAAATTCGTTATTGCCTGTCGTCAGAAATATTCAACATTTTGGTAAATATAAGTCATTTGATGTAAAAATAAACGAAAAATGGTGCAAAAATAATAATAATACGTTTATTTAAGAGAATATACAATACAATATATAGAATATACAATATGGGATATACAATACACAATATATCGATATAAAATACACAATATATAGATATAAAATAAAACATATAAATGGCGTATAAAATATATAAAATACGTAAATAAACTGGGATAATCACAGAAGCAGTATTACTGCTGTTTGTACGTGATTTTACTTACATATACAAGACTTTTAGAAATGTAGCAAGTAAATTAAATAAGAGAATAAATCAATAAAGCAGCTATCTGAATCGATAGAAGCTGAAGTGTAATTTTATAATGTTTTTAGCTATTTAGGTAATTGTATGTAGAAATTTTAAATCTTGAGTTATTTCCACACAATACATATTAATTTGTGGCATATTTTGGATAATTATTATTATTTGCTGAGATTATTTCTCTGGTTAACTATATTATGAAACCTAATTCTATCAGTATTTATAAGCCATATTCTTAATTTTTTTTGAATTTTTTAAATTTGTCCGGTAGAATTTCATATAGACGAGGTCCTAAGAAGTTACAGTTTCGTTGACATATAGTTTTATCACATGGGAGCATGATATGACTGTGTTGTTTTCCTTTTGTATTATAATTGTGACAAATAGGTTCTACGTTTATTTTATTTTTTTTTATATTCAATAACATATTTCAGCAAAATAGTTGTCGAATATCCAGAACGTTGTGTTCTTTATATAGCTTATCACTAGGATAAGTTCGAATTTTTACCAAAAATTGTTTTTAATATCCATTTTTGTATGGAATTTAAACTTTCTTGATGGCTATTGCTTACTCCTTCCCAGCCTACAATATCATATGAAAGCTGTGATTGGACCAACGAGTTATAAACATTTTTTAACTGTGGTTCGTTTAGGTATTCTTTAAGAAATTTAAATCTGGTGAGTAATCCTCTGACTTTATCTATAATATGCATTATTTGTAGCTCCCACCTTAGACGTCTGTCTACAATAATGCCTAGGTATTTTATCGATTCAGCTTCTGATATTTGAATGTCTTCATCAATTTTTAGCGGGCGAATATCGGGTAATGCGTTAGTGTAGGAGATGAACGGTAAATATTTAGTTTTGTCACAATTTAAGGTTAGTTTGTTGTACTAGAACCATATTTGTATTTTTTTAAAGTCAGTCTCTGCTTTTATTTTTAGATTTTTCCAACTATTTCTATGTATATAACAGCAGTATCATCAGCGAAACTTAAGATTTTACCAGTGGAGATAGTAAATTGTTGATATATATATATATATATATATATATATATATATATATATATATATATATATATATATATATATATGTAAAAAGTAGTGGTCCCAATACCGTTCCTTGTGGGACTCCGAATGTTATTGTTCTAGCACTACTAATAGTACCGTCAATCTCCATATACCGTCACATACTAGACATTTATAGGCACCTACTTGTCTATGTAGATTAGTGAAGGTGAATCATCAGAAGAAACTCAATTCGATAAAAAATAACCGTTCTCTGGTATCACTGCCTGATTTTAATTACAAAAAACCACAAGCCTCTACAAGTCTTAACAAGATAACTCCTCGTGCAATGGAATATATATGGGTTAAATTTATAGTGATGTAAAATTTATAAAATTGATTGATACTAGAATTTCTAGCAAGTTGTCTGCCAGCCCACATTGTGTAATTAAAACACCTACGGTGATATTTGCTATCTCTTTTGACAGTGTGCAACTCCCCTTTTTTATGCGAATGTGAATGTTTTATGACCTCTGGATAATAATAAATTAAATAAATAATATGTAACAATAGGTTATAACACACTATTTTGTTAAATTAATTATTATTCAGTCTAGTGACATGACAACTCTAGATATAAAGAATATTTAATTTGTTCGAAGAAAAACGTACCAAAATACTACACTAATTGAACTTTAGAAAACACTACGGGTGTAAAAACTTTTTATTTATTTTGGCTCTTTGAAATTTAAAATTTATATGCAGGCAGTTTAAACCAGAATATTTCAGGCAAAACTGAATAATATAGGAAGTAAGCTCAGTACCTACGTTCAATTATTTCTATATATTCAACATAAACTTCAAACTGTGTTTTGAGTCATTCCATATGAAATCGTCTAATCGGTAAAGCCAGTTTATTTTAGATTCTGCTCAAACTTTGTGAGAATCTTCTTTAGGGTTCCAAAAAAGGAAATCCACCGTCATTTAATTTTTGAATGCGTCAGTTCCCGCCTGCCCGAATTAAAGCCTTTAAAAAACATCATTTTTATGCTTTCATATTTTTAGCTGTAAAAATTTTTCTATTAAAGATATCTGCACGTTCAAGATGGCATTTCAAAACTGAAAGATGGTAATTTTTCTGCAAAGAATAAAAATTCACACAATCAATATCCTCGAAATATAGCACGGTGCTGATAATACGTATATTTTACTGATGTTTCGTGATTTTTAAATGTCTCCAGTGTGTCAACTGTTGAATGCTAATATTTCTCAGAGATTAAGTGCACATATCGTGGAAGAAATAAAACCTACAACTGACACTTTCGACCTATTCTTTATAAAGAAAATCGGTGCTTGAAATTTTGAAATTTTAAAAAATCGCATTATTTAGGTTATGAATGTGTTGGCTACGAGATAAAAAGATGAAACTTACAGGATATTTAGTTCTTACCTTGAACTCAAAAGCTTGTATTGCCTGTTTTGTTATTTTCATCCTTTGTACGTGTACAGGTTGCTTGAAAGAAGCAAAAATATCAGTCATTTTTTTATTTTCTAGCTCAATAATATATATTTTTTTTGTGTTGCCCTGGATATCTTTGCAAATTTTTATGTTTTCATGTGCCCAAATTACGAATATATTCATGAAAGTACTGAATGTGCTCTTGTTTTTATGATTTTAACATATCTTATATTTTGAACAATTATCGGCTTGTTAATAATAAAATCTGTGTGGATTTGAAAATGGTTAATTTTTTACTTGGTCAACAAAGTGGATACACGAAATACCTTTGCTTCATTTGTATGTGGGACAGTAGAGCAAAGCAACTTCATTGGGAACAAGATGTTTGACCTGTAAGAAATTCTTTAACTGTCGGTAAAGCCAATGTGATAAGGGAGCCGTTGGTGAGCAGAAACAAAATCATACTTCCACCATTACATATTAAGTTAGGAATGATAAAGCAATTTGTAAAAGTGATGGACAAGGAAGGAGATTGTTTTAATTACATTTGTAGAAAACTTCCGAAGCTTAGCATGGAAAAGTTGAAAGGTGGAATATTTGATAGTCCTCAAATACGGCAATTGATGAAAGACACAGATTTTATTAAAGTTATGACTGTTTCGGAAAGTAAAACTTGGAAAAGTTTTGTGTTGGTAGTCGAAAATTTCCTAGGTAACCATAAAGCACCAAATTATGAAGAAATTGTACAAAATATGCTGACAAACTTTCAGACTAGGAGCAAATATGAGTATCAAGTTACACTATCTCCGCAATCATCTGGATAAATTTCCGGATAATTTAGGAAATTATAGTGAGAAACAGGGAAAGCGATTCCACCAGGATCTAAAAGTGATGGAGGAAAGGTATCAGGGTCGATGGGATTGTCACATGATGGCAGATTACTGCTGGTCTTTAAAAAGAGATTGTCCCCTGAAAAATTATAAAAGAAAAGCTCATAAAAGGCGTTTTATGGAAATATAACATATGTTATCGACATTTTCCTCTCTATTTACTTCGACGTATCCTAATTTTTCAAAACAAAACTGACATAGATATATCTGTTATTTTGTTTCTTGTTTTCCGATTTTTGTAATATAAAATGAAAATAAAGATTTAAAAGAAAACGAGAGCAAATCTTACAAAATCATTGATAGTTTCATGAATTGTGAGCATAAATATATCCAAAATCAATCTTATTTCTAAGGCAACAAAACCACTGTAGACCAGTGTAATTGAATCCTTAGAACCAACAGAAACTACATATTACATTTTCATTGTAACTTAATGTATTCTTATCCTTACTGTTTTCTTTCTTATGTTTTTGTGAGTTGATTAGAATAAAATTAAGAATGAGAATAATTTCGATTGTGAAATTTTTTTTCATGAAATTATGAGTAACATTCAAATTATCTAAGTACCTAAGTAGTATAGTTAGACATTTATAATACTTTTTATTTGCTCATTAATAGATCGTCTGACGGTGTTGAATTACAAGAACGCTCCTGTCCTAACGATATTGTCATTGTTACAAAAATCGTAGGGTATGGGCGCTTTGCTGCTAGTAGTATTATCTATAATCAACATTACTTTTCAAAAAGTACACAGTTTAAATTAATTTTAAAAATAAACAAATGACTGATATTTTTGCTTCTTTTAAACCACCTGTACACGCGCAAAGGATGAACATAACAAAACAAGCATTACAGGCTTTTGAAGTTCAAGGTAAGAACTAAATATTCTGTAAGTTTCATATTTTTATCTCGTAGTTAACACATTCATATTATAGCCTAAATAATGCGATTTTTTTAAATTTCAAAAGTTCATGCAGAGATTTCTTTTATAAAGAGTATGCCGAACGAGTCAACTGTAGGTTTCATTTCTTGCACTTGATCTCTGAGAAATATTACCTGTTTGCATTCAACAGTCGAGACACTGGAATCAGTTAAAAATCACGAAAAATCAGTAAAATATACGTATTTTCAGCACCGTGTTATTTTTCGGGGATAGTGATTGTGTGAATTTATATTCTTTGCACAAAAACTACTATCTTTTAGCTTTGAAATGCCATCTTGAACGTGTAGATATCTTTAATAGAAAAATTTTTACAGCTAAAAATATTAAAGCATAAAAATGACGTTTTTTAAATGCTTCAATTCGGGCAGACGGGAACTGACGTATGCGAAAATTAAATGACGGTTTAAGC
Source organism: Rhamnusium bicolor (assembly GCA_029963845.1). Taxonomy (NCBI): domain Eukaryota; kingdom Metazoa; phylum Arthropoda; class Insecta; order Coleoptera; family Cerambycidae; genus Rhamnusium; species Rhamnusium bicolor. Next base: position 621,827 of record JANEYF010003387.1, on the reverse strand, counting down.
AAAATCTAAAATAGTGGAGCAACAAAAATTGTTTTTTAGACGTTATCATATGGAATGACATGTTAAAATTTAAAAATTCTAGATAAACGACCGAAGCCGCTGAACTTAAAAGTAGTTAATCGAAGTTTAATGATTTGTTAATAATCAGGTAAATGCCAGATTATATCTTTTTGTGAAATGTAGGTAGATACATAATAAATCAAAATTTCAGCAAAAAAATTGTTCATTACATTTTGCATGGGCGGATAATTTGCGTTATAACCCACCTATACTTACTTACAGAGCAACAATGTGGTTTCGAAATAATAAAAGTTAATAAATTGCTTTTTTTATAAAAACAGTAATTACATTTTTTAATTAATTTTAACTTCTTATAAATCTTTTAAATATATATCAAATATAGATAGATGTACTATTGATGTCATTATATTGATGAAATATGATTAAAAATTTAGAAAACTAAAACTGAATATTATGTGAAATTATTTTTTAGTATTACTCCTAACTGTTATAAAACGTGAGAAGGTGCGTTTTACAATTTCATTGTTCAAAGGTAATATAATATTTCAAACTAATACTAATATCATATTCAAATATAGCTGTGACTTAGACAATACAATATGACTACCAAATAGTGACGTAATAACCTTAAATTGGACAGATTCCTCACGTATCTTATAAATATTGAGTGAATAATTTATACAGCTGTTTGAAATTTTTTATATACAAATATCTTGGAAAACAAAAAATAACTATACTTTTTAATAACAAATCATGATTCTATTCGTAATCTGTATTCTAATAAAACATTTATCAAGCTTATTCAACTTTGGGAACCTCATTAATACCATATTTAATTTATCGTTTTTTAATAAACGAAAACGTTTAATATAAACAAGGTTATAACCCTTCACGACATGCTGTTCAACACATGTTTCAAATTTGTTGTTTTATTATTTTATTCCGAATACATTATTTATTTTTAAATTATTAATTCCTTTAAATGAACTTGGGTTTTTATCATGTATACAGCTGCAGTTTTGTTACAAAATCCAGAGATAAAATAAGTAATCAATTGAGAACAAGTGTTTTAAAATGCATGAAAGAGATTTCATAAATTTATTTTATATCATGTATATCCCGGAATATAAAAAACTGTTTGTGTGCGTGTGTTTAATGCGTGAAAAAAGTATCGACGAAATACATAATTAAATATCTGATATGACCAGTACATAACTTACTTATACCAGTATATATCATCCTGATCTAAAAAAATCATTGTGTTTAATTCTTCACTTACCTCAATTAAATTTGAATAGCGTACCTTGAATTTCATTAAAATTTTTTAATAATTGATTATCAGCGTCATTCGATACTGTCAATAATAATTTATGTCATATATTTTAATAATTCTTTGTTGTTGACATTAACATTTTTGTAACTAAATTAGACGTCAAACGTTACATTTATCCTAACCCCATTTTATGAGGCTATTTGTGTAAAATAGTTCAGTTTACATCAGCTTTAATTAAGTACTTGGAAAATATATTTTATTCGCTTGATATAGTAGACATGATTTATAATTTTTCATTAAGAATGTATTTTTTTGTAAAATTAAATACAAAAAAAGTTTGGGTGCCGTGGCCAGCTGGCCAATTTTGCTCATTACCGAATTTTTCATTGACTTTGGCCTTTAGAACAAGTGTACTAAATTTGAAAGCTTTATCTCAAAAACTGTGGCTGCTATCGCGATACTACAGACAGGATAGATTTTGTTTCATAAAGTTGTGTTTTTTCATTATAATTCGTCGAGATTCGTCCAGATAAAATTGCTTTAATTGTTTTCCCGAAATTGTACCTTTTTTTCTTCTTTCATTCATTATGTCTCTTCTGGTGGTACCACATTCACCAAATTTAATGTGTCACCTAAAATGTTGTTGACAATCTTAACTGCCAAATTTGGAAAGTCTCCCATTAGTGTTTTTTGAGTTATCGCGGATACACACATACACACACACACACATCGACACATACGCACCGACAGACATCATTCGGAAAATAGTTAGAATGGATTCAGAAGGGTTCAAAACGTATATATCAATCAAAATATCGAGGTCGAAAAAAATCACTTTCTGATATTAGGTATAAGAAAGTAAAAATAAATATACAAAATTGGGAATCATACACGTATCATTCAGTTTTTTGTATTAACTTGCCCCCAAATGTGAAACCCCCGTACAAGGTGGTTTAGGGATACATAGGGTTACATTACCTACAGATACTATTAATTTTACTGGTATCATTTCATACGTAAAACATAGAAAGGGCGATTCAAATTTTTTATAGGTACTACAATCACATGAACTACCTTTACAGCTCTATTACAACATTCTAGAGATGACTAGTGATTTTATATGACAATATGTCCTAAAAGGCACGATGTCGAAGTGTCTCCGGATTTAAATTTTTACATTTTTTTTTCAAACAATATCGATTTATAATAATTATGAAATGAGTAAAATTACAAGAACGGTAATATAATTATTAACTATTAATTAACATACACATAAATAAACGTTGCAGTCAATTTATTGTAACTGCTTCAGAAACTTAAAATTAATATGTAAATTTATGCTCCTTTAAGTCTGATAAGTTTCGGTAACTTATACCCATTATCAATTAGATAATAATTGGTAGTTTCACATAGCTTTGGTTATTAACTACGGTAACCACTAACGAGGGAATGCGTATAACTTTGGACCATTCATCATCTTCGTTTATTACAATAATGACACTTTCGTTGATAAGCGCTTTTCCCTAGAAGAGCAAAGTAGTTAACGCGTTAGATGCAAAATTAGCCACCTTGGTTACATAGAGACAGTTGTCCAAAATAAAAAAAATTGAATGGCAAACGAAATTAACAATTATTTGTTGGTTTAATGCGTGGAATCAGTTTATTTCGTTGTTTTTTTTTATAATGGTGTAGTATCTGACACTAAATATTAAATATTTGACAAAAATGGTAACAGCAATAATAACAACGATTTTGTAAAAATATAAATCATAAATGAATAGAAAGTAATTTCAATAAGTATGTCATGTTATTTTTAAATTCTTAGCTAGGGTGAATACTTTTTAAAAAACCATTTTCAATGCAATGTCTAGCTCTAACTTTTGTTCACTAAAAAGATAGTCAATATCACCTAAGCTAAAAAATTAACAATAATAATAATGAAGATACTAATAAATTTACACAGAGTAAGGTGATACTTCACGTGATGCCCAGCTCTATAAAGATCATTTTTATACACAACCGTATCCAGTTTTTAACCTAATATTATCCAACATTTCCCTGACAATAATAATCCAGTATACTAGTATAAAAATATTTACGATTGAGACAAAGACAAAGTTTTCCTTGGTGATGAAAAAACTAGTAATATTTGTAACTTTCAGAGAATGCGGAATCAAAAATAAAGATCTATTGAAAGTTACATATAGGTACAGTCAGTATTATTTAGAAGCATGTAATTTTTTGTAAATATTGTAGCGAGGATGTAAGAAAAACTATATGAGAATATTTTAGAAAGTGTAATTTGACATTTCATATTGCTTAACTTATATGAACAACGACAAATATTTATTATATATAAGATGCACAAATTGAGATTTTAAATTTAATTTTCTATATGCAATCTAATCTCAGTTAGTCGGTTCAATATTATTTAAAGCTTTTAAAAAATAATACAAGATTATTCAGTTGAATAAGACCTTTATATTAATTAACAAATTTCAAATTTATTACAATCCAAATTATAAAAACTACCCACCCCAAGAGTTTAACCAGTTTCTTGATTTTGACTGACTATTATTTCAATAACTTACTACGCGCCATTTGCGTTGTATGAACGTTGGGAGTTTGCATTTGTACAGTTGGTATCGAAACACATGGCAAATTCATCATGGCGCCGTATACTGTGCAGCAATGCATAAATATATTATGAAAACTGGCGATCAGTTACGATTACATTAAAAAACTTCGACCACTTTTTGGACGCAATAATGTGATTTCAATGAAACCAACGAGTTGAACTTGAATGACATGTGGTTTCAACAGGATGGAGCCACATGTCGTGTTCTCTCTGAGGGGTGACATCTATTGGCCACCGAAGTCTTGCGATCTAACCCCATTAGACTTTTTTCTGTGGGGCTATTTGAAGGAAAGGATTTATGTCAACGAACCTGCTACGATTCCAGAGCTAAAAAAGAACATCAGAGGTGCAATTGCTGAAATAGAGCCGCATTTATGCAAAAGCGTTATGAAAAACTTCGCTAAAGGAATGGGATCATGTCAGCGAAACCGTGGCTGACATCATATTTCATACCTAACTGCCAAGTTTGTACTTTATACTGATAGCAATAAAATTCGGATTTTTCGAATATTTTGATTTTTATTCAGAAAGCAAATCCTAAAGTTCAAGTTGGATCACCCTTGCTTTCATAGTAATAATTACATAATTTCCTTTTATTTGTAATTTATGAACATGTAACTTTTGAACAGTACTGATATCTTTAATTTATGTTGAAATTTCTTAAACTTATCTTCCTTATTATTTATGCGGAAATACCATTTATATTCTTCTATACCCTTGTTATCATAATTATTCTTCTTTTAATTTAATTAATCTTTATTTTTCATTTACAGTAAAATTTTCATCTTTTCAAAATTATCAATCTTCAATTCTCTTTCTATTTATTTCTCTTCTTGACTACCTCCTTTTTTTATTTTTTTCAAATGTTCTCATGATAAATTTTCTATCTTATAAATAAATGTTCACCATCTATCATTAAATTTTGACTGACTTTTTTAAACTTCACATTTCAAATTTTAGGTTATAAACTTTTCTTCTGTCATACCCTTCAACACTTCTATTTTCAAGTTTAAACTTTTCTTCTGTCACATATCTGTCTTCTTTTCACTTGATCAAATTTAATACAACTTATCCAAATTCTTATTCTACTTACATTTATCCAAGTGGATATCAACATAATTATTTAACATTATAACTTTTACTAAACTAATTTAACATATCATTCGTAATAAATAATCATGTATTATTATTAATTAATTGACTAATAATAAATTTATTCTATTCAGTTAATAAATTTCCAACATCTATGACATCTCAATTTTGTCCTTCATTTTACAACATGACAATATATATATACATATACATATATATACATATATATATATATATATATATATATATATATATATATATATATATATATATATATATATATATATATATACAACTTTTCTATTAATAATAGAGTAAGAGAAAACATCAGAAATATGCACAAGCATCAGATAAGATTGATTAATTAAGTATATCTGCTATGCATATAAAGATAAGTAAGGAGGCCCGTATCTGACCCTTGGGGGGGTAATTACTTTTTTCATGTAGGGAATTTTTATCAGGTTATGATTTGAGAGTTATAGCTAAGAGAAGACTTAATAAAGGGAATTTACGACTGCTCTCAAAACTATAACAATGTAACTCGACAAAAAGCAATTCATCGACTAGAGCATGGAACGCTCGATCAAACGTCTTGATTAGTTGCGCGATATTAATGTAGCAGTTAGTTTTACTTTTGAAAGGTGATAGAAAAGGTTAAAGAAAACAATCTGATTTAAGGTTCACCTCTTCCCACAATTTTTAAAAAATGTACCTACTACATAGAATCAAATGTGGCCAATTAACTGTAGCACAAAACGTAGGCAAGAGAAAGTAAAGCTGTAATTACAGATAAAAAAATAAAACAAATTCAACGAATAACCCGGTAAAAAACATATTTTTTGTGGACAGCTGCATAACGTGATTTAAGGTTGTTAATTGTTTTCTGGAGGAATGCGTATGTGAAGGTGGGCATAATGAAAACAATAGGTGCGTTGTTTATTGAAAAAACAACGTTAAAGCCATTATTCATATGCATATGACAGGTATATAATTGGTAACCTTTAAAAGAGACACGAAAGCAATATTAAAAAACGAAATTTTTATCGACTTTCAATTTTAATTAATGTCAAATAAATGCTGTTAGAAAAAAGTCTCGTAAATTTTAATATGCAGTCATAAAATATATACACTCCCCGTCAAAAGTAACGCATAATTTAAAATTTACCCTAAGTTTGATGTTCAATATTTTTTTTAACCATTTTCACGACTTGGCTGTTCTTTTCTTGGAATTATGGAGTGATTCTTCAGGAATTTTACCATGCTACTAATTTTCATTCATAATACTGTTTTGCTGATATACCGGATGTTATACTGATATTGTTTTTTTTTTTTTTCAAGAAATTTAAAACATGTGGAGTGCACTAGCGACCTCAGAAACTCCCAACAAAAATCACACTTTAGTCTTACCTTTTGTTATTACTTCCTCATTCCTCAAAGTGAGGAAGTTATGTATTCGTGAAAAAAATTTTGAATATTTTTATTGCATTTCTGGGCGAATCTCGACGAATTATAACGATACACAAAATTTTAGAGACAGAAAAAAATGTTCTGTCTGTGTGTGTGTGTGTGATTCGCGATAGTAGCTACAGTTTTGAGATAAAGCTTTCAAATTTGGTACACACATTCTAGAGGTCAAGGAAGAGATTGAGTTCATTGATGAGCAAAATCGGTCCCAATTTTTCAAACGTCAAAAAATTTGACTTTTTTTGAAACGTTAAAGTGACTTTTTTGAAACGTCAAAATGTGATTTTTTTGAAACGTCAAAATGTGACTTTCTTGAAACGTCAAAATGTGACTTTTTTTGAAACGTCAAAAAATGTGACTTTTTTGAAACATCAAAAATTACTTTTATTATAAACTCCACCACAAGTCGAGTTTTACTACGGTGAGGAAGTTCTGATCCTCAAGTAATTGGCAACGGTTTTTTACTTCCTCACCCCTCAAAGTGAGAAAGTTATGTATTCGTGAAAAAAATTTTGAAATTTTTGATTGTATTTCTGGACGAATCTCGATGAATTATGACGATACACAAAATTTCAGACAGAAAATTTGTTCTGTCTGTGTGTCTGTCTGGTTCGCGATAGCAGCTACAGTTTTTGAGATAAAGTTTTCAAATTTGGTACACACATTCTAGAGGTCAAGGAAGAGATTGAGTTCGTTGATAAGCAAAATCGGCCCTAATGTCTAAAAAAATATTAGTGACATTCCACCTGTGACTTTTTTTGAAACGTCAAAATGTGACTTTTGCGAAACGTCAAAAAATGCGACTTTTTTGAAACGTCAAAGTGAATTTTTTGAAATGTTAAAATGTGACTTTTTGTAACGTCAAAAAATGTGACTTTTTTGAAACGTCAAAAATTACTTTTATTATAAATTCCACCACACCTCGAGTTTTACTACTGTGAGGACGTTTTGATCCCCAAGTAATTGGCAGCGGTTTTTTTTTTAAATATATGGAGGAAATTTGTTTTTAACGTTTCAAAATTTTTTATTAGAAACTCTTCTCGTGTTCCGGCTTTTTAGGCCTTTGTCAGGAGCACAGGGAATACTTTTTTTAATCACCTTGTCACTCTTATTAGAGGAGATATACATTTTTATATCCTTATATGTCTTTATTGACTTTCCTTTTTATCCACACGTTTGAAAATAATCGCGTACCTAGTAGGCTTTGGGAAAAAACACTCATATTAAATGTTACAATGTGTGACCATTTGTTGAAAATGTGAAAATAGAAAATTTTTGTTAGGTTTGCTTTCTTCACTGTTTTGAGTTTCTTTTTAAACGATGCCTATTTCAAGAGAAAATCGCAATCTTTCGAAACCTGAATGCGCTCCAGTTGTTGCGCTTTACGAAGGTTGTAATAAAAATCAGTTAACCCAGCACAGCGATTTGGTGTGGCCCAGTTATTCACTTCTAGTGTTAACAGTGTCATAATAAAACAGGAAGGAATAGTAGAAGAGCAAGTCAGTCAATATGAGTGACAAAAAAAAAATGTTAACAAAAGATAATACTAAAGTGTGATTTTTGGTGGGCGTTTTTAAAGTCGCTAGTGCACTTCACAGGATGTTTTAAATTTCCTGAGAAAAACAGTATCAGTATAGCATCCGGTATATTAACAGTATTACGAATGAAAATATGTAGCATAATAAGATTCCTGACGAATCACTACACAATGCAAAAAAAGAACATCCAAATCGGGAAATTAATTCAGAAAATATTGTACAGAGTTATTCATCATAAATTACCCACCCCTAATACCTAGTACCATTGGTATGCGCTATTTACGTTTGCCCATGAGTAGATGAGGGGGGGTCCACAGTTGAGAATCGGTGAGCGCGCTTTAGCACAGCTGATGCGAGACCGTGTTCGCCCTTTCGTGGTTTTATTTGTATAAAACAAATTTAAATTACATGTTGGTGACACATAACAAATGTCAGCATTATAACAAAGGAGCCTCAGGTTAATTATCACTATTGTAGTAGTAATGTACAGAAATGAATGCCGTAAGGGTTTTTAACGTTATCGCTACCGTTCTTCCTGTTTTTGAAGCAAATGGATATGGTATATAGATAAGTTGAACAATATAAAGTTTTTACTCACTGCATAATTACTAGTAGGATGGCTAGGTTGGCAACACTTACCTGTAATGAAAAAAAAACAAATTATTAGATATAAATTAACTACAATTAGAAAAAAAATACAAAAAGTAAAATTCATCCTGGAAAATTTAGGTGTGTGAATATAAATTTCAACTAAACAGCCGTTATTCCTTATATCATTAATTTGATATTTAATTCTATTCTTAAACGGTCTTATTAAATGTCACCAATAATAAATTGTTAGGTAAGTACATAATATAAAATACAAAGAGGTAATAGTTATTTACGTAACAAAACCGGAATGTGATTCTTTACTGGGCGAGCTGGCAGTAAAGACACTTTCCGGGTGTGTTGTGTACAATATTTTCTCTACAATCGTTCTTGCTAGCATCAAAAATTTTACTTGAAATCTTTTGTAAACAAAATTCATAAAATTCAACTAACAAATTTCAGACACTACTGTCTAGAATGCACAGGAAAAGCAGTTTATAGACGTGTTATGAACGATATTTTTCATTATACCTCTCTGAAAACAATACATAAAAATAAATAAAAATTTATTCTGGAGAATACATTTAGAATAAAAATTGCAAATAAACTTCAAAAACAATGCCAAACAAGCGTTGCTAAGGAAATTTCATTCGCAACTATGATTAACAAAGTAGGCAGTCTCAATATGACTGTTAATGTCATAAGAAACAAAAAAATTGAATGCAGCACAGTGGGATATTCATTGAATTTATTATATTCTACTAAATATTATGCTTATTTCCTAACTAAAAAATTTTTCTGTGCGTTAACCGCTTTACCGATCCCTTATCTCACTTTACCTGGCTAGACCAGTAAATATGTATTTTCTACTAAAAAAATTGACGAAAAACAGTTAACTTTGTAGACGGTTGTGGAAAAATGAATTTTTTCAACGACGTCTATCAAAAGTTCAGCAGTATTTTGAGTGAGTACTTTTCACGGTGTGCATTAGTGCTGGGAAAAATAATCGATTAATCGAAAAATAATCTATTAATCGATTAATCGATCATTTGATTATTTCTTCTTATATAATCGATTAATCGATCATTTGATTAATCGATTATTTGATTAATCGATTAATCGAAATAATCGATTACTTTTCAATAATCGATTATTTTTCAATAATCGATAATCGATTATAACTATTGACAATCGCCCAGCCCTAGATATCAATCAAAATAATAAAATAACAACTGTCCTTTATTTGTCCTATCCTCATTATCTATTTTTTTACTTAATACAATTATTATAGTATTATAGTCATATAAATAAACAGTATGTAAATAAAATTAAAAATAACCCTAAGATGAATCCTACAGCTCCATAAATTAGGGGTGGGCAAGAGAGTCGAATAATCGATTAAGGCTGGTTAAAATCGACTATAATCGATTAATCGCTTTTACGATTAATATATTATAACCGATTTTCGATCATTCGATTATTTGATTAATCGATTTATCAAATAATCGATTAATCGATCATTTGATTAATCGATTATTTGATTAATCGATTAATCGATTATTTGATTAATCGATTATAATCGATAATCGATTATGACTTTTGACAATCGCCCAGCCCTAGTGTGCATAAAATAGTAACGTTATACGCGCTGTGAATACAAATAATTTAATTTAATAACTTATTCAATTTTATTTATTAAAAAATCTTAACATCTGAACAAAACGTAACCTTAATCTCTATTAATTGTCGTAAATTTGTTAATAATATTAATATTTAATTATTTTGACGTTTTAAATAATAAAAAATAGAACTGTCAAGAATTTGTCAATTTTGTGATCCAAAATAAAAATGTAATATAGTCACTTAGGATGACGTTGAAAAAGTTATGTATGCAATTTTTGCATGAAATACCATTTTTACACTTATGACTTATAACTAATCCTGAGCCATGCGTGTAGAAATGGCTTACTTTACGCATTAGTTGTAAAAATAGTTATTTTCAAAGTGCTACTTTAAGCACTAGGTACTTTGAGTGCGTAAAGCGATAGTTTTTCACACTGCGTGCGTAAAAAGGGCAACTTTATCCACGTTGTGCATAAAGACATTTGTTTAAATAAAACATTTTAACAAAATCTAAACAAAACCCTAACAAAACTGTCAAAGAATGTGTCAATTTTGTGATCCAAAATGTAATTTAAGCTCACTCTGGAGGACATTTAAAAAAATTAAGTATGCAACTCTTGTGTTAAAAAAAGTAGGCTCTGCTGCCGTACTCCAAAGCGTATAGAAAGCTCTACTTTACCGCCCGATGTCTGCTACTGTTTACTTAGTCTTCATTGTATTTAACATGGGTAATTTTAATCAAAGAAATACCACGACTCCTAAATTGAAATTGGCTTCCAATGTCGGAATTATTTTTTTTTTATATAAAACTAATAGTTTTGAAAACTTCTAATTTGAAAATTATCTGAAAACTTACACATTTTCACGTATATATATGACCACCGTATGCATGATTACCAACTATAAAATGCATAGTTTTCAAAAAAATTTCTCTTTCAACGTTGAAAATTAAGAAAAAAATAGTAATAGTTCAAATTATGGAATACATGAAAATTTCTATGGTTTTAATTTCGTGTTCTTTACATTCCGTTTCTGTAGTGGCGTAAAAATATAGCACAAAAAAACAAGCATGAAATTACAACACAATAATTTACATTCATATTCCTCCTGTTGAACGACTACAGGGATAAGTTTGTTTATGAAAATTGTGTATTTACAGAACTATCCAGGGCTCTTCAGGTTTGTAATTTTCTTTAAACAATGTTAGCGATAAAATTTACATTCTAAGTGCTTTTAAATGAATAGTAGCAGTCTATGCCATATTTCCTACATAGCATTGCGTTAGTTAATCCTTAAATGACCGTACAATATTATTTATTCTCTTTATAACAAATATTGCCATTGTTGTAAAAACTATAATTGATGTTCTCTAAACAATACTAACCATAAGCAATCTCCATTCACTGTTAATATAACGCCGAGATGTAATCACTCAAAATTAAAAGTAAGTATATAATTACGACCGCAAGGAAAATGTATTTCGTAAGTAATTAGGTGGAAATTTTTCCTTCTTTATGTTATCATTTTCTGGACTTACATAAATACAAAACTAATTTAAATTAATTATCTGGAAAGGGAACTGGCACCAGTGGATTCAGGAGGGTAATTTTCATTTAGCAAAATAGTACAGCGGCATTCTCGTTATCCGTATGATACGCAGGTACCATTATTTAAGAAAAAAAAAACAGCCGTTGATTTAAAATAGAGTGGAACATAACAATACGATATATCGATACTATATCGATATAGGATTATTTTATATGGCATAGATACAAATTTTCGTGTATCGATATTATATATTAATAAATCGCGCGATTTAAGGCTCCTCTACACGTTGGCCAATGCATGTGCCAATATCGCTGGCCAATGCGTATGGCCATCGTGTAGAGGGGACTATTGGTCGTATTGGCGGCATTGGCAGAGCTGGTCCAAGCGTTGGCGACCGATCCGTCGTGTTGTCGGTTTTTCAAGACACATCAAAGGGTGTTGGCCTTGGCGCTGGCGGACGCTGGTAGCCACGTCCACACGTTGGCTGCACTGGCATAGTATGTGAAGTGCTCCCGCAGGAATTGTAGGTTAAGATTTTGTGCTATGCTGTGCATATAAATTTGTATTTTATAGTACATAATGGCAGCGATGAGTAACGAAGAAACTTTTAAATTCATAGAACTTTTCCAAGCCGAAAATTGTATTTGGAATCCTCAAAACAAATATCACAAAAACAAAAATATAGTAAGTAAAAATATAATAAGCACTAAATAAAAAAATCGCAGCAGCAGCTACCCTGTGGACGTGTGGACAGATTACCAATTTCCTTGCAAATAACGCCCAATACGTGCGCCAGCGTGTTGGCCAACGCATTGGCCAACGTGTAGAGGAGCCTTTAGATGTTAAACAATAATATAAAATCGATGATAAAAGAAACTTTTATGAAAAACTATTATAATATTGCCCAACGGTTGTAGCTTGGCACTAAACAGCGCAGAGAGAGAGGATATATCGTTGGCGTGGGAGAGAGACGCATCAGACCGTTTTACAGTGAAAGGGCGGAGTTTAGACCACTGCGCATCCAAATTCTAGTGCCACGCTAGAATCGTTGACTAGTAGTAGTATGCGAATATTCACCTAATTTATTTAAATACATACTGGCTTTACTACAACTTCAGAAGCAGCCGCTGTATAGAATTCCAACAGAAAACTATTAATCCTTGATTTCTTTATCGATCTGTATCGATATCTATTTTATCTTTTGTTCTACCTATTCTATAAGTTAGTCGTAAAAGTTTTATTTGCCACCAGCCTATAGATATAGCAGAAGATAAAACAAACAGCGATACATATCGGAACCAATATTTGAATATCGATATAAAATATTGGTATCGAAATTGTGATAGCATAACTGATTATTGAGTAGTGGTGAGAGGTATGAAACTTCTCGTATGGTCTAAATGCTACTATCCGACCGACATCATAGATGTCTCTGTGGCGGATAGCGACTTGCGATGCAAGTACCGAAAGCGGCGACCTCTAGCCCAGGTGGACTAAACTACTGTTATTAAGTATGACTTGAACGAAACAACTACTCAGCGGGCAAATACCCCGACCTGCATTGGATTACACCTTCAAATCATGATATATCGATAGCCAATATCATTTGTCAATTCCTAACCAGACATAGACCGGTTTCGAACTTATTTGTTCTCCTCAGTATGCCATAGGTTATGGAACAGACAAATGATAGTGGCCAACCTGATAGTCATATACTAACTAAGGTAATTGAGCAGATGGACTAACCTACTGTTATTAAATATGATTTGAACGAAACAACTACTCAGCGGGCAAATACCCCGACCTGCATTGGATTACCGCTTTCGGTACTTGCATCGCAAGTCGCTATCCGCCACAGAGACATCTATGATGTCGGTCGGATAGTAGCATTTAGACCATACGAGAAGTTTCATACCTATCACCACTACTCAATTTACATTAGTTAGTATATGACTAACAGGTTGGCCACTATCATTTGTCTGTTCCATAACCTATGGCATACTGAGGAGAACAAATAAGTTCGAAACCGGTCTATGTCTGGTTAGGAATTGACAAATGATATTGGCTATCGATCTATCATGATTTGAAGGTGTAATCCAATGCAGGTCGGGGTATTTGCCCGCTGAGTAGTTGTTTCGTTCAAATCATATTTAATAACTGATTATTTCGTCGATATATAAAATAATTCAATAAATGAAGTAACTTTATTTTCCAATATTCTGGAAAAAATTAAAATGTAAACAGAAATTAGAATAAAATACAGTCAAATCGTGGGAAAACTGTTTCAAAAATACAATGGACACACACCCAATATCCGAGTATGCTAGGATTAATGTCTGGTTGAGAAGAAAACCTAGTTCCTCGACCAGCAAGTGAGAGGTAAGTGTCCTTACAACTCGACCACGAATATATGTATATAATATACGTTTGGCATGCTGAAAATTAAATTGGCTATCTCTTGTTAGTCTATTGCATTCTATTGTTTCCTAAGACACTCAAACAGGTGTCCTCTTGTTTGAATAAACATATTTTGTCTCTTAAGATTCACGTACCAGCATATCTGATACGTGTTCAATAAAGTTCAAGTCAGGAGACCGCAGGTCTTGGTAAAACACTAATCTCATAGTTTTCAAAAAACCTTCGTACAACCATCACTACGTGTGGATGGGCATCGTCGTGCATGATGAAAATGTTCCCCAACACTTTTAGTGCTGTTGAGAGCTTCTGTTACACTTTTGGGATGGAACCTGAGTTTCACGATCTAAATGATGTCTCTCCATGATTGGCGAATTACAAACTAAACTACATTTAACAAAATTCCGTTCTAACTGATAATGGAAACATTAAGATAAAGAGGTGCGGTTGCCTCCTACATGAAAAAGAACAGATATTTTTAATTTTGTCTCTTAGATTCTTTTGATGTGTGCATTTCAGTAAGTAGAACATCGATTAGCGTTCAGAGAATCACAGATCCGACTTTAATGGTTAATTAGTGTAGTTTATCCAGCTTTATTCAATATTATCAAATACAAATTTAAAAAAATACTCCAAATCAATTCACATTAAGAAATACTAACACAAAGAAGGTTTAGTGCCATCCAATTCCTTAGCTACGCTACGCTGATGAGGGGCAATAACTCCGAAACACGTGTCCGTAGCTGCATAATTGTTTCTTTTTGGGGGATATGGCACTAAACCTTCTTTGTTTTATTTTGAACCCCAATAAATCTATCTTGTTTTAAGAAATACTGTTTGAAACCGGTGTGGTTATTTTCAGCAGTAATTTTTTTACGAAGTTTTCAAAATATGTTCCATACATCTTAAAACAGCTTGGCTGCGATTATCTGAACACTCATTGTAATCGAGATCCTGGCCTATAATGCAGATAGCAAGCATGCAAAATTTACACAGGACAAGTAAACTACATAAACATAAGCGTTGGAACTGTTTCTAAATGAATATGTATTACTTTTGCAATTTACATACAAAATTGTGGAACAAAATGAGCAAATACTATCGGTTAGTCGAATTTAATAGAGGTAATTTAATTATTTTCGTTTTTGTACTATCTAAAGTGTATTTATTTACTTCAATTAAACTACAACTACTCATGTATGTAAATTTTACTACATGAATATGCAAAATGAAGTTTAAATGGCAATTTTTTAGGTCACTGCATTTCCTATGATTATAAATATATGTGGTCAGCAAATAGTTCAAATGTTAATATACATTTGTAATAAATAGCACAATTTGAATTGTTTAGCTCTATTGTTTACTGCTTTGTAACCAACCATACTTTGTTTGTAAAAAAGTTAATAAGGATATGTGAACTTTAGAAGAAATATCCATTTAATTTATAAGATTTTCATTAACACATAGTAGACTTGTGTTTATTATTTTTTACGCAAATTTAAGTCAAATTAAAAATTCTAATTATGAAATATTTATTTAATGAGTAATGACAGAAAATATGCAGGCAGATTTCAAAATTAGGTGTCCCGTCAAAATTACATACAATTTAGCAGGTGTGAAAAAAATGATTTAATCAACACTTTTTGACTTATCTCATCATACTTATGATGGATGACACTATTTGTTACATTTCGGGATACAAAAATTAATCTACTACAATCACTGTAAAATAATGAATACATTTTTCGAATCTAAATATGATAAAAACGTATTTAAGATCTTGAAATAACGGTAATTTCAAGTATAATACAAGGTACAGATAATTTGGTTCTTCCCACAATTTGACTATCATTCTGACTTTTTTATGGCGGCAAGTGTTTTTTATTGCATGCATCCCAAAAACGCATTGTTGGTGTGGTGAATATGGATTTCGTCATGGGCACTGTACTTGGTTAATTGATTGAGGTAAAAGATGAATGAACTAAAGACAGCTTAAATTTAAAGAATAAAATATGTCCCCCTTTCTTTTTATTGCATACACCAAATTATTTGTACACTAGACTATATCGTTGGAACTGCATTTATTTTTAACTTCCCATTAGATGAGGTATATCGCACTGGCGGTTCTTCTATAAGGTCATTTGGTCAATGACCTCTCACATACAAATAAAAAAAATAGAACTATTCATTTTCTGAAGTTTAAAAATATATAATATATATATTCTTAATATTCTCAAAAAATATATTAAAGTTTATAGTTCATTCTATGCACAATACTATTCAAATATCTAGATCGCAGGATTTCGTATCCCCTCCGAGCACCGAGCATCTACATTCATATTCATTACATTATTCATTTATAGAATTTAAAGATCTTGGGCCAATCCACAACTTGTCCTCAAAGCTAGCTACGGACCGAATTTATAACGAATTAAAGTGAAATAAACTTATGCGCGAATCGTCAGAAAGCAAAAGAGACAGAAAACACGGCGGGGACAATGTCCCTGACACATTTTACGAAAACAGTAACGCACGAAGTTCAGTAGAGCAGTCTTAATGCTGACTAGGTACGCGTTGGTCGGTAAATTCTGTCGCGTTGTTTTTAATGTTTTTATTTGCGAACATTTTATTAGTAAATTTCTACTTGTCGTGAAATTAAGTAAAACAGTGTTTTTGGTGTTTACTATTAAATATGAGTGTTGTACAAAATATATTTTATTCATTGTTACGCTCATCAACTAAATTTAATTTTACAAAAAGCATCAAGTCCGGATAAAAGCATAAACATTTTTTTTGCTAATTTACATAGCTTTTCTTCATTCTTTGGAAAATCGCCAAAAAAGAACAGCCGTGTTAGATAATGTTGTTAAGGTGAGATTACCTAAAGCGGCTCCAACACGATGGAATTTTAATACAAAGTGCATAGAGACTGTTTATACCTATCGAACAGAATTATTAGATTGTTTAGAAAAAATCATTGATAATGAATCAGAAAACAACACTCTAAACCAAGCTATTGGTTTAAAAAACTACTTACAAACTGAACATTTTCTTTATTGGTTAAATTTTTTTTCATTTAGTTATGCCTCATTGTGATATATTGTTCAATAAATTACAAAAATGTAATATCGATGTCATAACAGTAAATAAGTGTATTGGCGTTTTTAATAGTAAAATTGAAGACATCAGAAATAAAATTTTGAATAACTATTTGGAGGAGACATCCATGCAGTCTGTCCAGAGATGTAAAACGGAAGAATCAAAAAGAAGAACTTCATTAGAAGTTTGTGATATAATTACATCTGAGATCAAAAACAGGTTTGGCTTCAGTAATCATTTAGCAGTGTCTCAGTTATTTCACGCAGATCGAATTAAAGATTATAAAAAAGCTTTCCTCAAGATATGTTTAAATTAGCTAAACCGGAGTATCCAGTCATAAATCATTCGAAACTTAAAACTGAATTAGAAGTATTATATAGCCGAGAAGATTTTTCCATTAGTGAAGGTGCAGTTGCTTTGTTACAGCTTTTTATTAACAATAATTTGTGCAATACTTTTTCTGAAAGTGTCAAACTATTAAAAATCTTGTGTACTCTCCCTATGATTACCGTCGAAAGTGAACATCGCTTTTCCACCTAAAAAGAATAAAGACATTTTTAAGAAATACCATGGGTCAGAAAAGATTTTCTTCTTTAGCTATGCTTACCATAGAAAGGGCATTAATAAAGAAGATAAAAGACTAATGAAAAAGTAATTAACCACTTTGCATCTCAAAAAGACCGGAGGATCGACTTGGAATTTAAATCACTTTAAAAGATAGGTAATACAGTAAACTTTTCTAATTGACCTCCCTATCTCTTGACCCACGAACCGCCACTGGTATATCGTTCGAGCAGCAGTCCGAACGGATTTGAAACTATTAACTATCACAAATTGTTCTGACTATGAGTAGTACGTCAAAAAAAAGCTTGTGAAAAGCTATTGTGCATGGTTCGTACCAAACCATTTCTACCTGTTACTCGAATGAACCTAACGTCCCAGAAAAAAATTATCTTCAGGTTTTGTGACCCCCATAAGTGTTTGCGTCTATTTTCAAAAACTTGCTGTTTTTTTCTTTTGTGATGGAAAATAATTTGCATACTCTGCGAACAACAGTTATAGTAACGGGATGGTTACGCTTTGGTTTTCCATTCTCGCAGTCGTTGGTTCGAATTCTATTGTCAAACAGGTTATTTTTTACTACGCATGGTGATTTTCAAATATACTTTTTATTGAGATATCTACACCAAAGTAAGCCCAATGTAACTCATTTTTCTATTAAATCATGCACATATTTTTTTTAAATTTTGTACAAGTTGGCGTGTCCTATTCACAGCGATTATTTAATTAAACCAATAAACTCTGAGCGCGTTCAGGCCGAGTTTTTAATATTTGTAATGATCTCCGTTGATATATACGGGCACCGTAGCCGAGAGCGCTTATATTTACTTGCTAGAAAAGATCGATCGTTGCACTCGACCCCGGGAAAAATATTTGAAATCAAGGGCGAATACAGCCTGTTTCAAAGGGAGTAAAATACAAAAAATAATTAACAACCACACAACATCAGATTTACTTTAGTCTCTTAACAAAAAAAAAACGGTCAAAAAATATAACATCTGTTTTCAAATTATTTGAAATTTGTTTCAGGCTAAGAAGAGGCATGGAACTGTCGCTGTCCTAGATATGGTTCGGACTCCACAATAATCTGTAGGGTCTCGTCTCCCTTCACCTGGCATAAAATCTCTGATTTTCACGGGGTTACTTATACTTAATTGACGCGGTTATGAAAACCAATAAAACATATTATGCAATAGCAATATACATATTATTCATATTTTTTTTCTCTTGTTCAGCATATCGACGTAATTTATTTTCATTTAATTACAGAGAAAAACAACAAAAATCAACCGAAATACAATGCTTAGTTTTAAAACTAATACAGAATAGTTGAAATTAAAAATAACATTATTGAGTCAGTAGTACTGAACATAATGTGCATATTATCCTTTTTGTAATCCAAGTTTCAGCGTTTTGGCAAATAGCCGGGGAAATAATTGTTTAAAAAGATATATGTTATACTTATCTGTGATAAGATTTGTAAAAGTTAGTAAATAATAATTAACAAAAATTTTCAGTTAATATTATTTTTCATTCCACTCTTAAAACTATTTTCTGCAATGATAGTTTTCATGAATAATTAATTATTAGTCACAAGATCCATGAATAAAAATTAAAACTACTTTTAGATAGTTACTAAAAAATATTTTTTGTTGCCTAAATCGTCGTTGATAAATGATAATAAATGTGTATTGTTCTAAAAATGGCACTATATTGGAACACATTTTGCTGAACTTGTACCAGTTATTTCTATTACCAATTTAAATCACTGATACATTTTTTATTATTATTTTCAGCACAATCAAACTTTTTAGCAACAAATAATTATAGAGAAAATCTTGATTGCACCTGCAACTTTGTCGTTGGCGTGTAATCTCAACTGTAGAATTTTTTATAACTTTTGTAGACAACATTAAATTTGATAAATAATTGTGAAAAAATGTACAGCTGTTACTTTTGATTCTTTATTTTGTTAACGAATGCCATACGAATATTTACCACCAGAACTGGCGGAACATTAGTTCCAGTGTTGCTGAGCATATATTTATAAAATTAATTAATAATAATTCTTCAAGTATGACGAGATATTTAATAAATAAAACGAGCTCCGTGAGGGGCACTCACGATTTACCGTACTTTATTAGAGAGATCAGAGTTTTAAAAGCTCGAGGTGCTTTATACACTCATGAACAAAATTATCGCACTTTTGAAACTAAGGAAGTTGTAGTCAAGTGTGATTGCATTTTTCATCTATTTAAAATAACATTATGCCACCGAATCAGTTAGACGGTGCTTTGAAGTTATTGAATAGATAACAGCTGATCAGTTTATTGAATACATCTTGAAATATCATGTTTTACAAAAAATCAGCACAATTGAATAGAACATATTAGTTTTAATGCATGATGATATTGCACGTCCATGTGTAGCTCGAACGGTGAATGAATACCTCGATGAGGTTCAGACTGAAAGATTAGACTGACCAGCATGTAGCCAAGACTTAAATCCGATAGAGCCCATGTGGGATATGCTGAAACGTCGCATACGACAAATAAATCCTATTCCAAATACAATAAAGCATTCAGAATCGTATTGGTAGCATGTCTGGAAGGATGCAAGTGGTAATTAAAGTTCGATGCGGGGACAGTAACACCCTTGTTTTAATCAAAAGATTAACAATATCATGTTTCGAGTTAATACTCCTTTATGAGCTTTTTTCCATGATTTATTCCATAAAAACTTAAGACTGTTTGTTTCAAGTTTGTATAGTCAGCGAAACCTATATTGTGACGGGAAGTGCGGAGCAAGACACGACATGAGGGAGGGAAATGTATAACACATGAGATCTTCCGTCTTTTACACCGCTTACATTAAAGCGAAAACGATGATTGTTGTTTTTGCTGGCACGCGACTGAGGCGGAGTTTAGCTTACATGCTGGAATACTTCAGAGCCGCACCTAATTTTGTTACCGAATCATTGCTGATATATTGTAAGTATAATATTATAAGATAAATAATAATTATTTAATATCTGTTTATTTGCTGGCGTGTTTTTGAAAATAATTTAAGAAGGTTATCATATTGCAGTGAGTTGTGTAATAGTGTAATATAAGTAATAATTATTTTATATCTGTTTGTTTATTTGCTGGTGTATTTTTTGAAAATAATTTAAAAAGTTATTTGATGTAAAAATGTTTCGACCGTGGGAAGCGTCTACATCTGCATCTTATTGTGTTTGTGATAATGAAAGTGATAAAGAAAATCAAAGTTCATTAGTGTTTTCAGTAAGAAAAAATCGGTTACATTTGAACGAGCAAGCGAAACAAAATTGCCTTAATGTTTACAATAATCTTTTGAAGCAACGAGTTAATGACCCTAATTTGTATGATTTTGATGTACTAGGTGAAACAGCATCTCTGACTAACGTTCCCCGTCCCACAATACACAAACTGGTGAAAGAAGGTGCCCTCCCAAGAAAACAAAGATCGGACGCCGGTCAATCGAAAACTCTGGGCCTATCGTTAGCAAAACTTTTAAGAACTTTAGTTTACGACGCGTATCAAAAAAATTAAATCCCAATTATTGACATGGTAGACAGAAAATTAAACCAAATAGATTATCATCTAAAATATACCAAAAGAACTTCAGAAACTTGTCTGAGAAAAATTGGATTTAAATATCAAACTATTAATTAACACATGGCGATTATGGAAAGTAGACGAATAGTGGATTGGCGAAATCATTTCTAGAAGAGATAAAAGAACTCAGAAGGGAAAATAGACCAATTTATTATCTAGATGAAACTTAGTATGATACTCATGACACCGTAATAAAAAGATGGACTGATGGATTTAGGAAACGTTAACCAATCTCATTGCCCTCTAATAAAGGGACTCGGTTGATTATATTACACTGCGGATCAGTTGATGGACGAGTTGTTAATGCATTGAAACTGTGCGGAAAAAACATGGAAGACTGTAACGTGGATTACCACAAGCACATGGAGGGAGAAATATTTGAGGAATTGTTTGAAAATACACTAATTCCAAAATTAAAACCGAATAGCATTATTGTTCTTGACAACGCGAAGTACCATTCGAGACAACTGTATAAAATTCCTAACAAGAGTTCTAGTAAGCGGGAGTTACAAATCCGGCTCTGCGTTCCGTAGCGTCTTACCCCGGACGTCCAGTCACAATATCTGTTTCGCAAACTATAAAATAAATGTTTCTTCCTTGTACAAAGTGTTTTAATTAATTTGGTTCATCAACATTTCTTTTTGCAAGAAGAAATTATGAATATTTTAATATACGCGATAATTTTGACATCGAATGTAAGATAACCTGTCTATGACGTCTACAAGATTTGTCTTATTAAATATGTTATTTTATAATAAAAATAGTAATTAACGTGGGCTAGTGTCAGCAGTCGGTGCTATCTGAATGTGAAGATAAAAAGAACGTATTACATCGGTAAGGATAAAAAATATACTTAATATAATTATTTCCTGTAATTTAAGTAAATGTATGTATATATTGCATGTGGGATAAAGCCATTAAATAACCGTGTTGGAGTAAAAAAAATGTAACGCAAAAACAAGTTTTGTTTTTTCAATACATGTACTTGTCTTTGTACAGACTTCAAGTTCGCTTTGCAATAATAAAAAAAAGATATTTAAAATGTTGATTTTAGAAATACATTTGGACTTCTATATATGTACATTCATGTGGGTAACGTATTTTGAATCATACATTTATGCAATCATTTTTCAATGAAACAGTTATTCAACATATCTTATACAGTGGCATACGACTTTCTGGAAATACCTAGCATCTAAATTGTCTTTTTAGAGGAATTAACTCACATAAAGATAAAATTTGATACAGGTGTTCTGGTTTATTAGCTATCTTAATAATGTAAATTGTCCCCATCGATCGAATAGAGCTCATTAATAATGGAAAAGAACAGTCAATTTAGTTAAAGTCTAGTTTTTAACACTTGCTCACCACCCGTATTTACGGCAAATATTTGTAGGAAAAAATGTTAAATTTTATCTCGAAAAATAACACTTTAGTGTTAATAGTATCAGTGGTAATCGTGCTATTGGAAGTCTGCTTTTATGATTTATTAATCAACTGTGCGTGCCGCAATAAAAATACCTGTAACAATATGAAACACGTTTAAGATCACATCGTTTCCTATACTACAGTAACTAAAAGTCATATCAAATTTTTTTTTTAATCAATATTAAGATTTGCCTAATAACCAGAGGTAGGATTTCCCAATCGGATATGACGTAAAATCAGGGTTGGCTTTAGGTGGTTATGTATCAGACTTGCATGCATATATGAAACGATATATTACCTTGAATTTTTTTTTAGCGAATTCCGTATTATCCAAAGTTGAAAAAATTAATTTATTATAAATACTCATTCAAACAGAACTGGAGGTATAGGAGGATGTACTTAACAGTAAAATACACACACAAGTATTTTTCAGCCAGGTACAAGACTAAAAGTACATTATTAATATCTATAATATATACTTTTTTTCTTTTCTTGACCCTTAATATAATAATATCTGATAGTTTCTTTTTGGGGGATTTCGGTCAGATATAACTAATTTTATTATTTTTTCTAGCGTTTCGCTTTATTACACCATCATCAGAGAACTACATTATACTATATTATATTATACTACATTATACTATATTATATTAACTGTAGTTCTCTGATGATGGTGTTTAGAACAGATATTATTATTAATATCTGTTCTAAATGTTTTGTAGTTAACCTTCGGTGCCTTTCGTTGAAAATCCATTTATATTGTGAGAAGGACTGCTCGACGTCGACAGATGTAACTGGAGCATACTTAAAATATATAAACTTTCGCAAAGTCACCACATTCATGCCCGGTGTAGCAAAGTCTACTTCTTTGCCGTTTAAAAGGTCTATTACACCTGTCATCGTAACAAATCCGGGATTTTCTTTTAAGCAGTTTGGAACTCTGTTTGTCTCCTCGCAGAAATTTCTCCTTCTAATTGAAAAACATATTGTCGAAGATCGAACACAACGTTTATTGCATCAACTGTAGTAAATTATGATGTTGGCTGATATTGAAGGTCCCGTATGGCTAGAGGAATTCGTGAAAAACTTCTGTGTATGATCTCCAGATTTTCTTGAACAGTTGTATCCATAAATGCCTGTTGCGCCTGTGAAATAACAACTACGTTACTTGGATTTAACTGCTGCATGTTGTATTAGGGATTTCATATTTTCAAAATGACAGTAATAGAACGATACTGCCTCTAGCCAAGTTCCCCATCGTATTATAATGGGTTGTGGAGGTAATGGAGTATTTGGTAGAATTTCATGAAATACCCGTACACGACTTGGTGCTTATAAGAAAAACTTTCTTTACACTAGATATCACATTATCAACATTAGGGTAGCTTCCCCTAATAGCTTCAGCAATCCTTTGATTCCCATGTGCTAAACATATTGCATGAAGTATATTCTGTTATGTTTCCTTCAAAATTCTTCCAGCAGCTTTCATATAATTTACTATATCGGTAAGAAATAATAAGAACTTATCCTTATTTTCTGCAAATTTGTCACTCCCAAAACTCATTGAACAATTTTCCTCCAATGCACCCACTAAAACATTCGCTACCTTAAACCCCCGCAAGCATTAGTGGTTTCGTCCACGCTAAGCCAGATGTACTTCCCATTAAGCTCAGAAGATTTTTTTTTAATATTTTCACACTCCGTTAAAAAATATTTTTTTCTTAGTGTAGACCCCGAAGGTATGTTAACATTGCTATATTTGCCACTAATATATTTTTCTAAAATTGTCTAAAAAGTGGATTGTCTAGTTTCGACTACGGTATGTTACATCCTATCATAAATTACACTAAATCAAAGTTAAAATTACGTTGCATGTTATGTAAGTAAAGCCACCTCGTTTATGGTTTTCGGAGGAAAAATGTCTATTAATATTTGTGTTGCATGACCACGAAATCGCTTTGTTACATCTAATGCAATACAATTGTCTACCATCAAATTGTAAATCGGCAATATCGCGAATCCAAGAATTTGCTGTAGCTTCCGTCGGTTTAGTACGTTGTGACATTTTAACTGCGAATTTTTAGTACCTACGTTCGAATAAATCCACGTTTTGCAAGATACTGTTTGATCATGTTGTATGTTTTCTCCCCTCCACGCTAGGGCCGGCCGTTGGCCTTCAATAATGTAAATTATCAATATACTGTAATTTAAAAGAATCTATCAAGCATTACGTTTTAGTTTAATATAGTACATTCCCTGACAAAACTAAGTTACCGTGAATATTGTAAAATTAAATAAAATGCATTTAATATATTTTTGTAGTTTGAGAATGTTTCAGTAGGTGTTTGCAATATATTGTATTATATTATATCTGTAAAAGCCATGCCTGGGAACCGATCGGTAAATCCCACGTATGCTAACAACAAACAACCTTTGGTATCAAATAAATATAGTTTAAAAAAACTAAAAAACACGCTTTTAAAGCACATCAAACTAAAAAGTGAAAAATAATTATTAATATAAACTGAAAACAATAATGAACGAAAAATACTAGTATTATTGTGAAAAAAGCGTGGGTTGCTCGATATACGAAAAATATGGCACAAAGCGCCCCATGCTTTTTTCACCATAATACTAGTATTTTTCGTTCATTATTGTTTTCAGTTTATATTAATAATTATTTTTCACTTTTTTAGTTTGATGTGCTTTAAAAGCGTGTTTTTTTAGTTTTTTTAAACTATACTTATTTTTCACTTTTTAGTTTGATGTGCTATGAAAGCGTGTTTTGTAGTTGTTTTAAACTATATTTATATTGTTTATTGATGCTGATATTATAACATATTACGATCCAACAGATATTTCTGAAAAAAAAAATATTTTTTTATTTCAGCCATGGGATTTGAACTCACGCGCTAGGAGTCCGTCGTTTCGCGGCGACTAAGACTTGCCCGCTCTGCCAACGACCGACCTGACAATCACGGAATATACTTACAATATTAAGCCTCTTGCTCTCACGCAGAGGATACGTGAGGAAAGGACTGGCGATCCTGATCAGGATAATGATATAAACTTATCAAATTATTGTATTGTTACCGGTTCTTCGTAAGTGAACAAAGTTTCAATTAAATCTGTCCGTTTAAAGTGGGTCAAAATCGAGTCCAACGAGTCGGTTACAAACAAACAAGCAAACATACAAGCAAACAAACATACAAGTGAAGCTAAAATAAAAGCGTGTTAATAAAAGCGTGTTAAAAATCATGATGCTTCTCCCTATGCAGCCAACGATTGCCAACATTGGGACAAAACTTTTCCAAATAAATGAGTTGGTACAAGAGGATTTATAGAGTGGCCTGCATTTTAGACACTGCAAACGATCAATGGGGCACATTTCAAGCATTTAGTTCAGTTGACTATGCTGTAAGTTTTCAATTAAGAGTCCTTTAACAAATTTATATCAACTTTCAAGTTTTAGGCGAAACAAACCTAAATATGTATTACATATGTATATACAGTGCACAATGGACATGTCGCAAAAGATATATTTATACAATTTCCATCAATTTCCCGTGGAGCGCAGTATCTATCAGTGCAATTATTTCTGATTGTAAGGTTTTTTTAGAATGTTTTAATAGGAAACCATTAACATTTTTACGTATAACTTGTACAGTTTATGTTTGAAAAATTATTTTATGGCCTGACCATATGATTATAGCAAATATATTCTTAAGGGCCGGTTGCATCAACGTGGTTTAGCCAGAGTTCAACTGAACTTCATTTAAAATCCAAGATCATTGGATTTTGAACGAAGGTCAGTTGAACTTTGACTGAACCACGTCGATACAATCGACCCTAATAGATACAATGTTAAACATCACAGTTGAAGAATTTTTCCATTTTTTTAATGTTCAAATAACAATCTATTCATTATCTAGTTTAAATTTTGTATGTTCACGCTCTCATGTAGCATTTTACCTAGCTAGAATTAATCTAAATTTGGAAGTTATAGTGTAACTGATATGGCAGATATTATTTTTTTTAAAACATCACTGTTTTTTAAGGGCCCTGTAAATGGCTCTTAAATAAGCTCCATTCATTTTAATCTTATCTCAAAATTTTTCTTATGCAACAACCTAACTACTATACGTAAAATAATATGCACTATAAAATGATGCAATCAAAAATATAGGTTATAATTTTAAAAAATATATCATCGAGGTGTTATCACTGATAAGTGACTAATACAGCCCAAAAAAATCTCAAAAATGACATTTAAAAAATACCATTTGAGGTGTTAGGGCCTCTTTTCGAGAAATTTCCTGTAAATCTTATCGAATTTATGCACTATTTTAGGGACGATGTATATTGGAAGATACAAAGGCACAGAATTCTTAATTAAATTATAACTAAAAAATGCAAAATATAATGAATTTAAAGAAAAAGCGCAATATAAATAAATACCTTCGTGAGTATTAATCATTTTCAGTTCTTAACAAAACAAATTGCCAATAAAACAAATAACATTTTTTTCTCATCACTATTAAATAACGACCATAAATTTTTCAATATCCACGCACGAGTTCAGCCACTTTGCACTTTCTCTATAAAACTGATTTATGTAGCCCTCGAATTTGGACCTATGCCAAGTTCGGCATAGATTTTTTCCATGTGAAGGAACTACTAAATTCAGTAACAGACTGAAGAGAGTCTGAGAGGAAGTTGTGCGTATTCGGGCTGTCAGGAACAGACTTCAAATTTATGTTGG
The DNA here is from genome assembly GCA_029963845.1 of Rhamnusium bicolor. Classification (NCBI taxonomy): domain Eukaryota; kingdom Metazoa; phylum Arthropoda; class Insecta; order Coleoptera; family Cerambycidae; genus Rhamnusium; species Rhamnusium bicolor. The sequence goes on along the minus strand of JANEYF010003387.1, from coordinate 594,139 downwards.
GTGACGTCATAAAAGTTTGAAGCCTCTGTTTTTGTCAACCGGCAAAAAAGTAAATAGTAACTGTTTGCAGACGTGGAACAGCTCAGAAATTTTAAAACAAACAAAGTGGCTGGGTTTATTTAATACGGCTTGCGAATTGAAATTTGGGCTAAGTGTTTGTTTTAACAGGTTTTTAATTAAAAGAGAACATTTTTAATTGCTTAAAAATACATAGAATACTTTTTTAAATCTCCGACAGCTTAATTGTGTCATGGTCAAGGCGTCAGAAATATTAGTTTTTTTTTTTTTTAGATCCACTAAACTAGGCTCTTACAAAATATAGACTTAAAGTGCTTGAAGTAATAATATGGCAGATCCATGAGGTTGAGAAGAGCTTCGAAATACCACGTATAGACTATGACGATATCTGTGCTTTTTTTAACTTTACACGTAGGTGTTGGTTCAGAGGAAATTTAAAAAAAACGCTCTCCTCGTGATATTTGAGTTATACCTTCGTTCTTCGTTAGTCATTCATTTATTTTTTTACACTTTCGTTGATATCCGGAGTGGACAAATTAATAAGATGATGTAAAAAAAGAAGCCTGTTCGTCATTCTAATAATTTGTTTTTTTTTCCATAAATCCTTCCTTCATGTTGATTATTTAAACTAAGGAGGGAAATTGAATAAACTGTGATATAGAGCTCGGACGGAAGGTATCGGTTCCAGTGACGGCTTTTATGTAGACATAACATTATATTGTAAACACCTACTGAAATCATTCCCAAACAACAGAAAAATAGACATTTACACATGATAAAGTGAGTGGGTGGATTGGAGGAAAATTGTTCAGTGCGCGGACATTTGATCGCCTCTAAGTCCTAGAAACTACATATTCTAGAACTATAGTGGATGCAGTGCACTCAAGTTTATAACAATAATTGAAGCGTTGAAATATAAAAGGGGATAAGCGCCACTTTTGGTGAAATTGAGTTTGCTTCGTCGAAAGGTATATTCAAGCGAGAACAACATGTTATGGGTCCAAGTGCCAAAAGCTTTGCTTTGAATTTTTTCTACTCAATTCTAGATAACGCGACGTGTAAGTATCAGTGTGTGTTTTAAGGGGCTGTGCCATCATTATTAAAATCATTTGTTTACACCAGCAATTTGGTTTTATCGGCAAATTTACGTGACTTTTTAAAAAAAATCATGGACAGTGTACAGAGTGTCCTAGTGGCAGATCCAGTCGACTTAAAAAAAAAAAAAAACTTTAAAGACTTCAGAGAAATCACCATTTCCGCGTTCTAAATGAAAATAAAATTGGAGAAAACAAAAAGAAACGTTTGGAAAATAGGCTCCCATTGAGAAGGATGAGCATAAAACATTTTATAAGAAACTTCTAAATATTACATAAGCTCCAAGCTCTAGGTGCTTAGGCACTTATTTTTTGTTTAATTTTCCTGTTAGAATTTTGTATTTTTTGCTGGAAGAATATTGAAGGAAACATACCAGAATATGCTTCATATAACATGCTTAGCACATGGACCTCATATAATTGCAGACTATTAGGGTGGCGTACTTGCACATTTGCTAGCATTGTTGATACTTCCCTAACATTGTTAATATTACCAACTGATCACTATCAAATCTTGACAGTCCTAGATGATAAATGTAATAGACAGTTTAAACGGCAAAAAAATAGAATTTTCGAAACCAGGCAGATATTTTAAGTATACCCCAGTTCATCTGTCGACGTTGAGCGGTCTTTCTCACAATATAAATGAATTTTCAACGACAAGCGCCCAAGTTTTTTATTATTGTAGGTAACTGGTAGTGTAAAATACTGTGCGTGCGTGCGTGCGTGCGTGTGTGTGTGTGTGTGTGTGTATATTAGTTTAGTGTTACATCCCCCAATACCTCCCGTCTTTTTCGAGAGTGTTTATAATAAACTGACTTAACTTTGGATATTACGGAATTGGCTAAAAAAATTACAAGGTAGAATATATTGTGTCATACATGCATGCACATATTTATGCGCTAACACATAACCTACAGCCAATCCTGGTTTTGACGTCATCAATACCTAAATTCCGAGTACTAGATATATAAATGAGTTGTGTGAACTTTATGCCCAGCTCTACTATCACTTGTAAATTGTTAAAATCCAAGAAACTAATATTTGAGTTTAAAGTGAGAGAAATAAGCTACGATATTTCGAGGCCAACCTGCATTTGACTTGGTATATCGTTTATGAAAAATGATTCTAACCGCTTCCAACGCTAAAGTCGTGATATTAAAGTAAACATTCAAACCATTTGGAAATACTGAAAAGAATGCTGTTGGCACTTCATTACCCAGCGTTGAACAAGTTAATAGAAACATTCCGAAATAAATAAGCTGCAACACATATCTGGCCAGCTAAGCATAACACGTTATTCACTTATTCCGAGGAATTGAAATAACTTTCTATTGGCCTTGCATCGCTATTTCGATCTCCGGAAATGCGGAAATCCTGTAATCGATTACTCGATGAAGCAAAAAAAGATAAGAAAGGGGAGAAGACCAAAGTTTGAAAACAAATAAATTAGAAACAGACACGTCCAATATGTGGAGTGGAATTGATTTGGCCAGTTGGGGCCGACCGGTAATTATTTGACACTTTGATCGAAAGGGTTAGCTATAAATTATTTCTTGAAAAGAATTCTGTGAAAAATGGGTAACTTACGGAAAAATCATTCTTATTTTTTTCGGATGCAGAGTATATTAACAAATTATTAAAACCGGAACAGTTTTTATTTCATAACAATCAATAAAAGTATGAAATTTTTTGCAACTAAAGAATTCACAAATTAATCCAGTGTAGAAAACTTCTCTGGTACGGAGAAACCCAGAAGGAAATAAAACGAAGGCGGACAAGGGCCCTTTGTCATTTTATTTTGGTTAATCTTTAATGTTCAAATATTGGTATGTGATCCTCTTTTTTATAGCAGTAGACATGTTTCGTTCTCCTAAGTCACCTAAAGTCTTTCAGAGGGTCTAGAATTATATGAGTAAAGCGGATGGACTGAGACTGAGTTATCTTTACCCAATTGAGGTATCTTTGCTGATAATTAACAAATTTCATACGTACAGGGCGATCATTTTAAGTGACTCACTCAATTTCATTGCTTAATTTGACACCTATGAAAAAAATTCCAAAACTATACTTATGTACTATTTTTTGACGAATCCAAATTCGAATAGAATAAAACAATCGAACGTCAAGAGTTATGACCAAAAATTTGAAAAATTTAAAAATTGACACTCTGTATTAATATGGAAATGGATATGTGCCATTCCACTGATTAAAAATTCGTATCACGTACTATATATTTTTCGGGCTGCAAAGTGCCTTTCCAGGATGTAGACGCTTGTACTGTTTAACACAACAAATTATGAATAATGTTTACAGCTCGTTTAAGGACAAGTGTTAAATGCCAATAGGTGCGTTCTTTCTAACTGAGATCTCAGCTAATCTAAGTTGTTTTACAGTTACATGCATAAACAAAAGCATAATTTCATTTGATGTAGCCTCCGTAACCATAAAACTACTTAGATTAACTGAGATATGTTCGAAATAACGCATTTAATGTTGCAGTTGAATACGGGCATTTTACATAAAGGTAAAATTGATGGCGTCATCTAGTAGACGATAGCAAAAGGTGAAATTTCCCTCAAGTAGGGGTTAGAACATTTTTACATGAGGGTTATCCAGACATAACCCCATTGGATTACTTTCTGAGGCCACTTTAAAAAAACAAAGTTTAAGAAAAATACCGCAAATTTTGACAATATTAAATTAAAAATCAACAAGAATTAGATTCCATTAATGAATAAAATTTTGCATCTGCCAATGTCTTTAGTACACCTCAACGAATAAACGTTCAGATTTCATTTAAGAGTCTAAAATCAGCTTATTTATCCAAAAAAATGAAAGTACTATGAGAATTTGACAGGTTAATTAAACCCAAGAGGGCTTCAAAATTTGGAGTGTCATAATTTATGACATTGTTGTGTATGCCTTGTAAACATGTCAGTTCAGAATGCAGTGTCTATAATAACTCACTACAATTCAGCATTCGGTGCATTATAGATCTGCATTGCAGGCCCCATAAAACAATAGCGGCGTATAGAGGAATGTCTATAAAATAGTTACATTGCAAGCGGAAGTTGCATTCGTTCTTGAATGCAACCGGGAAACAAACAGAATATAGGCGTACCAAAAGTAATGACTAACAAACAAATTCATTTTAACCGTATGTAAGATCTTATAATAACTGAAGCACTTTTTTTGTAAATAGTTTTTCATACTTCATTTTTAACAAATTGCAAATTTAAATCATATGCAATTTTCCATTTCGACTTGTTTACAAATATACTGTAGAGCTGGTGCATGACATGACTCGCATGATCCTAGATTCCGGTTTATTTAATTTTATTCTTATTTTTATTACTTTTATTGATTTTATTCAAATTTGTTACTTGTCTTGGTTGGAGAACCAACTTATACTAGAGGGCTATTAATAAATAAAAATATTGATACATGATATGAATTGCATCTGATAGAACTTTTTACATATACTGGCTCCAAAGAGAAAAAGATAATACAAAAATAATAATAATGAGAATAAACATATACAAACTATAAAAATGAGCTTATGTGTGGGACTAGATACACCGACTCTACAGGGTGTAACAAAAAAGCATGTCATAAACTCAATGGCAGATTCTAGGCAAGAAATAGTGACGATATGACTTAACTTACCTCTATGCGAAAATGCTTCCAAAAATTTTTATGGGCCTTTAAAATCGAAAATAAAAAATGAAAAATTTGCTCTAACTCTGGAGTCCTTGTAAGATATCTTCTTTAAATTTGGTACAATATAGCACTAGTAGTAGTTCAATATTTTAAGTAATTATGATCAGTTTATCTCGATTCAAAAGACGAGAAGTGGGGGTCATGTGACCCATTTACCCCCCCCCAATTTTTTTTATGGGCACACCAATGACAAAAAAATAATTTTTTTTTGAAAATAAAATTCAATTTTAAAAGTTTTTTTACTCTTACCTTTTTTTCTACGTGCTTTTGATTTCAAGCATTTAGCTTATTGGAATTGTGAATTAAAAGACTAAAGCAGAATTGAACAAATTTTTTGCGATAAGACTTTTAAATCGAATGAAATAGTGTCCTCTGAATAAACAAGCAATTTAATTTTAACAAAATAACTTTTTTTGGAACTAATTGTAAACAATTTATTTTAAATAATTACTTTATAAATAAATAAACAACACAATTACCTAATTAAATAATTTAAAATTTCATAAATTGAACAGAAATTTATTCAGGCTTTATTTTATTACTTTAGCAAGTGCTCAAAGTGACCTCCGCCTTCATCAATACATTTAACATATCTTTTCAAAAATGAAAATTTGATTTTATCAAAAATTTGCTGCTTCTGGCGAAAACTATCTGCAGTATTTATAATTTTCTATCTGAAATGTTCGACACTATCAACTTGCACAGTAAACCTTTTCTTTCATATAACTCCAAAAACAAAAGTCAAGAGGGTTTAAGTCTGGCGAGTGGGCACGCCACTTTATGGGTGCTTCTGCTCCTCGCCCAATCCAACGTTCTGGAAATTGTTACCCCAAAAATAAATTGTTTACAATAAGTTCCAAAAAAGTTATTTTGTTAAAATTAAATTGCTTCTTTATTCAGAGGACACTATTTCATTCGAGTCTTATCGCAAAAAAATTTGTTCAATTCTGCTTTAGAGTATTCTAATTCACAATTCCAATAAGTTAAATGCTTGAAAACTAAAGCACGTAGAAAAAAAGGTAAGAGTAAAAAACTTTTAAAATTAAATTTTATTTTCAAAAAAAATTTATTTTTTTGCCATTGGTGTGCACATAAAAAAATGGGGGGTAAATGGGTCACATGACCCCCACTTCTCGTCTTTTGAATCGAGATAAATTGATCATAATTACTTAAAATATTGAACTACTACTAGTGCTATATTGTACCAAATTTATAGAAGATATCTTACAAGGACTCCAGAGTTAGAGCAAATTTTTCATTTTTTATTTTCGACTTTAAAGGCCCATAAAAATTTTTAGAAGCATTTTCGCATAGAGGTAAGTTAAGTCATATCGTCACTATTTGTTGCCTAGAATCTGCCATTGAGTGTATTGACATGCTTTTTTGTTACACCCTGTATATCTCTTCGGCATGCTGACTATAATTGATGAATTCTGATGTATGTACTGATTCCCCTTTTTCAATTAGTACATTTATATGGAGTTGGCTGTTTGAATAAGCACCATATGATACTACAGGGTCACGGTGACTTTAGAGGTCAATATTTTTTTGAAAACTGTCCTAAAATTAACTCATGATTGGACAGGCAAATGCAAGTCCTACATTTAATAAAATACATTATTTGTATTCCATTTGAAGTTTGGGGTCAAGAACAAATGGTCGGATTTTATATGCTTTGGAAGTTTTTCCATCATTTTGATGAAATGGGCAGAACAAATATCAGGATCTGCATTATCACTTTCCGCACAAGATTGGAATCCATCTTTAATTGTTTTTTTTTTAATATTCGATGCGTCCTGTTGGTTGCCAAAATTGTCCTTTCAAAACTGAAAACATGAAATTTCGCATATGTATCCCTCACTTCCTCGCCAGGCTAATTATTTATAGAATTTATACAATTAAATTTCTTCTGAGGATTCTCCGGAGTGTTTCCTTGACGTTTCTGTAATTTGATATTTTCTTCTATGGTTAAAGTATGTGAACTTCTTTTATTTTGTTTACGACCACTTACATTCAAGGCGATACGTTTGCATAACTCTTTAGAATGCTGCAAAGTTGGTAGATTCGTATTCTCGTCAACTGTATAACTCCGTATTGTGCAGTTCTTAAATTAGAGCCAGTCGTATTATTTCGTTTTTTTTTTTTTTGGTGTTCTTTGCGGTATTTTTTTAATTTGATAATTAATTTCTAATGATTATACGTTTCCCCAATGAGCTCATTCCATTATAACCCATTTTTTATGTAAACAGTTTATTTCCAATGGACGATGACAGAATTGTCAAAAATAGCGTCTATATATTTGGTTACTATGGTAAATGGACGAGTGGTATAATCACTTATTTATTTGGAACAGTTGAGAATTATCTTCATTTTGGTTGTTTAACATTTGCGTTAAATTTTCAGAATTACGTCTGCTGGATTTACCAAGTATTCTGATCCTAAATTATTTGCGAGGTAAATAGATGATTAAAAATAACGACGCAACGCTATAGGAAAGAGACTACCAAAAAAATAATGTCTACGGCAAGTATTTTTTTCCAAAAATGTCTAAGGTATACTTCGGATTTCGACTGTACAACTAACGGACTACTTCATTTGTAAATACCTCCGTCTACTACCAGAACTTTAATACCATTTTAATAGCCAAGAGGTCCTTTACGATCTTCTAATTATTATATCTCGGGAATCTCTATGTAGGATACCTAATCCCAATTAAAGCAATTTTGGAGAGCTGTGACTATATACTCACAATGTTGCAAAATGATATTGTTTTAAATGCACACACAGCAGTGATGTGTCATTTATTGGATTACTTTATACTACACTAATTTAACACTACATTAATAATATACGGCAAACCTGATTTAGTCCTTGAGTTCAGCTATCCTCAGTTCAATATTTTTTAGAGGAATATATGTAGTATTTGGATGTGCTCTTACATAATTAATTGAAATGAGAACCTTTAATTTAATCAATAATTATTAAAAATTAAAGTTACACAATTGTCATGACTCAAGTTAAGGTGTTGCAATTAAATGGCGTAATAATATAGCTTACCGATCATTTATTACCAACCGTACGCATGTAATGCTCTCGCTTATAGGTTATGCATTTCCTGTTTAAAGTTCAAATTAAAGTCATCATTTTATCCATACTTGAGGGGCGTTTACAAATAATTTCGCAACAACGCAAAGCTATATTTAATACAAAACGTCACCATTTTTAACTGGTTCTGTTTACGTTCATATGCTTGATAAAAAATTTATGGTATTGCCATAAACAAAGACGTAAACAGTATCTAAAATATTAAATAATACATTGTCGCATTAACACATCCTTAATTTTTGTTTAATGGAACAAAAACTAGACTCAACACAAAGCTGACGAAATAACAGCCATTAATCACTGTAAAAATTAGCGCTTTCGTTTGCTCAATTAGGTTAATTTTACTTCTGTGTCACATAAACCTGTTTGTTATATATAATTAAAATAATAGTGGAAAAAAAATATTGTCAGACATTCAAGAAGTTAAGTTTTGAGATGATTTGGTTTCATTAACATCTTCATAATTAAATTTTAAATATATTATTAGATTAGATCATTAAAATAGAACAATATTTGTCTTGCTTAATGAATAACATAGTTTTCTCCTATAGTAAGTTGATGAATTCTTATTCTGAAATTTTAACAAAAATATGCATATTTTCAATAAAATACACATTTTATTGAAATTCAAATACAGTGCTGTTTGTAGAAACAGAAATAACCATTAAACAGCTAAAACTGTTACAGATTCTCCAGGGTTTAAAAGAGTATCTGAAGTTTTATGACAACTTGGAAGAAAGTTTAAATAAATGCATCGAAATGGAACGAAAACGTTTTGAGCAATTATATTAGTTACTTATATTTTTTTCTTGTTTTTGTTAAAATAATCTGCTTAATCAATGGGGATATCCCATTATATTAAAAGTTGGATTTTTTTTATTGTATATGATTTTACATTATTTATGTACATAATCAGTATATAAGTGATTGGATTAAAAAAAAAATTAACTCCAAAAAAATTATAAAAGTGTGGATTAATTTAAAATTGCCGCCAATTAATCAACCAATGAAACCATTTCGAACGATTTCATGGATTTGTACATTAATGTTTGTGTTATTACACACATTTTCAAGACTATTAAAAGGTAACTATTTAAGTATTTTTGAACTTAATATATACGGGACATTAGGGACATAAATATAAATGCGGTTACTTTTAAATCTGACAAAAAGAATCGTAAAGCATTGGATATCGAATTTTTCAGAAAAAACTTTAGCGAGGCTTATTGAAACAGGACAAATTATTTAACATTATAAAACTGAAATAATTAACAAAATTCAGAATCAACTTACTTAAGGGGCCTAGTCGGGAAAAAGCTTCGGATAGCTGTGTCACTCTCTAGAAAGTTTTTATACATGCGCCGCTGAATAATTTTGCTCTTGACTATACCTTCATTGGACTTTTTATTCACCGACTTCATTGAGGTGCGATTCCCGATAGAGGTAACACTTCCTTGCTCCATTTGTAGTGACAAAGATACTTATTTAGAAAATTCTTTTTAACCAAATAGTACGGAATAAAAGTTTGAAACTTGCTGAGCATAATTATGAAGATTCATTCTAGACGACATGTATGAATTTTACTTCGAATTTTACCGATTGATATCATAAATCAGGAGCTAATCACGTTTAAATTATATTTACAGGATAAATTTTCCCTACATAAAGTGAAAATTAATTAAAATAGATATACATGTACCCTCTATTACACTTTCAACTACTGATCCTCCAAATTTGGTGTAATTTGACCAAACCGTATGGAAGAAATAAATTTTGAAAAATTACCTTACAAACACTGATTAGATTAGCCCTCTTAATCTTCTAGTCCTTAAATTACACAAAATAACGTGCAAAATATTATACAAATTAATAACAAAATAAAAATATTGTTACGCCACTGAACTGTGTACATTTTTAAAGGAAATGGTAACATGTGATTGGTTTTCCAAACTTTTGCTATATTGAGGCCTCAAAACTCACATTTCCATCATAACATAAAAAAATTCAAGTTCGAATTTTTTTTACAACGCCAATGCTTTCTTTATGTCTATTGATAGATGAGAAAGTAGATATGTATTTAATAATATTTTGTTAATAACAAAATTCGATTTGTTACACCGAAACTAAATTATACGTGAAATGCAGAGAAAATGACAGATGTGATTGTCATCTAAAAGTGGTGTAGATCTGATGATCGTGGAGGCCATTGGGTGAATTTATATGCTGTGAGTAAACTTTGTAACCCAAGCAGCACATTTAGTAGTCTCTTCGTAGTAGCTACTATTAGTGGAACTTTAAAGGATTCCGCAACTAACGATCGTTACGTAATGGGAACGATCCGTCTACCAAGCATTCACCAAAATGGCGAATAGTTATTATGTAGTAATTACTATTCCGGAACCTTCCCTGTTACGTGCTGACAACTAGGTTATTACGTAAACGAAACGTAACCAAGTAGTAGAAATGACTAACATTTGTAACAGCTCTTTAGTGGTACGAGATCAAAATATATTTTTCTCTCTCCCTCTTCCTCGTTCGAATAGCAACATATAATGTTGCAATCGGACTTACTGATTGTGGGTTACTACAAAGTTACGACCCTCCACGTTAAGTTGGTAGAGCTGGCTGATCCGATCTATACTTCATTCATTTCATATGAGAATAAATTTTTTTTTACCCGAGCTCGCACAGCGACCCTTTGTTGCCCTTCAGTCGTGCATAGTTATCTAGTATAGGCGCGCGGTGCAATATATAAATTCACAAAATGTATTTATATAATACCGCGCGCCTATGCAAGAATTTTGTATGTGCTTATATGAAATGAATGGAGTATAGGTAAAATAATTTTATTGTTTGAGATTGGCAACACGTTAATGACTGACTAAACATTAACAGGTGACAGGTGAAAGCGTTATTAGCGAAAATCAAACAAATAATTAACTCGAGGATTTACTTTGAATACCAACAAAATTCAATGTGGCAAAAATCTCGATTGCCCAAAATTGACACTATTATCCATATTTTCTCTTATCTGATCATTCACGTATTCGTAAATTTTGTAACTTCCCTAAGTTACCTATTCATTTGTCTGAATTTTGAGAATTTGTTCAGTGGGCGAAATTTTAATAACAATTAATGGTAAATCACAAACAATCACAATCAATTACATTCTTCACTGCGATGTCCGATTTTTCCCACAATTTTCCTAACCTGGTTATTTCTCTATTTCAACGAATAAGGGTTGGTTCCGCATCAATCAAATAATTTGTTAAATTGTTAACTATAACATAACTTTTCTATAAAAAGTCGATGAATGCCGGAAAATCTTTATTGTTATTTTACGGCTTTTCGGTGCCATGTTCGATTAGTTCTGAGTGAAAAAGTGTTGACTCATTGTCGCTAATAAGTTACACAACTTTAAAGCTCCAAGAAAATGTCCCAACAACGTTACAGAAACTATTAATAGAACATGTTCAGTTATCATTACTTTGAAGTAATTCTTTGATAACGCTGTGCAGTCGGCATTACTACTTATTCTCACTTTAAAGTAATGCATAGTATCCGCGACGTTGCACATACCGCAGCAGTTACTTGAAAGTGTAATAACTATGCAGTACCTGAATTCAGTAGAATTTACGTAATTGTTACTACATGGGCACTAAAGTCGCAAATTTAATGACAGTTGTGTAATACCTATTATATTAAAGTTCCGATGCCAGTTCCCGTCACTTTGAGGCTAGTTGGGAAGTGCAAGTTCTATTATGAAATAATTATTTTTATTTGCTGTATCTATGATAAACATCTGTAAAATTGACAAAAACAATATTATACGGAGTTTTAGAATAGTTAGTATGTTATTTCTGACATTTATTGTAAAAGCCATCGGCACATCGGCAGCATCGATTACAAAAAAAACTGTCGTTGACCAATTACGTTGATATAAAATTTTGGAAAACTTGTAAATAAATTTCACACCTATACGAGACATTAAAAAAGTAAAAGCATATAATATACCTTTTTGCCGAAGCTAACAAAAGTGTAAATTAAAGTAAAATGACGAATTAGTAACTGATTTTATAATTGGATATTCATTTCTTAGTACTTAAAAATTGCCCCGAGTCATTTGAGCATTTCTCTTAAAATATCTTTATAAATAAATAATGAACTACCTTACCAAAAATATCAAATTTTCATCATTGGCATCTACTTATGATTACGTTGTAATTAAAATGGTTTGGCCAGAAACAGTTTTCATTGTAAAAGTGCATATAAGCTGATATGCTGAGGACTCTTAAATCTAAAAAAAGCATCAACTTACAATTCAGCAAATTTCTCCAGCTTCCGCTGAGGACCTTCATGTATCTATTGATGCTCATAGACGACGTCCCTTTCTTATCGAGGTTTCCATCGGAGTGGCTCCTTGCCAGAATCACTCTAGAGTCTTTATTTCTACTCAACGAGTTGGTATGAGACACCCTACGGCACCGTTTACCCACTACACTTTTGCATTTTAAATCAGTCAACTCTATCTCCTCGCTGGTTAAAATCTCGTCATCAGCGGGATCCCGGAAACTCAGATACGTTGAGGAAAGTAAGCTGTGATTTTGTTTTGTGCGATGCCGATTGGCGTTTGTTAGATGGCTTGATTTCTTATTTGGGGGCAGCGGTGGCGGGCGAAAACAAATCGTTGCCATTTTGCATTTGTTTTTTTCGGAGCTCACTTGTATTTATAGTTCTAGATAAATCACACCATTACCGGATTGATTTATTTCGGATTGGAAAACGGCGGATAGCGGCAACCACATTACTTTTAGTCTCTTTTTGTTTTGCTATCAGAGCGATTACACGACGAAACTCACTGGATAGTTATAGTCCGGAAATCGACACTGAAATTTTTAATATTCTAATTAGATAATGAAACAGTACTTATGGGATACGTTAATTTAGACAACAGAATAAATTCTGATTTGTGACGATTCCCCCTCCCCACAATATTTAAAAAAGTGACCAAAATTGGTAAAAAATCGTTAATAACCACACATTTTACCAGTATACAAGGCTTTACACTGCATTGTAACCACTATGCCTATCACAAGCGGCCGCCTTTGCGTGTCGGTTAATACATCTAATATAGTACTGGACAAACAATGAGAGATACATTTGCTGTAGACTTAAAGAACATCTAAATTACTCTCACAAAAAGACAAAAATAAAATGCTTCAAGTACGTCTGGTATAAGTTATGACTGAACGATTTTCGACTAATTAGTTGTTTTAATAATTTATCTCAATTTTAAAAAAAATCAACTTCAAAGCCACATAAAATAATTTATGAAAAGAACAAGCGTTCAGGATTAGGCGACAAATAAACAAGGTAAAAAACATTGTACGCTATTTGTCAAGATGGGTTGTAAAACAAATCTAGGAAATCCAAATCCAAGCAATGCCAGCGATAATTAAACAGCAGCTGTGTGGAATCTAATTTAAAATATTACTAATTACTAGACATCGTCCAAGAATAGATTGAGAGATGACATGCGTAACAAATGCGTCGCTGTGATTTACTCTTTTGTGGAAACGACCTGGAGAAGTTGAATGGTGCTAGTAGACATTTTAGAGTAGGTTAAGATGCATCTTCTTAATTTATTGGTCTATAAAGGAGCATCATTTTCAGATTAATTCTTAAATTTCCGCAAATTTTATTATGAAGATATATTCCAAAATGTCAAAAATATTTAGCTATGAAATTCACAGGTTCAAAAGATAATTCAAAGAAGCATTGTCTATAGACATGGGTGACTGTTAAAGATGAGCAAACACTCTCTTGTTAAGATGATTTGAGATGCAGATTTGAAATTTGGAAAAATCTAAATTGGAAATTATTTAGCAAATTATTTTATATTATTTAAAATAATTTCAAACCAAAATCTCTCAATTTTTACATCTATAAGAAAACCGTTTTGGCAAGAGAGTTTTGGTACCACCTATAATAGCGATCATGTGTGTTAAACCAATACAACTGTTCATGAAATTTTCATGTAAGAACCAGCAGCGTCGGGATTCCAATGCATCAAAGACTATATTTATCTCGATAACCACGAATCATACCATACTTTTAGTGTATAGTCATGTAAGTGTTAGTTCATTATCAGTAATTCTTTGATAACAGTTTCTGATAACTAACTGCCGACATAAAACGTTTGGTAAACAGAGCTCTACGAAGATTCGTCAAAAATTCATTTATTTACATTTGATCGAACTGTGAAATAAATAGTAACTGGTTTTAAACCGTGTGTCCCAAATTCGATGGTCACCATTTTTCACCGTATTCCACAAATAAAAATCAGAAGGGGTTATATCAGGCGAATGGGGAGGCCACAATACTGGTCCTCTATTTAAAATTATGCGGTTACCCAAATTTTCCACAATATGCGTCTAACATTATTAGTATTATGTTAAGGACAGCCATCTTGTTGAAACCACAATTCGTTTATTTCTTGTTCTGTAAAAAGCTGTCTTATCTCGGGTAAAACTTGATTTTTTAGAAGTTCACGATAGGCTGCTCCCGTTAAATTGTTGCGAAAATTGAATGGCAATCAAAATAATAATTAAGGAAAGGGTTATAGGCAGATCATAGGAGTAGAATAGGAAGAGGAAAGGTAATACCTACCATGCCGCACCAAACGTTGATCCAAACCTAGTTTGGAATCTTCTTTGCGTAGTTACATGCGGATTTTCTGTAGCCTAGTGGTGATAATTGTGCTTGTTAAAGACTCCACAATTTGTAAAATGACTCATCGGTTCATTTAACTTTCGATTGAAAATCAGGTTGTTCTTCGCATTTCTGATTAACGACAAAATTCAAGTATTCTACCATAATCATTACTATTTAAAGTTCGTGTGAATTTGATCGTATTTAGGAAAGCATTTTTCAAATTTTACTAATTACTACTTTGCATGCAAGAAGGTCCTTGATGAAGAGGATTTCTTGGTTCAAATTTTAAACACTTTATTGACAATTTTAGGATAAATAAAACCTTAATAAAGCAATTTAAAGTTGATTTTAAGTACATAGATAAATAAGTAATCGCCATCTGAGTAAGCAACTTCCTTGTCTCTGGCTTGACAAAAACTTTTTGATTTTCCATGGTCTACTATTTTGTTTTGCTAAGCAATGGATAACTTTTCTTAAATTAGTCTCTTGAAAAACAATTTTTCCTCGGCATGTGATACATCATCTGGAAGCTGTTTTTAAACGCAATCTGAAAAACGAAAAATGTAATATAGCTGCCGTGAGAAAAACAAAAGTTACCTCGGATATCTCGAAAACAGAAGACTATCGAGCATTTGAAAACCTGTCTGACCAAGAATTACTTGGCTGCAGCCAAAAGGAGAAGTCAAATTGGAAAATCTCAAAAACGCCTAGATTCCAATGGTGAGCATCGAATTTAGGACACACGGTATAATACCCTGTGGTTATGTTGAAGCTTTGTGGGTATTTTTACAGGAAACTTGACCAATCAAACATGTTAAGGCAACAAGCTACTTATTTCAAATAACAATATTATTGGAAGTCAAGTACTTGTATTCTTTTATTTTTGCATAATGTATATTCTTTTATTTTTTGCATAATGTATATTCTTTTATTTTTGCATAAGCTCAAGCTCATAATGTTATACTCTATTATTTACCACACACTGTACCAGTTTTCGTCTTTCCGCAGATTTTAAAAAACATCAGTCATACAAATAAAAATTAAAGCCTCGCTATTAAAGATGTTTTTAACGACTTTATTTTAACGATATCCACTGGATATTTAGAACGACGCGACAGTACTATTTTCGTTTGATCCAATACGGTGAAAGAAGGAAGATGCAACTTGTATATAGCACTGAAAAAAAAACAAATGATTTCAATGCATGTGTGGTCTGCTCCGGAGTAAAGAAGAAGGCGGACACACTAATATATATTCCACACACGGGCACAGGTCTAATGGTCGTATTGTTTTGGAAATTCAATAGGAACACTCGATGAATATGCTTAAAATATATTCTTTGATATTACCATATTAGCATAATAATAAGAATATGGGAAAGATCTATAGCACTTGGCGGACAACACCCCATTCATAAAAAGTGTAAATATAAACACTATGTGGGCCGCTGAATCAATTACAGATAAAGGAATGTAAATAAATAAAGCACCTAGTTAAAATTCAAGATGATGCATTTTTTAAATGGTACAAACAAGAAAATACAACATCTATTTTGAGAAGGGCATTCTTACCTAGAATGGGGATGTCCCACTATATTAAAAATTGGATTTATTTTTATTGTATATGATTCTACACTGTACTATATGTAGTCAGTATCCATAAGTGATTGGATTTAAAAAAAAAACTACAAAAAAAAAATAAAAATTTGGATTAAGTAATTTAAAATTGCCGTCAGTTATTATTAAACCAATGAAATAATGCCCCCTGTGATATGGCTAAACCTGTGTTGCCATATTTTCTCTTCTATCTGAGAATATTTGTTATTTTGAACGATTTCGTGAATTTGTACATTAATTTTTGTGTTATATCAAACATATTCAAGACTTTTTTTAATTCGGATACAAAATAAAAGTATATACTTACATATTTTTGAACCTGATTCTGTTATTGATTTACTATTGCTATTCATTACTTATAATTTAAATTCTTTTTAAAACGGTAACATTTTTTACGATTTTTTAATAAAACGCACGCTCCAATACTAATCAAATAAAATCATTAAAATCAGGTGAAAGTTAAACATAAATGAGAATGATTATAATAATTAATTAATATTTGTTTTCAATCGTTAATTCCGTAATGGCACCGTAGAATAAATCTATAACATAACCTAACATATTCGATTTCCACTGATTTTTTTTTTAATATTTATGTCGAAGTTTTAAAACAGGTACAAATAAAATGTTGTCTTCGTACTAAGGTAAAAAAATTCTATGTGAATGAATTTATAGTTGTATTTATAACTGAATAAGTAATCGGAATCACCAATCACGCTTTCAAACGATATGTAAAACTGGCAATACTACAGTACCGTCTTTGCTTTCACCGACTGCTTGTGGTTGGCGCCAAACCTAATCGGATGACGTCATAAGATTAAAATTCAAAACTTTTTTATTTCTTTTAACCCCTTTCCAGGGCTCAAAAAAATCCGGAAAAATTCTGTGAGCTCATATTTATAACTACTATCGAATAAGCAAATAAAAAAATACGTGGGAAATGCCTATTATTAGCTCCGAGTTTAGCCTACTATAAGTATAAGCTCTTTTTATAACGTTTATAATCATTGTAGGGCAGAGGCACCCACTTATGGCTACCACCCCACTTATTACCATTTTGAGTTATTAATTGAAATAATATAGTTAATTTTCATTATCCAATGAGAAATCATACAGTATGAGTTCGATGGAATACTGTGAGCGTTGAAAGGGCTATAACAAGCTTGGAAAACAACACACAGTTCTGAAATAATTTCATGTCTCGAAGAGCGCAAATCATTAGTGTTTTTTATGTGTCATTTATATTAACGTCCCGGCGGAGTTTAGCACATTGCCATTCCTACACTCAACCAGGACAGATCTACTCGACAACCATTCCTTCCGATATTTGCCAGATGCCGCAGCTGAGACTTGAACTCAGGAGTGATGGACAGACAGTGATTAGCCGTGCTCTGTCACACAAGAACGCTCTAGCCAATTATGCTACCGTCTCGTTATTTAAAAACACCACGATACACTCATGCTCTAGCCAGGATTCAAACCCGGGGCTCCTTGGTTTCAAGCCTAATGTATAAGCATTGAGCCGATAAGAAAGGATTCGTCGAGCTTGAATAGCAACTATTTTTTTTTTGATCCTGCTGAATGTTAACGGTAAGTAAATTGACTGAATTTGTATTTTTCTTGTAAGCTAAAGATGAACAAATTTTTTTTTTAATGAAAACTGGGTGGTCATTAGTGGGAACGAAAAATGAATATTTTTCCATTTATGGCGATATGGGGTGGATATTAGTCGATATGCCAAACCCACCTTTGGCCAGATCTATTAAATTTTTTAAACCCATTTATTTTATTTGTTTTTATTTCAGTCAAAAATTTTAGTATTCTCCAGCAAAAATATATTTAGCATTAAATGCTGTATGAAAGGGATTAACCATTCCCATTCACTGTATTTAATGTGCCACGAACAACTCGTTAGTGGAAAATGTCCAAGAAACTTAACTGAACAATGGGATTTTAATTTATTTCTTAGAAAAGAAGCTGAAAAGCATTGGTTAATTGGATACTTAACATCACGAAGATTGGTTTTTCATAAATAGGAAGTAGAAAAAAAACTAATAAAAGATCTGGAAAACAAAATGTTGAAGCTGTAGTGTAGTCGAAGGCAGAAGTTCTGAAGTAGAGTGGGAAGACTCAGGAAGTAGTGGTGATAACGCTGATTTTCTGGAAGAAACCACATTAGAAATTAAAATTTTAAAAGCCGAAGAACTAAAATCAGGAAATTTTATTTTGGAAAAATTCAAAGGAACCGGGAAAAGAATGAGGAGAACTTGTAATAAATACGTATTATCCAGTGAAATACACAATACATACAGATTAAATGTTGAAATAGACAAACAGAAGAGAAGATTTGATTATATAGAAAATGACATGTCGATCATCTAAAAAATATATTATAGTCCAACTTCCCGAACCAAATAATCAAAATGGAAATATATTACGTGAACTATCACTCATTAGTAGTATTTATTAAATGGATTGTGCTGTTTTAGTAATATCTGCAACATGTTTTTGTGTACAGAGTCATTATTAAAGAATCCAATCGTACCAAAGTACTTCCGTTCATTGACCTGCCATTTCTCAGTTGCTTTCTACAAAACCTACTTATCAATTTTATAAGGTAAATTTTGATAAGATAACAGCTGAAATATTATAGAACGGAAATATTAAGAATGGATGACTGCCCAGATAATGATCCCATACCTCTAAGCAATCTTATTATAATTATGACAATTAATCATATTAAAGTATCGACAAGAATTACTGTTGATGTGGTCGCTAACGCGGCAAGTTTCTTGATGAATACAAGCACAGATAAGGACTTGAAAACTTGGTTTCATGCAAGGAACTAATTAGGCACAATTGCATGTCATTTTTTAGGCCTGTACCAACTAATTACGTGAGGTGTTTTCTCATATCAATTGTACCGAGTCTCGCATGCCTATTACTCAAGTATTTTTACTTTGAGAATATCAGGTGGGTCACGAAAACCAGAGAAAAACATAATAATTATCTAATTTGTCTAATTTGACTTTTATAAAATTTACCTCGAGAGGTATAAAAATCAAATGCTAACACAAAAATTAAACTGATGATTTAGTGCTTAAAACATTTTTAATTTTAAAATCTACAGTCTACAAAACCTTCCGTTCAAGTTATTTTGATAAAAAATAAAAACCATAATATAACCAAACCATATAATTTCCCGATAAAATATCTGTACTGATTTATCAAATACCCGGTATATATTTAAAAAGTGAAGACGTTATTTAAAAAAATATATGATTCATGTAAATATGAGTAGTAGTAGTAGTAGTAGTAGCTACTTATTTTACTAGGCAAGTAGACCACAATGGGCCCTTTTTACCTAGGGATCTACAGTTTAGCGTGGACTCCGAACCACGGTCTTTGACTGTCAATTAAGCCACCGCCTGGACCTGCCCACCTGCACTGCTAGCAGAGTGGCAAACCTCCTGGGTAGGTCTGTTCGACCCTCCACCCGGGTTCGCCTATCCGCCTGCATCAGGCTAGCGGCCTTCCCGGGATTGTCTGTTGACAGCCTACCGACTGTTAGACGAGCTATCGTTCATCCATCCAATTGCCGGACTCGATCAGTGCTGCTTAACTTCACTGATCGAATATCGGAAATTAAACGGATGTCGAAACCTCATCCCCATGTAAATATGAGAGTTTAAAACGTAAAATGAATGATAAAAGAAATGTAAATATTGTGTAACAGTGTTTTTCTTTAATCAATGAAAATAAGTTCCTTTCATGCTATTGCATTCTATTCCCTATTCTATACCCACAACTAAAATTTATTTATTTTGTATGCCGATTAGTACCAACCTCCGATTAAAGATAAGTGTAATGATTATTAAAAATGGGTGCAAACAGTGCTACATCGAGCAGTTCCATAACTAAGCATCGGAGAATTTGATATACCCCTAGAGACGGCCTTTATTTTCATATAATTTTTTTATAGAAATTAAGCGACAAAAATGATATGTTATATATTAATTACAATATAAATATAATATAAACATCTGATGTGCGAAGCACGTGGCGACCCCTTTTTTGCTTTGCAGGAGGTTAGTTACGTACGGAGACCCAACTTCAGGACCTGTACAAGAATTCGAAGTATGTGGTGCAGAAACTACAATAAATAATCAAAAAATACACATTCTTTCAATATGTAGGTCTCCTGATTCAGATGTAAAAAAAAGTATTAAAAAACTGAATGATTTGTTAAATCAGATGTGTAGAAATAAAAATGTGGAAGTATTATTATGTGGTGACCTTAATATTGATCAGCTAATAGATTCGAAATATAAAAATAGTTTAAATGATGTTCTACTATCTTTTCAAATAAATTAATAACGTGATTCAAATACCGACCAGAGTCACAAATAATACATCAAGTTGCATTGATTATATAAGTACGAATATTGACAAAAATAATTTTAAATGTAATGTAAATTTTAATGTAATAGAAAAGTTTTTAGACCGACTTATTAATTGTTGGAAAATTTTTTTGGGTAAGGGTCCTTATTTTGAGAAAAACTACTTTTTTAACTTGCCGACGTTTCGGTAATTTTTATTACCATCTTCAGGGCACTGTAAGATATAAAATTATGAAGTGTAACACTTGTAAAAAATGCAAATAAAAAAAAGTGTATATAATATAACATGTGGTACAAACAATAAAAAAAAGTTATTAAATAAATAAATGGATATATGCACCTACAAACATACACAAAACACGTACATATACATATAAATAGATATTAAAAATCGGAACATATTAACAATAATTAAAAATATTTAAATATACTTTTTTTAGGGCATCTCAAATATAATTTAACAACATAATATCACACTTGGTAAAACTACATATGCAGTGAAAAATAATAAGTACTTACATTAATTACGAGTTTTTCCTGGTCACCATAAAATATATATAAAACAGGAAACAAACAGATAAAATCGTTGGGTTTTAAGAAACCTTCTTTATTGTACTTATGTAACATATATACACACATATATATATATATATATATATATATATATATATATATATATATATATATATATATATATATATATATATATATGTATATATGTTACATAAGTACAATAAAGAAGGTTTCTTAAAACCCAACGATTTTATCTGTTTGTTTCCTGTTTTATATATATTTTATGGTGACCAGGAAAACTCGTAATTAATGTAAGTACTTATTATTTTTCACTGCATATGTAGTTTTACCAAGTGTGATATTATGTTGTTAAATTAAATTTGAGATGCCCTAAAAAAAGTATATTTAAATATTTTTAATTATTGTTAATATGTTCCGATTTTTAATATCTATTTATATGTATATGTACGTGTTTTGTGTATGTTTGTAGGTGCATATATCCATTTATTTATTTAATAACTTTTTTTATTGTTTGTACCACATGTTATATTATATACACTTTTTTTTATTTGCATTTTTTACAAGTGTTACACTTCATAATTTTATATCTTACAGTGCCCTGAAGATGGTAATAAAAATTACCGAAACGTCGGCAAGTTAAAAAAGTAGTTTTTCTCAAAATAAGGACCCTTACCCAAAAAAATTTTCCAACAAGTAAATTTTAATGGTATTTCTGATCATTCAGCACAATTATTATCCTTGGATACAGTAAGAGAAAATACAGTAGCTTATCAAACAAAAAGAAGATTTAGTAATTCTGATTATGACAATTTATTATTTTATCTCAGTAAAGAAAATTAGTTTGATATATACTCAGCCAAAAATGTAAATGATGCATTTAAACTTTTTTCTAATACCTTTAACTATTACATTGAAACTTGTTTTCCAGTTAAGAAAGTTACAATAAATAACAAAAGATGTAATTCTTAGATCACTCGGGGATTAAAAATATCATCTAAAAAATTGAAACACATATAATACATCATTACAAAGAGGAAATGAAGATGATAAAGCTTTTTATATAACAATATAAGCAATTATTTGAAACGTTAGTGACAAAAGCAAAACAAATGCACAATGGTAAAAAGCTTATAACCTCAAATGTTTCAAAGATGATAATAATAAATAGTAACACTAACTCGAAGACAAGTAGAACAAATATAAATAAAATTAATAGTGATGGCAAATTCTTTCAATGATTTTTTTGCTAATATACCAAAAAAATTTAATTCCGGTTTAATTAATGATAGCTGCTGTACTTTGAATGAAAGTATTTCCACGACATTTTTTATGTCATTAACAGATGAAATAAAAGTTATTAATGTTATTAATAATATGAAAACTCTGCCTCTACGGGTGAAGAAAATATAAATATCAATTTAATTAAAAAATGCATTCGCTTTATAATAGCACCATTAACGTATATAATAAATTATTCGTTAAATGAAGGAATATTTCCTGATATTCTCAAAATAGCAAAAATCATACGCATATTTAAAAGAGGTGATAGTACATTGCTAGAGAACTACAGACCTGTATCACTTCCTTCTACGATATCTAAAATAAAAGAGAAAATTGTATACGCACGAATGATAGATTTTATTGAGAAATATAATATTTTAAACCCAGCACAACATGGTTTCGGAACACGCAAGTCAAGACAATCGGCTATATTAGATTTTCTTATAAAACTGTAAGAAAATTTGGATAACAATAGAAAATGTATCGGTATCTTCATGGACCTCAGTAAAGCTTTGGATATTGTAGATCACGCCCTGCTTTTAGAGAAATGTTTTCGATATGGTTTCAGAGGTGTGACATATAATTGGATCCAGTCATATTTATCCAATAGAAGCCTGTGTGTCTAAATAAATAATGGTAAATCTAACAAGCGGAAAATAGATAGTGGTGTTCCTCAAGGATCCATCCTTGGGCCATTGTTATTCTTGATTTTTATAAATGATCTGCCAGAAATTGATAAACAGAATAAGTTAGTATTGCATATGACAATAGCTATTTATGTACAGAAAAAATTTGACTGATTGCTTAAGTTAAGTGGTTCATGCAGGTTTAAAAGCAATAAGTTATATCTCAACACTTCTAAAACCGTATTTATTCAGTTTACACCCAAAATCGCAAGAAACTTCGACGAACAAGCGACGTGTGCACAATTGACACTTGATGTTGCTAGCGATAGAAATCGTATGTTGCCGACAGATATCCTTCCGTGCGATATCGCCATCGTTTCAATGAGCATAGAGACATCTAAACGTGTGTACTTTTTGAAAACGATATGTGTTGCATATCGTGTGTTGCTGGTTGCTTATTGCTTTGGTGTGACTTCTGCCAAACAGTTTCTGCAAAATTGTGTTAGTGTAAAGTAGAATAACGTTACTATACATTGTTTCCGAGTTGCAAGACAAACACGTATGGGTTAGTAGATGAAACCGCCGTGCCGACGCCGAAGCTAGTGGTCAGAACATAGCAAATTTAATGTATTGGTAAGCAAAATGAATTAAAACATAGATATATCGACATCGATAAATATCGCCGCTTAGACATCGATGCGAGCGAAACATCAAAAGAGGAACATCGATGTGTCGCAAATATCGATGTTTTTACAATTTAAAGTGTACCGGTGTGGTTGAAAACTACTTCCAACATATGACAGAGACAAAATTACAATAAAAAGCTCCCTATATTTTAGAGAATATATTATATTTTTTAAAGATCTTTTTTAGTTTACTCGAATAATTTGTCAATTGTGTCATGTCTAGTTAAATTCCGACATCAGTGTATAGATGTCTAACGTATAAGTAATTACTCTCTACAAATTTCAGTGGTAAAGCCAATTAAGCGGATGCAAACATCGGTCAACATTGGCCATTTTGCGATGTTGATACAACGATATATTGCCACCAAACATCGATGGCAAAACATCGATGTTTGTGGTCCGTTGTCTTGCCTAATTGGTTGGGGGTTGGATGAGGCAGTGGCAATGGCAGCCCGCTTAATAATAACAAAGGTGTTATGTGAATCTGTAGATATCAGTCTTAAAATACTATGGGGCGAGAACTATGAAAATGATAAAGGACGTGTCTTGCTTTTTGTAACGGATCCAGCTTCGTATATGAAGGCTGCTGGACAGCTATTTTAATCTGGTACATGTGGCATTTTTATCACTCCTGTGCATATGTTTACACCGGTATCCTAGATAAACCCTTGATATTGACATCAACTAGTATTCGGGTCCGGACTCTAGACATAACAAGGCACAGAAAACGGAATAATATATTTAGAAGTAAACAACTATGAGTATTTTACATCTTAAAGCGCATAATAAATAATAAAAAGGAACTCTTTTCAAATTTGCAACTCAAACTGCTTCCAAAGCGCACTTAAAAATCTGAGAGTAATATACATATATTTCCAACGCACGATCTTTTCGTCGACGAATTCTGGCGTCGCAATGGTGAAGCAAAAGGAAGCAGCGTAAACATAATAAAACATTTTGCAAAATTAAACTTGCTTTTTAATATCCCAGATATGAAACTTGAACATGGCAGCCGCGAAATTTGGTAATTTTATTTACGGTTAAACCGCTCTCGTATATCTGAAATGCATGCTGGCTTCGCAATCTTAATTTATATAACGTCGACTCATAATTTCGTAACCCGATATTAGATTTGCATCATTTCCTCGTTAAATTAAGATCAAATTGCCAAAAAATAAAAAAAAGTAACAGTACATAATGGTTTACCGCGGCAGCGGCGACGTTTGGTTAGTGCGCGCTCGAATTTCTATGAATTACATCTTGCTTTGAAGCATTCCAAATTTAAATTACCCTAAAGACGCTTTAAATAGACGAAGTAGGTAATTTTCTGTCAGCATGCACTTCCTATACATTTTTTAAGAGTCTATGTTTATATTTTTGGATTTGTTAATGATTTAGGTTTTAAGTTGTGACAAGGGGAGATAGCAAATGGAAATTTATTAGGGTCTTTTACTTAGTAGTAGTTAAGCGTTGAGTTAAATTATTGTTTACCAAGTTTATTTAGTGGGGTGGTGAAAGAGGCCGGAGCAATAAATTGCACTAATTGTTAAATTGAATAATATTAATGGGAAACAGATTTTGGTAAACATGGCTAACGATGTTTGAGAGGTAATTAAATTGAAGTTCATTGTTTCCAAAACAAAATGTAAATTGGATTTATTTCAATGGTTTGTTTTGAAATTTGTTTGTTAGTGGGCTCACCGTTAAAAGCTTTTAAATAATAACAAGAGTAGAGGGTTGGGAATGTAAGACAAAGAAATTTGCATAGGGCAAATCAACAGGGCTCAGGATTGTATTTATAAAAATATAACAATGTATTCATTTGGAAAGAAGAAATACAAAACAGTTGGGTAATTGATTCAATATTTACTTGATGAAGAGATCTCGAGCAATGAGCAAAAAAATGGTAAATTTTTGGACAGAACATGGGTTTTAACTGGCCTATAAGGTAACAAAAGAAGTGGATACAATACAATCTTTATTAATTCAAAAGGGTGATGAACAATTTGTTTCTAGTTGGTCGTTTAACAATGTTAATTTTTATTCTACATTTTTACATGTATAATATTAGAATCCGTTAAAAAATTATTCTTATACTTGGTATTTAGTATTGGTTAATCTCTTCGTCTTCTATAATTATTTTTTAAACGTTTTTACTACCTGTTCACTGTAGATTTGATGTCAGCTGTCAGTTTATGTACACAATAATTCTCTTTTTGAATGTTCGTATTTGATATTTTTAATACATCCAAGTTATTGTAAGTAATTTTCATATTGTTTTTTGTTTGTCCTCTTTTCATGTTAGATAAGCCCATTGTAAGTTAACCATAAAAATGAATATAAATCAGGAGAAATAAGAAAAATTTCTTACAGAACAAATTTGACGGAATTTAGAAACCTTGATTAAAACTACACTTCAAAACATTAAAAAAATTAGATTTTATGCACAAATACAAGATCCCTGCATATCACTGCAATACGATAGAAATTGCATTTATAAGAGTTTCTTTATTACTGGTGTTTGTCACTTAAGCTCGGCTATAAAACCTTTATCAAATAACTCCCGACAAATAATTATGGCCTGTAGTGTAAAATTTACGGTCGTCGTAATGATAATTACAGTAAAATCTTGGTGTCCTTAGAGCGTACCCAGAATACACTGCTTGTAACAATATAACAATTAAAAAAGTTGTTATTGACCATAAACATATACAATTTCCAAAAATGGGACGATTTATATTTTTAAATTTTATTATACGTTACAAGATTGCATGGGTATTTAGAATCAATTTAAAATGTACTGGTAATGTAAATGTAAATAATTCACCATAAAAAAAGCACTTTATGATCTAGGATATCATTTTATCCTAAAGACATTATGCAAGAATAAGGCTAGATATCAGACGAAAAAGATGCACAATTTTATTACAAAAATTAAAATAAGCAAACCATGGATACCTGGTTCATGTATCTATATCTCATCTTTATTTAATTTATTTTAACAAATACATATCCCTTTCATTAGATGAAAATGCAGTTTTAAGGATGATCTGTAACAATACATTACCTGCCCAAAAGTTTATATGGGACAAACCGGAACAAAATCACGAAAAGAATATTAGAACACAAAACAAGTTTTAAACAGAAATAATATTTCGATGACCTAGAATCAATATCTCGTATGCGAAAGCTTTAGACTTGTTCACTCACGAGGTATTGATTCTAAGTCGTTGATTTATAATTCCGTACATTTTATGGTTTTCGTACAATATTAATTTCAAAACAGTTTTCCGCTAATAAGGCCAATCAGCGACGCTAAGAGATAAGCTCACCAGTGCTTATGTAAAGCCTGACACATCTTGAGATCTTTAACGTGCTCAAATCACAGATACACGAAACCCTCTCGAAATATGGTGAAGCGAGTAGATCCACCCATTCACTATATCTCATCGACTTGCAAATCCGGGGCGGACGGATTTTTACCCGGGTGGTCTGCATGGAAAGGCGCGCCACTGTCTACACACTACAAAACCGATATTAAATACAAATCATAGATTATCGTATTATTGGACTAGGCAGATTGAAACTAATTAAAATAATAAATATAAATAATAATAATAAAAGTGGAAAAACTGCAAATATTTATCTTTTTTTAGTAATTTTAAATTCTTTATTAAATAATGTTTCATTTTTAGCTATATTTTCAAGTAATATTGTAAAAGCAAATATACACAAGATATTGCTGGGATTATTTAATAAGAAAAATCACAGAGCCTGCAGGTCAAGGGGAATTTTTATTTAATAAACAAAAGAAATTTTAAAAGGCAACAATATTGGGTGCCTTAAGGGACAAAATTATTAAGTAATTTTTAATGCACAAAAATTTAGTTTTGTTGGAATTTTTTTTTTTTTTTAATATAGGCAATTTCAAAATTTTAGTAAATTCTATTTATTTCTGGAGTCCTAATTTCGGATGTTATTTTTAGTGCTACAATGCAATTTTGGTCAAGATAAAAAAATTATGATTGATTAATACATTGAGGAAAATCTACTAGTATATAATTTGGTATTTCATATTTAAAAATGGATGTCTATGAATACATTATGTTTTATTTTGTTTAATTTTGTTTAATTTAAAACTGAAAAAACCAAAACGAATTTTGGTTTTTTGTTTTATTAACAAATTAAAGTGTAAAACTCTTTATGATCAATAATGATTTTTTGAAATCACCCCGATTTCACAACCAACTCCAAGCGTAAAATAATATTAAAAAATAAGCCAACCTTCGCACTAAGAAATATTCCGTGCCAAGACTGCACTCGACATAAAACACGAAAAACACATGTCTCATATGCTGTAAGTGTTACATTTTAAAACTTTCAAAGGTCTACAAACAAAAACAGTCACCTACATATGAGTCGGAAACCGCAAGAACAATGAAAATGCGAAAATCTGCAAAGATTCGACCGGGAAAACTGAAACGGAACTGTTTTAAACCTCTTATAACCGGTGTATGAATATTGGATGCGTTTTCTGTTAGGCGATACGGTAAAACAGCGATTTAAACGATCATATGTGCACAGTCTGACTGCCGAGTAATATTCTCGGCCGGTCTCAGATATGAGTGGTATCCTAAATCCCACGTGAATTGCAAGCAAAACAAAAAGAAACATTCGCCCACCTGTTAACTCTTTCGTTGCAGTGGCGTGGTCTCAAACACGTCAAGCGAGATTTTTCTGAAAGGTTTTTCAGCACTTGCATATCACTAAGGTGTGGGATGATAAATATACAAGTGGGGATTTTTTAAACCTTTTTAATGTTGCAGATTTATGGCAAGGTGATTTTTATTTATTCCATATTTGGCAAGTGGACTGTGGAGGGCGTTCGGTCTGAGGAGCTACTTATATAACTTTGTAAAGTATAGTCGTTTGTAATGATTTTTTTGAAAGGAGACACGAAGTATTGTCGATTGGAAATAATAAATCATCGATAGAACAAAACAACATGTTTTGATTCTAAGCAGAGTCATAGCGAATAATTATGAAACAATTATTTTTTTATGACTCAGTGGTTACAGTATTCTGTTGATTCGATTGAGCTTTAAAGTGATCACTTCGTGCCAATTCCATTAATATCTTAATCAAAAAAGATATTCAGAAGGCGGACAAAAATGAAATGAACAGCGGATATCATTTGAATGGTCCACTCACTCGCCTGATTTGACACCACTGGATTTCTTCATTTGGGATAATTTTTTAATAACTTATTTATCATTAGACTATTTCTACACCAAAAGATAAGTTTATCGGTGTTAGTCTAAGTACTAGTGATGCGGTAGTTCCGCACATCCATTATACCTCTTCAACTTGGTCTGATCCGGATGTGAACCCAAGTCGTCTGGGTGGATGAACGCGTCACTGTCCATCACACCACTAAGCCGACATTACGGTCGCAAAAAAATGTTTTACGAATACTCCGAACTAACAATTAATAATAATTTGCAACTATCTTAAAGATGAATCATTCGCCATTATTTCTGGAAACCAAGTGAGTTTAAACGAATCATTCCTCGTTAAAGCTTTATATAATAATTCATAAAAATCTTACACATTTTTCTGTGTACCGGATAGTTTACGAACCACATACATTTTTAAATTGTTATTGTAATCTTTTTGTTCACCTCAAGGATTTCTAAGAAACTTGTTTTATTATGAATAAGCCAAACGACTGTTTTCGAAAATATACAGTGAAATCGATACGGTCTATTAAAAGTAATTTTAAAAATACACATGAATCCGTTTTTTAGAATAACTTTTAATATCCACAAAATCATAGCACAGCCCCTGAATCTGTGCTGTATATTTTTCGAATAACCTCTAAAAAAACATTTTGAATAATCCAAAAATGCTGCAATTGGTGAATTTTCAATGATTCATATATAATTATAATTTATAATACGTTAAATCTCAGGTATACCTGCCAAATCAGTTTTCTTCGAAAGGCGGATTTAAGATAATAAATAATATTTTAATCCTACACAGAAGTATTCATTTTAAATTTGTATACACTCCATTTTATTTGATAAATGAAGCTATAAGACAGTTGTGACAATATAACAAATATTTGTACTGTTTAAAGGAGCTGAAAAATAAAATTTTAATGACAAAATTTATAAATATACATAAAAATTAATTTAGTTTTCTCACACAACTTGCGTAAAAATATAATAATATGTTTGCAAAATTTCCGAGACTGAGTGGGTTCAAGAATAACAGATGACGACATGTCGATATCTTTCTAAAACCCTTTGAAAATTATTACGTAAATGCTGTAAAATCAAAAAAGTTAAATCAATTATCGTTCTTAGTTCAAATGGATATTTATGAGACTGAAAAGATAACTTTACGTTAAATCGATATAACGTTTTTCTCAGCACAGTTGAACATATTTTCAGCAGCAGCTTCTATCAAAGTTAAGATCCCTTTAAATTGATAATGATTCTACAGATTCTACCATGCGAGTGCAAAACGATATACAACTATTGCTTTAGATGAATATATATCAATAATTCAGCAGAGAAGTCCGAGAAGTCATCAATATTGGAAGCACCACCAAATTCATGAAAGTAACGACCTGAACGTGTAGCATTAGAATCATGAAAAAGAAGTGGAAATTCTGAAACACTCGAAGATTAAAATTACACAAAATTCTGCATACTTAGTAAGAGTTTGCTCTAAACTAACATATGTCCAAGTAACGTACCAAATTTTAAGTTAACTAATTTCAGATATTTTTTCGCAAGATACATATTTGAGTTCAAAGCAATGAAAAATTACCTTTAGTGCAATTTTATTTTTTATGCGGCACATAACAATCTTGTCCGGTTATAATATTTATATTATGAGTCATAATTATCAATTAATTTCGAATTACATGAAAATATGTATTTCTTAGCTAATTGAATTATGGAGTATTTATGAAAATAATTTTTCATTTTTAGAAATTTCGGCTTATTTATCGTGGAAGGCAATTTATTAAGAGAATTCTCTCAATTTTTGGCCTCCATGGCAAAATCATAACTACTTTTTTCTTTGCTTGGGTATCCTTGTCAAAGAAGTTCTAGTTTTACTTTGTCCACTTCTTAATTTGAAAATCCTTAAATACTTTTAAACGTGTTTCTGCCAGATATATGGTACATAAAACAAAAATACCTTTCGAAATATGATATGCTGTTCCGCGAGATTAACACAGACAAAAAACAATTTACTGTTGTCTACTTCACTCCTCTGTTACTTAACGGTATGTCCATTTTTGTAGAGTCCTAACGAGATATAAGCATTTAACATACGAGGAAGCATGTCTGCACTGGCTCTTATTAAATTAGTTTATATTATACAGTAAAGTTGTTATATAGTTAAATTTCCATATAGATAAATGTAATATAGACATGTAATGTAGAACCACAGAGATTATCATCTCGTTAGCGATATACCGTGTCTTACTGTATGCCTACATAGTGTTAAAAATTCTTTATAAACAATAAGATCTATTACAATGAGAATGTATCTGTGTTGTATGATGTGGGCGATATCTCGGAGATATGACTTGGAAATCAGAAAAATTCCAAATATGTGACCATATGTCACAGAAATTTATTAACCTAAAAACAGTTTATCATCAATAAAATTGGGAATTCTATGCGTGTGAAAATGTGTGTATGTACACACATAAGATTTTAAGAGCGATAGATACACGTTTGTGTCATATACATATATGATGCGTCAGGGTTGCCAAACCTCCGGTGCCCA
Organism: Rhamnusium bicolor; assembly: GCA_029963845.1. NCBI lineage: Eukaryota > Metazoa > Arthropoda > Insecta > Coleoptera > Cerambycidae > Rhamnusium > Rhamnusium bicolor. Next base: position 562,533 of record JANEYF010003387.1, on the reverse strand, counting down.
GCTGGAGTCTCCGGTTTTTGACCATGATTTCCGGCATCCGGCAGGATCCATAGAACAAATAAAAAATAATTTGGTTCCCAGTTATGTAAGAGCATATGGGAAAACTTAATCATATTATATATGTACTACATCGCAAAAGTGACCATCCGACGCGACGACGATGGATTATATTTAACATTTTCTGTTTACAAAATTGTAAAAAAAATTTAAATCTTGTCGGGTAACCACTTCGAGTCATTTACACAAGGTACATAAATTTTGTTTTATCAGTAGCTGATCATTTATTTTGACAAGCGTTTCTCAACAGTCAGCAGTGATGCGCACTTACACTATCAACAATATCAATGATGAAAAATAATAATTAACCACTTAATTTGTCGCATTTGGTGCTCTTTTTTTACCTTCTTATACCTAATATAAGGAAGTATTGTAATCGTGATTTTTTTCTACCTCGAGATTTTGATTGATATATACGTTTTGAACCCTCCCGAATCCATTCTGACTATTTTCCGGATGCTGTCTGTCAGTTCGGGTGTATGTGTGTGGCCACGATAACTCAAAAAATACTAATGGGGGGGGGGACTTACCAAATTTGTCAATTAAGATTTTCAACAACATTTTAGGTGAGACATTAAATTTGGTGAATGTGGTACCATCAGAAGACACATAATGAATGAAAGAAGGAAAAAGGTACAATTTCGGGGAAAAAATTAAAACAATTTTATTCCATTTCTGGACGAATCTCGAAGAATTATAAGTAATGAAAAAACATAACTTTATGGAAAAAATCTGTCTGCATGTCTGTAGTATCGCGATAGCAGCCACAATTGTTGAGATAAAGCTTTCGAATTTGGTACACGTATTCTAAAGGCCAAAGATAATGACAACATTCGGTGATGAGCAAAATTGGCCAGCTGAAAGATTATAAATCATATCTACTATATCAAGCCAATAAAACATATTTTCAAAGTACTTAAATAAATACAGAGAAGGAAATTGACGCGGGTTTAATTACATTACAGTAAAAAACAATGACTTAACGGCTACGCCCGCATGAAGAAAAAAAATGCACGGTGGAAAATGCAAAAATTGCAAATGGCAGAAAGATGCAGACCGTGGACACGTGTTTCTGACTAATTGATCTTCATCAGCATGGTGTAGCTGAGTTAAATTGGTGGAGAAAACGCAAAAAAAGACACTAAAGGAAAACCACTGACAGGGAGCCAGTCGCACCTTTGTGGCTTCCACTTGGATGGCTCTGTATTAGAGCGTCGTCCAAGCATCGCACACGTGGGCAACTATAGCTACCTGCGTGGGTCCCGGACCCCCTGTCAGTGGTTTTCCTTTAGTGTCTTTTTTTGAGTTTTGTCCACCAATTTAACTCAGCTACACCGTGCTGATGAAGACCAATTAGTCAGAAACACGTGTCCACGGTTTGCATCTTTTTGCCATTTGCAATTTTTGCATTTTCCACCGTGCAATTTTTTTCTTTATGCGGGCCTACCCGTTAAGTCATATTGTTCTTTACTGTAATGTACTTAAATAAAGTTGATGTAAACTGAATTTTTTTACACATTTAACTTCATAAAATGGGGTTAGAATAAATTTGGCAGTTTAATATTTGAAATGTCTAATTCAGTTAAATGTTAGTGTCAATAAGAAGAAATTATTAAAATATATGACATGAATTATTATTGACAGTATCGAACGACGCTGATAATTAGTTATTTAAAAATTGTAATAAAACATTTCAAGGTACGCTATTAATACTTAATTGAGGTAAGTGAAGAATTAAATAGAATGATTTTATTAGTTCAGGATAATATATACCGGTATAAGAAAGTTATGTGCTGACCACATATTTTTTTAGAAAGTCTCCGACAGAGAGTGAATACTGATCTGGCAAACCTAGATGCGTCCTATTAGGCCTCAGTTATACTTCTAGGTGGCAGGCGGCGGGTGACGGATGATGGGTGATGGGCGGCAGGCGTCAGTTGATGAGGTGTTTATACTTTATTGGGGTGTAGATACGCATGCAGGAAGGCAAGAGGGCGATTTCAGTCTCATTTCAGATGGCGTTCAGAACGCGTCGTATGTTATTAATGTTAGATGGTGATGAGGTTCCAGCAAGAAGAAGGAGAAGGTACTGTATTCACCCGGTACACGAACTACGTGGCAGACAGAACTTTTGTGGTTTGGATCCGCATCATTCCAAATTGCAGGTCTTGTCTGCACTTCACTTATTAGAACCTCACGATACTCTCTAGAAATTACGTATTTTGACATTGCATATAAATTTTACACGTTTTCAGTAGGTGTCGCTTAAAACTGCGGGTGTTGTCACTCGAATCTGTAGCATTTCACAGATACGGGTGGCGGCCTGGCGATGTCACCGTGCTGTTTCATGTCACCTGATCATACTATAAACGATATCATTTAAAACAATGCGCCACAACTACAAGTGACATCGCCTGTCGCCTATCACCCGTCACCCGCCGCCTGCCACCTAGAAGTATAACTGAGGCCTAAGGAGTTCAGGCGTTGAAGTGGCGTTCGAAAATTTTAAATCCTAAACATTTTCTGATTCAAATCAGATTATGTCCATTGAACGAAAATTCAGTGTAACGCTATAGATCAAATCATGCGTTAAATGCCTCTGATAACAAGATCAAAGAATAAAAAAGAAAACAGTTTTAAATAAACACATCTAATTTCAATGTAGCAGACGACTATTTTTTACCACCAATCGTATAACGTCAGAGAACTTAGAAATTATCTAAAGCTTCCTGCTGCGTAATATTAGATTTTATCGGCGGTAGCGCCACCTTTTAATACATTTAATGTACAAACCGTATACCGCTGATATCCAGATAACATCGACCGATCTTGGAAATTATGTAATTTATGCGGTATATCCATGTTAAAATTAAAACATGTGACAGTCAATGAATGAGATGAGAATTGCGCCAGCTGTTTGACATTGGACTACATTTTCTTCTATTAGCAGCAATTATATACGTAATCTGTTGGGAAATAATTGCTCGATAAATACAGAATTGGCATATTTTTTTGTATGGCAGTTGCAAGGCTCTTTCTTCGTTCATTGTGGACTTGTTACGTCCATAAATGTAAAGGAGGAAGGCCTCTAAGAAATACAAAATCGTAAGTCTAGTTAAACCATAAAATATAATTTGTATTTTATAATTTCCATTTTTAAAATGGGGTGTCTACAGTCACAACCATCAGACGATTACTTATTTATATAAAGCAACTTAACCGACCGACGGTTATACAGGGTGATTCAATTTTAAGCAGCATAACTTTGAGAATTGATTAAAAAGAAATTCCCTAAAATAACAGTATTTCAGTCTGAAATTATTGGTCATTCTGGAGGATACCGACTTCTATACTAGCAAAAAAATAAAACTACTCACGTTTCACATGTAACGTCCGTACCAATTTGCCACCTATTATATGTTGTGCAAATGCTGTGTAACCCCACAAAAAATTCATAAAGTTTCACCATTCACTGTTTACATTGTGCACCCGCCATCTTCAAATCAACATCGTACACACTCGCAGTTCACATGACCGTTTCCATTCCGAATGCGCTGCTGCCACGTACTATCTGCTTTTTACTGTCTAACGTGCCATCGACTTTCATCGATATAACTACTGACAATACTTCCATTTAAATCACAAATGCGTCCAATTGCTATATCATAAGCATTATATCTTGACCGCCGATTAAAACCCACCTCTGTTTCATCCGACCAATATTTGGATAAATCTAAAATTGTGTTAACCACATGCGCACTATAATTTCTGTTCATCCATAACATACTACCAGCAACGTGTGGCGAAACACCGTTCTGAAAACAAAAGGTGGCGATATAACAACGATCCGCATAATGCAACTGTGAAAACAAACTTTTCTGCTGTAATAATCTATTAATTCTACTAGGATATCATGTCACACAAAACATTCCACGAAATAATTGCATCCCGTTGTGGCATTTTCGTTGAGAAACCAACGATATTTACAATTTTGGTAGAGTACGTTTTATGAACACTGGCAACACTGTAAAATGTCACAAAACATTACACCTGTTGATTCAGGTAACTCATCGTTGGGATTCCCCTACAATTCTAATTAATCGTTTTATTATCATTTCACATATGATTTGACATTACATTTTCATATAAACTACAATGCTAACTGCACTTTGGCAGTGGTTACACTGGAGTCGAGATTAAAATAAACAAATTGGACCAACAAAAAAAACGTAAAAAAACCAAAAGTCGGTATCCTCCAGATTTACCAAATTATTTAGTTAGATGTACTGGGTGATTGTTTTTTTCTGTCCCGTAGACCCTTGTCACTACACTACTGATTATTATTAGTAGGCAAACTGAATCCACTGCTGTCTTACCAAATATTATGTTTGGTAAGCAGTGGCGCAACTAGAAATTTTGGGCCCTTACGTAAAAATCTTCTCAATTTTTTTAATAATATCAAACCTACCAACTGAAATTACTGTTAAAATAATTAAGTAGTTTAGCTTTAATTTTAGTTTTTAATATTGGACATAAAACTTATTAGTGGTGACAAATAGGCAATGTACAATAACAATTTCTACGAATTTTATTTAATTTTATTATTTAACTACTTCTTATTGCGTAACAACGCGACGCTCTGTCGCCAATAATTTTATTATTTCATAAATTAAGACAGAGCACATTGGCATTAAAAAATTCGGGTATAGGGTCCTCGTATTATATTTCCAGGGTCCTAAGAAGTCAGCGTTATAAAAATTTCATAATAAAATACGTTTTAGGATCGGTATAATGTTTAAGTCTAGTCTAAAAAATTTTTTTTACTGATGTCGATGAGGGCCCCCTATTATACTTTTCGTACCCTTGCTTACCGGTAGTTACGCGCCTGTTGGTAAGCAGCGATTTCAGTTTGCTTACTAATAATAATCAGTGGCGTAGTAACAACGGGTCTACGGGACAGAAAAAACAAACAATATATTATACTCTTATAAAATTTCGATATGTGGCTTTTTTTAAATTATGGAGCAAAATTTAATTTTCTGCACCTACTGTTGTGGATTATAAATAAATGAATAGCTAAGCGATAAATGCTAGTAAAAGTCACTAAAGTACTAAATTTCTAAATGATTTGGTTATCAGAAGAATATGAAATATTTGCTAAAATCTTCACCATAAGGATAATACAGGATGGCATATTCTCACATCAACCCAGTTTGATGGAAGCTTAATGTTACATTTTTGACTCTGTGCTTCTTTTCAATGTCTTCAAATAATATTTTAGCTCTGATTCCGTCTGAAAAAAATGTTGCATGACCTAGGTAACTAACTTTCGTTTCAAAATACATTTCTAGATTTGTAGCATTTTACTATTAATTTATATTTCCTCATCGCAATATTTGAATTTTAATAATTTCATGGAAACAATAAGGGTCCCATGATTTTATCTGTGATATGATCTGTCAAATAAATGGCTGTTTAACGAGTGTCACATAATTTCCAACTTTTAACTTTTTTTCTAACAATTTGTGAAGTAACAATTCCTGGATGGTTATGGAATATGCCAACATTCACTTTGTTTATTGTTTTTGTACCAGTAACTCTGCTGCAGCTGTCCTGGAATATCAATGACGTTTTCCTAATTGGCAATCCCATTCAAATTAGATTTTTTATGTGAAATAATTTATAAAATTTGAAATTTTGGGATTGTATTTATTGAGTGGATAGATTTGATAGGCAAATGAGTTTCTAACGCTCCGAAGCGATCTTCATCCACTTTATTCCATAAAATCACTCCCGCGATTTTTCGCGTTTATATACTGAACGGGAACATTTATTTCAGTATCCATCACGCGCCTTTTTCTCGAGAACGGTCGGTTAATGATCGATCATTTGATCTATTTGCATTATTATCGTAGAACCAACTGTCGTCGAGAGAAGAGAGCGCGATGGAGGAATTCATACCACGCACTGAGGTTCTATATTACTAGAATTTCATTGCTACTGTAGCTAATGGACCCTATTTGTAGCAAATATAATAGGGACCATTATTTATGAGTTGTGCATACAACTAGCCGTTCTGTGCATAAACGTGAAGGTTTTTTTGTGGTAGAGGGGATGAAGCTCGATCGGAGAGGGTACTCTTTTACCTTTCGATATATCCACTCCATGTGGATAGAGGCCCGTTCACTAGACGATATTGAAGCAACATACTGACGCAACTGGGTCGAGCAATCTCGTTTTTTTCGACAAAATTTCCCAAATATCGTCAAATCAATGGGCAAACGCAATCATATTGAAAGCGATATTCGGATCGTCTGAGCAATGTGTTGATTTACAATCTGTCCCGTGAATCCGATCACAATGGCCAACAATCTAAAGCAGATTGCACAGTGGTCGCTCAGTAAATGGACGATTTTGACTGAATCGCCGGACTTGCTATCACTTTATTTTTATCACCACACACTGATTATACAGTTGTCGATTGTCAACCAAATCTGCTAGCAATTTCAGAGCAATTATATTGTACAATCCGGTATCGCCTAGTAAATGGGCCGCTTATAATTCTGAAATTTTAAAACTTTGTTTCTTATTTTTGGCTATTTTTGATCTAATTTGAGTAGGCTAATTTTAAACCAATTACGAACTGTTATGTAAAATAATCTTTACTGAAAAAGCAAACAAACAAAATATATATATATTATATATGACTGATGGTCGAGAGGCAACGTAGTTGGGCTCACGCCAAAAAGTTTCCGGTTCGATTCCCGGTCGTGGTAGTGGAATTAGTTGTAAGATAGTTCAATTCTATTATACACGAATATTGAGCATGTCTCTAAATATGTACCCCTCCCGCACAACGTTAATTTAGGGATACAGGAGATTGTACTATATGTGATGTTTATATGTCTCTTATTAACATCATTTATCAGAAATGTAAAAAATGCATATCCTTTATTATTTAATTATTTAGACGTTTTATTTTACATATAAAGAAAATGTAAAATCATAAAGTACTTAAATCTAGCTAGTCTTCTTGTGATATTTGTTAAACAATTACATTTTCAATTTCTCTCCTAGTATATGAGCTGCAAGAAAGTTAATATGCAAATATATGAGTTGTCAACAGCATGTCGTACTATTTTAAAAAAAACTAAGTAAGTAGTAATATAAAAGTTATTAAATAATAACGCGGTTATACACCTCTCGAGGCATAATAAGCTAAATACTTTAAGTGCAATTTCCTTATTTAAAATACTGGTAATATAGACCGCTGGTGGAAAAATTTTCGCCCACGGATCACGAGCAAAATTCACTTAAGTGTCACTTATTTATTAATTATCTTTGATTTATCGGCGACAGTAAAACGTATTATTGGCGATTATTGATAAAGTTTGTACTATTACCGGCGGGTTTACTGAATAATTAGTACATGCGTATATTTTAAAATATTATTAATTACTGGCAAATAGCTGCGAGTGTCTATAAAACAAATAATGTGAAAGTACCTCAGTATTGAAAAAATTGTTGATTTTGTGATTAATAACGACATTTGTTACATGTAAGTTTGCGCGGAGCTCACGATTTTATCTGGGAATAAGTTCAATTTGTCATATCCTTGTTGGCTGGATGACGGTATTTTATCTCGCAGGTGAAACGTTATTAAGGAATTTAATGAGCTCGCTGAGGACGTGTTGTTAACTCAACACACAAATGTATAAAGTAAATTTAAATGAACAGCATAAAAAGCAATTCAAATAATAAAAATTAATTGTTGTTTGAACAGGTTCTATGGACCGCACAGACGGGGGAAGGAAAAATGTTCATTGTAACACCTCTAAGGCCAATAAAAATTTCTTTAGTGCAACTCCGACGTCAAAGCACGTTCATTAATTATTTAACATAAATAATATTCCTCACAAAAGAAATACCTCACAATTAATTACAAACATTACAATGATATTCTCTTTATTCGTGTAGATCGCGCATGCAAACTAGTAACATTGTAGCGATTTACTTTCTTGACTTTACAAAAGGCGGTAGCATTAATATGTTATAAAAAACGCATTGTATTTAAAACACCTTCTAAAGATTACAAATATTCATTTTGAATTTTTAATAATATCTGCGTTAGAATAAAAGAAATTTTAAATGATAAACGTTGAAAAAAATAAAATATTACTAAAGGCGCGTCCAGATCTGCGTAACAGTCACAAATTTCGATTACACATAAATCTAACGAAACCGCATGAATACGCTTGCACCGACACCACAATTCATACACCGAAGTCTGGACATGCCTTTAAAAAGTTTCAAATTAGAATTAAATAATTTAAGATGGGTTAATAATTTTTAAATTAAATACAAATTATATTTTGTAAACATTAAATTATTTGGTAAAATCATATATACATTTTTATAATAATAAGACAAATATCAGATTCTCCACAAAAGACATTTTGACATAGTTAAAAGAATAAATATAGTTTAAAAAAACTAAAAAACACGCTTTTAATGCACATCAAACTAAAAAGTGAAAAATAATTATTAACATAAACTGAAAACAATAATGAACGAAAAATACTAGTATTATTGTGAAAAAAGTGTGGGGCGCTTTATGCCATATTTTTCGTATATCGAGCAACCCACGCCTTTTTTCACAATAATACTAGTATTTTTCGTTCATTATTGTTTTCAGTTTATGTTAATAATTATTTTTCACTTTTTTAGTTTGATGTGCTTTAAAAGCGTTTTTTAAACTATATTTATTTTTCACTTTTTAGTATTCTGGCGATCCTGATCAGGATAATGATATAAAGAGTCGGTTACAAACAAACAAACTCACAAACAAACATACAGGTGAAGCTAATAAAAGCGTGATAAAAATATCAGGTCAGGTAAAATATTAAATTATCATAAGAGAATCCAATTTAGTACGTGAAAGTATATATTTTCACATATTTTCGCTGTTTTAGTTTGGAACATTGTATCCACTTATACAGGATGTTTCAAAAAGTATTTGCCAAATTTTAAGGCATTATTTTTTGCGGAAAAATAAGTCGATAACTTCATATACAATTATGTCCTATACGGTTTCATTTACACAGGATTTGCAAATAAATTAAAAACGCTTAGAACTGGAAAATATCAAAAATTAAAAATAAACAATTATTTTCGTAATTGAGAGCGACAGCTTGTAAATTTTGTTTAATTTATAGCATACTACGAATATTGTTTTGGGTACATTTTTAATTTCTTTGCAAATCTTAGTAAGGTCCGAAATTAAGCAGTAAAACATTTCTTTAAATGTTTCTCCAAAATGGTACTTCGTACGGAAAAACGTAAGTGATAACTGTTATGTAGTTTTATTGAGTAATGTCTCAGGAGTTATCAAACTGAAAAAAATAAACAGTGCCGTGTCATATTTTTGTATAAAAATATAATTGATGTTGATCCTACGCACGCCACTGGTGGAACTAAAAAAATCTTATTGCACATAAAACCACCTACAAACATGTGCCAAAATTCAATAGATATACTACCTCTAAGTATTTTTAAAATTTTTCATAAAATTCTGTTTGTTTTTTGAAATGTTCTGTAAAATATTGTAGATGAATGTAATTCATCAATCAAACATCCGTAAATAATAGTCAATAATAATGCATATAAACTGATAATAAATAAGAGTCAATAATAACGATAACACCGGCACACAAAAAAAAGTTGTTTGTACATTTGACGCCACCTACCTCGCGACATGTATTTCGACCCGCTGAATTCGAATTTGAAGTTAGTTTGGATCGTACACCCTCAAATATCGAGTAAATTGAAAAAACCGTAAAAAATAGCGAAAATTGAGTGTTTCGGTAATAAAAAAAATTTTGTGGATCTAAACCAAGCCTAATTTTTATGTATTTCGATCCGCTGAATACGAATATAAAGTATATTTAGACCATAAGTAAATTGTAAGAAACCCTCGAAAATTGCTAAAAATGGCAAAAAATTGTGATTATGTTGATGAAAAAAATTTTGTAGACCCGGATCGAAGAGGATTTTTATGTAATTTGATCTGCTGAATCCGAATCTGAAATATATTTGGCCCATTAATCCCTCAAAATCTCAAAAAATCGCAAGAAACCGATAAAATAGCAAAAAATTGCAGTTGAAAAAATTGAAAAAAAAACCTATGAAACACGATTAAATACGTTTCTTGTATATTTTTATGCATAAAATACAAGTTTACAATCTGAAAATTTTTTTCATCAACATAATCACAATTTTTTGCCATTTTTAGCAATTTTCGAGGGTTTTTTACAATTTACTTAGATTTAAAACGGCTTATGGTCTAAATATACTTTAGATTAGTATTCAGCGGATCGAAATACATAAAAATTAGGCTTGGTTTAGATCCACAAAATTTTTTTTATTACCGAAACACCCAATTTTCGCTATTTTTTACGGTTTTTCAATTTACTCGATATTTGAGGGTGTACGGTCCAGACTGACTTCAAATTCGGATTCAGCGGGTCGAAATACATGTCGGGAGGTAGGTGGCGTCAAATTTACAAACACCTTTTTTTTTGTGTGCCGGTGTAATCTAAAAAACTATTTTTAAATAGTTACGCTCTAAAATAGCAATTATACATTGCTATAAATGAGTAGGTATCAAAACAAACTAATCCAGAGTGTACTAGCGGTGACATATTTGTCATAACAAGACAAATAATCTCTTTGTTCTATTTCAAACCAGGAAATGTCAAAAATGCGCATGGACAGTACCAGAGGGCGGCACTGCTTTCTTGCTTTTTCTTCATTAATACTACTCACTCATCCAACTTTTTGACACATTTATTGCAACAAGTATAATGGATTATTGCCTAATAAAATGTTGAAGAATAATATCAATGTAGTAAGAAGGATATTTTGGTTTCTCCTCCCTGGTATTGTCCATACACATTCTTGACATTTGCTGGCACAATTAGAACAACGAGATTATTTGTCTTATTATAATACGTATGTCACTGTTACTAGCAAAACTTTCATTAAAATTCATCAAGATAGAAACACAAGTAAAAATATTTGTTATTAGAATGAACCATGATTTGGTTGATCGACAGTTTTATCGACTGGGCGAAAAACATGTGAGAATTAATGATTAATAATGAGAATTAATTTGTTCAAATAGAACCTTACACACGACACAGCACCGGTAGATTCCCGGGCTTGTCTGCAAGGTTTTGTTTGAACAAATAGTAATCAATTTTCACCGGTATTTCGGGTATTTATTTGTTATACTTTAGTCATTATTATCATTGGAAGAAAATAAATTCTATCGTCTGCTGCCGTTAGTCCGAGTGATATTGTGTTTTGCAGCAAAATCATTTTTCGCTGATTTCAGAATGTATAACTTAATATAATATAAGGAAATAAGAAAATTCTCTTATATAAAAAAAAATCAGTAATGTTGTGCGAACTAAATATAGGAATACTAAATTTCATCAATACAAAATAAAAAATGGTGGAGAAATGACTACTCGTTAATGATAATGAGATATGCCAAAAAAGCTTTTTATATATACGCCACTTTTTATTGATGTATACAAAAATTACTGAATAAAATTAAAAAAAAAAACAGAATTTTATTTAACAACACTTATGAAAATCAGGTCTATCAAACAAATATACACGAAGAGAAGTATTTGTCAGAACACCCCGAGTTTATTCAACACATAAATCTAGAAACATTCGTCTTAGTATTAGAGCCAGCTTAGATTTCTTTCATTCTCTCAAAGAATTTGGCAAAAACCAAATCGGAGGGAGGTCATGGGTTAGGGGCGTTTAGGTCGGCCTAACAAAAAGGCAATTTTATGATGGACCCTTACACGTTGTGGGCATGACCAGATTTCGAATGTTTTATGTGGGAGGTACAAAAAGGCAGATTCTTTTTGTATTTAAATTAAAATCTTTTAGGAGCAAGAAAAGGACTAGATTTATGATGAAGAGTTTTATAATGTCTTCAACATGTTACCTTTATTGCTCTAGGCGTTGGAAAATATATAATATTTTATATAAAATGGATTATACAGGTAAAAAATTACTATAATTATGTGACGAAATTATAATATATTATCCCGAACAGAAAAAAATTTATTAAACATCCGAAAACAATTAACAGGGAAATTCATTTGGTAAATTTAAATATTAATTTCTTCTTCTGCCTTTTCCACTGCCTATGAAAAGCCATTGTAGGTATAATATATAATTTATAATTTTAAATGTGCGACATCTCTTATTTTTAATTTAAATATTTGCCCATTTTGAATCATTTCTTTTCATTAATTATTTTTCATTTATATTAAATACTCTTTTTACAGTTTAAAAGTAAATAACTTCATTTTTCATATTTTCTTCAGGGGAAGAAGTATGAATGTACTCGCACTAGATTCATAATCTAGTGCGAGGTTTATTACAACTGAATAATAATAATTTTAATAGCAACCATAATATTTCATTAGGCGTGGAGACTTTTAAGGTTGGGTGTCACGGTAAATGATCCTACATGTTATTTTATTTTGTATAATTTATTACAAAACAACTGAAGTTTCCGATATTAATAATACTTTACGCTGCATTGAAATGCTGAATTTTGTATAAATGACACTTTCAGTTATTGATACAAAATTCAAAATCTGCACTCGAAAAAGCAAACGCCTGATTTAAAAACTTTTCAGATAGTCGTTTATCCAAACATTGACAGAGTTTAGATACCCAGTGATTAATATGTCGATACAGAAAAATACATATAAATGTGAAAAAAAATAGCTTAATATTAATGACAGTAATTTTCAAAAAGAAGGAACAAAACTACAATAGGCAATAATTTTAAACATTCAACACCACAGGCAATACAACGTCTGTATTCCTAAAGTAACCTTATTCGGGAGACTACACATTTTGAATACAACACACCTAATATCCAAGTATGCTAGGATTACTTTCTGCTTTCGAAAAAATTCCAGCTCCTTGGCCGGGAATCGAACCCGGAACCTTGAGGTGATTCGAGTAGATTCAAACAAATTATTTAGGAATTATAAATATATACAGGGTCCTCGAGGAATGCCCGTGCCCGGAGCTAGCCAAACATCCACGCGCCAACTGGCGACGTAGCAATTGGAAGGGATGGATGAGGGACGACCCCGGGGTGAGATACAAATGACCATTCGACCTTGGAGTCATTCTTAATTAAGTGCGTTAATCCACCTGATATATATATATATGTGTATTTCTAAAATATGGGAGTATTAATAATTATATAAAAAATTTTACTATTCCATTATAAATTAAACAAAAACGCAATAATCCTTGGGTTAACAAAAGAGTCATGAAATTCTAAATAAATGTTTGCCAAACCAACGAATTGTTAATATGTTAATCTGTTAAGGTTATAAATTTTTTTTACTTGACAGTATATTTTCTAAAGTTGGACAACTAACCAATAAAATTTGTCAAAACAGTTGCGATTATTTAATTTTTTTTATGTTAACTGAGCGATCCAATATTCATAATTTTCCCAGGTGGTTTTGTTTTAACATCAATCCTCTTTGAAATTATCCCGTGGATATTATTTAATATATTTCATATTCTGAAATATTATCATTCCGTTATTTACTATAAAAACATACACGCTAGAATGAGGTCATAAAAATTTATCTCCGATAAAACCGTTACGGTTTTAAGATTCAAATACTGTGTTTATTATTTCTAAAGCTTTCTTACAGTATTTTCTAACGATATCTCCTCAAATATTTGTAGAACCTAAGGAAACATTAGGTAATTTCAGTAATTTAATATAATCCCCACTTGATTCAATTTAAGACCTGATAAACGGTTTATTTTCGTAAGATGCAGGAGAAAGTATCCAATAATCCCATGCTCAGAAAACAAAACTAACATTTTCCAATGAAACGGAACTTCTTGTTGATTTCCCATAAAAAATTCCCAGAAGTTTTAGCAATATACAAAGTAAACATACTCAGCGGTTTTGTACACAAAACATATGTGATCTCCATCCACATCCAGTATTTATTTAACCACTTCAAAAAGAAAATATACAAGACGAAAATATTTACGACAGCAATTCAAAGGGGGCATAAAGATGAACTGGAGATTTAAAAAATAAATAATGCATAGAGCAAATCTAGCTAATGTTGTGAAAATACAATAAATACATCTGTTTTGTTTCACGTGGCAGGTAGAAAAAAGGCACTTACACAGGTAGACGCCACATTTGACACCACAACAGTAATGAATGAGGAATTGAATTCTCTTCGAGCAACTTTCAGGATCACAGTGTGACATCTAAACTTTAATCTATTGAATGAATTATAATAACATAAGTTATAAAGGAGACAAAATTTTGCTTCAAGTTATTTGTAAATACTTAACTAGCATCAGTAAAAATTGCAAAAATGTTGCTACAAGGCATGTTTTGGAGAGAAAATAAGAGTCCTTGGGTCTACGTGCACCCCTCGCATTTTTTATTTGGTGATTCTGAACATACTTTTAGAGATGTTCTTAAGAAAATAACTGGTTTTGCTTCGAAAAATTCGGACGAGTTGCGAAATAAATGTCAACAATTTATCTCCATAAAATTGCCTTTATTTTTGTTCCTAGGTATAATTTGATATTATATAAGAATGGTTCTTGAGGAAAATGGCGATAAGTTTAATACACATTTTTAGTTTAAATTCAACAAAAACACTCCAAAACTGAATTTAAACACAAACAAAACGTAGTTAGTTTCTTCTCTTGTTTGTTTTCGTTCTCCTCTTTGGAGGCACTGTATTGTTGAAACAGCTCTACGAAATCATCTACATTTGATATCAATTTGTTCCTCTTCACTGTCTTGCAGATGTGGCTCTGTCTCATCAAGAATATGCGATAGCATTTCCTCTGGTGGGCAGCAAAACGATTCATCGCTTTCTAGCCAATTGTGATTGTTCCATGGCTTGGATTGTCCCATAGAATACTTTGTATTACTTAATGAGTCAGCAACAAATGCGTGCCTGGTATTTACTTTGTTTAATAAGCCCCTTAGGTGGTATTGAAGCGAAATACATTTTGATATCAACCCACAAAGACACATCTTTGCAACGTCATTTTGCTTGACGTGTTAAAGAAATCGTCGTAATACTATCGCATTTTGTTGACACGTACATAATACGTAAACCCCTCTAATCTCTAATGATATTATTAGTTGATCATCGCTATTCCAGTCACATCTTAGATCTTAAAACATACAAGATATTTTAAAGACTGAGGAAAAACAAGAAGCTTAAGGGGCCTAGTCGGGAAAAAGCTTCGGATAGCTGTGTCATTCTCTAGAAAGTTTTTATACATGTGCCGCTGAATAATTTTGCTCTTGACTATACCTTCACTGGACGTTTTATTCACCGACTTCATTGAGGTACGATTCCCGATAGAGGTAACACTTCCTTGCTCCATTTGTAGTGACAAAGATACTTATTTAGAAAATTCATTTTAACCAAATAGTACGGAATAAAAGTTTGAAACTTGCTGAGCATAATTATGAAGATTCATTCTAGAAGACATGTATGAGTTTTACCTCGAATTTTACCGATTGATATCATAATTCAGGAGCTAATCACGTTCAAATTTCACTTATATTTACAGTATAAATTTTCCCTACATAAAGTAAAAATTAATTAAAATATATATACATGTACCCTCTAGTACACTTTCAACTACTGATCCTCCAAATTTGGTGTAATTTGACCAAACCGTATGGAAGAAATAAATTTTGAAAAGTTACCTTACAAACACTGGTTTTATTAGCCCTCTTAAGGACTTTATCTTTCCCTTTCCCATTGAAAGCGTTTATCGAATTAATCAATACATGCATGTAAACCTAACAGTGTTTAACTAAACATTTTCCTGCTCCAATTTTTTAGGCTGTTGATTAACATTTGGAAGTTGATTGACATTTTGTTTTCATAGGTCATGAACATGTATTGTCTTCATCTTTCTCTTATAATATAGGTATATAAACAAAATTAGTTATTTTAAGTAAAACATTTTTATATAAGAAAATTTTTGATTTTGATTTATTTCACAAAAATTAAATATTTGATATTTTTCCAGGAAAGTGCTCATTTTGGGAGCCAGCTCCCCTACTATTAGACTTCACAGATTAACGATAGATACCTGTAAAAATTGAAATGGGTTACCCACTCATTTAAATTATTAAGGGTATACAAGAGGTCTTTAGTTGGGCAGGTAGATTGGTTCTATGTATAAAACCACGTGGATTATTCCATACTATTCAGTTCTACTAAACATAAATAAAGGTAAAATTTATACCCTTTAATGCATTGCAATAGGTCACATTTTAGAAAATTTAAGAAGAAAACACAATATTTAAGCAGTATTGATGAAAGCTGTTAGTATTTCTCTTATAATTGGTTATTGACTAAATATTTTCAAATCAAGTACTTTTTAAAACAAAGAGGTAATAGTGAGAGTGATGGCATTAGAAGGCATTTTTAATCATTCAAGTAAATAACCGTAATTGTCATATTTAATTTCTCTCATTTTACCTTTTTAAAGAATCCAAAACAGGCCTTTAAAAAATATGGAAATAGATCTATATCTACAACACAAAATATCATAGGGTGAAAACAAAAAAATACCACTCAAATTTGTTTTGTTCAGTAATGGTTTCTGATCGTATCAACATATAATCATCAAACTTTCATTTAAATTCTTCTACCCATATACGGCCAAACCATATCAATAGGCTCCATCCGGACAAGCTATTTAAGTGAAAAATTTGCTTTGCTTTTTATCTTTTTTTTCTAGAATGCATATATTAAGTTTAAAAGGTTAATGCATTCTCTTCTTATCGATGAATATTGTATATGCTAGTGAAAATTTACCATATTACTACTTTTTATCTCTTGGATGAGACCTACGCACCAATAATAATATCTCGAAAACATGGGTGAGGTACCTACGTTTAAAATAGCAACATCATGTTGTGTATTTTGTTCTTCTACAAATACGAATTAGCATGAAGTTAATTTTTATGTTGTGAAACTAGATGTATAGTAATCTGAGATAAAATAAAAAATCGACCCGATCGTTAGATTTTATGTACATCGTTAACAAAAATATATAACTTAAGGAGTATGAACATAGCGGCGCCACGTCCGAATAGTTTCATTTGATTAACAACTACTTGATTTCCTTTTAAGGAATGATTACAAAAACATTTCGATAATAAATTATTAGAAACTTACGTCGGATTAAGAGTTGTAGGATATCTAATAAATTACGAAATTTTACTGTTTATGACTACTATAATGTTTATTGACCTGAACTATTTTTGTTAGAGTTCAGAAAAACGAAATACATTTTGATCCATTGCTAGTTACCATACCATCTGAAAACTTTCGTCCTCACAGAAAAGAAAAATAAGGCGACACATAAATTGGTGAAACTCATGTTTGTTATTTCCGAGGTTATTTCATTTGTTTTGCCAAGGCTTGATATAGTAATATGTTTTTTTGTAAAGGCAAATACAAAAAAGTTTGGGTTCCGTGGACCTCCTTTCAGCTGACCAATTTTGCTCATCACCGAATTTATCATTGTCTTTGGCCTTTAGAATATGTGCAAATTTGAAAGCGTTTTCTCAAAAACTATAGCTGCTACCGCAGTACTACAGACATGCGGACAGATTTTTTTTCCATAAAGTGATGTTTTTTCATTATAATTCGTCGAGATTCGCCCAGAAATGCAATAAAAAATTTTAATTTTTTTCCCGAAATTGTACCTTTTTTATTCTTTCATTCGTTATGTCACTTCTGGTGGTACCACATTCACCAAATTTAATGTCACCTAAAATTTTGTTGAAAATCTGAACTGTCTAATTTAGGAAGTCTCCCATTAGTATTTTTTGAGCTATCTCGGATACACACATACACACATCCACACACACACACACACGCACACGCACACGCACACCCACACGCACACGCACACGCACACACACACGCATCGACAGACATCATTCGGAAAACAGTCAGAATGGATTCAGGAGGGTTCAGAACTTATATATCAATCAAAATCTCGATGTCGAAAAAAGTCTTCCTTATTTTAGATATAAGGTCTTCCTTATTTTAGATATAAGGAAGTAAAAAACATTCCTACGGCACTCCATTACAGAGTTACAGGCCCTTAATATTATGAGCTGAAAATGTTTTTTTCTACGATCGTGCAAAAAGTTAATACTTTTAACACTATTTACAGCGCCAAACGTTTTACTTTATGCACTAGTGCAAAAAAAGAACTCTGCACTTGTGCAAAAAGTACTTTGATATTTTATTGATTAGGAGTTTGATCTAAAATATATAACATTTTTTTCTTGTAAGTATACGTATGAACGTGGTAACTATACTATTAAATATTCCTCAAAATTTTATTGTGTGGTATTACAAAGACATATGTAGGTATTATTTAATTACAATTTTACTCTAATTTTGATCGTCCAAGTCTGTTGTTACTAACGAAATTTTATTCATAGTTTGAAAACTGTTAAAAATGTTGAAAAAACTATTTAATTCGATCGTACAAAAAATGTTGTGTGCAAGATACGCAAAAAGTATATTTGTTGCACTCTCGACATCGTCTCGAGCTGTAAATTCATGCTTTGTGCAACAAATATACACTTTTTGCACTAGTAGTTATTTGTGTATAACTATTTTATTAATAACTTTTTACGTTATTGAAATCAAATTTGATAGTGGTTCATTGTAAATGAAAATAGCATAATTTACTAGATATTTTCGACATTTCGATTAATGATTACTGATTCCTTTCCCTCAAAAAAATTGGTGGAGGCATTACTCGGTCTGCTTTGCCGAATGAAAGCGTATTTTTCTCTAAAACTGTTGATTTTATCGAAATCAACCATCACTTTTTAAAAAAGTTTAGGAAATCTAGTTCTGTTAATTGCAGTTCCAAAATGCGAGTATCACTTCTCAAAATTTTGGATTGTTATCTCTTAGGGATAGTCCGTTTCTGACTTCATAGGAGGCAAATGGACTTACTTACGGAGCTGAATTTACAATGTAAACCAAAATGTGGTTAAATTTCAAATTATAGTTAAAAAATTATTAATAAAAAACTATTTTCAGCCCGTAAAGGTAAGGGCCTGCAACTCAGTAAAGGAAAGCCACTGAAAAATTTTAAATTTTCAGTATGTATGTATAGCCACGATTATGAACAAATTAAGTGAGCTAATACTTGTTGCAGTGCTTTATAAAAGGCTGACTTAATTTTTCATTTGTTTTTTTAGTTTGGTTTCCTTCTTGATCCAACGTTGAGGTCAAAATATCATCTCTAATTAACATTTTTCATTGAAAGATACTTATTGTTATATAATTTTAATTGTCGACAGTTGTACTACAAGAAAATTAATTCTTTTTAATTATTAAGAAATATAGTAAAGGACCAGAAAATGTGATCTTGTGAAGGGCTTAATGACAAATCTACCAGAGTGAGAATTTTAAAAAAAATGTTAAATCATTTTTTTATTTTAAATGTCTAAAGAAAACATTCTGTATGTAATATTGCATTTTTTGCTATTTTTTTTGATTATTTGATTATTTGCAATATTTTACAAATACATCTTTAAAAGTTCAAAAAAAAAACACGTTTCAATTCGACCCGTAATTACGGAGATATCGAGGTAGTTCTATCTAATGTGAAACACTTATACAGTGCGTTCACAATAAAAGGAATAAATTCAATATAATCTAAACAACGTGGTTTTACTAAAAACGCTTGGACACGTCGATTTGCATTTTTGAATTGGCATATTTTGAGTCAAACGGCAAGTTAGTGTCACTTACGGTTTTTCCCTCAATTGTCGGCAATCGAATTATTGGGCCTTATTTCTTTGAAGGAACACTAAACGGAGAACGCTATTTAAAGTTTCCTCAATTCGAACTTATTCCTGATTTAGCTGTTCTCTTTCCCAACCCTCAGGACCCTGTCGTACCAAATGATATAATTTGGTTTCAACAAGACGGGGCACCTCCCCACTATGCGATCGCTGTTCGTCAATTTCTAGATGCAACCTTCCCCAATAGATGGATTGGTAAGAGGGGACCTATTGAGTGGCCGCCGGGGTTACCTGATCATAACCCCTTTAGATTTCTTATGGGGTTATTTAAAATCCAAAGTCTATGTGAACCAACTTAACAACCTTAATGACTTAAAAGAAAGAATACCTTAGGAAATCCGACTAATCTCACCACAATGTCCAACGAGAAACAATTATTCGAATTCAAAAATGTATTGAAGTAAACGGGCAACACATTGAACATGCATTAACTTTTTTAGACATTTAGTGCAGTAAATTTGTAAATAATACAAAATATATTCATAATAAAAACGTATTTACTACATCTTTGGAAACGTCTTTTTATCGTCCATACAAATCCGTACAAAAATTAAGGGTGTTATATTTAAAATAATAAAGTTGATGTCACTTCCGGAAAAACCGGAAGTGACATTGAATTGCCGTATGACTCAAAATGTGCCAATTCAAAATTGCAAATCAACGTGTCTGAGCGTTTTTGGCAAAACCACGTTGGTCAGATTATATTGAATTTATTCTTTTCATTGTCAACGCACTGTATACCTATACCAGAATAAATTCTGTTTCATAAAATTTGTTTCTGCAGCAAGTTTTAAGACATTGTTTTAGAAATTCAAGCCCAGTTTCATAAAATTTTTGTCTCCAGTGTGTCAACGGCAGGTAGTAAGTTTATGAAACTATATTCTACTCAGTTCCAGAAAATGTGGTTAACAAGGCCGAACCGGATGTAGTGTAATTTATATTTGGTACAAAAACTGTTCTTTTAAAGAATTAATAAATAGGTACTTAGATACTCTGAAACCAAGAAAAGATTAAATATAATTGAAAACGTGAGGAATAGCAGAAAAGAAGGTCTGGTAGGTATTATCCGAGGTATTATCTTTTTTGTGCTAAATTTTTGTCAAAGCGGAAGCAGTGCATTTTCTATTTGGTACCAAAACTGTTCATTTTAAATAGGCTTAAAACAGGGTACTTTTGAAATCAAACTAAAAACGTGACAAACGGTGAAATATGTAAGGGTGGAACTAATCTTTATTT
The DNA here is from genome assembly GCA_029963845.1 of Rhamnusium bicolor. Taxonomy (NCBI): domain Eukaryota; kingdom Metazoa; phylum Arthropoda; class Insecta; order Coleoptera; family Cerambycidae; genus Rhamnusium; species Rhamnusium bicolor. The sequence continues at coordinate 541,259 of JANEYF010003387.1, read as the reverse complement.
CCGTGCTTAACTTATTATCATCATTTAATTCAGTATAATTCTGAGGTCAATATTTATAGTGTTTTTTTACTTATATTTTGTCATTCCTTTTATATGTCAAAATGACATGATTCTCTCGAACATTGTGTCTGCTTATGAGCTTACTTCCGTTTGCATTGATACTATTAAGCTGCATACATCAAATAACAAAATTTCGAGAAAATAGTGCGTGTGAGTGTGGGTGTGTGTGTGTGTGTGTTTCCGCGATAACTCAAAAACTACTAATGGGAGACTTACCAAATTTGGCACTTAAGATTGTCAACAACATTTTAGGTGACACATTAAATTTGGTGAATGTGGTATCACCAGAAGACAATTTTGGGGAAAAAAATTAAAAATTTTTATTCCATTTTTGGACGAATCTCGACGAATTATAATGAAAAAACAACTTTATGGAAAAATCTGTCTGCATGTTTGTAGTATCGCGATAGCAGCCACAGTTTTTGAGAAAAGGCTTTCAAATTTGGTACACAAGTTCTAAAGGCCAAAAACAATAATAAATTCAATGATGAGCAACATTGGTCAGCTGAAAGGAGTGTTGACCTCCTTTCAGCTGACCCAAACTTTTTGTATTTGTTTTTACAAAAATAATATATTCTTGATGAAAGATTATAAATCATGACTACAATATCAACCCAATAAAATATATTTTCCAAGTACTTAAATAAAGCTGATGTAAACTGAAATTTTTTACACATTTGACCTTATAAAATAGGGTTAGGATAAATTTAACAGTTTGACATTTGAAATGTCTAATTTAGTTACAAAAATCTCGATGTTAATAAGAAGAAATTATTAAAATATATGACATGAATTATTATTGACAGTATCGAATGACGCTGATAATTAATTATTTAAAAATTTTAATGAAACATTTCAAGGTACGCTATTAAAATTTAATTGAGGAAAGTGAAGAATTAAATAGAATGATTTTTTTACATCAAGATGATACTGGTATAAGAATGTTATGAGCTGGCCACATCAGATATTTTTAATATTAGGTTCAACCATATTCTACGAGTACAACGATGAACTTTTGCGATAATTAACACCAAACTAGTGATAAAATTTCGATAAGAATATGAAACTATCAGTTCAGCAAAAATGAAAAGGATAAAAAATTTGAGGAAACAATAAAAAACATTGAGGTACACATGCACAAAGTAGTATTTTTTAAGATGCTACTTTTGCCATTTTTTTTATAATTGCAACTCAAATAAAATTTAAAATATTGGCTTATAAAAAAAAACTCTAGATGTTATTTCGGCCTCGGATGTACATGATTATATTTCTATAAATAAATTTATTTTTTTTGTTGCTAGACTTGTTGCATATTGTACAGTAATTATGAAGAGAAACCGAGACTTTATTGTAATGATCCCTATAATTAAAAACCGGTCTCTTTACCATCTGAATAACTTTATTTTTCATCTATTTTCAGAAAACACATATATACGAATTAAAGGATAGATCCTGAGGCAAGTTGCTGCAGTTTTATGCAGTTGTATCGTCAAGGCCACCGCGATATTTGCAGAAGAAAATAGACAACTAAATTATTTAAGAAATAAACAAGACTGGACAATTAACAAACTTAATTAATTCTTCCTTATTCCTGTCATAAAATGAAAGAAACCCTGTTGTTTTTCAGGGAAAAACGTGAAAAAGACGAACAACTTAAAATATAAAAGAAATGATTTATCGAAAGGAATAACAACTGTTTTCAATAAACTATAAACAAGAATTACTAAAATCTTCTAAAATTTCGGCTTTTGCAGACTATTGCAACTGACATACCCCATAAGTATGTATGTTCAACAATGATTCCAAAGTATACTGCCAGCTGCAGGCATCATTTATGCTAATTTACAACTGTATCATTTGTTGACATTGAAAATATCATTCCCACGTTAACAAAAACTCAGTGGACACAATTTGAAGAAAGAATATATCTAGTATGTATGCGAAAGAATACTTGCACATGAAAATAGCGATTCGAAAACAGAATTTAAGTCGAAAACTTTCGGGGTACAATTTTAAGATTCCCAAAATGCTGCAAATCAAAGTAAAACGGGAATTATAAAAGAGCTTTGTAATTTATAATCGACTTTTACTCGGACTTTTATAATACGAGTATATAATTTTAGAGCAACAAAAAATAATCTTGTCATTATTTACATCTGTAAAATAATATTTGTATTCAATGCACTCAAGCTCATGTTACAATTAAAATTCTACTCATGTATGTAAAAGAAAAAAATCGAAAACAGGCATCGGCATCAAATTTCACGGAATTTATATGTAATTTATTTTATTTCTAGTTATTTACTATCCAATTAACACAAATTGGAATATATTACTCTAAATCTAAATTTAGGACGGTAATTACCCAAATTATGTATTCTATTTCCAACACCATTTATTGTGATCTTTTAAGTCTACCCTTACATCCAACTAATTTACAAAAAAAGGAACATTAATACAAAATTCTTGAATTGCCCACCTGTCGCAAAATTTAGGCAATCGCCTTCCATAAACGCGAACATGTGTTCTCAATTATCCAAATAACCAGCGTTATAAATCGAAAAACCCTTGCCGCACAAATTTTTATTGAGAAAAACAAGAAAAACCACTCGTTTCATAAAGCACCATAATTAGAATACACACAGTCTACTGCTACCACAAAAACAAATAAAATGCACACAGAAGCTCGGACCAACGCACTAGACACGTTCACTGGGAATGACCGACCGATTCTTGTACGCGGTACACTGCGATGTGCATCTCGATTGGTCATCCGAGAGTAGAGGTCTTTGTGCAACAATGGGTCAGCCGATGGTATGCCGTGGCGCAGGACGAACCTGAAAAACGCTCAAGCGACCTCGGCAACAACTGCAGGGACGATCCGATGGAGACTGCACAGCACAGAACACACACCGGTTTGTTGCCAGAGATTGCTGAGAAGTTACGCTCGGTCGCGCCTGTTTGTCACAAGTACACTCAAAGATCGGGGTCCAACTACTTCTCAGCCATACGATAGTAGTAGGCCGCAAGATCTATGGGTAGTGTTGAATTTTGGCAATTTGTATCGGTCGTAGTTTCCATTTGTTAAAAAAAATCTTACCTGATGCGAAATAGTTTAAAGCAATTTAACTTATAAAATATATGACTATTTCCTGAAATAGCAGCAGAACGTTGTCTACTGAAAATACTATATAAAAAATGTAAAGTCGGCCTTGGTAGTGACTTAGTGGGGTGAGAGGGAAGTAGCATATTTTAATTATGGTTAAGTTAGACAGTGGCTTAATATCCAAAGAAGGCGAGAAGAAACATTATAGGATGCCAGAAATAAATAACTATAGACAATATTATGGTTAATATGTTTATACAAGGTGCATCATAAAAATGAGTCACACTTCAAAATGTTGCAAGTTACGTACAAATAATTTTATAAGTAAAACAACTGCACATCATTGAAGAGCATGACAAAGCATTATATTTTTTAAAAATAACATCTGCATGGTGATTTCCTCTTCTTCCCGTATATTATTCTTGAGCTCCTGGATAGTATGTGGACGATTGATGTAAATCTTGGACTTTAGATTGACCCACAAAAAGAAATCACAAGCTGTAAGATAAGAGGACGTGGCAAGCTACGGCAAATCATCATTCCGGAACAATAAATGATGCAGAAACAAACATCCATAGAAGCTCTTGTGGTATGAACTGTGGTTCCATCCTATTGAAACCATGTCAGCGGGATTTTGAGGTAAATGATGCAATTCTGGTACTAAAAATATCTCCACCATATTGACATATCGAGCTGCGCAACCCCATTGTCATCCTCGAAAAAATGAGGCGTAATGATGTCAAAGGACGAATCTGCACATCAAACAGTTACTTTAATGTTATGAGTGGCTGTTGGTGAATTTGTTTTGGATTCTCATTAGACCAGTAACAATAATGAAAATGTACTTCGTCGGACATCCACACATTGTTGATAAAGTCAAGTCTATCCGAGGTCTATCATTTAACAAGTCACAAAACTTCTGACAAAAACATTCACGGTTAATAAAATTATTTCGTAATTCCTGGAGAATCTGCATCTCAATTAATGTTTAAATGAGTACGTACCGTAGGTGGTCTTACTGAAAACTTTTTCTTATAAATATGCTGAAGAACTCTCTCGAAAGTTCTTAACCCATAAATTAATAGCACGACATCGAACAGGTCTATTTCGGTCAATGTTCAAGTGCCGTCTAAATGATCGTTGAGTATGTGTTAAGATCCATTTTTGAAATATTGTTCAATAATGAACGCACGATGTTGATAATTCCAGACGTGATTACTAATGCTTTGGTGGCAGTTATTATCTAGATAAATCGAAGGCGTTTATAAAATACCCTTTGAAATCAAGAACTACGAAACTTTTAGAGTTAAACAGGGCAAACCTGAAAACCCTAACAGGTCTATATATTGGGCACTGTCGATTAAACTATCATCTGCATAAACTCGATCTGGCGGAAAATGCCGAATACTGCCTAAGCCTGGAGGATGATGACAAGGCATACCACGTTATATGCACCAGTCCCGCTGTGGAGAGGATCCGATTATCAATATTTGGCAAAGAGCAATTGCTGCTAGAGGATTTGAACACACTCTCACCCAATAAAGTTATTAGTTTCATTAAGAGACTAAACTTATTTGGTCAAATATAAGTAGGAGTGAGCCACAATAAGCCTGCTAATGGAAGCAATGGAGGGTGTAATAAGGACCCACTCACAAGAACCTAAACCTAAACTATCTAGATAATAAAAATGCTTTTTATTCTCTTCAATGATGTACAGGGTAATAATTTTAAGTGCCTCACTCGATTTTATTGCTTTATTTTTCATCTAGGAAAAAATTCAAAAACTGTATTTATGTATTTTTCCTGAGGTAATCAAAATCGAAAAGAAAACAACAATTGAACCTCAAATGAAAAAGTTATAGCCAAAAAAACAGAAAAACGCAAAAATTAACACCCTATAATATATTAATGCTGAAATGAACATATGATATTCCACTGATTATAAATGCTCATCACATTCATATTTCCACTTCCGGTTTAACCGGAAATTACTTAAACTTTTTTATTTTAAGTGACACCCTGTGTATTTAGCTCAATTTAATAAGATATTGGAGTTTAAATTTAAAATAACACCAATATGTCTTTTAAAATAAGGTCATCCACGAAAACAAAGAAAAATGTTTAAATGTTTTATTTATTGCAAAAATTAAAGTAATTCTGTATATTTTGTTTACAATAAATGTTCAAAAACATTACTATTTTGTGCAAACGGAGCCAAAGGCGTATGATTAAATTAAAAATTCAACAACGAGTACAATTATTATTACGACTCAATTATTTTAAGCAGATGCAGAAAGAATTTGGTTAAACGCCTTCACCGCTGTTTGCATCAAAATGGTAATGTTTTGAATATTTGTTGTAATTAAATTCTATGAAATGACTTTAGTTTGTGAAATGAAATAAATAAATAATTTAAAACTTTTTATTTGATTTCAAAGACAAAATTGTTAATGATGGTATATTATATTATATTTCTGAATTCAGAACGAAATGTTCTTTAAATTGAGTTGAATATACAGGGTGTATCACTTAAAATAAAAAAGTTGAAGTAATTTCCTTTAAACCGGAAGCGAGAAATATGACTGTGATACACATTTATAATCTTTGGAAAATCATATCTTCATTTTAGTATAACATCTGATAGTTTTTTTTATCCCCAAAAAAAAAACTATCAGATATTATTTGATATTAACGGTCAAGAAAAGAAAATTATATATAAGTATTAATATATGTACATGGTGCTAATTTTCGTATTTTTTAAGTTTATCGTCCATAATTGTATTATTTGACATTCAATTGTTCTTTTCTTTTCGAATTTGGTTTCCTCAGAAAAAAATACATAAGTACGGTTTTGTAATTTTTTTCTAAATGAAAAAATAAAGCAACGAAATCGAGTTAGGCATTTAAAATGATCCCCCTGTACAGTTGTTTTACTAATAAAATTATTTTCACTTAACTTGCAACATTTGCTACTCATTTTTATACTGCACCTTATATTATCCGCTATTTTGAACTGCATAAGACATGCTGACATTTTAACGGCATAAAAATTGCGCATGAATTTGAGGACAAGGGAGGGATGTCTATGATACCTGAATAAAGTCGTACATACAAATCTGCGACACTTTTTGTTAGACACTTGTCAAAACAGCAGCCGTAATATATACAAATATTATAAAACTGAGGACAAGTTTTCTAAATAAAATGTTGCTCTAACCAACATGATTTATTGAATTAATTAAACTTTATTTTTCTATGGACTATTATAGTATATGTTTTGGTCTAAAATGTTTTTGCCGGTATAAGAACGGTTTCTAACCACTTACAAAAAATTAAAACTAAATGATTACAAATAAAGAAGTAATTGTGGTGTTATTTTTTGTAATTTTTTTCTTCAACGTTAAGAAGTAAAAAGAATATTATATAATCACATTTCCCATTTACTAGTTTTTGGAATTATTTCAGAATAGTCATCAAATATAATTAGTTCTTATGTAATATGTAAATTCTGTGTAGAATTTGTAGCAATAATAAATATTTTAAAGCAGATAATGGAAAAGAAATAATAACGGCTGCAAGTTATAAAAATGGTGAATGCGACGGGGAGGATGATAAGTTGCCGTCATTGTTCTTTCAGGCATTATATTGTACCGCCACCGTACACAACAGCCTGCAACTGCAGCCGATAATAGAAGAAATTTTAAAAATATTTCCAAAATATGTGAATGTCAAGTTGTGTTAATATTTACTTGTGTATGTTAAAAAATTAATATAATATGGAAAATTTCATCTAAAAACAATGCTTCTTCCATGTATGTTTTCAAAAGTCGAAAACGACCGACGCCGACGTTTCCTATGTACCTAGTCAAAGAAACTATCCAGGAAACGTATTATTGAAAACAAAGTTTTAAGGTATTAAATAAATAACATTTCTGTTATTTTCAATGGCTTGTAACGGTCCGTTTTTGTAAGATAAATAATTTGGACCACATTCCTTATAAATTAGATCGAATGGTTATAGATTAAGTACCAAATTCGATTAAAATAATTTCATTAAACCCTATTGTACTACTCATGTAGTGCACCGCTACTGTGCAAAAAACTGTTTACTAAGAAATTTCATCGCGCGCGGTGCAGCAAAAGGAAGAATTTTCGGTGAGTGCTTTTAGCGGTAGAGGCGAAGAGGCAGACCAATTGGAGACATGGTGAAGTAAGTAGGTATGTGTGTTACCTTGAATTTGCCTGGAACTACGTTAGTGAACTAAGAAGTTATGAAGTAGCCGAGTTGGTGTGATAAGGGAACGGCTCCTGACCGTGCTCTTGGCCCAAGAGCTTCAAGTAAGATTGTTTCAGTATAATCATGTATAGGCGAAGGTCTGTAAATTTAGCAAAACAGCAAAACGTTTTCCTCGAACCCTAGGCACCGCGATTACTTTGTGATCAAATTCTGAGTGCCCCGCGAGTGAACAATAAATTGTCGACTTATTGTAAAAACTTGCAAATCCGCCAGGTGCCTTTACACTAACTTTATTTAACGTGCTGCATATTTATTTGTGGTTCATTAGCAATAACAATTAATTGAGTTGGATTGACATTCTCTTATGATTTGAGTTGGCAATTGCTGTATAGATCTTTGTTTTTCGATTCATTTAGTCTTAAATTTATTTGATATATCTAGTTAACTACTCGGCTTCCCCGCCCAGAGAAGAGAGTCATACACATTGCTATTTTGTATAAATTTATTTTGCTATTAGTTTTTTGTTTTATTCACTCAAATTTGATTTAACTATTTTAATACCCCATTATAGGTTTTATAACCTACATCAAAATATTGTTATCCTCTACAACTTTTGTTTGAAGCATTTTTTGCAGCGAAAATATACAGTCGGAGCAAAAAAGCAAAAAATTGCTGCCGTTCTCCCAGATGGTGGTAACAGATCAACATGAACTTTTTACAAGTTTTGAGATGTACAAGGATAAACACATATTTGTCATAAAACTAATGAGTCTTTTAAATAGTGTGAGCTCACCCGAATCATCCATTTATTGACTGTACTTATAAGTATAATTTTTTCATATGAAAACAAAGTTTCTTAGATACTAAATGGCTCATATCTCCGTTATTTACTGTTCACGGTTTAATAACCTAAATTAAAACATCAGTTTTTTTGTCCTTTACAACTCATACCTAAAGCATTTTTGGCAGTGGTAATGTATAGTTGAACCTGTAGTAGCAAAATATCAAAATTGGCGTCATTATCCCAGATGGTGGCAATAACACAACTTGAATATTTAACAAATCTTAAGATACATAGGATTGCTACATCTTTGCCACAAGTTGCACGTGTCTGTTAAGTAGGTGTGAGTTCGCCCGTTTTATCCGCTTACTTACTGTGCTATATGTACAAGTTTTTCTAATTTTCTCTGTTAAAATCGCGTTACCGGCCCAACCAACCAATGAGAAAACGTCAGTATTTGATTTCACACTTACTTAAATAGCTATTACTATTCATCGTCACCATATGGTGGCAATTATCTATATTTAAAGTTATGATTTATAATTTTCAAGTAAATTGCTCTCTGCACAGCACCAACGCCAATAAATATAATGTTGAATTTATGTATATTACGAGTTCATCCTCGATGAAAATGAATATACATAAAATTCGTAGAGACTAGCGCGCACCCACAAGACACAATGGAAATCGTTAGAATACAATATCATCATGTTTATCATATTCCTCCTAAAATGGATGTAAGAACATTTAAAATTTCCACTTAATGTAACAATCTCTGATTCATACGGTAGGTTTATGTCATTATCATTACTATTTCTTATTCAGGATTTAGGCGGAACGGATTCGATTAAAGGTTCATTTTCATTAGTAATGAATGATGATCGCTTGTACATGTAATAACGATACGTCAGAGGGTGCAGATTCATTCAATTAAATATTTAACAATAAATTATTGTGCCGTTAATTTAATTAACAGTTTGCTCATTCATTCAAAAATAAATAAACTACAGTTGAGTTAACAAACATTTTTCTTCAGTTCACTGCAGACATTAAGTATAATCAGATTTTATTATTTTGAAAAAAAAAGGTGAAAGTAGACTGAACTGATATTGTACATTCTTTGAAAAAAATTACCAGTAAGCAAAATAATTATTTTTGACTGAGATTTAATTCGACTTTAACTTCAAACTTATCTCTTTATTTATTGAAAAAGTAAATGTTGTGACCCCAAACAACTTTCTTTAATAAAATTTTTTGATAAAAAATGCCTTGATATTCTGAACTTTCGTGGTTTCGTTATTTTTTTTAATATAATAGGGCCAAGCTTCACATGTAATTATATTAAAATCTATGAAACGGATACATTTTTCAGAAAAACACAAACAAAAATTTTTGGAAACGATAAAGAAGAGTTGAGTTGTTCCCATCAAGTGGAACACACTGTATTAACTAGGTCTCTCACCCGACCGATAGTGTATAAATCCACTATTTTATTAGCGACGTTTCTAATAAATTAATAATATATTTATTTTTCAATTATGTTACATAACATAAATATTATAGACAACACAAATAACTGCAGAAAATGTCAATAAGATAATATGTAAATTTCAAATAATAATATACAATAAACATATGCAATATAGTCATACAAAGAAAAAAATTATAAAATGACACTAACAATTTAATATACTTATATTTCATAATTAGTGGACAAACTTAAAATGTCAATTCAGGACCTCAAAAGAAGAAAAAGTGTCCTATGGAGGTATGTCAGGAAACGCTTTCTTAACCCATAAAGTACGACGCGAGGTCCTTCAGGGACCCCAGGTTCACATTTTGCAAATTATTTTTCAAAATATTATTTACTGCGTTCTCTGTTTCTAGGTACCTGATTTTCTGTCTTTGATAAATAGTATAATCTATATTTGAGCATTTTTGAGACTGAATTTTTTTACAAAAATAATAATTAGTTGTCTGCAGTGCTTCAAAGGCCCCGCGACGTCTTTTATGTTTCAAATTTATTAATCTGTAAAAATTCATTTCAGATGTATAATATAACTATAGAAGAGATATATTTGTAAATTAAAATATCCAAACGCGACAAAAATATGTTAAGCCAAAAAAGAACTCCAAGACTTAGCTTCCCGTTTCTATGAGGATAGTGATATCAATGAACTAAATGTGAGTGACGACGAAGATCGCGATCCCAATTTGGTTGATGAATATGATAGCACATCAGAAATAGAAGACAATTATGAACAAGAGATTGCGGAAGATGAATATGAGCTTCTTAAGAACGAAGAGGAAAAAGGAGACGAACCAACAAGAGAAAGAAATAAAGTGGAAGGTGGCAATCAGAAACAGTATGTAGCAAAATCGGGGCGTATTTGGAGCTGTGAACATCAAGGCCCTTCCCGCCGTCCATTGGACCAACAATATATACAAATTCAGCGAATGAAATATTTGATGTGGTCAACCTTTTCCTGACTACAGACATGAAAGAAAAAATATGTAAACACACGAATGGTGGCAATCCGTATTTATAAAATATACAACAAGGCACACGCTAATCAACAGAAAACCTGGAAAAACGTTGATATCGTAGAGCTCGATGCATTTATTGGTGTTTAAATTTCTGCAGGAGCTGTTCGCTGCCGAAAAGAAAATGTAAAAGAAATCACCGATGAATCCATACGTCGCAATATATTTACAGCGTCCATGCCCTGAGATAGATTTATTATGATCAGTAAATTCATAAGATTTGATGACAAAAATACGAGACAGGAGAGAAGGCAAACAGATCAATTAGCTGCATTTAGAGAAATATCGGATGCCTTTGTAACTAACTGCAAGAAAGCCTTTATTCTCCACAAAACGGTGACAGTAGACGAACAACTAGTTGCTTTTCGCCGCAAATGCCCATTTAAGCAGTATATGAGTTCTAAACCTGCTAAATACGGTGTAAAGATTTGGGCATCTGCAGACTTTGAGACTACTTACCTTCATAATCTCCAGGTTTACACCGGTAAACAACCTGGCAGTCAACCAGAAAAAAATCAAGGTTTTCGCGTAGTTTGTGATTTGGTTTCACTTCTATTTGGTACTGGTCGTGGTGTTACAACCGACAATTTCTTTACGTTGACATCTTTAGCTGAATTTTTTACTGTCAAAAAATATGATTCTACTTGGAACCGTACGGAAAAACAAACCGAACGCCCCTAAGGAACTGAATGTCACGAAAGGAAGAGAAGTTTACTCGTCAGAGTTTGTGGTTTTGGAACAAATTACCATGGTAACTTATACACCGAAAAATAAAAACAAATTGGTTCATGTTTTATCTACTCAGCATGCAGATCCATCTATTGCTGAAGACGAGTCAAAGAAACCCCACATTATATTACATTATAACGCCACTAAAGGGGCTGTTGATAATACTGATAAGCTCATACGTGAATATACGTGCGCCTGTCGCCGTCTTACCCCCGCTGGCCTTTTCGTTTATTCATGAACCTTATTAACAGTGCCGCATTGAATAGCTTTATCATATATGTTGCCAAAAAACTTGATTGTAAGAAAAAATCGTCACCAAGAAAATTGTTCCTGCAATATTTAGGCAAACAGTTAGCTAACCTAATATGAAAAGTCGAATTCCGGACCTGAAGAACAATCCCGGTGTATACAGAGCAATAGTTGCATGCGGAGTAAGCAGTCCAATACAAGCCAAAGTGCCTATTCCACAAAATGAGAAAAAACGAAAAAAGGTGCCACTTATGTCCAAGATCAAACGACAAGAAAATTAACATAAAGTGCGACGAGCACAAGCAATTTATATGTATAAACCACAGGTGTATGTATTCCACCGTAAGGTGTACATCTCATCTGCAAGAAGGCGAATAATTTTGTACTTTTGGTTTGTTTTTATTTTTGTGTTTCATATTTCTAAAATATGTTCATCATTTGTTCGTTTGTTACTAAAATATACATTGTTTAAAATATTGTTGTTTTTATTTGTCAAACCTTTAGGTCTAAAGTAGCTCTTAAAATATTTTGGGGTCCCTGAGAGATTCCCGTCGTCCTTTATGAAGGTATACACAGCGTAGTAATTTAAGGGTTAAAGAGTTACGCCCCTCTAAAGAAGGAGGTTAAAATTAGTTTTTTAATTTTTCTTTTAAAATTTGGAGAAAGATAATAAAATGAATTTTAGCAGTGATTTTCTATTAATAGGAACGGTTCTTAGGGATATTTTTTATCATCTCTTATCAGTAAAATGGGTGAAATTGGTAACCCCCATATTATTTTTATTAGAACTTTTTACTAGTTATTTTCCATTTTATTAAATATTGCAATTTCCAAATAGCCGAACCGTGTGGATTGAAATTATTTTATTTTTTTTATTCAATAACTATCAGTTAAATGAAAAAATAAAAGAGACAAAATAGTTTCTAAACGAATCAGGCTTTCCAAGGTACATTTTTATATGATAAAATTCGAGCCCGTTAAAAAGTTAAAAAAAAAACATGGGGATTGCCGATTACACCCATTTTACCGATAAAGGATGATTAAAAAATACCCCTAAAATTTAGGTATAAAATTAACAACAGCCTGACCTAAAAAATCATCTAGAAAGCAACAATTTACATCTTCTCTCAGAAATGTTAAAACACAAAAACTTTGTAAAACTTAATTAGGGGATCTTGAATAAAGTGACATAGTAGAGTCACAGAACATGAGTTTCTACGAACTTTCAGATGAACGTAACACTGGTTTGTGATGACATTGGCTTCACAAATTTTCATGAGTAATCCCTGTGAAATCAATTCCTGATAAAAAAGAAAGATTAGGTGATTTTCTTAACAAGTTGCCTCGCCATTATTATCGTCCATCAACCGCACTGCATTTAACAGAAACTACGCAATAACAACAAAAGAAATAAAAAAAACGTCTTTGTACTAGTCGTAAATGTAACAGTTATCAACCGCAGTCGTTTTCAGGCTGAACGATCGGGTAAACAATCCAAGGTCGAGACAGTCGTTGTCGTCAAGATCATTCGTCCTTCCCCACATATATAATATATAATTCTCAGTGATCAACGACCACTTATCGGTGCGGATTTTACATTCAAAAAGTTTAATGTGTAAGTAAACAAAAACTGTCAGAAATTATCATTTATTTTATTATTATAATACGCGTTTTTCGGAATATAGTATAAGGTTTTGACCCGCCTCTAGGATGTCGCCCAGAATTCCTATCCACACACATCTGACTAGCTACTAAATAAATTAATTTTTATTTGAATTTAAATGTGCAAAGAACATTTAAAACTAGCTACGTGGGTTATTTGGAATGCTAACTCGATCAAATTTCAACATGTTCGGAAAAAATGGTACGTTCCATTAAAAAAAAAATTGCGAACAAGGGCCACCCCGTAAGTTAGAGTTCAATGTCAAAATAGACGCAATTAGGATAAAAGTTGACCTGATTTTTCATTAAAATAATTATTTTAGCTGAAAATTAATTTGTGCAATACTTTATGGACGCCCCGTATATTATATTTAACTATAAACGAGAAGGTGCCTCATCTACAAATAATTTACCATGCAAACTGCAACACAAGATTTGTTCACGTTTCTATTTGTGGATTAGTATTAGTGGTCAGGTAAATTCTCTAAACTGGTTCACATTTCCAGGAAGAAACCTGTACAATAACTGAATTTATACTATTTGCAATAGTCCGAGATGAACATTCAAGATATCGAGTGCAAAGATAACTTCACAAAATAAATCCACACATGGCCGCTGTAATTACTAACAATTACCTATTTCCATTTGAATAAATGGTACCACCACCAAAAAGAATATACCACTAACACCTAGAATGCATGTGTCATATAAACACTGAAACACGCTTAAACTAATAACTAGAGTTGGCAAAAATGCGCCACAGGACATAGGCGTACACATCATAATAAGTGTAATAAAAGAAATTAACTAGTAATAAAAGCAATAAACTGTTACAATTTATAACAATGTATGCACAACTTACCCTCTTAACTAGCTTGGTTATCACAAACTGGAAAAGATCTGTAAAAACTTTGCAGCATCATGTATGTTTCTATGGTTGTCTCCGAGAGTAATGTTCGATATGGTGAAAACATATGCTTATATTTTGAGAACGACTGTTCGACATCTATTGATGTAATACAAGCATACTTAAAATAGTCTTAGAACTCACTTAACGGATCTGCAGATGCTCATTTTTTACGTCACCTATTGAGTGTAACAACAGTCGATTTACTTCGTCCACTAGGCAGTGACTGCCGCTAACGACAACGCACTGTTTTGTAAGTTTTGTATGGCGTCTTGTAATCCTTTATAGTTCTTGTGAATGGTTTTTAAAGCTGTGTCAACTGAAACATCTTCGAATTTTGTCTGGCTTTCCTTAATAGCTGCAGCCTCGTCTGGATTGAATTGTAGTATCACAGCTTCTATTTGTTGTAAATATTCATCATAATAAAAAGCTGCCTCCAACCATGTTCTTCAACGTGTAAGAATCGGCTGTGGTAGTTTGGAAATACGGGAACACTTGCTATGAAATGCGCGAAGACGTTTAGGAGATTTAAGAAACATTTTTTTTTGTACTAGCTATAAATGCATCTACCTCTAGAAAACCATGTCGAATAGTTTCTGCCACAAGGTGTAAAGCATCCACTTTACACGTAACATGTACCAACCTACAACCGTGTTTTTGATGAGAATGGCCTACCAGACGCATTGTCGCAGCACCATCGGTCACAAACACCAACGCTTGACATTTTGACAGGTCAAATTTTTCTAACGTCTCCAGCATTACCCGTGTAATTGTTTGGCCAGTGTACTCAGTTAGTCTTTTGCTAGCTAGTAACAGTAGAAATGTCGGTTTAAGAGGGTCCAATACACGTACTATAACATTTAAAATAGATTTTTTTACAACCTGTTGTCTCGTCAACACAACCACAGCCGAGTATTTTTTTATTACACATTTTATCTCATTTACAATGTCTTCGCTTACAGTTGGTACATAGTTACGCAACGTTGTGCGACTTGGTAACGTCACCTAGGGATTGTATTCATACCAGAACTCCTGAAATGGTTGTTTATCGAATATGTGCAGCGGAACATCACAGGCAATCAGCATTAAGAGTAAATCGAACATAAACTGCGTTGTCAAAGGCACGCCATTTCTTTTAGTTTTATGTTGCACAGAATTTACGTGACGTTTACAGTCACGTTTGTCCCAGCACGTTAGGTCAATCTCGCACACCTTACAAATTATTATAGCACCATTGTAGAATAAATCCGGGAATTCACTGATGAATTTATTCACTTTGTCAGCGTATGGCCGTTCTTACCCTTGGGCGGGTCTAACATTATTATTAAATTAATATCAAGAATAAAATACAACAAATAAAATTATCAGCAATACAACGCAGAGGAATAAATTACGTTGTACACACCACGAGGCATAACAATGGACTAAAATCAAATGTTAGTCTTTGCTAAAACAGTAAACAAGTCTCGCTTACGTATTTGGCTATTTCTCTACCTGGCACCCCCATGACTTGCGGACCGATTTTCCAACTCTACTAATAAAATTATCTATTAGAACATGTATTTATATCATTTATGGAGACATAAAAAAACCGGTTGGCAACAAGAATATGATTTTTATATACTGGGTGGCTACGAAAGTACTGCCTACGGAATAACTCGCTTATTATGAAAGATGCCATTTTCAGTTTTTGGATATTTGTAACATGTGACTTAAGCTAGAATTCCATGTAATTTTTACACCAAAATTAATTTCCGGTCTAACCGGAAGTTATACCAACTTATCTTATTTCAAATGGTAATACCCAACTTTTTTTAGGCTGTATTCCTATCCTAAATTTCCTATCCAATGATGTATCACAACTTACAATTTGTTCGATAACTAACTCTAAAGTCGACTTTTTTCAAAAATTACTAAGTAGGTCGCGAACAGGTAATAACAACGAAACATCGAAAAGTTGACTATGGAATGGTGACATTGCTTATCAACAGTTACATGTCTTTTATTTGTGAAACGTTAAAATGATAATGACATTAGAAAAATGTCAAATTTTGAATATAAACCGTACTTCTTTTTTTACACTGTAAAGTACGTGCTTTGGCTAACAATACATTAATGCAAGCGAATTAAACAATTACGACTTAATTTTGTTTAAACCAAAATTTAAGAAGTCGGAAAAAGAGCGAGTTCAGGCGACCTGGATGGCCGCCTAAACGGACCAAGTGTGGATATTTCAAATAAAATAGTTTAAAAATGTTAAGTGTTTTTAGATGAGAGTAATCTTTCTTCTCACCTTCTTTGGGTATTAAAAGTAATGTCACAAAGAGACCCTACTGTAAACAGAACTACGATTTATATTCAAAATTTTGAAGTTACAGGTGTTTTCAGCCAACCTTGGATTTATTTATCGAACAAATTGTAATTTGTGATAGGAAATTTAAAGCTGAATATCGTAGCCTAAAAAAGTTGGATATTGTCATTTCAAATAAGAAAGTTGGTATGACTGGTTAGATCGAAAGTTGTTTTTTTGATGTGAAAATCACATGATATTATAGCTTTTGTCACATGTTATGAATAACCAAAAATTTAAAAAGGCATTTTTTCATAATAAGCGAGTTATTCCGTAGGCAATCCTTTCGTAGCCACCCGGTATGCAGAAATAACATTATTTTATACGTGACAGCTGAGTGATGTATTGATGACTTCTGTACTTTGTTCATTCTACACAGCGGTTACTTTGCAAGGTTGAAAACATTTAACAAAGTCTATTCCATTGTTTCTAGATGGATTTTTTCCAATATTTAAAAATAGAACTTTATTATTATTATACAAATTAGAAAATGAAAACAGAAATTACAAAGTGGTATTTTAGTTGGAATCTTTGTTATGACACTAGCATTGACAATATTGACATAGTTCCCATAAACAGAATGCACGAACCAAGTTAGAATCATCTGGAGAAAATTAAAACTCAGTGACAATTAAAACGGTGTTTTGATGTTTGTAGAAACCGTTTCAGTATTACAACAAACTTCACACTTAGATATATCTTAACGATTAGCTTAACTTAGGGTGAAAACACAACACAGCAGTGCGACGTCGCATCGCAAAAACGACGTCGCACGGCGATGCGATGCGATGACGCAACGTTAAAACTTCATCGCCACGGCATCGCAGAGAAGACGCTTCTAGTGAGATGTGGACCGCACAATACGTGTCCTACGGCTGTTGCAGGCCACAACACTGCGGTGCGACGACGCATCGCAAAAACGAAGTCGCACCGCAATGCGATGCGATGAACGTTCATTGCACGGCCACAGAAGACCTATACCAGAAGCGACACGTTTGATGTATGTATGGCGTGTTATAATTAAATATAAAAATCAAATAATGTACCAAATCTTGTACACACGCAACCTGTTGGCACAGCAGACTAAGTCGCGTATAAAAGACCACCAGACTTCCATGATTTGCGCGTGCGTTGCTTGAGAGAATCATTCCCGATCTCATAAGTAAAAACACAACACTGCGGTGCGATGTCGCATCGCAGAAATCAACGACGTCGTGGAAATTTGCGATGCGTCGTCGCACCGCAGTGTTGTGGTTTCGCCCAGGATTTGTACTAAGCGACGTCGCATCGCAAATTTCTACGACGTCGTTGATTTCTGCGATGCGATGTCGCACCGCTGTGTTGTGTTTTCGCCCTTAGTGGTTCCCTAAAGCCAGTGATGGCATCTGCTGACATGATATAGCATTGGGAACGAGTCTACGAAGGACTGTCTCAGAAGCGGAGTACATAAATTCCTAAATTGACAGAATCGCACATATTTATATACATATTATTTATACATACATATATTTATCAGAATGCATAGGTCTTACATTTATATTAAAATAATTCTGCTTGTGCTGAAAATTCAGAACAACACAACCTTGTCGCTTTTGTATTCTTTTGTGATTTTATAAGGCCCATTATCAGCGATTACAATAATTTAAATTACAGCGTATAGTGTCCCATTCCAATGGCACAGTATTCTAGTACAAATTTCGGTTATCTTAGATTCAAGTCGGGCTCTGATTTGCATCATGCAAGTAAAAATAAGAAAACTAGAAAATCGCGTGGGAACCGAATCAATTAATTTTGCTTTTTCCGTCTTAACTAATTAGAACTAAAAATAATTACGTACCAATAATCTTTCTAACTTTCTCGCTATTTAATGCTGCTTTACATACTCGTAAAATGTAGTTGATAACTCGAATGTATTGCAATTTAATAATATTGGTTTTCTGCCTACGTATGGTAAAAGTGAGACTATTTTCAATACTTCCTCATTTAAGGAATTTTAATACGATCTGGTACAGTAAATCTATGGTAGAGCTTGTTAATCAATCGCGGAAATAGTTTAATTTGAAATTACTCGTAGGTAGGTCATGAGACGCTGTCAGGTTAGAATCGCTCCAGAATACATATTTGTAATAATAAAATAAAATAAACTGTATCTATAATACCTTAATTTATTTATGGAGTAAATAAAAAAATTGTTTTAATTACATAGATAAATAGCCCGAGGTGGCATTGCCGCATGCCAACTGGTCACAATCAATTTGAATTTGTGTTTTTATTCTGTCCAACATTTCAAATAAATTAATTCTTGTAGGTAAACTGAATGGAAATACGGTCTAGATCTTGCTGGGCACGCACAGATACTATTACTATGTATTGTAAATGCCCCCCCCCCTATTGTAAGGTTAACTGCAGAATAATTTATTTTATACGTACTTGACTCGGGCATAAAACTGAACAATATAAACGTAATTTTAAATATATTGTTTGATTTTTTTTTTGCGAAATTTTAGTTAGGTATCATTATACATCGAGTGGTAAACCTGTTTGGAAATTTGGTGTACAAGCATATAGAATTCCGTGGAATTTCCCTGGAATCCTCTGGAATTCCGTGGAATTCTTCATGACTTGGTAGAACATGTGCACTACCAGAGGAAACATTTTCATTACTAGATATATTTTGAGCCATTCGAGTTTTACTAGAGGCAATATTCATACAAGATCACCGAAAAAGAGGTTATTCAAATTTGAATATGATTTTGCAGGCCTTCTTTGAAAGCATCCATGGATCCAGTTTAATTTATAAGAAAGGTAGATTTGATTTTGTTGCTTTATTTTTAGAATCTGTTTTCTGAATTTTTTATAAATCTGCTTATACACTTTTTCTCCCGTCTTTTGTTTTAATGAATAGTAACTATTTCCATCCTAACATGTTAATAAAGTATTGAAAATATTGTTTTCATTTTATATGCCCAATATGGTGTGGACTAGAAAAATCAATTTTTCATACGTTATTTGCTCAATGTAGGCGCATATTACAAATTTTAGTCCTCGTAGCTTGCTTTTGTGGAATAACTTATAAAGCAATAAAAGCTAATTTTTGCTATATTTCATACAAAAATCAATCAGACACGATACTTCAACACAATTAACCCAATAGCGGCTGCTGTTGCAATCATTTTGAAAATGACCTTTTTTATGTAATATTTTATAGGTACTCAATTTTATGGTAAATAATTTTATATAAATTTTGTTTTTAACGTGACGCCCAAAAAAGTATGGGGTAAAGAACTACCCCATTTTTAAAATTACCCAAATAAAACAAGCCACCAAGAATAAAATTTGTAGGATTATGCGTCTACATCTAACAAGTAACGTATTTAACGTAATTTCGTTTATCGAACCAACACCATATCATATTTTTATGAATTTCTGAGAAAATGCGTTTCTTAATGTTTGCTTTGACGTCGCACGAAAGCAATTTTTTACAGCTTGTGTAATATAATGCTTTACCATTAAATTGAAACACAGGCATATTACTAATCCACAAGTTCACTTTATCATCTGTTGTTTTTAATTTTACACTGTTTATGTATCTAGGTGTTATTCATATTGACGTTTTATACCTACTACGTATTTAGAGTGTAAACATGGAGCAGTACTGCAGTGATCGTAAACATGATAGCAGCCAAGGCGAATCCGCCTATATCTATTTATGCATTCGCATTGCTATTGGACACTCGACAATAACGAGCATCCCCGTCAACATTAGGATCAGTAAGTAATTGTTTTTATAGCTGCAAGTCCAGTGTTGTCAGATCTACGATAATTATGGTATACATACAATAATTATCGTATTTGTTCAATAATTATCGTATTTGTACGATAATTATATTATATGTACGACGTACGATAGCGCACGTACCTTAATGGCCTCATGTACGATAATTTATAAATAAACAGCAATTTATAATCAATTTTCCATAATTTTGTAAGTAACTCACGTATTCACAGTATTGTCACCATGTTCCAAATAATTTGCCCATTCGAAAATAAATATATATATGCGCCCTGAAAGCGAAACGTTGAGTATTACAATATAGGTTATTCCCCGACTATGCAATTTTGGTTCCACCATCTTATGGTGACTGATGAGATGATATAACAAAATGGTTGTATTAGTTTTAACTTGTATCCACTAAGAAAATGATAAAGGAGATGGTAACAACCAATTTATACCTTAAGAAAATACAGATATCTCAAGAGGACGAAGAAGAAGAGGAGGCAATTATTATATTTGAAGAAATAGAAATATCAAAGTCTGATTAATTAATTGTTTTATTTTTTGTTTTTTTTTTACAATTCCTATAATCCAATAAATTTTGAGTTTCTTACTTTATTGTGTACGATATAAAATATAACTGTAGGATAATATGTACTATTGTGTACGATAATTTAGAGGTATTAGTACTATAATTCTCCGCTATCGGCCTCTAAATAATACAGAACTGCGGAGAGGGAATGTCCAAGTCCACTTATTCTTAGGTATGTTTAATCATATTTCTTGTATATCGTTGCCTTATAATTTTTAATAAATTTTGCGGGGAATTTTGATAACAAAAATGAACAAAAAAGAAAAGAAAAGTGAAAACATTTTTTTTTTGAATTTTGGTGCCCCTTTTATAGTGTGGGCGGTCCTCTCATTTTGTGAGAGAGTTGTTGTCTGAAAATTGGTAACGTTTGGGTAATTTGTGTTTTATTCGAAATGGCGCGTTATACTCCCTTATTTGTGTAATGTTGGCTGTTAGTGGACAATCAGAGGGTTTAAATTCATAAAATTTTTGTGAGTTATCTCTGATATAATCCACTATTGGTACGATGTCGTTGCAAAGTTGTCGTAATTTCATTAGCGGGGTATATCTTGTTGAGTTAATTATGAGGTGAGGGAAATTTGTTTTCCAATACCTGCAATTTGTATAAACTCGTCGCGCTCGCAGAACATCAAGCTGGCGCAGCATATACTAGAGCTGGTCTCACTATCATCGTATAAATAATTTTTTTATTATCCCTGTTTAGTCTGCTATTCCTCGCCATCAGAGGATATAGACTCCTGGACAGGGAATAGACTCTACGTATCGCCTCGTTTATGTGTTTTCCAAAATAAAAACCTTTATCCAAAGTTACGCCTAAATATTTTACGTCTTGTTTAGTCTCAATTTGGCTGCCCCCCATCGAAATAGGTGTAATTATTTTATTATTTAATCTTTTTCTAGTGAAAACGATAGCCTCCGACTTGGCGACGTTCACCTTCACCTTCCACTTGGCGTAGTACTCCGACGCCCACACCATGTGCGCCTTTATCAGCTGCCCAGCTGCCTGAGCATGGTGACTGTGACAATATATGGCGGTATCGTCGGCGTACATCGCAAGCTTGGTGTTTGGGAACTGCGGAAAGTCGGACACGTATATATTATATAATGTTGGCGCAAGAACCGACCCCTGCGGAACGCCTGCTCTAATGGTCCTCTGTGTTGATAGAGTTTTGTTCACTCTTACTCGCAGCTTTCGATCGTGCAAGTGAGAGTGTATCAGTTGCGTTAAGTGTCCCGCAAAGTCGTACCGGTGCAGTTTATATATGATACCGGGCAACCAGACCGTATCGAATGCTTTCTCAATATCTAAGAGCACCATGGCGGTGCTCTTGTCGAAATTATACTGTCGCTTGACATCATTGACGATCCTGACGATCTGCTCAGTTGTGCTGCGTCCCTTCTTGAAACCGAACTGAAAATCGTCGTTGAATTCAAGATCGTCCTGAGCGATGATTAGCCGCTATAGAACGACCTTTTCGACCAGCTTAGATACCGCCGATAGTAAAGATATCGGACGGTAACTAGAAGCCGTTTTCGGATTTTTGTTCGGCTTCAAGATAGGACACACCACCGCACTCTTCCACTGGCTAGGCCAGTGTTGCAGACGCAGAATGCCATTGGTGATGTGCGTAAGTTGGACAATACCTCTTCTCGGCAGATTCTTAAGTAGTATCTGATCGATACCGTCCGATTCCGATGGTTTCTTGTTTGCGAGAGTCCTGATAAGCTTTTTCAGCTGCATGGTTGCTAAAATTTGATGTCGCGTCATGGGAATTTGGACTCCATGACCGTATATTTGGGAAATTGTATTTTCAATGCGATCATGATCTTCGTTATTTGGGTAATTTTGATTGTGTATTGATTCAAATTGGTCGGCTAAATGGTTGGCTTTTTGCTCGTCTCTTAAGTGCGTCGTGTGGCGGCCGTTTCCGTTATTTTCCATTAAGGCTGGAATGACCTGCCTCGTGTTTTTAAGACACTTTGTCATTTTCCACAACGAACCGTCTTGCGGATTGAGCGAATGCAATTTTTCATCCCATTTCCGATTCTTTTCGGTGTTTATGGAGTTCCGATTCAACGTTTGCAGCCTGTTCATTTCCGCCTTAGCCGCCACATCTCAGTTTCTTTGCCAAAGCCGTCTCAGCTGGTTTTTGTCACGTATCATTTGTCTGATCGCGTCATCAAGTTCTTTGTACGGGTTTATAGTTATCGTTTCGGCAACGCTCCGTTTGGTCTTCTGAAGTATGCCCGTGAATACGTCCACGGCACTTTCCAGGTCATCGGCATTATTTATATTGCTATTTATTTCAAGCCGGTCATTGATGAACTGGCGAAAAGCCGGCCAGTTGGCATTTTTATAGGACGTAACCTCAATCGCGGCGTCCTCCCTCGACACCCGTCCAATTATCTGATAAAAACCTTTAATTTTTTGTTCCCAAAACAGATTTTTTTCATAATGCATAAGAATATTTTTTCATTGCATATTGTTTGAGTATTATTGAATATTTCATTACGTGTGTTTACAATATAATTTTATATCTACGGAAATCATCTCTTCCTTGGTATTCCGTGATATTTCTTGGAATTTTTTTGGAATTCCGTGGATATCTTTGGAATTCCCTGGAATTCCTAGCCAAAATAGTGGAATTCCGTGGAAGTACTTCGGAAGTAGAAGTTTGGTGTACAGATTTTTGTCAACAGTTTACACTTCGTTATACATGGACTAACAGACTAAACGAATTTTAAAATAATTAAATGCTATTAAAGAACGTCTCTTGTTTTTAACGTATTTTTTTAAACAACTTAACTTACTTTACCATTTTATATTGACATATTTCTGTTAAAATTACTATTATATTTTGCGTGCTTTTAACGTCATATTACTGAAGTTTTACAATGTCTTTTAAACGTAGCTCCAGATGTGAAACAGGTATTTCCATATACTCCTTTATATAATCACCACATCTGATACAGCTGTATCACGACGCGGTGGTTGGAGAGAATATGACCAAGTTTATTTGATTTTTTATTGTCATAATGTTCATGCAAATTAAACAAGAAAATATGCCTTAACGCAACACAGATCTCGGCCCTACCTTACAACATAATTAAGATTAAATTCTGTCGTACACCAACAAAAATTATGTTCGTGTTGTCTACAATCCACTGACAATAAATAATGAATAATTACGATAATTAAAGTCTGGGGTGACAAATGGTATTATCGTTTATCTTCTCAGAAGTCTTTAACCTATTTATAATTGTCTTCGGGCGAACCCTGACCGTATAAAATACAAATTGAAAAATCACATACAATAACACTGATATTTCAAATCGTTAAGGCGTCAAAGGCTCATTAATAAATGAAGTGCGTTGACCCGTTTACTTCCTTGAAACATCAAAATGTCCTCCTACTACAGCCGTTTTCAAAAGAGCGAAAATAAACATCCAGGTCTATAACATCACTGACTAGTTGTTATGAGTTATAGTAACGCTTGTATGCTGCCTTGCCTCTCTTGTATACAAGGTGTAACATTTTATGTAGTCTGTATCTTATCGCTTTGTTTACAATTTTGATAAAAGGGCATCATATGCCCACACTCCATATGGCGGTAATTTATTATTAGACAAGGTATTCATGTGGTATACATTCTTGTTTTTTGCTTTCTCAGCTGCGGTTAATTAATACAAGGATTTGTTCTTGTAAAGAGTTTTGACAAATTATATAAAAATAAACTAGAAAAAAACAGGAAAGATCGGGAAGCTGTGGTAATAAAGTAAAAAGTCCAAAATTTAAAAAATACACAAATAAATTAGTACATTTTGACAGCTCGTTTTTGACGTAATCTTTTTAATTGGTAATACTACGCAAGTGGCTGAAAGTTGGTCATTCAGTTTTAACGAAGTCCAAATTCTTTCAAATTAATAAAAAAATAACAATTTTCTTAAGAATATTGACCACGAGAGCGACTTAGCGAAGTGAAGGTAATTTGTGTTCAATCGTTTTACCTTGGTCTCGAGAATATGTAATACCTAGAGATCTGGAGGTAGCGACAAATTTCAGAGATGATTTTAGTAGATATAATATTAACACATATAATGAAATACTCAATAATACTCAAACAATATGCAATGAAAAAAATATTCTTATGCATTATGAAATAAATCTGTTTACGTTATCAAAATGGGAACAAAAAATTAAAGGTTTTTATCAGGTAATTGGACTGCAGTGTTGCCAGGCCGATAGCGGAGAATTATCGTACTAATACCTCTAAATTATCGTACACAATTATACATATTATCCTACAGTTATATTTTATATCGTACACAATAAAGTAAGAAACTCAAAATTAAAATTTATTGGATTATAAAAAATGATAAAAAAAACAAAAAAATTAAACGATTAATTAATCAGACTCTGATTTCCTCAAATATAATACTTACTTTCTCTTCTTCGTCCTCTTGAGATAACTGCATTTTCTTAAGGTATAAATTGAATGTTGTCATCGTCCTTTTCATTTTGTTAGTGGATTTAAGTTAAAACTAATACAACCATTTTGTTAGATTATCTCATCAATCACCATAAGATGGTGGAACTAAAATTGCATAGTCGGGGAATAACCTATATTGGAATACTCAACGTTTCGCTTTCAGGGCGCATATATATTTATTTTCTAATGGGCAAATTATTATGACATGGTGGCAATACTGAGAATACGTTGCTTACAAAATTATAGAAAATTGAATATAAATTGCTGATTTGTAAATTATCGTACATTAGGCCATTATCGTACGTGCGCTATCGTACATCATACATATAGTATAATTATCGTACAAATATGATAATTATTGTACAAATACGATAATTATTGTACAAATACGATAACTATCGTACATCTAACAACATTAGACTTGCAGCTATAAAAACAATTACTTATTGGCGGGGATGCTCGTTATTGTCGAGTGTCCAATAGCAATGCGAGTGCATAGATAGATATAGACGGACTCGCTTTGGCTGCTAGCTATCACATTCACGGTCACTGCTTCATGTTTACACTCTAAATACGTAGTATGTATAAAACGTCTATATGAATAACACCTAGATACATAAACAGTGTGAAATTAAAAACAACAGATGATAAAGTAAACTTGTGGATTAGTAATATGTCTGAGTTTCAATTTAACGGTAAAGCATTATGTTACACAAGCTGTAAAAAAGTGCTTTCGTGCAAAGTCAAAGCAAACATTAAGAAACGCATTTATTTTCTCAGAAATTCATAAAAATATTATGGTGTTGGTTCGAAAAACGAAATTACGGTAAATAGGTTACTTGTTAGATATAAGTGCATAATAGTACAAATTTTATTCGTGGCTTGCTTTATTTGGGTAATTTTAAGAAAGTAGTTTTTTACCCAAAACTTTTTTGGACGTCACGTTTAAAACAAAATTTAAGTAAAATTATTATCATAATATTGAATATCTATAAAGGATTGCATAAAAAGGGTTCTTTTTCAAAATAATTGCAGCAGCTGCTGTTTTTGGGTCAATTGTGTTGAAGTATCGTGCGTGATTGATTTTTGTATGAAATATGCAAAAATTAGCTTTTATTGTTTTATAAGTTATCCCACAAAAGCAAGCTACGAAGAGTACAATTTATATAATGCACCTACATAGAGCAAGTAACATATGAAAAATTAATTTTTCTAGTCCCCATTATATCAAGGTATAACTGAAAAAATGATATTCATTATTCCTCTTTAAGGGGTTGTAACTTCCTTATTTATTATTATACATTTGGGACATCCATTTAATAAGCAATGTGCACAATTTGTTGATAAAATAGCTGTCTCTGAAATTTGGTACACTAGTTGTAGATCACCATGTATATTTTTTCTAAAATCTTTGGTTTTTAAGATAAACATAAAATAGTTTATTTAAATACTCACCTACGATAAAATTCTAATTTGAAAATTTTCAAATAATATGTGGACAAATTGAGCACTCATTTTCGTACTTTCAGAATATAAAATTTCATGTAATTCCTCATAGTACAATAATTCACTATCAAATAAATTCATGATTAAACTGCGGAACAATCATTTCAATAAACTATTCTGATTAAAACTAACAAAACATCAATTTCCAATTAGTAGTAATTTTGTGTTCAGTCAATATGAATTGGACATAATTAAATTATAGCAATTACACATATTTAGTTGGGCAGACTACACATGATTTTACTTCATTTTTTATGTTAAAAAATATATCACGGGCACCCAGTTCCGTTTTATAAATAATTCAGTTAAATTTGTTTATAGGCAAGACTGTAATTGCTACGTGAAATTTAATTTCATAAAACAAAACATTAGAAATCTGTAAATTCCCTTTATTATTTGTTAAAAAAATAAATATGTAAGTGTCATGTTGAAGGTGTTTGCAAGCAAATCTTTGGTGTTAAGAACTCTAATGCACTGAAAATGATTTTACATATTTTCAGAGAAGTTTTCTGACAATTTTTTAATTCCCTTTCTATTATGGGATCTTAAGTGTTAAACATACGTCGGCAAATTGATGAAAAACGGAACTTTTACGGTCTCTTTTTAAAAAATTCCACAAATAAATTTTATACGCCTAACTTCATATTTATGTTTGCTATGGTTAACCAGTGTTTTCATTTTTCTAATTGTTCACATCCTTATAAAATATATATCTCAATGTCTTATCCTATATTTACCTTTATGTGCTCGTTTTTAATACCTCTTATTAGCCCAGTAGATATTATGTATCCATTTAATTATCCAGTAATCCAGTGTTCGGTAATTACCCGGTAGTAAATTATCATGTTGTTTGAGGAAAATTTTAAACAGAATCACTTACAATTTACATCAATGAGTTAAATTGTTTTTTTTTTTTTTGAAACAATGGACTATTTTTTTATTTTAAAATTTTCCCTTATAACTAGAGTTGGCAAGTCGTACGGCTATTCAGTGGTGCAACAGCAGGCAGATAGATATCTAGTGAGGCAATGACTGGCTGGCGGACTAATCGGAGCGGGCTGCGAGACTAGCCCATTGTTGTATGCTGTAGTGTTTACACTTAATTCCTCTCCGTTGTATTTTATTGTATTGTTGATAATTTTATTTGCTATATTTCATTGTTGGTAGACGTGCGCAAGGGTAAAAAACCGCCATACGCTGACAAAGTGAATAAATTTATCAGTGAATTCCCCGATTTATTCTATAATGGTGCTACAATAATTTGCAAGGTGTGGGAGACAGACCTGATGTGCTGGAATAAATATGACTGCAGACGTCACGTAAATACTGTGCAGTATAAAACTAAAAAAAAAATGCATGCCTTCGAAAATAGTTTATATTCTGTTTACTGTTAATGCTAATTGCCTGTGATGTTCCGCTGCACATACTCGATATACAACCATTTCGGGAGTTCTGGAATAAATAAAATCCCCAGGTGACGTTACTAAGTCACGTAACGTTGCGTAACTATATACCAACTGTACGCGAAGACATTGTAAATAAGATCAAATGTGTCTTAAAAAATACACAGCTGTGGTTATGTGTTGACGAGACGATAGATCGTAAAAGAAATTCTATTGTGAATGTTATAATATGTGTACTGGACCCTCCTAAACCGACATTTCCACTATTACTAGCTAGCAAACGACTAAGTGAGTGTACTGGCAAAACAATTACGCGAGTGGTGCTGGACGCGTTAGAAAAATTTGATCTGTCAAGAAGTCAAGTGTTGATGTTTGTTATCGATGGTGCAGCGATAATGCGTTTGGTAGGCCGTTCTATTCAAAAACACGTTGTAGGTTGGTACATGTAAGGTGTGCATGCTTTAAATCTTGTGGCAGAAATTATTCGACAAGATTTTCCAGAGGTAGTACAAAAAAAGTGTTCCTTAAATCTCCTAAACGTCTTCGCGCATTTCACAGCAATCGTCCCGGTATTTTCCCGAACCACCACAGGCGATTCTTACACGTTGAGGAATATGGTTGAAGGCAGTTTTTTATTATGCTGAATATTTACAACAAATAAAAACTGTGATGCTACAATTCAATCCTGACGAGGCTGCAGCTATTAAGGAGAGCCAGACAAAATTCGGAAATATTTCCGTTGAAACAGCTTTAAAAACTATCCACAAGAACTATAAAAGACTACATGACGCCATACAAATCTTACAAAACAGTGTGTTCTCGTTAGCGGAGTCACTGCTAATAGTGGACGAAGTAAATTAACTGCTACACCGTATAGGTGACGAAAAAAATGAGCGCGTTGGAGAAAAGTTCGCACGTGTGTTAATGTAAGACACCGGTTTTACCAGATTAAGACAAATTTGTGATGGTAATGATGGTGCACTCCAGATCCGTTAAATGCGTTCAAAAACTATTTTAAGTATGCCTGTATTACATCAATAGATGTCGAACGGTCGTTCTCAAAATATAAGCATATTTTTTCACCACAGTGAACATCACTCACGGAGAAACCATAGAAACATTCCTGATGCTGCAAAGTTATTACAGATCTTCTCCAGTTTGTGATAACCAAGCTAGTTCATTAATTTAGTTAAAAGGGTAAGTTGTGCATACATTGTTATAAATTATAACAGTTTATTGCTTTTGTTACTAATTAATTTCTTTTATTACGCTTATTATGATGCGTGCGTCTATGTCCCACCGCACATTTTTGCCAGCTCTACTTATAACTGAAACAACCTTTAGTGTTAACAATGTTTTACATTAATTTTTGTACAGCTAATAAGTGAAATGTTACGGAAACAGACGAAAAATAAAACTTACGAAGTATATTATCTTTTAACATATGACACTATCTAGCATTTAATTTAATTGTTTTTTTTTTCGAGTTGTAATGTATATTACACGAACGTCTCAGCAATTTTATTAAGACTTATTAACCTTTTAATTAACTGGTCAACGCGGATATATAAGGCTAGATTTTAAACAGAGAAAAAATATATTTATAGTTATACAGTAATGGGAATAAAAGACTGAATTTAAAAACATTGTGAAAAAAAGTGAACAAGATAATCGCTAAAATTAAATACATGTTATAAAACTGGTAATGTAATTAAATTAATCGTTTTAAGGTAGATTTCATCAGACATAAAAGTATTAATCGTTCACGTTGACGATAGTCGAAAATAAAAACATTTGTCTAATTTTAAATATTACATATTAGGTAAATAATAATTATTATCTGAATTTTTTTATTAGTATGAAGTCACCACGAACGTATTTCGTATCAATAACAGAATCTGAATGTGTAAATGTTACAGTTTTCTAAGATGAAAAAAAAAGTAAAAATAACCAAGAAAGTTACCTCATACTCGTATTACATACTGTTAAAACACAAGCAAAGCACCTGAATTATGGATATATGCATTTGTTCTCTGATTTTCGCGATATTTGGTAGTCTGGTTTTCAGGTATACATTATTGGACTCGATTTCATGCAAAACCTGCGTTTAATTTATTTATTTATTTATTACTAGTACAACCATTCAGATTGATCCAATGGCAGAATGAGGAGACATGATAACACTTGAGATACAGAGGAATTTAGCAATAAGGAATATAATACACCTACCACTAAGACAGTACACAGTTACAAATAATAAAAATTTAATACTTTAAGAGTTCTCAGTGTTTCTATTGAGGCTACTTTGCAGTGAAAAATATCAAGTCATATCACGTCATTATATGCAGAACACATTCGATACAGTGGGGAGTGGTTAAGTGAAAATATGGATGTTCACGAGTGGATAATCTTGGCACATGAAAATTCAGCATTGCAACGATTTGTGGACAATTTACCGTAGTATGTAATATTTTGTGCAAAAACATTACTTGTGTTTTTTTTTACATCTATCCTATAGGCTTTCAATAGAAAATCTGTTAAGCATGATAGATTGAGAAAAACCAATTGGAGGATAGGATAGGACTTTTGTAGCAATGTGAAACAGTTTCCTCTTATATTTCCATAGATACGTGAGACATTATATTATACCGATATTGTTCCTAGTTACCTCGTCTCTAACAATTGTCAACCAGTTCGTACAAAAATAAAATAATTAAATACACATTAATAGCGGATCCTTAAGTTTCCTTACTTTATTATTATTTTTTTCCCAACATGTTTGCAAAATCCCACTTAATAATATCATTGTTATTAAATATGATTTGAACGAAACAACTACTCAGCGGGCAAATACCCCGACCTGCATTGGATTATACCTTCAAATCATGATAGATCGGCCACAGAGACATCTATGATGTCGGTCGGATAGTATCATTTGGACCATATGAGAAGTTTCACATACCTCTCAACACTACTCAATATTATTGCTATTCCACACATTTTCAGATATTTTTGATTTTTTAAATTCTTCTTTCCTAGTATAATTCTTGTGTTCAGCGAGCTGCACACTGATATATCTAGATGATTCATCAATGTAATATTTACGGCACTCACATAGGATACTATAAACATAATTTTTTGAATTTTGTACGTCATTTACCGGTTTCATTTTCGATAATATAAATCTTAACATATTATTGGTTTTAAGTACCAAGAAGGTGCGAAAATACATTCTATTTGAATATTACCGAAAATGTCTTGCTTCCATTGTATTACTCGTATTGGGAATTTACAAAAATACTCATAGGAAAAAAATTTAAACTCAATTATGAGATTTCTCTTTCTTTGGAAATCATTACATTTTCGTTTTAAATTCCTAATCCTTACACAATCACATGTAATTTTTTATAAATTGCACAGAAGTTTTTTTGAACATTTGGTTACCCTCTGCATTTTTAGTACGATAAACACGAATAATTTTTCCTGAATTTTTCTTTAATATTATAACTCGTACTGCTAATCGTAATTGTTAATTCAGAACAAACAATATCAGTATTAAGAGAACTCAAAAAATTCATAATAGACAAAATTTTAGAAAAATTTGTCATCCTGTGTGACTTGTAAAAAATCATTCCACAATTTTAAAATCAACGGTTAAAAATATGTAAATTTATCTCAGTACAACTATTTTTAAATAATATCTTTACTTTTATTACTGTTGATTTAGCTATTGTGGCCCGGTTGTTTTAACTACGTGCTTTTAAAAACACTATTTGTTTAATTTTACAAATATTTTCGAGAGGTTATAATAAATAATAATATATGATGAGTGGGAATGGTTCGTACGTCATTTGTAAAGTTTGTGTATTCCCGCAAATTCTGGTTTTTGGTAAATTACCAAAGAAGTAAATTGCCATAAGGTTTTATACTGACTTCATTCATGTATGTATTAAATAAATCAATTTTGCTGACTTCACCGATTCCCCAGAGTCCATTAACCTTAATCAGTAAATGCAAATTTTAATTCTAACAAAAAGTGACTGGAATTAGTTCTAAGATAAGAAAATTATGTTATTTCTGTATATTAAAAAAAATCTTTTATGGAACCGTGCATGATATGGATGGAGAATACAATATAATTTTAGTTATATGAGAATAAATGCATTAAGAAAGTTAATTCTACTATCAATGCCGTTAAATTTATTATATTTTTTAATTAATTAATTAACAATTAATAAAAATACAAAGAGTTACCGCCTGCCATTATTAGTTATTTTATTATAAAAGTAACTAAACACGTATTTAATGGACAGCTCCTA
Source organism: Rhamnusium bicolor (assembly GCA_029963845.1). NCBI lineage: Eukaryota > Metazoa > Arthropoda > Insecta > Coleoptera > Cerambycidae > Rhamnusium > Rhamnusium bicolor. The sequence goes on along the minus strand of JANEYF010003387.1, from coordinate 508,549 downwards.
AATGTGATATTAATTTATCTACACCGTGAATATTATCATTTTAAACATACATAATATAAAGTATATAAATCCAAACGGTTTTATAACTTTATAAAAGCAACAGTCTAATGGATAGTATCTAAATTTGAAAAAAACCTTCGCCATGCTTTAAGTAAGTACTAATTGCAGTTCATTTCGGCATTTCAGGAATAACTTCTCATTAGTCTTGTCTTGTCAGAAAAAGAGCATCACAGCTGTGTTGAATTGGTTGTAAACAATTAGACAACAATTTTTGTTAAAGAAGCCATATTTTACACTTCAGGATACATGGAATGTGATATACCGTTAATATTTAACAATAAAAGATTAAATGGATATAAAATTCAAATTGAAAATGAATCGAACCTATGGCATGTTTCTTATAGAGAAACAATAATAAATCATTTTGACACTCATTACATGGGCGTATCTTGCGTTCTTAAATTGTTTCCTATAATAATGTCATGCAATATATGAAATGATTATGAACAGATTCGAGACGGATGCAAAAGAATTCGATTATATCCTCAGAGTTTGGCTTAGGTATGTGGATGATATTTTTACAGTGTTTGATACAAAAGTCGCTGATATTGACAAATTTATTTCAAAATTAAACAGTCGTTTCGCGCCAGTTAAATTCACATGTACACCATTGTGCTCAACATAAAATCGAGTTTTAATTTCCTAGTCCATCGTCTATTAAGCTTCCCCCTCAATAAGGAGAGGTATGAAAAAAGAAAAGGCATTGATTAAGGATATAGCTGCGAGTAATGGATATTCTGTAAGTCTAATTGATAAAATAATTAGGAAACGAAAATTTAAAGTCGCTTCGAAATTCCTCGACCTTTCAAAATGAAAGAGAAAATCCGAGATTGGTATCGATTCCATTCAATCCTACATTCACCCGTAGTAATGGTAAGATTTTTAAAAATGTAGGTATGACAGTGGTTCATTCATCGGGAAACAAATTACAACTTTCAGGCAATCCAAAAGACAAAATTGAAACAACGGAAAAGTCGGGGATATACAAAATTAGCTGTAAGGACTGTAATCAAAAGTATGTTGGACAAACTGGACGATCAATTCAAACTAGATTCAAAGAGCATATGACCCATATCAAATATGGTACAACAGATAAGTCTAATGTTGCACAACATGCGTTTGAGAACAACCATAAAATAGATATTAACAATTTAAGATTAATAAGGAATGTAACAACTACTAGACAGTTGGATGCATTTGAAAGCATGTAAAAATAGTATGAATAGTGACAGAGGGCCTATCTCAAATAGCTTTATTGGTTAGTGGGTCACAGTCGGATCACGGTTCACCGAACTGCTACAAGAGTTTTGGTATAAATAGGATACATTCTTTGCATAAGGTTAGTTTTAATCATCTTCAGATGATGCCAACTTGGTTGGTGAAACGCGCGTCGAGTGCAGTATATGGCGTTTTGGTGTTTCGTGGAAAAATACGTCAGTGTTATCTTCACATCAAAGGTTCCAACCCACTCCAGGAAAAACTTGAAGTTTGAATCGAACTTTTTATAGAATAAATAAATTAAAATATAATAAATATTGTAAATATTAAATTATATTATCATTATATGTACAGAGTGTCCCAAATTGCTTAATTTTTGCTGTTTCTATTCTAGACCAGATAGAGAAATACCGACCATGGTTCTAGAGCTCCATTTTCATAAAATATCGATAGGTGAAAACCGCATTTCGATATTTCTAATCGGTTTCGAGATATCGGTGAAAATTGACATTGTCATAACTTTTTTATTTAAGAATATTTTTTTCAAGCAGTAAATACTTTCTACGGGTAGTTTTCAAGAGAATAATATACATCTTTCAAAAAAATTTTAGCACTACTAAATTTTAAGATTCAGGTCCAACTTTCTTATTTCAAATATGAATCATAGTTGGTTTTGATTTAAAAATATCGGAAAAATTTGTTTTTCAAAAATACGTATATTGGTATTATCATCAGAAATAAATATTTAGATACAGATCGTAGGATACATTTTTTGTAAATATTGTCTGAACATTATTTGTGATGTTCTCTAAATTTTTCTTTTTCTTTTTTTGGGACTTACTGCCACATGAACAATTCTTCGTTATCTAAAAAATATAGTTAGTTACTCAGTAAGTTACTGTAAAAATAAACCTCTGCGCTTATGACTTTACGTCAGAAGATTAGTCAGAGGGTGTTTTTTAACAACTAATATGAGACACAGAAATATTAATATAATTCTCTAACGTTTCGGAAAACGATTCTGTTTTCTTTTTTAAAGTTATGTATCTTTTTTTAGAATATGTCAAGCGTGAAATTTGACACATATATTATTTGTTTATGTAATATCCATAGATACTTATATAGAACTGTTGATACTTAAAAATTATACAATATTAATTTTGTTCAATTATTTTAACAACTCTAACCACGTTGTACCAAATCTACGGTGCAATGGGAAAAACATTTTTTTTTCAATCAATAATATTATTGCCGATTCCTTAATTTTTCTTTTTCTTTTTTGCTGTCCGCTTCTTTCATTAATATTTTTGCTGAATCCCAGTTTATTCTATGTCCATTTTCCTAAGAATGTTCGCAAATTTTCGATTTTTCAATTTTACCCTTTCTAGTACAACTTTTATGCTCACCTAATCTTACACTAAGGGTTTTGGATGACTTTCCCACATAATGTTCATTACACTCACACGGAATAGTGTAAATACAGTTTTTTGAATTTTCTCACAATTTACCGGTTTTGTTTTTGTTAAAATGGATCTTTAAATATTACTCGTTTGAAATATTTATGAAACTTATCTCCGACACGACGTAGTTTTTCTGATAAACCTTGTATATAAGGAATTATTATTGTACATTGGTATTCAGATTTTTGTTATAGCGGAATATTAAGTCTGTTCATAATATTTGTAAGAGTCCTATCAACAAAAAATTAGGGATATTCATTATTTATTAATACCTCTTTAATAATTTTTTTCTCATTATATAAAAATATATAATTTTTGCCCTGTCATACAAACAACTAATAATACCCTTTTTAACATTAACTGCTTGGAAACAGATTCGTTTTCCGAAACGTTAGGGAATTATATTATTATTTTTGTGTCTCATATTAATTGTCAAAAAATACCCTCTGACTAATCTTTTGACGTAAAGTCACAAAAGCAAAGATTTATTTTTTTCAGCCTAGTTAGTTACCCAGTATGGGTAACTAACTATATTTTTTAGATAACGAAGAATTATTCATGTGGTAGTAAATCCCAAAAAAAAAAATTGGTTCATTGGAAAACTTTGACCACAATGAAAAATTGTCCCGCTATATTATATGGACCGGCGAGGTAAAAGTGTCCAGCATAGTCGACATCATCAACATCATTGGTACGACCATAACGAACATATTCCTCAACCAAGAAATATGCAAAGACGATTTGGATTTAATGTTTGGCTTGGGGCAACGATGACCCTGGGACCATTTATATCTGACAAATTAGTGAAACTTCTATCAACAAGACAGCGTACAGTGGGGTATTGGAACCTAAAACCTGGCCATAGATCGGTTTTGCAAATTTGAGAATTTCCAAGCTTAATGGTTTTTAGGAATTCTTAGATGTTCGTCCGAAGGATCTCCACCACTTTTACCTTAAATTGAGGTACAGGTAGTGACGGGTCACTGGCTGTTTCTAAACTTTTGCATTGTGGTGTTGTGCGTTGGTGAAATTGATTGATATTAAATTGGATAATTTATTTAAAGTTTTTTTCCCCTTTATTTTTTGAACGGACTTGGAATTATGGCTTCAACTTCTAAGAGTATGTATTAATATCAATATTTTATAATATTAGAATCTAATAACGATTAAGACACTATTTTTCAATTTAAATTTTATGATTTTTTTCATCATGATTTTTAAAACAAAAGTTCAATTTTTAATGGAATTTGTTATTCTTCCAAAGTTTTCCAACCCCTATATTCGGTTTCGGTTTTTAGTTTATTATGTTAATAATTGACACAAAATACTTTTTCGGAAATTGGTGGTTTCAGATTTTATAATTTTTTTAAAAATTTTTTTGATAATAATAAAAATAATAAAACACATTTTTCTTATTCTCTCTTTAGACAGAAGATACTAACCCATGGAAGAAAATTTATTTTAGGAGTACTTCTTCCTATCCGCCAAGTGTCAGAAGAAGTTTTAGAGGCCCGAAATAGGCATTTTAGGCATTGCAGATTAAACTTCTCCAGAAAATGTAGTCGGGAAGCATGTAACACGAATGTTTTAAACAGATTTTTTCTGAATTCACGCCTAAAACTTTAACAAAGGAACCTTTTCCAAGAAAGCTTTAGACATGATTTTTACCTTCAGATTATCCACTAGATCCTGAAGTTCTCAGAGGAAGAAACTGGTTACAATGACTGCATGTTATAGACTTATAATTATTTATGTTTTATGAAACTCTTTTTTAAGTAAATAAAATCAATTAAGAACTTTGTGTGTATAATTCTTCCTTTAAATTGCAAATATTAGGTATTCAACTAAGCTAAAACATTAATCAATACAAAAAATTGTAAAAAATTCGGCAAAATAATTTTATAATTGGTATCAATACTCCACTGTGCGGCGCACCAGATCATAACGCCGTGTTAACTATCATTAAACTCAGATTAATCCCGTATTATGGCTTGCAAAGTCCCCTTACCTTAGTCCACTGGATTATTCTATATGGGGATTTGTTAAAGACTTAAAAAACGCTTCCAGAAACGAAAGAAGATTTAGAGCAAACAGTGGGAGATGATATTGCTCAAATAAGAAATTAGTTAAGGGTTGTCAACTCTGTTTCGAGAAAAATGGCATACAATTCGAGCACCATTTGTGATTAAATTTTATTCTAATCAGATATTCTATCATGTGATTCAATCCTTCTTAGTATTAGCAAGAAGGTACCTATAGTTGCTTGGATTGGCCCTTCAATTGTAACTATTTTAAAATATTTACTTTTTTTACCTCTGATTTGTGTATTAGCCCGTCTATATTCGGGCAACAGATTAACATTTCGTTTAAAAATCTGACATTCCTTATAATTAACATATTCAATATTCTCTTCTATCTGTACCAAAATAGATCTCAAAGATATCCTTTAATCGATGTAAAAAATGCTTAAAATAATTTACTAACAAGAAAGCCCTTTTGAGGGATAAACTTGGTAATATGTTCTTGTTAAAAATTAATTAGTTTGGATCTCTCAGATCTTTTAGATACTTTTTGGGCTCATGGTTTTTTATCCTAACCTGGGTCTAACTTTATTTAACGGAACGACATTAAGATGTAAGATAATACAAAGATCAGTGCGTTAGATTAACGTTTATTATTTGAGTAAAAAAAATAAAGTAAAATGAAAAGAACTCGGCAGGCATTTGGAAAATTAATTTGGCTAGCTTTGAACTTTTACCGACATTACAATAATGGAATTACAGTAATACATTTTATAAAAAATTGTAATTTTTGCTTACTGAATTTCCCTTTTTTTTTATGGGATAGAACGTCAGAAACGCCCAGAAAAATTTAAAAAAATTGGTAGTATGATTTTCATATTTTCTACAAAATGTCAGTACTTCATGGCAAACCGAGGTAAAAATAAAACCGTCATATATACAAAGAATATCCACCCGCATCGAGTGGACAGTCAAGAAACGGCATTTTTTTTAACGATTTTTTTAGTTATTTAATTTATTAGCAAACACAGTATACCAGTAAAAGTGCGTAGAGGCTATTTATATTCTGTCACCGAACAATAAACATTTCTTAATTGCAATATAATATTCTACACGTTGCGTTGTATTAAAAAAAATAGGAAATGTGGATATTTTCATTAAATGCTGCAATTCGTTTATTTTATAAGAGACGACTTGTCAAATATTCTGCTGCCATGTTTTAAGATTTTGATATTTTCTATGCTAATTTTATTACTAAAGACAAAAAATTGTCCTCCTGATTCTGTGACAAATATGATTTGATTTTGTGCTTAAGAGCACCATTCGCGAAAATTATATTCTAGGAAATACAGGCCATACAAACAGATTTTCAACTTTTTTATAAATGGAGATATTTAGCATATAAACTGATATTTTATTCCCAGCATAATGTTTGAAAACGATACATTAAATAAAAGTGGCAGTACAAGTGAACCAACTTGAACATTTTTAACTCTGTGACACCGCCGGGGAGGTGGCGTCGTTGAGGAGGATTCGAAGCTCGAAGAAAATTAGAGATATGGTTGCAATACAGGTTTATTGAGGTAACAGAGAATACAGAGATAGACATGAGTATATGTAGTAGTGTCCAAACTTATGTCTATAAGTATCTAATCACAGAGGCCGCGGGCGTCAAGGCGCACACTCACTCACTTGCACGGTCCACGCGGAGGACGCTTGCGGTGGGTATAAGTATTGTCCAACAGTGACGGCAATGTTTGATCCCACGAACGCGCGCGTGTCGCGGATGTACGGTCCCACTGTCGACACTCGGGACGCGTGCGCCGATATGTCAAAGGTACCACTAATTGTCTTCGTGGCGTTCCGCGGCACTACTTCACAAGGGTCGCGACCCATGATCCACAACTAGGACGCATGAGGAGGCAGAAAGGCAATAGCGAGTTTCACGCTCCAATGATCCAACTAGGATGCAAAGGAGGCGGCGGGAACGGCGCAACTGTAAATAGATATACACGTATTCCAGGGACGACTGTTTCTAGTGATCCAGTCCCCAAGGATGCAAAGAAGACAGTCGACTGGAGCAATGAGTTATACATAGATATGCTGACTACTATTATAGTTCCACTACTCTTACGATCTACGCCAAGGATGCAGAAGACGTAGTAGGTGAGCACTATTGTCTATTGCAAACGCAGCAGTGTCCAAAGTCCACCCGACCTGTATGTATGACGTCCGGCCCATACTCCAGCGACCCAATGCAAGGGTGCACCGAGCAATTAACAGACGAGTGACCGCTCAGCGTTTACTAGAGCTCCATTGATCCAATCCCAAGGATGCGCGGAGGCAGGTAATAAAGCCTCGAGATCGTACCGCTCGTGAGTGACCTCTTTTAGATAGCTTCAGTGATCCAACCAAGATGCGAGGATGCAAGTAGTAAGATTCAGAAGAGCCGTTCCGGCCTGAGGGCTCGAGTTTTATTCTGTTCGGACGGGGTGACCGTGACGTCAGGGATCGGGATACCTGCTCAGGGTGGCGTAGGCGTATGGTCCATAGGGAAAGTCAATGGTGGCGCCCCGCACGGGGTTAGTACGGAGTACTTTGGTACTAACTGGATGGTTTGTTACAGACTTGTTACAACTCCACATTTCTTATTAAGGCAACTGATTTTTGCCCCAGAATATACATACGTAAACAACTAACTTAGGTTAGTTGTTTAGGTATAGCTTATATTTGATTCATTATTTCGGTTTGCAAATTATAGAAAGTAATTATCTAAGTAACATACTTAGACCACATAAGTGGTAATACTGTTTTTAAACAATACAAATATCACCGATTCATAAATTTAAATTTCTAGTTTTCAGCATTGGGTTATTTTCTCATTTATAACTAAGGATGGTTGAATCTGTGAAACGCAGGTATACCGACCACAGGAGCTTCACTTGTGCAAACTCATATACACGCGGTTATCCTAAGGGTTTAGGTAAAAACATTAATCAGGTCACTTTCTCCCGGTATACATATTGTTTATTAAAGATTAAGATTACTTTACCGTTCTCGTCGCGCAATAATAAATTTGTATCTTTTCTTGATTTAAAATGGGTATACCGGAACAGTGCCTAATAATATACTGTTGTGTTTATCAGCACTATTTGAATGTGTGGAGGGCACGTGACTGTAGGCGACATATCGCAAGTGTAAATACAAAATAGTAAACTAAAATCCCCATATTGGGTTTTTATTTTCGACTTAATTTTTATGTTAAGTGCGTGTGGTATTCCACAATGGGTATAATAAATTTCTGAGCTCTGAGTGGCCATTACCTACGATACAACAAGAAAGGTCGCAACTTCCTCATGCTAATAACGACTTGAAAATAATATAGAGAATAAGGTACGTGATAAACAAATATGGCAAACTGTGGACGAAACCTCTAATGCAAGAATTAGCAAGGTAGGCAATGTATTAATTAGAATTTTAAATACAAATGGGCCGTCGAACTCAAGGACTGTAAACGAGAAGTCCTTGCGTCGAATTCACATTTGCTGGCCAGTAGAAGATTGTAAAACAAGAATGAAGAACATGGTTGCAAGGGCGTTTTATTGTAATAAATATTTCGAACACGTTGAATCTGTAATATCACATTCAACTCAAAGACTCTAACACTATAAAGGTCAAATAAGATTTGCTCGTTGTACATTAGAATTTATATTATTAACAAATTCTACTGAAAAATTCCAACGAAGTTTATCCTTACGTCAATCTTAGGTATATCAGAGGATACTATAGATGCTCTATTAGTCATGCAGGTGTATGCTGAGAACCACAAACAAGCATTCATGGACAAAAGATAAGATGAAAGTCCTTGTAATGAGTTGTACTTACAATAAATGACTACAGTAACCCGGCGCGCCGCTGTAATTCGCCCATTCAACCGTCTTTATGTATAACTAATAATTTTGAAGCTTTAGTATTCACTAAAAATATACAACTTCGCGTAACGTTGTGGGCACCTTAATATAAACTGAATACATACATGGAGTCGTTTATTTACTATTAATTCCATTAGAAGTATTCACTATCATAAATGTGCGATATGTATAATACGTCAAAAACAACAATTAAAAGTTTTACCTCTGGGCAAGGGATAATTAAATTGTGACATGTTTTCTTCCAATCATATGAGGAAGGTTTTAAAGACAAAAAAAAGTTGGATTAATAAATGGTCCTAAATACATACCAGTTGATATAAATCAGGGAATTCCGCGTTGTCATAATGGGTCCTTAATGTTCCGCCCCTGTCGGCACATTTACTTTACAAACCTCAGTCACACCAAACTAATGCTTATGAATGGATTACGAGTGATTACAAGTTAATGCTACACGATAATATCCATTCTAGTAGACTTTAATGCAACATTTGTCATGCTAAATTTACTAGATTAGCAATATGTGCTATGGGGATCTCCACAGCTGGTGTTCATGGCTGTGCCTTTTTAATGAAACAATTTCATTTCTACAGTTTACTCCAGGGTCTTAACTGCGGCCATTTTGTAGTTATCAGTCATGAACTTACCTGAAAAAGAAAAAAATATCAGTACGAATGATTTTTTAAATTAATGAGGAAATTAAAATTATTTGTTCGCAATGATATCTTAGTATGTTACAAACAAAAATTTCAAGAATTCTAACCTACTATGAACAATCTTTAGTTAAAACATTTTTTGGTTTAATTCAAAATATTTTTGTGTCGTCATGAGAACTTCGGCTTTGTTGCATCGATTTTGCTAATAATCAATAGAGTTCTACCTTGAACCTCCTATTTATCTATATAACTTTATTTCCACGTTGAGCCGTGTTTAAGAACAATGATCACGCCATGGACCAAAGACATACAGACACACAGACGGAACGTCCATTAGGATTACTATTTTTGTATATCAAAATGTTTATCTTAAACTGAATTTTTATACGACGTCGATCCTTTCTCCATATATACAGTGTGGAAATTAAGTAACGCATAAATTCAGTAATTCCGTTGATATTAATTTTTTTGGAAAAAATCTCGAAGGGGTATAGCGATTTTAACTTCAGCAAATATTTTCAGTCTATTTTCAGTTTCTTATGTCATTTATTTTTAAAGTATGACGTCATCGACTTTTTTTTAAATGACAACCTATACTTATTTTTTATTATTGATTTTGGTAATAGTTTTTATTCCGGTTCCGACCGTATAAAATTTTCAATACGTTATATTTGAGAAAAATCGAGAAAAACAGTCTTAAAGTTCAAACAACAAAAATTCATTAAATTGGGAAAATTTATCTAGTTGCCTAAGTTTGACGGAAAGTTATCGACGGCACATTCGTTTTTATTTTGAAATTATACAAATAGTTGAAAAATCGAACTAATGTGAAACACCGGCAACTAGATAAATTTTCCCAATTTAATGAATTTTTGTTATTTGAACTTTAACGCATAAATTCAGTAATTCCGTTGATATTAATTTTTTGGAAAAAAATCTCGAAGGGGTATAGCGATTTTAACTTCAGCAAATATTTTCAGTCTATTTTCAGCTTCTTATATCATTTATTTTTTAAATTATGACGTCATCGACTTCTTTTTTTAAACGATAACCTATATTTTTTATTATTGATTTTGGTAGTAGTTTTTATTCCGGTTCCGGCCGTATAAAATTTTCAATATGTTATTATTTGAAAAAATCGAGAAAAACTGTTTTAAAGTTCAAGTAACAAAAATTCATTAAATTGGGAAAATTTATCTAGTTGCCGGTGTATCACATTAGTTCGATTTTTCAACTATTTGTATAATTTCAAAATAAAAACGAATGTGCCGTCGATAACTTTCCGTCAAACTTAGGCAACTAGATAAATTTTCCCAATTTAATGAATTTTTGTTATTTGAACTTTAAGACTGTTTTTCTCGATTTTTCTCAAATATAACATATTGAAAATTTTATACGGTCAGAACCGGAATAACAACTACTACCAAAATCAATAATAAAAAATATAGGTTGTCATTTTAAAAAAAAGTCGATGACGTCATAACTTAAAAATAAATGACATAAGAAACTGAAAATAGACTGAAAATATTTTCTGAAGTTAAAATCGCTATACCCCTTCGAGATCTTTTTCAAAAAAATTAATATCAACGGAATTACTGAATTTATGCGTTACTTAATTTCCACACTGTATGAGAAAGTAAAATTATATATTTTAACAATTTCAATACACCTTATTTATACAGGGTGTTTCGAAAAGACTAGGACACCGCTTGATTATAGATTTTTGACGTCAAACCAAGTTGATTCAACATAAAAAGTACGGGTCTAACTTTTTCGTTTTCACGATACAGGATGTTAAATTCAAAATTATTTATTAATTTTTTTTGTCTCTATTTCAGAGGCTATACGTACTAATTTCAAATTTGGTGAGCGGCGTAATTATATGTTTTTGAGGTCCATGATTACAATGGTGATATTGCCTACTCATTATTTATAGAGGACGCTACTCTCTGACACTTTAAACTAGAACTTTTTTTATGTTAGATTTTGGATATTGTCTTTGATTGCATTTGAAGCGAAATTCAATTCTTCACAAAAATGCATATTCGTTAAAACACGCTACAATGCACCCTATTCAAGAAATACACGATTTACATTTATTTCAAACTTATTGGCAAAATAAAAAAATGTCGGCTTCTTTAGTACTTTTACCGCTGTCAAAGAAGCCGATGCTTTTTATGTTGCAAATAAGTTTGAAATAAACTTTAAATGGAAATTAAAAATTTGAAAATATGAATCATAATGAAACAATTTTTCATTGTTGTTATTAACTTGTTACTACTAATAGAACAAAAGTTTTGATTGTCTATTGTATGTTACTCAGTATAGTAATTCGTAAATAAATGTTTCAAAAAATCGTACCTAACGTATATCTACTAAACAAAAAAAAAAACTGATTTTAGGTACAATTAACTTTTACCAAAGTGGTGTGCAGGACAGTTGCAAATCGCATAGTTCTCAAAATATCTGCATCAAATCACTTTTCTACTAGTATGCCTTTTTTGTAGAGAATTAAATAGCGCCTCAAACATAATGAAAGAAAATGTCCGAAACCTAACCTAAAAAAAGTTATGGTTTAAAGTGTCAGGAAAACTACTTGCGTCTGCTATAAGTTGTGACGTGGGTATTACCACCATTGACCTCAAAAACATAACCCTATTAAATTTGATGTCGATATGTGTCATAGTTGCTGAAATAGAGAGAAAAATTTTTAACTTTAACACCTGAAAATGAAAAAGTTAGACCTCTACTTTTTGGGTTAAATCGACTTGGTTTGACATCAAAAACCTACAGCTAAGCGATGTCCCAATCTTTCCGAAACACCCAGTATAGCAGTTTGCAGAAAAATGTTACAAATAAAAATTGCATATAATTTCCAAGAAAAAAATACCCATACTTGAACATCACTCTAGGCACTGTGGTGCCAATAACTGATGAATATACTAGTATATTTAATTTAAATAGTTAATTGTACCAATTGTTTTATTTAAAGAAATTATGTTGTTTAACTGTTTCACCAATTAAATTACAAGTGTTTTGAATGAGGAAAATATGCCGATTTTAAAATAGGTTTTCGGATAATGGTAAAAACAGTGAAAGGAATTACAAATTTTTACGATAAAAACACAAACAATATCTAACACGTAAGATATATTATTAATTTCAAAAATACTTCTATTGAAAATTTTTTTAAATAACATCTTAATTTATTCTCAACAAAATCAAAACCACTTAGTCAATTGTAACAACCCTTTCAACGAATTAGCCATCGTTGATTTATGTTCCCTTTTACTCAAACTTCAGACAGCTCTACAAATTACTTTTTGGCATAAATTCTAATGCCATTTATCAACTTAATAAACGAGAAATAAAAATTCATTGATATATTCAAAAGGAGGTGATCTCAAAAATGTATGATAAATGCTAAAAGTTATGAGTATGACACTGAACTGATCTAGACTAAATTAGATCTCCAGTCGCAGTCGGTGCAAAAATATCCATATCGTAAGTTGTAAGTAGTGGGATTTCGCACTATTAAAGTCTACCAGCTCCTCGTAAAGTTAAAGCAGTGAGTCTATTATTCTACAGGAGGACAAAACTTTTTCACAATTTATGAAAATCGTAAGATTTGGTCACTCAATAAAAAAGGTATTGCTGCTAAAATAACGACAATTATCTTGCTAGAGATTTCTTTTAAATAACCTTTATATTTTATAAAGTCAATTTTTGGGAGACCATAATTTATACAAAATACGTCTTACAGAGAAATGTGGCATGTACCATTCGAATGTCCTCTTTGACTTGGAGAAACGGTCGGGAAGCCTCACGTTGCAGAAAGACAAAATTCAATTTTTTACATCCCTTCAAAATATAGTGAAGCGAGTAGTTCTGTTCATCCACTATACCATATAAACTTGGTGCTGCCCGGATGTGAAACCGGGTCATATGGGCAGAAGGATTTGGCACTTTCCGAAACATCTCATTAAAACAAAATAATGGACCAATATTAGTCCATTGTTGTGAAAAGACAATATTAAAAGTGAATAATTCGCTAGATTGACTCAATTTCGCCGAACAATATAAGCCAATATTTCCACAATATTAGACCAATATTAATCCAATATTGTATACATGTACGATGTATTTCTTTAATATCACTCCAATAGTTCAATCAATACTCAGTCAATCTAGCAACTTGTCCATATTTAATATTGAGCCAATTTCCTCATAATATTGGACCAATATTGGTCCATTTTATTTCCATGTTCTACATGAATTTCTGCTCTATTTACGTCGAAAATATATGTGAAACTGGAAGAAACTTTAGATTAAACTAAAACAAGAGTTCCATCCAGATGATGAAATGTGATTTTTCCACAACATCAATCTACTCAGAATCAAAATAAAATACCAGAGAAACTACTATGCCGAACTAAGGCTGTAATTCTTTAAAATGAAAAAAAATTAGACCTCATAAAAAAAAGATAGTTTAAAAAATCTGACATGTTATTGCTTAATATTTACGCATTTCTAGAAAACAATTATTGGATATTATATAAGCATTTTTTTAAAGCTAACATGATAATAAAAATAAATACCTATAGTATTTTATATTTTATACTGGCATTCTTATTTGAATACGCCAGTATGAGGTTTTGGGTATATAATAAATCAAAATCAATTCTTCCAATACATTTTATCATAGAAACTATTAAAACAACTACCCAATCTAGGAGCATGAATTGCACTGAATTAAAAACAGTGTTCCTAATATTAGAAGCAAAAAAATATTCAGATTAATAGAAAATATATTGAGTCAATATATTTTTTAAAATATTTTATTGTTATTTAATTCAATGGAAATCTTGCTTCTAAATTGAGTAGTTGTTTTAATAGTTTTTATTATAAAAAGTATTGGAAGTATTGTTTTTGATTTATTATATACTTAAAACTTTTATTCTGGCTCATTCAGATAAGAATGAGAGTATAAAATATAAAAAAACCTATAAGTATTTATTATTATTATCATGTTAGGTTTGAAAGAATGTTTATGTAATACCCAATAATTGTTGTCTACAAATGAAAAAAAAAATTCTTTTCAGATTCTTCAATTAATACCTCATAACCTGCATCTGTAACATCATCGACATAAAGTTGATAAATAAAATAACAGGCAAATGCATTGTTTCTGGCCAACCTTGTACGTATTTTATGACTTTCTTAGATGAACCGCTTCTGCAATGACTCACATACTTCCCAAAAACATCAATTGAATTAAATGGCTGCTATAATATTTATCTCTTCTGTACAGAAGATATATTTTCTTGAACATGTAATATTTTATAGCGGAATTTCCAACTTATCATAGAAAAGTGGGCGGTAACCCTCAAACTTGGAAGTTTAGGTTATAAATTACATTTATTCGAAAGATATGCATTGCCTGAGAATACACTTTTTTTAAAAATTGTTTATAAAGAACAGTTTTTATTTTGATTTAAATAAATACGTACTTCGTTTAATAAGATTTTCTCGCTACAAAATTAATATTAATTATCTGAAGGCAGTAAATAATGTTCTGATGAAGCTCATTATATGAAAGCAAAATGACTAAATTTTCCGACATATTTTTCTATTAAAACGTTTTTTTAGTTGAATAATTCAATTCACGGATTAAATAATTACTTTTAAAAATTATATCTATTATTCAAAATTTTCATGCAATTCTTTCCACTTGAAAACTTGAAAATTTGCATTCTAGAATTTTTTTTACTAACTGAATTAATTTAGTTGCTAATATGATATAATGAAATGACTGAACACTCATAAATAATTTTATTTTTATAAAACTGTCAAATAGATATTTGTAAGTAAACGCAATTTAAAGGATTTTGGTGTTTGGCATAGCCTTTAAAAGCTATCGAATTCCAAACATGAAAAAGAAAATATATAAATTAATTTAAATTAATAATAATAAGTAGATAGCTCCTGAAGCGAATTGAAACTTTTGACATGCCACTATCACTGAAATTGCTTTAATGATTCGTAAATTACTACCCATCCAATGCTGATAAATTAGATATACATAGATTACGTTTTAGTTCAAGTTTATTTCATAATCTCCAGATGATGCCTACTTGGTTGGTGAAACGCACTTCAAGTGCAGTATACAGCATGTATGTGGGAAACTATTTCAGTGTAAATAAATAGTAACATTTATTTATATACCTTATATTCAGGGAGTTCATTGTTCATTGTAGCAGAAGGTGAAAAGTTCAAAGTCGAAAAATTCTTCGTTTAAAAACAAAAAAAGATATTAAGAAACTACACAAACTGTTGATTTGAAATTTGGCACGTGTTTTTTGCTACAATAGTGCCACCATTTTGTCAATACGACATATTTGTCTCAATATCGAATAGCGTAGAAACTGGGATCTCAAATCCTCTTTCTGTGTAGAACTTGTACGCCAACGGATTGTTTACAAAAATTAATAATTGTTTGATTGCCTGACAAATTAGAAGAAAAAAGTAGTCTTAAATTTTGTCCATGCGGTGCACTGTTTGCGAGAAAAAGATGACAAGTGTTGTATTTTAATCAAAATTAATATACTGAGAAACCAGGGTTGGAAAAAATCATGATTTTTTTAAAAAAAATCAAAATTCAATGATTTTTATTTAAAAAATCAAAAAAAATCAGTTTTTTTTTTGATTTTTTTTTATTTTTTTCAGTTCTACCTAATTTTTTGAAAACAAATACGATTTTTCCATACACTATTTTTTTGTATTCTCACCAATTTGCACATATAAATTATTCACGTCACTGGAAAAATTCTCTATATGGTCTATATTTCATACAAACAATAAAAAATCAGCATTTTCCTGTTCTGACAAGCTTGGTGGTAGGTTTCATTAATTTCATAGATGCCGAGGCGACGCGCGACTGAAGTTAGTAAAATAAAAATAAGCGGAATGAAGAAAGACGAAATTTGGGATTATTTTATAAAAAAAAAGAAAATCAGTAACAGAGCGGTGTAAGCGTGTAAAACTTGTTACGTACACTGTTCTGCGCAACCATAAATTAGTGAGGCGTGTCTTAACAATTTCTTTTCATTAAACATGGTACACGTGGAATGAAACAAATTATTTTCTTTTATTGTGAGTAAATTAATATCGTTTCTCATTCTTTATTTTTTTGTATACATATTGTTAACACCTTTATATTATACCGTTATACAATAATACCGTTTATGGAATCGGTATTAATTTTATTAAATATTTTTTTTATTCTTACTAAAATTATTCTTATCGATGACCTTGGTTGTTTGTGCCATGGGATACACAAATTCCCATTTTATTAGATATTTCTGCGATCTGCTTTACAAAAACATTTTGTCAAATCAAAAAAAAAATCTCAAAGCTTCTACCGTGAGACATCCCGTAATTATTAATTAAATATTTTTATGAATATTTGGAGATTGTAAGAGATGTACATTTTTTTAATAAAGCGTAACTTTTTTCGTATATCAATAACGTAGAAATTTTTTCTTTAACTCTGGACACCTTGTATATAAACTTAAATATGAACAGTTATTTAAGGGTGTTAAGAAAAGCACAATCTATTTTATGGATTGACCTTTTTTTCGTAAATGATTAAATAAAGAAGTTTTTCCTCTAGGCAATCCCATCCGTGGACACACTGTATACTCGTATATATGGTATATACTAGGTCTGATCAAAAAATCGATATATCGATTCGAATCGATTTTTTTTAATCGATTCACCAATTCAAATAAAATATTGAATCGAAATATCGAATGGAATCGGAATATCGAATCGAATCGGAACATCGCGTCGAATCGAAATATCGAATCAAATCAGAATATCGAATCGAATCAGCTTATCAAATCAAATCGGTATATCGAAATTAACGTCGAATCTAAATAGTGTAATAAAACTTCTTTAATGCACCCTTTACATAGAAAGATATTTTTCAAATCTGTGCTTCATGAAGCATTTTGTTCATTTTAAATAGCAGTAGCACTAATGAAACACTGATTTGATTACCTTGGTTTTACGAAAATTACTGCGTTAAACTACCAAAAATTGAGTAGGGCCAGGCATTCTTGGTTCGAAATCATAGGCGTTGTATGTCACTGTGTGGTAACACTGATAACGATTACCGATTCGAAATATAGGGGAACATTATCGCCATTCACTATTCAGTAAAGTAACAGTTTACAAGTAAATAAGCAACTATGATAAGTTTCAACATTATGAGACACTTACTCAGCGTGATTTTTTATTTTCATATTTATGTCTCACTATTTATCTGGTTGTGTAACTAACAACTGAACGAGGCACCGAATTTGAATGCACTGCGTTTCAATTCCACTATCCCCATCCTTTCGACAGCGATGAATGCGAATGAAAAATTAAATTATCAATATAAATACGTAACCAAATCCAAATGATTCGAATCGTAACTTCAATCCTATTCGGTTCCATGCAAATCGATTCGATCCGGCTCCTTGTAAATCAATTCGCCATTCGATTCGTTTTACAATTCGATTCTATTTGTGAATCGATTCACGATTCGATTCAAATTATGATCAGCGTTTCAATATTTTTTTAAGAATCGAAAGTCGTTTCAGTATTTCCCGAATCGCACAGACCTGGTATGCACGTTACAAAATAAACATATAATGGACGTTAAAATTCTCACATTTTATATAAAGTCTATTGAAACACAAAAGCTGGATAATGTATATAAATTTATTAAAGTGAAAACTTAATGAAATTTACAGTTTGAACTAGGAATAATAAAAAAACCTTGCATATCTGTTCTATACTTCCGTATAAATTAGAATCGAATCGAATCACAAGACAAAATTCTACACTAATAGATTAAGGATATTTTTATTCGTGGATAAGTAAATAGGATGTTAGATTTTGACGTGTGTGATATTCCAATCAGTATTTAAAAAAAAATAATAATAATTCATGTGGGTAGCAATTTTGTTGTTGTTTCTTAGTGAATCACATCTCTTAAAGTTTAGTCAGTTACTTTTTGGACACACTGTATAACTCAGTTTAACTTTTTGTTGAATAACGGCTTCCATGAAATGTACTAGCTGTGGTATCAATTTCTATTTTAAGACGACTTCTCTTAATAGCCCTAACACACCTTCGTCGTTAGATTTAAAATTTAGTGTGTCGCTCCACGGAGGCACAAAATCCCGAAAACATTCAATTCAATTTGGATTGAGCGAGGTTTTCTAAAATAATAAATGCAAATATGATCCAGACAGCAGCATCGGTAATAAGACAATTCGAGTTGATAAGAGTGGGAAAGGGTGGATGCCGATTTACCTAAACTAATAAGATGTTCATAAAAATAGCTTCCGGGACTAAACCTTGTTTTAACTTCCGGTGCACGTTCGGGCCAAATGAAATATTCCGTCGAATATGAAATATTCATCGGGGGGTTAGTGCATGAGTTAGCGCCTACGAATCTCATAATGCTGGGCTCTTTACTGAACTTGAACCGTGCTGGGATGAAGAGAAGTACTAGAACCGATAAATGCATTCGATGTTAAGCTCGAATAGAAAACTGGAAAGGCAATATTTTTAGGACTTCCACTTTCTTAATGTCAACTGTTGGTTTTACAAAGAATTGCTGAGAAGTAACCGGCATCACCGTGTTCTGATTTTTTTTAGAAAACAAGGCAAAATGTTTGAAAAGGTTTTAAAACTGCACAACGTTGATGGATAGATTTCAATAAATTCTACGGAATAATAATAATAAAAAGAACATTTGCAGGACTTTTTTTCAGTTACTGAGAAGGAAGAGGTTGAGAGATGTGAGCCCTCTGCGTTCTCCTTTCTTGAAAGGTATTTTATTTGTCAGTTTCACTTAAACAGAAGTATAACAATCTACGAGTATAAGACATTTGCATGTGATTTCAGAGCAGTCCTAACATTATTTTCAGCTTTTTACCTTTACCTTTATATTTTCAATCACTACCTAATTATTGTTAACTTAACATAGGAAAATTGTCTCTCTTTCTTGGACTAAATGTATTAAAAAATGCTTGTTTCTAAACTTATTAGAAAATGCGCTTGTTCAATTTTGCGCGAATGTTTCTCATATATTTTGACTGTTTTTGAGACTATTTTGTTATATCTTCATTAAATTTAATTCTCCTATGTTTAAAGAATATCAAGGTTTTTGATAAATAAAACAATCGTTTTATTTATCAATAAATTAATGACAGGTAAGCAAGGCAAAGTAAACAAATAAAATTATTCTTAGAACCAATGTAAACATAATCTAAAGTCGACCAAAACTCTTTAATAAATGTCTATATTTTAATAAATATAGTTTAAAAAAACTAAAAAACACGCTTTTAAAGCACATCAAACTAAAAAGTGAAAAATAATTATTAATATAAACTGAAAACAATAATGAACGAAAAATACTAGTATTATTGTGAAAAAAGCGTGGGGCGCTTTGTGCCATATTTTTCGTATATCAAGCAACCCACGCTTTTTTCACAATAATACTAGTATTTTTCATTCATTATTGTTTTCAGTTTATATTAATAATTATTTTTCACTTTTTTAGTTTGATGTGCTTTAAAAGCGTGTTTTTTAGTTTTTTTAAACTATATTTATTTTTCACTTTTTAGTTTGATGTGCTATGAAAGCGTGTTTTGTAGATTTTTTAAACTATATTTATATTGCTTATTGATGCTGATATTATAACATATTACGATCCAACAGATATTTCTGAAAAAAAATATTTTTTTATTTCAGCCATGCGATTTGAACTCTCGCCCGAGGAGTCCGTCGTTTCGCGTCGACTAAGACTTGCCCGCTCGGCCAACGACCGAACTGAGAATCACGGAATATACTTACAATATTAAGCCTCTTGCTCTCACGCAGAGGGATACGTGAGGAAAGGATTGGCGATCCTTATCAGGATAATGATATAAACTTATCAAATTATTGTATTATTACCGGTTCTTCGTAAGTGTACAAAGTTTCAATTAAATCTGTACGTTTAAAGTGGGTCAAAATCGAGTCCAAAGAGTCGGTTACAAACAAACAAACAAACAAACATACAAGTGAAGCAAATAAAAGCGTGTTAAAAACAGTCTATTAAAGAAAAAAATAAATATAGTTTAAAAAAACTAAAAAACACGCTTTTAAAGCACATCAAACTAAAAAGTGAAAAATAATTATTAATATAAACTGAAAACAATAATGAACGAAAAAATACTAGTATTATTGTGAAAAAAGCGTGGGGCGCTTTGTGCCATATTTTTCGTATATCGAGCAACCCACGCTTTTTTCAGAATAATACTAGTATTTTTCGTTCATTATTGTTTTCAGTTTATATTAATAATTATTTTTCACTTTTTTAGTTTGATGTGCTTTAAAAAGCGTGTTTTTTTAGTTTTTTTAAACTATATTTATTTTTCACTTTTTAGTTTGATGTGCTATGAAAGCGTGTTTTGTAGTTTTTTTTTAAACTATATTTATATTGCTTATTGATGCTGATATTATAACATATTACGATCCAACAGATATTTCTGAAAAAAAAATATTTTTATTTTATTTCAGCCATGGGATTTGAACTCACGCCCGAGGAGTCTGTCGTTTCGCATCGACTGCCTTAGCCCGCTCGACCACCGACCTAACTGACAATTACGGAATGTACTTACATATTAAGCCTTTGCTCTCACGCAGAGGATACGTGAGGAAAGGACTGGCGATCCTTATCAGGATAATGATATAAACTTATCAAATTATTGTATTGTTACCGGTTCTTCGTAAGTGTACAAAGTTTCAATTAAATCTGTCCGTTTAAAGTGGGTCAAAATCGAGTCCAAAGAGTCGGTTACAAACAAACAAACAAACAAGCAAACAAGCAAGCAAGCAAGCAAACATAGTGAAGCTAATAAAAGCGTGTTAATAAAATTTGGAAGTTAATAATTTGTTTTAAAATGTCAATTTCAAATAAAAAAAAATAATATTAAAATTTAAAGGCAGCGGACTATTTTTCGGTATTTAAAATGTTAAATGCCCAAATAAAGTTATTAATTAAACATTAAACAGAAAACAACAAAGTACATATTCATTATTTGTTTAAAATATGTATATAGATTATTAACTAATAAAATGTCTAATTATCGCCTATGAAATAAATATTTATAATAGTATTTAATAAAAATATAGTAATAAAGATATATACTCTGACTGAAAGAGTATAAACATGGGCGGGCTAACCTCAATCTCTTATTTATTTTAAATTTACTTCCTCAATTATTTTATTATAATTTAAAATTTAAATAATCAAATCATATCCTAAAACGTTTACATACAGTGTGTCCCTGAATTGATATCCAAAATGGAAAAACTTTCCAAATTAGAAAATTATTTTTTTCATAATAACTTTTACTTGCTCGAGAAATAATATTTACATACTACCTTGGCAGAAATATGATATTTTTATTGAATTTTATTGACAGCCTGTACATAATCTTATCATTATTAATGGCAATATTATTTTTCGAACAAGCAAAATAATAGACTTTCTATTAACACGAAAAATTTTAAAATCTTTCCTTTTCGGACATCAATCTGCCAACACACTGTATATTATTATGAGTATTATATAGTGTTTAGTATATTTAAAGTGAAGTTGCAAATTAAACGTACAGTTTATTTCAAATTGATTTGCAACATAAAAAACGTCGGCTTCTTTGATCTCTTTATCGCCGTCAATGAAGCCGACGTTTTTTTATGTTGCAATTAAGTTTGAAATAAACTATAAATATTCGTGTCGTAAATTAACTATTAATAATTTCTTATGTATAATAAAATTTTATTTATTATATGACGTTTAGCGTCTATTATTTTACTTTTATTTATTTATTTATTTATTTATTTTATAAAAACATTTAACTAGTAACATATAAGATATAATTATTAGAACAGAACGTGTCCAATAATTTGATGTCCAAAAGAAATTGTAGTATATTTGACGAGAGAATTCCATTCGGATTGTTTAAGACAAATCGCCTGGGGCTCTATCCGTCCCTGTCTTAAGGATTGCCTGTAACCAAAACTGATGTATTTGCAGTTTTATAAAATACACTTTCTAGAGCAGTAACATGCTAAAAAAAACATAAGTAATGTAGACACCGGACAATTTCCGTGAATTCCGGACCGGTTTCCCAATCGGCCTGTCTAAGCTCCCATAGGAAATCACAGTAAGCACGCACAGCGATATCTAGGCAGTATTTATTCACTATCAATTTACCTGCAAATGTCGCAGTGTGTAGACGGCGCGAGAAAATAAATAATAATAACTATGTCGCATTTTCGTTCGTATCTATCGACAGTTGCACTGCAGAAAATTATTTCTCGATTTAATGACTTTCGGGTCTATTGATCTGCAGTGCACAGTACCGTGTGTAACAAAAAATTAATGTGTCATTACAATAACGACGCCAAACGGCATCCTCAATCAAAAAGTTTTTCGTAGTGAAAGTACGAAATATATCAAGACAACCTGCGTATAGCACATTTCTTTACGATTTGTGCACATTATTTTGTTCACTACATTTATCTTGGGAACTCTTAGAGCGCTCTGAATTAAAAAACTTTTGTAAGAAGTACATGCCCGCATGGTCACTACCCTCAAATTCGTACATGTATATGAGCAAAAATTATCTTCCTGTAGTATATAACAACATTACTGACAATATCACGGAGGACGCGAAATATTAGTAGGTGTGGATTTGTGTTAACGAAACCATGGATCTTGAGAGACATAAAATCATTAATTTTATTATGCCTATTTTTAAGACGTATTCAGAGTACACCTTCACTGTAAATATGTAGTAAACAAGTGTTGCAAATCAATGCGCGTACAGCTGAGGAAATAGTGGTAAATTCTTTGTGCAATATTGGCGTTAAAATTGACAGGCTTCTTCGATCCACGTATTCCAATATAATTCATGTAACTTGTCTGGCCCATGCCTTGCATCGCGTGGCCGGAGAAGTACGTCACCGTTACCAATATACCAAAGTCAACCGATTAAATTCATACAAAGAACGTATTATCTGGATTATCTTTGCCACCACAAATATTACGCGATGGTGCACATGGTTCCAAGGTGTAGTCTACTATTTCGAACATTTTGAAAGCATAAAACAGTTTATAATGGATTAAATTTCCGAAAATTAGACGATATAAGATGACGCCAGATAGAATTTCAAGCATCACACGTACCAGCGTAGTTACGTACGAGTACTATACATGAGCGGCTCCAAATTTTAATTCAAGAACTCTACACTATCTGTAGAGGAATCTGTAAATATTATCCATATGTGCAGAATTCACTGAATGGCTTATCGAACCGTTGCGTCGCGGTGTTTTAAAATTTTACGCGCGTATCGAGATTTACCGTGGAAAAACCATATTAAATTTGCACCGACATCTGTCGAGACAGAACGCTCCTTTTCCCTATAGAAAGTGATATCGACCAGATCGTCCAACCTGAACGCTGTCCACGAAGAACAAATTTTGATAATATCAATCTATACTAATGCTTTGAACACAGTACAGGAGATTTCATGAAATGTTAAGACATTCAAGGTATGTATTTTAATCGTACAAATAATTGTTATTACCCCATGTGCCGGTTCTGCACGCACGGATATTATTCGGTGTCTAGGATACCTTTCATTGTTACATAAGGCTCTTATGAATATTGCTTTAAAAACTACTTTAATAATTTAAATCAGATGTGGACTTCAGACATCTTAAATAAGAAAATCAAATATACATGTTTTCAATAGTACTTGTATTATAAAAAATACCAATTATTTCAAATTTCAAGAATAAAATATATATGTATATTTAATATGCACCAACTTTTCGAGCTTTCCACCCAACTTAATCCTTTAAATCCCACATAACTGAAGTTTAAAGACGAAAGAAACCGCGCTATTACCCCATTCACATTTTCTGCCTTTAAACCATATTACAAAATATTTAAAGATAAAAAGAAAAGGAAACGAAAAATCCGTTCAATAATATAATTCTAGTCGGTGAAATGGTTCTTATCCCTGCGCTTGTTGAATAGGATATTGCTGAACTCTAAAAGATATTTCAAATTGTTATTATGGTTGTTATTTTGCATGGAAATTTTCAGCGCTGAGATGGAATAAGTTTTATTAGACCTAGATGGGCAAAGAGGACTTTAATATACGGATTCTAGAAATAGGCACCAATTTGTACAAGAATGGAATTATGATGGCTTATAAGCTAAATGCAGGGTCCCCCATCACGCTTCAAAACTATAGTTGCAAAATTACAAATGGACCAGTCTCATTTAGATGTCACGGTCTGTGGGGAGGCCAGTCACAAAACAAACAACGACAAAATGATCTCACATTGTGAGTATCTAAGTTTATGTTTTAGAATATATTAAAGTTGAGATTTCACAGTGTAAGTACGTAGTAGGCATTTATTATTGTTTTATTTTAAATGTCTTAACAATCAAACATGATATATTTCAAACAGTTTTAGGACGTTGCTACTATTCTAATTGACTATAGATGTTAATTATTAAAAATTGACTAGCCTTGTTCTCTTGGATGTACGCGTCGGATTTGGGCATTTGAGAGTTGCGATACTGTTTCGATTTTTATGGATAACGGAAGATCTCGAAATTATGCAAAATATATATTTTTTTTCTCTTAGTTTTCGTAAACGAGCGAGATATTATTTTTTTTAGAATCTAAAGGTCGTCACCTCACGGTCGACGTAATGGAAAAACTATACCGTTCCTTCATTTCAAAACACTACATAGGGAATCATTTGGTCAAGCTCGTGCAATGTCCTGGATACAAAATCCGTGAATTTGCCACAGCGGCCAGATACCATAGCACAGAACAGATGCAGTCCATACTCGAGTTCAAATGAAGCTGCTTTCCTATGTAGTGTGAAAATATGAAAATACAATATGAGAAAATATGTAAATAAATCCACCATATTAGCTCAAACGTCAAAAATGTTGCTATTAGGTCATTCCAGCTGCTCTTAATTTTTTAATCCAGGTCGCACTCCGTGACCAGGGTTTTCTTTCGACCCTCCTTCTTCAATTTTTACACAGAAAGTGATCCCGGAGGCCTTTTTTTGCGGGATTCCGGATTTAAAAAGTCCGCGTTTCGACCGAAATCTTAAAAATAGCCCATCCTTTTCATTTTTATACCTCTCGCGGCCCGATATTCCATTTTAAAGAAGATCTGAGCGTTCAAAATTTCATCGTTTCCGCCATTTTTGACGTTTTATTAAATTAAATTAAATTCTAGTATACGGTGGCCCAACGAAAAAAATCGTATTCGTGCTCGAAAAGAGAAAAATGAAAAAAGTGATTTTCACAAAAAAAAGTCTACGGCAATGCCAGACTGTTAGGAAGTGAAAAACAAATATAAAGGTTGTTCGAGAAAAGGAGGCACAAATTGCATTTTCAACAACTTTTTTTTAATGGTTTTTTTCATATTTTAAGAAATATGCCACTCTTATGCCACGATAACGCCGCGCGACTGTTAACATAAGTTTATTGGTAAGTACATTCTCATATATATGTTTAATATTTTCCCTAGCTAGTAAATCTAGTGAAGGCTTGCTTAGGGCATTCTGTATAGAATGGGCATTTTTTTAATTTTAACAAAATAAATTATGCGACATTTTAGTTCGGACAAAGGTTAGACTTTCTATGTGACTACTACTTAATAGCCACAAAACTATATTTCATTATATTCGACTTTAGCCCATCAAGTTGTCATCATCTGGAAATAACTAAGACCAGCTATAGTATCAATTGAATTTTAGTGCTTGAGGAAATTATTTAGTCTTCGGATGATGAAAATTGGGTCAAACTTAACCAGAGCTGTCAGGTACTTCAATTAAAAGAATTGAAATAGTAATTTAATTATTTTTAAGTAATTAAATTACTTAATTTAATTACTTTTTTGGCCGCCTTAAAATAATTGGTATTTGAATTACTTTTGCAAAAGTAATTGTAGTTGGTAATTGTTTTATTGTTTTTGGTAATTGAAGTACTGAACAAATAATTCAATTCCTTTTGGGTAATTCAATTACTTTCAGATACTTTAATTACCTTAAAATAATTGAAATTGTTTCGAAAATATTCCGAGAAAAATCGCAACGCACTCGGCTTTAATAACTTGTCTGAGCTTGTCATTTGACAGTATTTTCGTTTTCTTTCAGTTATCCAGTGCACTACGCAGTATACAGTAGCTGTGATTGCAAGAAAACCATGTTTTTAATTATTTGTGTCTTTGTGTTCTTAATTCTTAAAAAGTTGCCTGGCAAGGTAAGTAAATATTAAATAATAAATTTGTTCTTTACTATTTTTTTAAATATTAATATATGTTATACATATATCTCCGATATTGGCAATATCTATTATTTTACCTATTTGATATAATCAAATACCTATTAATATTAGTTACACTGACAAACTTTTTTAATAATGATTGTAGAAACAAAATTTTTGCACAGAAATGCGTTTCACGTTGAACTCAAATATCGAATAAAAAATGTCTGTCTGTATGTATGTCTGTCTGTAGACCATTTCTTGTCAACACAATAATTTCTTTTAGATTTGAAAATTTTATTTTAAATTTAGTACCTATATATGTAAAATAGCTTGATAGAATATTACCTACATACGTGTTTGAATGACCTATTAATTATTTAAAAATACATGTACATTGTGCCTCTTTTTTGGTAGGTATTTGAATTTCTTTTATTTTCAGTCGATATTTCAATTAGTTTTGGTAATTCAATTACATTCAAAGTAATTCAATTAAATAGAGTAATTGAAGTATAAGGTAAAGTAATTGAATTCCTTTACTTGAAAAAAAATATATTATTTTCGACGAGTAATTGATACTTGACGTACTGTGTAAAATGAGGAGTAATTGGTAATGGAAATATTTACTACTTTGATTGATAATTGGTAATTGGTACTTCAATTACTTTTAATGGGTAATTGTGACAGCTCTGAACTTAACTCTAGAAACACTTCTTCACTAATATGTCGCACAGTTTTTACATCATCAGGGTGTGCAATTTTCTAGTAGACTTTTTTCGGATGCAACATTGATCTATTACAGTGTGGTTTAATAATTTTCATTTTAGACTGCAAAAATAGTTGACTCAAATATTTTTCTTGTGCGAGTTGTAAATGGGGTTGACTTGCGGCAGTAGCGTGTGGTGGGAATACAATGGAAGTGGCAAACGCATGTTACATCGAGTATAAACTCGATGTAACATACGTTCCTCACTGACAAGAAACAGTCTAGTTAGTGCGTAACTTGCTAGTGATGTGTAAACGATCTGTCCATGAATTTATAATGACGTGTCGGTATTTCACAAAGAGAACTCGAGGACGAAATCGAAAATTTTCATTTAGACGACTAAAATTAGTTTAGAATTATTACTATTAGAAATTTCATTTTGTCCCTATTTCACTAAAAAATATTTTAGTTCGATATAATTTATTGATTTTGTACTTCTATTTCTGGCATTTTAAAAAATAGGAATTAAACAAATATATCGAATGCTGATATCTTAATTGTACCTATTATTGTCCTATGAAAGTTTATCCATAATTATTAGAAAAAAAAATATGACTTAATTTTGTCAAATCCGTGAATATACTTTAAAAAGCGGAAAAAACATCCGTTAGAAATTCGAAAATGTGAATATCTATTTAGTCTTTGTATCTTCTCTAAAACCACTTTTCTTAAAATGCCGAGGAAAACAAAGATTTGTATGTAACAAATCATTATATCCGTTTCCGGTTCATCAGTTTCAAGAAAGATTCGTAAAGGTAGGTAACAAAACATAATATGTTTGTTTATGTATTAATCCTGTCAATCATAATTTACAGTTGGAGTAAGATTTCCAGAAGGAAAATAAGGTATAAAGGTGATGTACTTGTGCTTGAATCTAAAGTTTTATTTAAGTATAGATACATTTTATTTATAAAGAGATCTATCCACTCGGCATCGTATCCTAATGGGTAAGAGCATTTATACTTACTAGCTTGGTAGCGAGTCCATCCCGGGACATTAAAAATTTTAAAACAAAGAAGGTTTAGTGCCATATCCCTAAAAAAAAAACATTTATGCAGTTATGGACACGTGTTTCGGAGTTATTGCCCTCATCAGCGTAGCGTAGAACTTGATAACTCCAACTGTTTTTGAGAAAACTGCCGTTAAAGATTTCAATAATTTTTTGAGACAAATTCAAATTTAATAAAACAAATTGTATTTATTGAAAAGTGTGCTTTGGTTACACCTTAGTTCTGTCATGTACGTCATTTAGTCATTTCATGTTGTTCTTGTGTTCCTCATGTTAATTTATCAAGTTCTTTAACTTCTTTATTTAAAATTCCTCGACATAATAATTTTTAAAATGAAGAAATGAGTTTACGCACAAAATAATTTTAGCGGGCGTACTGCAGCTAGGAGATACTCAGTGCAATATCCAAATAGAAGGCAGCCAAATCATAAGATTTTCCAACCTCTGTTTCGTCGTTTGGGAGAAACGGGTTCATTTCGCTATAAAAAAGATGTAGGACGACCGAAACGAATTACTCCAGATCAAGAACTAAAAATTTTAGTTCGTGTGGATGAAGATCCTCAAGTCAGCTCAAGTCGTTTATCAGCGGCAACAGGAGTGTGTAAACAATCTGTTCTAAAAGTGTTACGCAAATAATGCTTCTACACATATCACTTCACTCCTGTACACAATTTACTTCCAAGGGATCTTCCACGAAGGTTAGAATTTTGCCAATTTCTTCTCAATAAACGCAACAGAGATCGAAATTTTGTTAAGAACATTTTATTTACCGATGAAGCAACTTTTACTCGTCGAGGCCTTTTTAACTGGAGAAATAGCTATTACTGGGAAACAGAAAATTCTCATGTCGTTAAAAAAGGCATTTTCAGCACGAATTTAAGATTAACGTTTGGTGTGGTATTATCGGCGATCAGTTATTAGGACCATTTTTCCTTCCTCCAAATTTAAATGGGCAGTCTTATCTGTTATATTAGATGACTTCATGCTGGACATAAGGGGCAGAATATGGTTTATGCAAGATGGAGTTTCCCTTCATTTCTCCATTGCAGTCAGAAATCATCTTGATGTGGCTTTCCCTCACAGATGGATCGGTCGAGGAAGTGAATTTGCTTGGCCACCAAGGAGTCCTGATTATAATCCTTTGAATTTTTATGTGTGCGGACATATGAAGTCCTTAATCTATGCAAATACTATCAATTCAAGAGAAAAACTGTGAGACCAAATACAAAACGCAGCCAATTTTATTAGAGGACACTAAAATGTATTTTCAATGTAAGAAAATCTTTTATCAAAAGAATTTGAAAGGGCATAGAAGTAGGTGGAAATCATATCGAACATTTACTCTAAGTTGCAGTAATTGGTTCATAACAAAGTGAGAGAGAATTTACGCTGTTGTTATGCTTGGTTTTTACTTATGTTTTGTACTTTTTTTAATAAATACAATTTGTTTCATTAAATTTGAATTTGTCTTTCAAAAAATTATTGTAATCTTTAACGGCAGTATCCTCGAAAACGGTTGGAGTTTTGACGTTTTACCAAGTGTACCTTTTTTTACGTGAAAATGACGCCCTCATTTGATTTTCTAGTCAGAAGTACCTCAACGTTTCGTCAAAAAAAATATGAAAAAAATTCATCATCAGATACAGCTCCTGCGGCGCCCTCCATGGGCTAACGTGATGTGATACATAAATTATGGTTTCTTAGATTAAAAAATGTTCCTTTACCAAATTTGGTGAAGATCGGTCAAGAGGTTGTTGAGTTATTGCAAAAAAAACGAAAAAAATAATTTCAACTTTGACACCCTGTATCTTTTCCACAGCAACATTTACTAAGGCATATTTGGTTATATCCTCATATTTTGGTCCAAAAAAAAAAAAAGTTTTCTTAAAACGTTTTCTTACCCGCCTCTCAAGTCATCGAAGTAACTCCCAGAAAATCCTAGGATTTTGTGTTGAGTAAAGAGATTCGAGGCCCTACAGTTTATTGTGGAGTCCGTACCACATCTAGGGCATCGACAGTTCAGTCCCATCTTAATCCGAAGCAAATTACAAATAAAATTTGTTGCTTCGGGATGGATTCGAACCATCGATATTCGGCACCGAGTAAATAGCTATAAGCGCTTTACCCACTCGGCTACCATGCCTACCCTTGAACTATGGCCCATTATTATTGGTCCACCCTGTATACTAGGTGTCAATAAGATAAAATATATACAAAAGTTGACTGAGTTACCTAACACAAAAGTAAATAGATAGGTGAATAATTAATCTTGAGACTTTTTCCGAACGCATGCAATTTTTACAAAAGTACATAACTGCTATGTAAGTTGACGGCGCAAGTTTAATTTCCAAACGATGGCAGTAGCAATAAAAACATAATGAATATCCAGCACAATATAGATTCGAATTTAGGGTTTGAGTATAACAAGTGCATGGATCAAATCAAACGTTATGCAGAAATACAACAATGGCAGCATTCATTATAATTGATAAGTCATAAAGTGGAACAGACAGACGATATAGAATATTGCAATATCATTACTGTTGGCACCATGACGAGTGACTAAAAACAGGCCCGATCATTTAAGTAGTGGAAAAGATGGCTTAATATCAAAGAAACCTGTTAGATTTCAGGTAGTCACTTGTCATTTGAATTCGTGTTATATGCATATGCTATCCAGTAATCATAGTAACAATGATTTTAATTATTTAGTTTGTCTATTTCTAAATTGAATTATCGCCTCCAAAATGTCTTCGTTTAACTTCATTGGCTGTAGTATGCCTCAGTTCGGACCATACGAGCCTTCAATAGCTAATTAGCAGCCAGAGCATTGTGGCTGTGTCTGTATAAACTATTGGACTCGATTTCAAAACCTGGGATAAAAAGTAAGAGAATTAGGGTTTCAATATGCGGGAGAGAGTTGACTGTATACTGCTTCGTTGCCACTAAGGCGCCCGGCGAGATGAAATGCGCAAGCGAATGTCGAATTCAGCAGTAGCGCAGAGTAACTGTTTATATTGCAAATTTATATCGTTCACGATTTCTGACAACTAGAGTCCCTCAGTAGAAGTCTGGCCATACAGCTTGTGGCGACCATGATTATCCATTTGTGCAATAGTTAGCAGTCCAAGAAAATGAGGTGAGAGGCTGCCACGGTATAAATGTATCTTTTATAGTTTAGCCGGGAGCCGCGCTCAATGTTGTGTAATCGAGTAGCGAGCGGGAGCAGTTGTATTGACGCTCTTACAATTAGTTGTTTAATTCATTATGTACATTTGGTAAGTATTAAAACGAGTCCAACAAATTCATGGATGTTTTACGCATTGTGGAGAAGTTTTCTGCAATAAGACTATTTTTCTACCAAAAATTGAAATTTTGACAGTTCCACGAAATAAAAAAAATTCGCAATTTCATCGGGATTCCAGCGGAACTAAAGTTAAGATCTCTTGGAGATTATTTATCATAAACCAAACAAATTTTGTGCAAAGTGAGGGTCTTTTAATAACTGATAAATCCGATCCTTTTATATTTTATTGTATAGTTTCTATGGTATTGCCGGAAAAAATTCATAACTAAACAAAAGTACCATTTTTATCAATCCCTTGCATGAAAAATGTTTAATAATATTACTTATTAAAAACTCTGTCAACTTGTTTGAAAACTTGGTAACAGAAAGTATATATAATACACTTTTTTTCGGATTTTTCCATTATCTGATAAATCCGATCCCTTGATATTTTACTGTAAAAGCTATAGTTTCGCCGTAAAAAAATCATAACTAAACAAAAGTACCATTTTTATCAATCTCTTTCATAAAAAATGTTTAACAATGTTGATTTATCAAAAACTCTGTCAACTTGTTTGAAAACTTTGTAACAAAGAGTATATATAATATACTTTTTTTCGGATTTTTTTCCATTAGAGTTTATAATTTTTTTTTTAAGTAAACAATTGTTATAAACAATTTGAGAAAAATCGTAATATTTGCAAAAATGTTCTTAATTTTTCAGAAACCGAAACTGACATGATAAGATTTAAAAAAAAATGAACAATTATTTAAAATATGATTAAATACAGCTTTCACAGACATATTTTTTATTTTTCTCCAGTTCATTATTTCTAGCATATTTACTGATATGTAAATATTTGAATACCTGTCAAAAACATGTTACAGCTGGAATACAAAAGTTCACTTTTTTAATTTAAATAAAAATATAATTTTTCCGTGTAGATTTATTTTAAGCTAACTTATTTGGAACCACATGGTTTTATATTTTTATAGCGCAAACAAAAAAAGTTTAATAAAGTTTATCTAATTGGGATCCTAGATCTAGGCTAAGTTTCTGTCAATTCATTCAAAGGTAAAACGTCAAATAATTTTGCATATTGTAAATTAAGAAATAATTATGTGTACGTAAAAAAACAGTATTTAATTGAGCAGTTACTAACCTCACATAAATACAAAGTAGATTTAATAATTCAATTTTCCCTTTGTACTTTGACGGCTCATTCCTTTCTTCTCTGAGGATCCCGTGGGAAAACTTTTATTTTAAAACGTTTATTTGTCATTCTTGGTACAATACGTAACACTACAGCCCGACATTTTTACTGAGTAACACCGCGCATTAACTAATATTATATAACTAAAACTACGCGATTCTACTATTATCTATTAAAATCTACACTGAATGACTTTTAAACACTAATTGTTAATATTAACATTCATCTCTTCAAATTACTTATTCAAAATAAGCAACAGCCCTCCAGTACAAATTAAAATACACATAAACTGAATGTAAATAAACCGTGAATTCGAGAAATATGGACGTCGCGTCCCATGTGACCGTCCGAGCCAATCAAAAAGATGACATACCTATGGCCAGACTCTTTACTTGTCGGACGTTACTTACAACATGCTAGGTGGTGTTGTGGCTCTTTTCTTTAAACCGAACTGGTGGTCTTCAGTCATTTTCATATTACCCTAAGCTGTATTTATTCTGCTGAGCTGATAAGCTGAATGTTCTCTACAGGTTTTATTATCATATCTGTTAATTTGTGTGTGTTGATTTAAAATTTGATTCGCAATTTGTTCAATGCGGTCATGTTCCAAATTATTTATGCCATGATTATTGATAACTTTTTTGGTAGTCTTCCGCTAAATGGTTGGATTTCTGTCTGTCTGTCATGAATACTCGGCCGTTATGTAGCAGAGCGGGAATGACCTCCCATATACTCGACTCTAGCCTGAGCTTCGCGGTTTCGCTGCCAGCGGCGACGGACGTCTGAGCCTATTTTTGTCTGGATTATAAAGCATCTCATCATCGGTCTCATCATCTTTGAATGGAGTAATTGTTATAGTCTGAGCTACCGTTTGTGGTGGGGTGAGAAGCAAGTGTTCTTACCGCTAGACCACGAAGCCACAATTTTTATGTATTATATACAGGTTGGGGCAATAGTGCGTCCGACTTCGATATCTCGAGTTCTACGATAGCTAGAAACTTGATTCAAAAACATAAGTAAACTAGACAAAAAAGTCTATAACCGGAAATTGTTTTCGATATACATGGCATAATTTCAACAAAAAAAAAATCAGTACATCCAAGTGGTTGGGAGAGAGTCAATAATAATACAGGAGTGGAAAGAGGCCACAAAGAGGTTTAAAAAAAATATTCTGTTATACATGGCATTCCATTTAAAAAAATTTTAGTTGACCCTGTAGAATCGTCTTGGATCACCCATATTCGAAAATAATTTCCGGTTATAGACTTTTTTTGTCTAGTTTATTTATGTTTTTATATCAAGTTTCTAGCTCCATAGAATTCGACATATTAAAGTCGGACGCACTATTGCCCCACCCTATGTAATAATTTTAGTTTTATTAAATTTATAAATGAATTCACTATGAATGATCGCATCAAATGAATGAGGTGAATATCAATTTACTACGAAAAATTATCAGTTTACAACCTGTCAACAATAATAAAATACCTAACATTTTAAAATGAATATCGTCGATACAACGTATAGTATTATTATACAGTATTTGAATACCTAACCTTGTTGACAATCATATATTTTAAAGATACAATTTAATTCATTAGAATGTATTAATGCAATAAATAGACAATTTGAAATGCATGCGCCACCACAAGAACGAGTTATAAATGACATGTTTTCTACGAAATACAATTTAAAACCCGACAATAAATTTTGTAGTTTTTTTATCTGGCTTAAATCATTAACATAATATGCATATTCAAGTATAACATTTGATGCATCAAAAAATATGTAAAATCGCTTATAAATATTTATTGACAGACACAACAGATAGTGACTGATACTGTTCTACAGTAATACAGAGTGTGATTTATATTTTTGGCTTATTAAATACAGTTATAATTACCCTCAGGATAGATGATCTAAATTGTTGTCAAGAACTATGCTGGAGTTACTCCACACCCCTTACTTAGGTTATTAATTCCATGCTTTCAAGGGCTACTTGATGGAAAAGGGCACTTTAACACGCTCCACCTACTGTGCATTATGAAACTCAGTGTGGCATTCGGAATACCGGCCTGAATACGGGGTTGACATAGTGTATTGTAACTACCTTGTATAATTATTTATGGCAGATTTCTGCCATATTCAATCCAAATAAAATAATGCTATAATCTACTACTTGTTTTTATGTATGGTTAAAGCTAGGTATTTAACAAAAAAAACCTTCATAACTACATGAAATCACTGTTTTGGTTGGATTTACTTTAAGCTCATTTCTAATACTCCACTCAAAGATACTATTTTAGGTATTCAGTTTATATTCTAAGTAGCAATAATTGCATTACAGGTTTTGAAACGGAAACCCGATTGAACTAAAGCAAATGTTTTGAGTAAGGACATAACGTCAGCGAAATATTTGGAAAAACTGCCTAATTAAGTAAGGCATAAAAAAGATTTCTTATGACAACGCAATATTTATAATTGTTGTATTTATATCATCCACTCCATATACCTCTGATTTTATAGTTTTCTATCTTTTCGGGTATATTTATACCCCAAGAGCCCAAATCCTATAGAATTTAGTCCACACTGTACTGGATTATTGAATTTATTACGGAAAGGAAA
Organism: Rhamnusium bicolor; assembly: GCA_029963845.1. Lineage (NCBI taxonomy): Eukaryota > Metazoa > Arthropoda > Insecta > Coleoptera > Cerambycidae > Rhamnusium > Rhamnusium bicolor. Next base: position 472,888 of record JANEYF010003387.1, on the reverse strand, counting down.
ATAAAACAATTACTCATGAAGTGAATTAATATAGAAAATATAGGTTAAAACTACTGAACTCGAAATGAATGTCATATATTATTTTAACAGCAAAATTATTTCGAATTTAAAGTCAATTTAATGGTAATATGGCATGCATACAAGCACTCAACTTTAACACAATTATTTAAGGATTCACATATATGTAATAAAACATGCAACTGTGTTTAGTATGAACCTGAAACATTTTGTAATTATTTAATAGTTATGTATGATTATAGATAATAAATAATATTAGTAATAATACATTTTAGAATGTAAGACTAACATTTTAATTTCATCGTTCTAAACAACACCATCACCGATGATTTCTTGTATGCACATTTTTTTATGATGCAAAATACAAACTATTACCAGAAAAATCACTTTGTTACAATATCTCCGTTTCTTTTAATTTTATGAATATGAATGTTACTATAAGATCGAAAAATTACAAAATTATCTACAAAATAAATGTCCATTGCTCTTCTGTTTGCGAAATATGTCATCACAATCTTGTTTGAATGCTCATGATGAAATCGATGAAAATATAAGAGAAGGAGAAGAAGAAGAAAGAGACGAATGACAAGGAGGAAAAGAGGAAGGAGAAGAAAAAGTGGACGAAAGATAAATATCAGTTCTTGATAACACATGACTTTGAATATTCATGATTAAGCCTGGCCCAAGGTCATTAATCCTACAGAGACGTACTGGGTATGCATCATATCATAATACTTGAATAATAAGTAGAATAATAAAAACAAAAATATTTTATATATTGTGATGTATGTTTTTGTACTATTTCGTTCGCTTTAAATTCTTTTTTATGTATTTCCTTATATTTTGTAAGCTTAGTGCTGCACATTATTATTAAACTGTTAAATGACGTTCACATATGTACAATACATTGTATATCTAAGTGACAACTAATAATAAACAAATAAATAAATAAAATAAATGGATATAAATTTTATTAATACTAGTACACTTTATGAAAATATGTACAAAACTCACCTTCTTAAGCAGATTTATGAAGTAGCTTGGTTGTCGTTATCACAAACTGGAGCACTTCTATAATAACTGTGTAGCATCAGATATGTTTCTACAGTTGTCTCAGTACGCGATGTTCGCTGTTCGCTGTATAATAACGTTCATAAACATAAAATTAAAAGGAACAGAGATATTCGCAAAAAAACTTTTGAGATGCTGTTTAGAACAACCAGTGATGGATTTACGCCTAGGCCCGTGAGGCCCGGGCCTAGGGCGGCATAATTTGAGGGCCGGCAAAATTTTTGAAATGCCAAAATATTAGAGGCGAAAAAAAGTAAAGACAATCCATTCTAAAAATTGGTTCAGATTAGTTTTTATAAAAAAAATTTCTATAGAATATATTATAACTCAATTTTTTAATTTACTTTTCAATCTGTTGGTAAGATGTTAATTTTTTAATAGATCAATTATAGTCCTTATCGAATAATGTTCTTTACTTTTTGTATCTTTACTTTTTGTTCCTTTAGTGAGATTAATCTTATGTGTATAAAGCGTTTTGAAATTACTAAATCTGAATAACTTCTCAATTTGTTTTCAGTGTGAAATAGAAATACGGTAGATTTGCATGTATTAAATATCATTTTGGTATTCATTCAAAAGTCAGAACATTTTTTGTTTATAAAAATAATTTTTCATTAAAAATAAATCCCATCTTTTTTCATATTCAATTTTTTGAAGAAAATTTTCGCACAAATGTTTATTACCCTATTTTAGACACTCTGAGTGTACAATTGGCCGGGCGTAAAAGTGCATATGAAAAGCTTTACGAAAATTTCAATTTTTTCGATAATTTATCTGAAATAGATACGAACGAATTGAAAAATCTTGCAAATAAACTTGTCAATAAGTATCCTGATGATTTGAAAGAGACATTAGGGAATGAATATATTCATTTACATTGTCAACTCAAAGATTCCTTAGCAAATACGGAAGATGTACGCTCTGCACAAAAAAATATGCAATATATTGCATTCACGGAGTCTTCGAGATGTTTACCCAAATGTGGACATTGCTCTACGTATTTTTTTGAGTATTCCGGCTACAAATTGTTCAGGAGAAAGATCTTTTTCCATTCTGAAAATGGTAAAAACCTATTTACGCGAAGTATGGGCCAAGATAGACTTAATGCTCTTGCATTACTGTCTATTGAAACTCAACTAGTCCAAGAAATTGATTATGACGATATAATCGATGTTTTTGCACGGACCAAAGCCAGGAAAAAAGAAATATTCAAATTGATTAATATTAAAAAAAATATATTTATTATTTATCTGTCTAAAGTTTATTACTTATTCATCTGTAATGTTTATTAGTTATAATTAAAAAATTATATTTCAATAAAATAAAAAGATTTTAAAATAAAAATATTGGATCAAAATTAATGAAATTCATTTCATCAAAAAGGGCGGCGCATCAAACGGGGCCTAGGGCGGCAGCAAGCCTAAATCCGCCACTGAGAACAACGAAATTAAAATGTAAAAAAATGCATCTTTCTTGGACTGTTTTCTTTAAACGAAATATTTTTTGTCTAAATTAATCTAATTAATTAATTAATTGATTAATTAAACACCAATACGGGTAATATCACCCCATGTATCCTTAAAGGTATCTCAATGTACGTTGTGTGGGAGAGTGCTACACATTTAAAGACAACGGACACACACCCAATGTCCGAGTATGCTTGGATTAATTTCTGGTTTAGAAAAAATTCTAGCTCATCGACATCGACCGCGGATCGAACCTGGAACTCGAGAGTGAGAGGCAAGTGCCCTTACCACTCGACCACGAAGCGACTAATACTCTGAACTATTTCCCTGTCAATTTACATCCTCTTTCATACCTCATCTTAGTCATCTTATTATCCACCTAGTTAAAGCAACATGTTATTAACTGAAGCAACTTTGTTTCAAATATTTATAATAATTTAAAATAATAGTTTTAGAAACCGATTTGAAGAAAGTTGTGTGTAAATAAAAATGTATACAATCCCAATTTTCATTCTAAGCACGTTCGGAAAGGAATAGAACACACAATGGTCGTATAGTTAGTTATTTGTCATACACATTTCAACCCAAATTTCAACCAACTGACGCGACGGTTGTATAGACACTTCCAAATTTTCAGTTTATAATATCTAGAAAAGTACATTTCAAAACAAAAATACGAATTTTAACAGCTTTTTTGTACCATTATAAAATCAATGAATAAAACCACATTCTTATCAGCCACAGATAGAAAGTTTACTATTAAAATAACTACTAATCGGTTTTATCGTCTAACAAAACACCATTAATTATATAATTAACATGTCTCCTGTCATGTTTATAAGAAATGTATGTACATTATAATGTCCCGCTCGGTCCGATACACAGCTTCAAAAAATTTTATTTACTCAGGCGAAAGTCATTAAATTACCAATGAAGAGCTCAAATCTCTGAGTTAAATTAGTGAACAGATTACAAGTAATTATTAAAAGATAACCACGTAAATTAAATGACACAAAATATTTAACACTTAAAATATTTTGAACTTGATTAAAAGGCTTTTTATATAAAAGCTGCATTAATTAAAATCGTTATTGTATTATTTTATAGCACCGCTTAGTGCTTAGTGTGTAGATAAGTTTCTCCTATAAGGAATCCTTGTAACTTCTCTTATCTGTGTAAAGATATGTCTCAGAGTGCACCACGGGGCAATATAGGTCGTTTACCTGAAAAAATGTTTAATAATAGTACTGATACGTTATCGTAAGTGCATTTCTGAATCTAACTGCTAGATGTTTAAGTAAGAGTATAAATGTATAAATAAATACATGTACATAAAAGGAAATTATGTCTACTATATAATTCAAATGTACATACTTGGAAGGGCTGAAAATAATTAAAAAATTATGTATCTATCTACGAGACTTTTAAATTTATACCAAAAAAATATACCCACTTTTTCGATACTCTCGACTCACACAACTTTAAGTGGTTCTTTTTCGAAACTATTTATTGTTACATTGTTATGTTTTATTTATTTTATTTTGACGTTTGTTAAGTAATTTAACAGCTCAACAATGATGTCACAACCAACATAATGTTTTCGATTTTATAAGCATCGACCGAATAAAGATATAAACTTAATGGGGTATAACTCCTACATAATTTTATTTATGTTGTCAAAATCAAATAAAAATATCTCTATCGAATAGTACAATAATATACGAGGTGTTCCATTTGAAAAAAAATGAGGTTATGTTCACTCCTTGCTATTTAAGCAATGAGCTTTAATTTTTCAGTCTCAAAAAAATTTCAAGGAAAACTACAACTTTTTCCAATAACTTTTGAAATAACTTTTCTACATCGATTTAAAACATGGACCCGAGTTGACCACACTGTAAAAGTTTATTTCAAACTTATATGCAACATAGAAAACGTCGGCACTTTTGACCGCGGTAAAGGGCTCAAAATCGCCGACGTTTTTTATGTTGCAAATAAGTTTGAACTGAACTTTATATATATCTTGTATTCCGATTTCAGTTACAAAGATATTGTTACGCCACTGGACTGTGTAGACTGGTTAGATGAGACTGGAATTGTATGGGAACGGCCGGGAATATTCTGGAGTGCTCTAGACCGGGTGAATGGATGTATAAATGAGACGCACGGTGGGCCGAGTCTTGGTCTGAAGTCGAACGTGAACGAGTAAAGAAGAAATACGAAAGAGACTTATAAGTGTTCAGTTGTGATTATAATTAGGAAAGTGATTAATCTATTGTTGTTAATTGTTAATTAGTAAATAAAGTAGTGATTAAGTGTTACCTGGACTTTCAATCAACGAATCTACGAGTGTAGGTGTTTGTGGGGATAGCAAACACGTAACAATATTATCTTTGGTACTTAGGTAAATTACACGAAAATTCAATATAAGCAGTACAATTTGTATTAAGTTTGATGCCGTATACTCTGTCATTTTTTATGTTTTCAGGTGGTGTTAGTACGCCCGCGTTACCAGGATAGCTAACATAAAACTTGAAATCGTGTTAAAAATTTTGTATTGATGAGAACGAAAAATGAACACATGATTACTCTTAAATATCATATGGATTTAATATATAAAATTACAGAGGCAACACTGATGCGTATTTTTTTTTATAATAAGAAATACGAATATTTGATTTGGTGTAATTTTATGGAACTAAATAATCGTATTTTCTTATTAATAAAAGAAAATTCGCATCAGTATTGCCTATAATTTTAAATGTTAAACCTATATGGTATTTAGGATGAGTTGTATGTTTTCGATTTTCAATAGTGTATACCATAGACATACCGGGTGACACAGGAGACATGTAACACCCCGTAGCATGTTTATTTAAAAAGATATTATTTTGAAATTTGGTACACTTATATAATGCGTGATTGCCCTTTTTTAGGTACAAAAAATTTTTGTCCACCACTTGCGGTTTGACCGGAAGTGACATCTACTCTGTTATTTTAAATGGCACCCTGTATATTTTTTTTACCTATCTGATTCGTCCCTAGATTCTCTTTTCAACCATATATCGGAACATGGCATTTGTTTTTAAAATGACAGTTAATATCAATTTTAGTTTGTTAAGTCTAGGTGGCCCTGATATGAACCTTGGCAGATATTGATGCGTAGTGTGCCGTGATATCGAAAGACCTCTGGCATGCAACTTTGTGCCTCATATTTTTTTGGGAATAACCAGTAGCTGAACAGACTAATAAGATCTAACTTATTTAAAAAAAATATCTTTAAACAACCCACGATATCTTAAAAACCAAGATAGGAACCCCATTTTTTTACTTCATCAAGTTAAAAAATACTTATTTATCTTTTATTTTTGTCCAATACAATTGCTGTGCCTATCATATTTTGCTTTCTTCATTAAAATTAGTATCGAATGTTATTGCATAGTAATGAATATTGTACTGCAACAAAAATATTTAGTAAGCAGGCGGTGGAAACAAAATAAAAGTAGATAAAACGATTTTTTTTAATAAATATTTTTGTTGCAGTACAATATTCATTACTATGCAATAACATTCGATACTAATTTTAATGAAGAAAGCAAAATATGATAGGCACAGCAATTGTATTGGACAAAAATAAAAGATAAATAAGTATTTTTTAACTTGATGAAGTAAAAAAATGGGGTTCCTATCTTGGTTTTTAAGATATCGTGGGTTGTTTAAAGATATTTTTTTTAAATAAGTTAGATCTTATTAGTCTGTTCAGCTACTGGTTATTCCCAAAAAAAATATGAGGCACAAAGTTGCATGCCAGAGGTCTTTCGATATCACGGCACACTACGCATCAATATCTGCCAAGGTTCATATCAGGGCCACCTAGACTTAACAAACTAAAATTGATATTAACTGTCATTTTAAAAACAAATGCCATGTTCCGATACATGGTTGAAAAGAGAATCTAGAGACGAATCAGATAGGTAAAAAAAATATACAGCGTGCCATTTAAAATAACAGAGTAGATGTCACTTCCGGTGAAACCGCAAGTGGTGGACAAAAAATTTTTTGTACCTAAAAAAGGACAATCACGCATTATATAAGTGTACCAAATTTCAAAATAATATCTTTTTAAATAAACATGCTACGGGGTGTTATATGTCTCCTGTGTCACCCGGTATAATATATGTCTATGGTGTATACTAACAGACACCTTAAGCTCTATCTTGTTTTAGGAGTTAGTTCGATCTGACAAGATCATATGTTAGTAAAGTAGGTAAAGTCATATTTTTAGAACTATCAGGTAAAAAAGTGTCTGTTTCTTTTCAGGATTTATCAAAGCCTTCAGATAATTATTTAATGCGACTAGGTGAATATTATAATTTTATTATAATTTTCTTATAGTTATTATGAAATCGAATATCTAAATCAATCATTTATTTTCGTTAGAAAATTTCAATTTCAGAGACTAACACGTGTCATAAAATATTTATAAATAAGTTGGTTTACTTTTCTGTCAATCAAATCAAGACACTTGAAACCACACACAAATTATTTCTATTTTCTTGATTCACGATTTCGTAAACATAATCCAAGAAATCAACATTCGGAATGAATCATAGCTTTGTTGCATCGGATCATATTTACAGATACTTTTAAGGATCAAACATTCTTTAGTTATATTGATTTATCCTACATAGATTATCGAGCTAGACAGTTAACATTTTCAGGTAAACAATATAGTGGCAAGATCCTAAACGTCGTTAACGGAGTTTTTAAAAATATATTAAACAACCTTGTTTATGCGTATATTAATGAAAATTTAGATCATGCATTATTTGAAAGATGGTCCTTGCTACTAAAAATACCATTATTAGGCAGAATGAATGAACTTTAAAAAATTTAATATATTTTCATTATTGAGAATGTTTTCATTGCCATCACTTCCTTTGGAGAGTCTTGTTTACATTTACCTTGCAAAATGGCTCGTAATTGGAAAGACGAAAGAGGCCATTTTAATTTCTGCTGAGGCTCATCATAGATAGAAGAAATAATTTTTATGAATGGTTTCAGGAGAGTTTTATTGGTCTAAATATTTATGAGAACTGATAGATAAATTTCACGAACTGGAAATGTTCAAAGTTAAAAAAAAAACTGGTTAATCAACTGTTTCTGAAGAATTACAAATTCAAATAGTAGATGGAATAATTGATAACAACAATTACAACAATTCTGTGCTTTGGTGGCATTAACTTGTGATGTATCCCCGATTACTATGAGGAAGGTTCTATAGAAACACAAATTTCATTATTATCAGTTATTAAGGATTTTTTCGCGACTTCCCGTTTAATAAACGATAACACTAAAATAAAAACCATTCCATTTTTGTGCTACAACGGTAAGAGGGAGTATTGTGTTGACGTCATAAATGACGTCATTATATGTAAAACGGGAACTGATATACTTCCCGGCACATCAAGTCAACTGTCAAAATATAGTATTTTTGTGGTTATGGTTGGATGGAATGAAATGAATAAAATGGACCAAGAATTGGTAAATCTAACTTTAAATTATGCAGGTAAAGATTATGAGGTTGTCGTGGATTTGGAGACTGCCAGTATATTATTGAATGGTATAATATTTAACTATAAATAGATATGTGCAAATTAATGTCAAGTTTTGTAGATCCTGTCAGGGTTGATTTATATATGAAACAAATTTATTAATAGAGAAAATGAGAATATATATTTCGACAAACGTAACGCGGTAACCACTTCATTTTTGCGAACTATACATTGGCATCAGATAAATAATTATAACTTGATGAGTGAGGATAAACTGCTGATTTGACAACAGTCATGAACGGGAAGTCGCGAAAAAATCCTAATTGTTACACCAACTTACTGAAGATGATCCGGAGAGACGAATCGAGTGTTGTAAAATTAGATGGAAAGAATTACTCGAAAGCAAATTATCTGAGGAATATTAATTTATTTTAATGACGAATGCACATTTTTTCTGAACAAAATTAAGGTATTTAAGCCGTTATAATTCTTGTGTTTTCCATGAAAGTCATTCAATTTGTCCTCATTGCAGCATTCAAGTAAGAGACTTTTAGACAGGACTTACCCTGGGCGATGGATTAGTTGTCGAGGTTTAATACCTTAAGACAATGGCACTGGCAATCACAAATTATATATGTACATCTTAGCCAGTAGAAGGTCAATCGGATTTCTCTGGATAAACCTTAAGAATCTCATTTTCTGAACATCAATTTTTGTCACAGTTGAGGTCACAGTTTTTCCATTTTCCTACTGTCTTGTTGTTCTTTTGACATTGCCAACACTTGCTTTGGCATGTAGTTGTATTAATTTGGTGTCTTAAAGATATTTTGTTGGCTTTCGTAATTGTAACAGCTTTTGTTTCGTACGTATTAGTGGTATACATTGTCTTAGTTGGTATCCAGCTGGATTAGTTTTTCTTTATAAATAGAAACATTCTATTTGCTTCCCATGCCCTGTTTTATACTTTCTTTGGTGACCTTGTCACAGAATATAATAACCAGTAGCTTATCTCTCCTTGTTGCCAGGCCTCGCCGCCGAGGACCTTCAAGAGCCGCTACCTAAAATCTACTCTGAAATGCATCAGTGTAGTAGCCGCCAGAGCGGAGTGTATTTTATCAGCGAAATGAAAAATAACGTATGGTGTGAGTGGTATATGCGTAATTGGTTTACTGTAACAATTGTATGCATTTTATTTTATTTTAAAATGGAGGATGATAAGAAAAAAAGGGGAAATGGTTGGCTCATGTAAAGATTGTACAAATAAATGTTATGTAGTAATGAAAAGTTTTATTTATTTCCTCGTGATGCCGAAAGGTAAGTGAAAAACTGTTATATTATGATGCAAGCATAAAACATATTGATTTTGGTATTGTTTTGCAAAAGCAAGAACCGTTAATGAAATAGTTTTAAAAAAATTGAAAATATAAATAAAATAGGAAATAGAATAAAAAATAAAATCGTTAGTTTTGTATTTACAATTAGATGAATGCTCTTCTGCATCTATTTTGAACAATTTTTAAAGAAATTGCAGAACAAATTTTAAAATGTGTGTATGTTGTAGACGAATTACAAATTCATTTTATGAAAAGTTTAGTCATTTTTTAAATGATATTGGTGCTTTCGTTTTGTAAATGATTATTTTTAACACAACGTATCTTGGGGTTCTATTATAGTTAAAGCATATACAGGGTGTACCATAATCAAGTATTTTATTTCAATAGGGTGATAGGACTATAAGAAATAAGTTGACTTTTGTATATAAACATTTGCCTTAAGTCAGTTATAAGGGAGCCACAATCCCTTAAAGGGTGTCAGTTAAACATTATTATTTGCCAATAAATTCGGAATGTTTTAAGTTGTAAAAGTTAAATTTGGAGTATTTATTAATTTCATAATGTTACATATTTTGTTAAATTTTTATCTAAATATCATGATTTGTTGGGATAATTACAAGGGTGGTGGGGGTTTTCGCCATAACTTTTGTCTTTTTTTTACACATTTATAGCGAAAAGAAACGCCAGTGTTAAAAACTGTATAAAAAACGTCCTCTTACTAAATGTCGATATAAGTTCGTTTTGGAGTTATTTGTATTTAAATATTGCAATACAGGATGGGTATACAATAATCATACATACCTCTACAAAAATAATTCCGCATTATTAATTATGAACTGATTTAAGGCAAATGTCAAAACAAATTTATTAATAGAAATTTTAAGATGTGTCGAAAAAATAAGTTAAATATTCGGACAAATTAACCAAACGTCTATTACTTATTATTATTGTTTCATTTATTTTTTTGTTTTTACTATTAATCTTATGATTAAATGAAAAATCGTTAAATCAAGTCTATGAGTCTACGATAAATAACCAATGTAATAATAATAAAAATGGTAATTTAAAAAACAGTGCTAATTTAACTCAATAGATATTACCTCTATGTCGCATACATTTATGTTACTCCATTACGATTGTTTCTTCAATAGCAAAATACCTATTTAGTATGCCACTTGTATTAGAACACCCTGTATACATCCTATAATACGTATAGAATGATAAACTACATAAAACTAAAATAATATTTTAAAATAGCCTTTCATCTCTGGTACGCCTATGGAAAAATCATAAAATTTCGCCGCAGCACGCGGTCGAGTATTGTTTTCCTGTGGCCAAGGTCACCGAGCGTTGAGCAAAGCATCAAAGGAACCGCCAGAGAGATAGGCTACTGGTTATTGTTTACTGTGACCTCGTTTCGGTTGTTTCTTCGTATTTCATCCTGTCATTTTGACCGTTGTCGTCAGTGTGTCTTTTTATTCTTTAATTTTATTAAATTTTCACGGCATATCCTACTTTAATTAAAAGGGTATATAATTAATTAAATTTTAGACGTAATATAATATAGCCTTTACTAATATCATTCAGTTTGTATGATATAAATGTAAGTTTGTGCTAACACAGTTTAATAACTACTACATAAATCATTTAATAAAAAATTATATAATAAATTCACAGCTTCTGATCTGTCCATCTATAATTATGACTAATCTGTCCATCAATAATTATGACCAATGAAGTAATAACGTTGCGCAAGAGTGTCAAACATCAAAACTACACCGATAACTACTTTAAATTACCATAAAAAATAATAAATTATGTCGTTACGAAAACATGATAAGCAAATAAATTTCTCTAGGTGGCGCCGAGCTGCCGTTCTCTTATTCCGGGAATGTCAAGTTGTTGGAATAAGTAAGAACAAAATGAGTGCCATGAGTGGTATAATACTTTTTACCTGTATTAACACATCGCTTTTATCAAACATTATCTAGAAGCCTCGATATACACAGTCACATTGTTTGCATACAGCTCGAGACGAAGAATGTCAATATCACCTCCAGCGATTTTGTAAATTTAACATGTCAAAGTCATATCCGAGTTTTGTTTGCTCCCAGGAATGTATACACAGGATCTTTCCGCTGAGCTCCTTCATAGTTTATTAAATTATTGAAATAATTTTGGTGTACGGATTGGAAAATATCAACCTGTTGCTTAACATGGAATGTCTAGGGGTGTTTACTCTCAGTTTGCATTTTTAATGAAAATTAATCTTGGGGAAATCTGATACTAAATTACAGCTAATATACGAATTTTTCTATTACGTTATAATAAGTACATATTCCTGTTATGGGGCAAAGTATCCCAAATGTTTAAATAATGAAATACGTACGTTTATTTTCCAGACAAATAAAGATTATTAGAACAGTAATTTCTATCTTATAAGCAACAACAACCAAATATATGTATTGTGGATAATTGAAATCTCTTATCGGTTATTATTTAGTTGAGCTGTAGGAACTTTTGCTTCTCAGCTGGTGGAGTCCGGATCCCATTATTAGATTTCAGGGACGGATTTACTCGCAACAGGAATTATCAGGTATTTTAATCCAAAATAAAGCGGTATAAATTTTAGGCAATTAATTTAACTTTCGTAAAACGAAAACACTCTTTTTATACATCAAAAACTAAATATCGCAGTCCCTACTACAACAAAGCAAAGAAATAAGCAGATGAAAAAAAATAATTTCAGATATTTAGCACAAGCACAATTCATTAGGTGTTTACAATATAATATTATATCTACAAAAAAGTCGTCGCAACCTTCCGATCTCTATATTAAATCACAAAATAATATCAATTTAAAAGTAAGCAGAAAATAAAGAGGGCATTTTTATCTAGGTCAAGTTAAGAGTGCGTTCTCACCAAGTATCCAACTTAAATCTATAAATAGCTGTTTAAATTTTTCTGTTAGTAATGTTAAAAAACGAAAACAAATATTCATCCTTAATACCACATAGATCTAATATAAAATTACAGGCAATACTGATGCGTATTTTTTTTATTATTAAGAACTACGATTATTTAGTTTCATAAAATAACATCAAACAAAGTATATGTCTTTCGCATCGGTACCTATACGTATTTAAGCTGAATTATTTGTTTCCATTTTGTGTTCTTATCAATAAAAAACTTTTAAGAGCGATTTAAAGTTAAGTAAAAATTCGAATATTGACAAATTTCATAATGTTAACAAGTGATGGACGTGCAAGTGACGATATTATGCGTATGTAATTATTACGTTCATTTTCAAGTTAAGCCTTACTATTTACATACCAGCGTAGAAATTTAGCAGAGGATATTATAAAAGGTTTATTAATGATGCAAGTGTACGCTGACAACAATAAACAACTGTGAATGGATATGATACGTATAAAAGGTAAGTCTGTAAGTTACATCATGCGCTTCACCGACGCCAGTTACTTTTTTTAAAACGGTTCGTCTTTAGTTATGAGCTTTGTAAGTGATAATATTAATACTGGTTTCTTATATTGATATCACCATCCACACGGGTATTTTGGCTGTAAATGATAATAACCACTTATAGCTTATGTTTTTTTGGTACAATGGCCTTAATTCAAGGCACATAAACATGTTTTATTGATCATCTATGTTTTGGGTTACTGCTTTGTTATTTAAAAATTCATTTTTGTCCTCTTAATAACGTTCAAATATTGTTTAATATAATTTGAAACGTGCAGGGAACGGTCATGTCAAAAATTCTTACTTTGTATAAATATGTTGCTATTTTTGCGGCAGTTTCAGAATTGCATTCTTTAATGGTCTTTAGGATGAAGACAAAATCTCAGCGTTCTACTTTAGGATTAATTTCTTTCTCCTTTTGGCAAATATTGAAGAAAGCCCATATATCTCTAATAATAATACATAATGATAAAAGTAAATAAATATTGTTTGACATCAGTAAGTGACTTAACACTTGTTTTGAATAATAATGATTAATGATTAATGAATCAGTGAATCCGTGACAGCAAAATGTATTTTAAATATAAAACAAAATATATTTTTATAGTTCAAGGGGGAGGCCCCGCCCCCCCTCTAGAGCTCCTCGCCCTAGGTGTTAGATATACGGAGAGGTCGGATTCTAACAGCGAATTTTATCATATAAAATACGTAAATATTACTATAAATGTAGTCTTGACAACATTGCATTTCATATTAACGTATCATCAGCTCTCGGATTGCATACTTGGTCGTTTATTTTCTTCGTCTTCGACTTGCAGCCAACGCTGACTCCAACAATCAAACAATAATAGGCATGTCCAGAAAAAAATTGATATGTGTTAATATTAGTTAAAATGATACAACCTTTACTGCCAATATCTGAAATTTACTTGCAAAATGAAACAATTTTAATCATAACAGCAGCCGCAGAAACTTTACTTCTGTATATAATGACGGATACATACAGTCTTTAGCAGGATTATTTTTAAAATTTTCAGTTAGACAAATTTTTAAAACACCACCCCAGCCAAGTATGCAATAAATAATTCAGATGACTTTCTACAAAGGAATGATAAAGTATTTTTTTCTGATTGATTTCTAGGATATTTCTTAAGTATCTGCGTCTATAAATAATGGTTTATATTTTTCTCATTACATAGTTAATATGTGCATCCCATCTCAGGTGGTAATCTATGAAAATACTTAAATATTCACTATTTTTTTCAGGTGAAATAGTACACAGTTTTTTCGGATATTTATCTCAAGACATTCAAAAGATGGTTTATTTGATTTAGGTACTGCAACCGAATGGTAAGTAGTGAATTTTTTTCAAAATTAATTGTTGATAGTCTATCATCGAACCAGTTTTTTATTAGACTTAGGTCCTTTTCAGACTTTATCCTAAGTTCATCCTAAGAAGTTGCTTAATGGAAGATGGCAGGACCATTGGCAAAACCTATAATTTTCCTTCGCCTGCGGCACCCCATATTTTAATAACATTGGATCACTTAATTCATCATTTATATTTACATGCTGTCTTCTATTTGAGATGTAATTTTCGAATAATTTGAGTATAATTTTTCTAATCACTAATAAATCTCGGAAGTGTTGCCTAAAATTTCTGTAAAGGTAACTTTCAACTTATTTATACTGAATTTGATTGGCTTGTCATTATAGAACATATTCCCTGCAGAATATTTACAAGTTATCTAAAAAGAACCAGACGATTTTATCTTGATCATCTAAACGAACAAAGCTTAGGCGAGTTTTGGCGAAGACTGGGTATTTGTATGTTTATTTATTCGCTCTCATTTCAAGCTGAATGAAGTTGGTGTCATCTAACTAGTTAGAAACTAGAATGTTTACTTACGTTCATGTGTTTAAATATTGGTTGAATCATGATACTTATTTCAAAAATAAACTTTATTACATTTATTTCTTCAGTGTGTTACTTGCTCAAGATATCAAATTAATTTATGATTATCTTAAAAGCTCAGAATATAAAAAAAAACGTGCGCATAAAATTAGAACAAGTTAAGACATTTAGCAAAGACGAAACTTAAAAGAAATCTTTATGTCACTGTTACCCTTTTATTTATAGGCATTTTTGTTTTAACCACTAACATTGATGATATTAAATATTGAGCGTTAAAGTCGGTCCACAAATGGAGATTGAAGGTTACGGCAAACAAGAAAGGTTACGGCAAACAAGATACTACAACTGAGTGGTAAAAAATTTTACTAACAAATCACTATTATCAGTCACAAAAGCTCAATGATATCTATGCATAGCTAACAAGACCGCACCATTGATCTACGTACCCGCTGAAAGACATGCTCCATCGTAAACAATGCGGCAGGTGGCGACTGAAGAGTTCCTTCTTGATTCGATAAAACTTTATAACCTACGAACAGAAATATCAATTTCCGTCAGGTCCCGTGAGCAAGCCAGACACGAAACATGACAAGAAACCGTCATCGCGTCAGTAAAATACATACACGTAATGTGGCCGAAAGGTAGCGGTGTTTCGTCATGATGAAACCACATTTGCCTGAGCATTTCTACTCCTTGCAAACGTAATAACTAGGGCTGTCAAAACTGTTCCGTGGGACAGTGGCGTACGCGAAATTAACTAATACGAGAAACAATAAGCTGTTACAATTTATAACAATATATGTAAAACTTACCCTCTTAACTAGCTTGATGAACTAGCTTACTTATCACAAACTGGAGAAGATGTGTAGCCATTTTGCAGCATCCGGTATGTTTCTATGGTTGTCTCCATGAGTGATGTTCGCTTTGGTGAAAATATATTCTTATATTTTGAAAATGACCGTTCGACATCTACTGATGTAATACACGCATACGTAAAATAGTCTTTGAACGCACTTAACGGGTCTGGGGCTGCACCATCACATATTTGTCTTAATTTGGTAAAACCGGTGTCTTTATTTAACACACTTGCGAACTTTTCTTTAACGCGGTCATTTGTTGCGTCACCTATAGCGTGTAGCAGTAGATTTACTTCGTCCACTATTTGCAGTGACTCCGCTAACGACAACGCACTGTTTCTAATTTTTTTGATGCTTTCATGTAATGGTTTATAGTTCTTCGCAATATTTTTTAAAGCTGTTTCAACGGAAATATTTTAGAAATTTGTCTGGCTTTCCTTAATAGCTGCAGCCTCATCTGGATTGAATTGTAGTATCACAGCTTTTATTTGTTGGAAATATTCAGCATAATAAAAAGCTGCCTGCAATCATGTTCCCCAACGTGTAAGAATCGACTGTGGTGGTTCTGGAATACCGGGACACTGGCTATGAAATGCGCGGAGACGTTTAGGAGATTTAAGAAACACTTTTTTTGTACTTGCTATTAATGCAACCACCTCTGTAAAACCTTTTCGAATAGTTTCTACCACAAGATGTAAAGCATGCACTTTACACGTAACATGTATAAACGTACAACCTTGTTCTTGCAAAGAACGGCTTACCGAACGCATTGTCACGGCGCCATCAGTCACAAACATCAACACTTGACTTTTTGACAGTTCAAATTTTTCTAACGTCTCCAGCACCACCTTGGTAATTGCTTCGCTAGTACACTGACTTAGTCTTTTGCTAGCTAGTAACAGTGGAACTGTCGGTTTAAGAGGGTCCAGTACTCGTACCGTAACATTTAAAGTAGATTTTTTTTACAATCTGTTGTCTCATCAACAGATAACTACAGCCGTGTATTTTTTAATTCACATTTCATCTTATTTACCATGTCTACATGTACAGTTGGTAGATAGTTACATATCGTTGTGCGAATTGGTAACTTCACCTGGGCATTGTATTTATTCCAGAACTCTTGAAATGGTTGTTTATCGAGTATGTGCAGCGGAACATCATAGACAATCAGCATTAATAGTAAATCAAACATAAACTGTACTGTCGAAGGCACGCCAATTTTTTTATTTTCATGGTGTACACTATTTACGTGAAGTCCACAATCACGCTTATCCCAGCACATTAAATCTTTCTCGCACACTTTACAAATTATTTTAGCACCATCATAGAATAAATCCGGGAATTCACCTATGAATTTATTCACTTTGTCGGCAAATGGCCGTTTTCTATCCCTGCGTACGTCTGCCATGCTTTATTATTAAATTAATATCAACAATACAGTACAACAAATAAAATAAAAATACAAAAACAATATGCAATACGCCCAAGTGACAACGTGTGCACAACTCGAAAGCTAATAATAGACTGGACTGGAGAAAGAGTTTCGCGGTCAAGGTGAATGCCGGCGACAGTAAATACATCTGTACTCTATGACCATGATACACAGAAACGATTTGCAGCTTTAGTAATAACGTTCGTGGTGACTACCAACTCACACTATGAGTGTGTTGAGGTTCAATAATACCTTGTATATTCACTGAGTTTGTAAAAAACAATAATTGCGCTGACATCATTGCAATATTGTTTTTTTTTAGGTATTAATATCTAATATTGTTAGGTTATTATGCTGTAAGATTTTATCACCTGACAAAGTCACATAATGGCGAGAAATAAATGTTAAAAGCAGTGAAAGAATGCAGATTGGACCATTTAGGTTTTATGACATCGCAGATAAATTAATTTAAAAAACCGTTTCCCTGTACCAATAAAACTAAAATTAAATTTGAATAACTGAGTTAATTGTGGCGGCAAATACCGGTAGCAAAATAAAGACACGGATCTTATTTACGAGGCTTCTTAAGGACACAATCGCCATTTTGCATAAATTTTGTTCTGTATGCTAAAAATTCCTCGGTCTTAATAGCTAATAAATTTGGATTCGCGAAAGTCTCCGAAAAAAGCAGATTAAATCACTTTACTTTCATTTGCAGCCGTATATTTTAACGATGTCGTTTGTTCGACAAAAGAATTTAGTAAAACGACCAAAGGGCTCGTTAATAGCCTCAATCATGACTGAAAAAAATGTCTATAAAACATAAAGAGACCGCGTCACGAAAAACCTATAAGCAAAAGTTATAAATCTGGATAAGCGCCTGTACATGCCAGAAAGATTTTCTCCACCCTCCGAATACTTCATGTAAATGGCTTAAATGTCAGAAGATAGCCGATAAAGCAGATTTAGGAAAGGTACAGAGAGTGTACGGAAAAATTGGATAATAATGCATTACTTATACGTTATTGCCTTGGAACACACATGACCTGTTATCTTGGCTTTTTATTAACATGTTCGCATTCTAGGGGCACAGAAAGGCGTTTTAAAGAGTACATTTATTTCATTTTTCATAAAACCGATACAAGAATGTGATAGGGAGCGAAAAATCTAATAAACAGTAAAAAGAAATGTTCAAGTTCAAGTTTTTATATCCCAAAAGCAAATTGAACTCCTACGTTAGATTTATTAGTAGAGTTGGCAAATCGGTCTGCAAGTCATGGGCGGTGCCAGGTAGAAAAAATACCCAAATACTTAAGCGAGACTTGTTTACTATTTTAGCAAACACAAACATTTGATTTTAGTCTATTGTTATGCCACGTGGTGTGTACAACGTAAAATATTCATTTCCGTTGTATTGTTCATAATTTTATTTGTTGTTCTTGATATTAATTTAATAATAAAGTATGTAAGACCTGCCAAGGGTAAGAAACGGCCATACGCTGACAAAGTGAATAAATTTATCAGTGAATTCCCAATTCTAATTCCAATTTAATTAGCTTTATTTCCTATTTTATATAGATTTTTAATTAAGGCTACTTTTTATTTAATTTATTTCATATAAAAATACATATATAAAAACAAACAAACAATATAACAACAAAGTTGACAAAAAAATGGTATCCAGCCAGGACAACAATACCGTCCAGGTACGACTGGGTCCTCCTGGTTGCCAGTGTTGTGGCAACTCATGCCATTTTTCACATTTTATCATTCTGCATGGAGGCATTTTTATGCACAGAAACAAACAATGCATTATAATTCATTGAACATAAAAAAAATTTAATAATTAAAAAAGTCAGTTTACAGAGAACATGTGGGTGATTGTAAGTACACAGGAAAAATTGCAAAAAACCTGATCAAAATATTTTTTTTATTTTGAAAATAAAAATTGACTCTACGTCCGCGGTGGGGTTTGGAGTAGGGAAGGCATGCCTACGCATTGTAAGGGGTGAATTCCCAGATTTATCCTACAATGATGCAATAATAATTTGTAAGGTGTGCGAGACAGACCTGATGCGCTGGGACAAACGTGTGCAAGATAAAACAAAAAAAATGGCGTGCCTTCGACAACACAGTTTATGTTCGATTTACTCTTAATGCTGATTGCCTGTAACGTTCTGCTACACATACTCGATAATCAACCATTTTAATAGTTCTGGAATAAATACAATCCCAAGGTAACGTTACCAAGTCACACAACATTGCGTAACTATGTACCAACTATAAGCGATGACATTGTAAATAAGCTCAAATGTGTACTAAAAAATACACGGCTGTGGTTATGTGTTGACGAGACGAAAAATTGTAAAACAAATTCTATTTTAAATGTTATAGTACATGTACTGGACCTCCTTAAACCGACATTTTCACTGTTACTAGCTAGCAAATGACGAACTGAGTGTACTGGCCAACCAATTACGCGGGTGGTGCTGGAGACGTTCGAAAAATTTGACCTATTATAAAGTCAAGTGTTGATGTTAGTGACCGATGGTGCAGCGACAATACGTTTGGTAGGCTGTTCTCTTCAAGAACACGGTTGTAGGTTGGTACATGTTAACGTGTAAAGTATATGCTTTACACGTTGTGGCAAAAACTATTCTACAAGGTTTTCCATAGGTAGATACATTAGTAGCAAGAACAAAAAAGTGTTTCTTAAATCTCCTAAACGTCTTCGCGCATTTCGTAGCATGCATGGATGCTGCAAAATTTTTTCAGATCTTTTCCAGTTTGTGGTAACCAAGCTAGTTAAGAGGGTAAGTTGTGCATACATTGTTATAAATTGTAACAGTTTATTGCTTTTATTGCTAGTTAATTTCTTTTGTTAGATTTATTATGATGCGTACGTCTATGCCCTGCGGCATTTTTGCCAACTCTATTTATTAGTCAATCTTATATAAATCTGAACATTCCCAACATGGATGTAAGCAATAGGGACATAGCATTGCTAATATTTCCTACACATTGTTGTGAGTCAATTTATCTGTAAATTTAGAAAAGGAGTGGGGCTTATTTTGTTAAAGTTTACTCCAATGCCATAAGCTTAGACAATATAAGGGAGGTTACAGTTTTAAAAATTTAAAAATAGTAACCATTAATTGACTCAGGTTTATAAAATAAGTGTTAAATGACCTTATTTAGTTGCAGTTTGTATGTTTTTATTTAATAATTATTAGAAAAAGTTCTTACCAAGGTAGAATATAAAAAAAGTATTATTTAATGTTTTATAATAGCAAGAAGTTACAAAAAAAATGCAAAAACAAAATACATATATCGTATAATTCTATTCACTTTTGAAAAAAAAAATACGTTTCAATATAGACAGAACCATTTAAAGTAAATCACGAGTAAAAAAAGCTTGACTTAAGTGTAAAAATCATCCGACATAATACAGATAAAGGCCACGATGGGGCGAACATGGTCATTACTATGCGCATTTTACTTTATTCGTTGAATATTGGCAGACTGTTAATTACACACTCAAGAATTTCCAAACCACTTGACTACAATAACGTTAAAAGCCAGTAGCCAGCTAGACTGCAGTTGCAGTGCTGTATCGCTCACCACTCGTCGTTTCCCGCTCACTAATGTGTTTGTGACATAACACCTATGTACGTTCCATCTGTCGCTTAAAATTTCTCTCGTGTGTTGAGGGCTAGTTCCTAAAGAGGAAACGATCCTAGAAACGTTGTTCCTAGTCATCAGGGGGCTATATAGCAAAGAATTGAGCCAATATATCTTAGGTTAAGGGCACCAGCGACGCTATGAGCCAGAGCCTTCTGGATGTAAAGAAGGCTGTGTACGAGCCTACATGTGCGAGAGGGACCTCCACAGTCCACATGCTGCTTTTCTAGCCATTAGGGCATCGACAGCTAAAAATTCCAACAAAGACACGAGAGTAGTCGGCTAATATCTAGGAACTATCGCCCTTATCTCCCTGGGAACTCCCCACTCAACAGTTATGCTACCAGTGTCGCATCATTCTACATTCTATTGTTGGGGGGTTATAGGTGAAATGTATACAGAATCCGCATTACCCTACTACGTCTTTTATTTTTTTAATTTCAATAATTGGGATTTTTATTATGATAGTCATTTCTGTTTTATCGTTATAATATTAAATATACCTATATTGTCTGATAATATTTAAATCTATTAGGCAACACTAAAAATTTAATTTTTTGAGGAAAAGTCATTCTTTATAAAAAAATTTGCTTACTGAAAAAATACGATTGTCAATGAAAAAAAAATAAAAATTGCATACAGGGTGTCCAAAAATTTAAAAATTCAAATTTTTTACAAGACCAAATTACACTTATTATAATTTTTTTAGCAAAATGTTAATCAAGAAATATGTTTCAAATCATCACATCTTCTAAGATAACAACATAATAGAAATAAATTACTTTTTTTCCCAAATGGAATGACTGATATTAATTGTCATGGGTGAATTCAAAATTGAATGCCCTTTTGACTGATATAAGGTTGTCCATACTTATCTCTAACAGTTTTCCAGAAAAATCAGGTTCTTTTCTAAAGTACGAAAAAGTAGCTATGTAACAGCGTCAAGAAGGCCTTGCAAACAATGTCTATTGCACTGTTTGACATACAAAGCAAATTAAATGTCACTCTAGTTTTGATTAACGTTGACGTAGTTATATTGCTAAGTAGAGAGTAAAAGTTTATTATAACATTTTCAAAATGTCGCTGACGTAGGAAGAAATGAATCACACGGTTTTTGTCCTCGATGAGTGCGAAAGAAATCCGTTATTGGCATCACGAATTTATGCACAGCGCTATCCAGACAGACCACATCCACGGCGTAAAGCCTTTCAACTAGTGCTTGACAGGTTTTTAGATACTGGTAATATTCGACATACAAAACGAAATCGCCATAAAACTGTAGTTACGGAGGAAAATGAATTTTTTGTGCTGGGGTGTATTCAGGAAAACCCGCAAATAAGTGTGCGACAAATTAGTCACACAACGGGTATTAGTACAACGTCGATACATAGGATTTTAAAAAAGCACAGTTATCATCCTTATCGCATCCAATTACACCAAGAGTTGCTAGAAGTAGACTTTCAGCGGAGACTGGAGTTTTGTCAGTGGGCACTTGAGATATTAAATCAAGATGATGATTTTTTTAAACGGGTCATGTTCTCCGATGAGACTACTTTTCATAGAAATGGTTTCGTTAATCGTCATAATTTCTATTATTATGACACAGTAAATCCTCACCAATTCCGGACAACTCATAGCCAACACAGATGGTCTTTGAACGTGCGGGGGAGCAATTTTGGGAACCCATATCATTGGACCATTCTTTTTTGACCAGCATCTAACTGGAGCAGTTTATATAAACTTTTTAACAAACACTCTAGAAGATTTGTTAGGCGACATGCCTTTAGCTACACTTCGAAGAATGTGGATGCAACATGTGGTGCTCCACCTCACAATGCCGCTGCGGTTCGTCAGTTTTTACACGAAACTTTTCCCAACAGATGAATTGGGCACGGGGAACCAGTGAGTTGGCCTTCAAGGTGTCCAGATATGACAAGTTGCGACTTCTTTTTTATGGGCATTTATAAAAAATAAAGTTTATGTTACACCACCAACTACCGCGGAAGATATGCGGCAGTGCATTACAGTAGCATTTCAAGAAATTACGCCACACATGCTGACCAATGTCGAACAGTCTTTTAAAAACGGAATTCGTTTGTGTATTAATCAAAATGGAGGACACTTCGAGCAGTTCATGTAAATCAGCGGTCTAAGTATTCTTCTCCTTGTGTTCCGATTTCAGTTTGTTTCGTTTTGAGTTGTTTTAATTGTTGTTAGTGGTTTACTTTTATTTGTCAAACCACTTTTTACACATGCCAGTAAATATTGACACTGTCAGTCCCAAGCCTGATAAAATGTGAGGGAAAAGTTGTTTTGCAAGGCCTTCTTGACGATGTTACATAGCTACTTTTTCGGACTTTAGAAAAGAACCTGATATTTCTAGAAAACTGTTAGAGATAAGTAAGGATAACCTTATATCAGTCGAAAGGGCATTCACTTTTGAATTCACCCATGGCAATTAATATGGGTCATTCCATTTGAAAAAAAAAAAGTTTTTCAACTCGTAAGATTATTAAATGTAGGTCACAGTATTTCCGAGTATGAATAATGTACACGTTTTGCTCATAGATTACAAGATAGAGTAATTTATGCCAAAATGAACTGTGAAAACTGTTTCTAACTCTTACGGTTTAGATGCTATCTAGCCTCATTTAGAGAGCTGAAATCGTGATTTTTTTTCAAAAACAACTGAATATCTCGAAAACGGTAAGATTTAAACACCATGCACATTTAATAAATTCTACCTAATGTTAACCAAGGAATTCAAAAATGCAATAATATACAGGGTGTTCCATTTAAAATAACAAAGTTATGTAGCGCCCACGCGAAATGGAATACCCTGTAAAGCTAAAAAATATTTTCTTTACATGGCCCACATGATTCCAGACAACTTTTATTAAAACCATTTTTTTTATAAATTTTACAGTTAGATAGTAGCAGAAGAATCCCTCTTAGGTGGAACACCCTGTATATATATAAAGTACATAAACATAAAATACTTCTTAATACCCAGTAAATTTAACTGTTTGTTTCCTGTTTTATATCATTTTATAGTGACCAGGAAAAACTCATAATTAATTGCCCTGAGGATGGTAATAAAATTTACCGAAATGTCGGTTGATAAAGTAGTTTTTCTCAAAATAAGGACCCTTACCGAACAAAATTTTTCCAACGATCAATAACAATATTTGACGATCAAAAATCTTAAACATGCAGAAAATATTTAAAAAGCACAATCATTAAATTAAATAGTAATAAAATACAAATTTCACAACAGACTGTAATAGCATATAATAATCATAACTATTTTAAAGCCATCCTGTATAAGATAGTACACATCAACCGGGCCCCACTGTGATCTGATCTCCAAAGGCTAAATCTACAGGATAAAAAATCAACTCCTGAAAATAAGGTGTAGCTTTACTGAGGTGTGAAATCAGAATACAATGCTTGTTAGGGATAATAACGCCCACCCCCTTAGCAAAAGGGATGATTTAACTAAAAAAGAAAAAGCAAGTCATCAGCATAATATAATGTATTCCGTAAAGCATAATAGGTTTTTGATGCAATAATATTTTTTTATGTCAAGATGAAAATTGAATCACTGGAAATTTACTTACGGAGCCAATGAAAATATTTACCCTTCTTGGTTTGCAAAATGGATGGTTTTGCACGAGGGGTGGTCTTACCTGCAAACAAAAAATACGATTATTAGTGTCTACTAACAAATATTAAACTTAAATTTGTATACAATTTTATTTTTAAGTTTCTTGACGGTCATTTTTAATAACGAAAATTGATTTTTTTTCCCTGTCAAATATTCGAAGTACAATACTACATATACAGTGATACACAATGATGTGGAAAAATCGAATAAAAAGGTCTCTAACCTGTTTTCAAATACCTCTAAACAAATGATATTTTTAGAAAATGTGAGACTAAAATAACTTTTTTACATTTTCGAAAAATTTCTGTCGCATTTGTTTGCTAATATTCGAAGAAAGTATAGATTTTGCAGTATTTTTTTTGCATTAATGATTAGATAAAGAAACAATAAGACACTGAAATTAACTTTTGGCCATTAGTTTTTTCTTAAAAAAGTTACTCCCAGAAAGTATAATCATCGTTTTGCTTAAATAGGTATAACTAGCATACAACTTAAACTGTTTTCGTTAATAAGATTTGAGAACATACTGAAATTTTACATAATCTCGTTTTGTCGAAAATTTAATAATTAATTAAGTGATTAAAAGTAATAATTTTGGTAAACCTAGTAATGTAAGTAATGTAAATGATCGAAGGACAGAAAAATAATATTTCCGTTAAATTTGGCCCAGACATTTTGGAGCGTTCAATTTTATTAAAACACTTCGTATAAATATGTTAAAGTTTGTCCTCGCCATATATATCAATCAAAATGTTCTAACCGTTTCTGGAATCAAGTAGGTCACTACCGACAACAATTAGGTCAACGATGACAACAATTAGAACTAAAATGTTTCGAAAATATGTATATGTTATTCCCAATTAGGCCATTGCCCGATTTTGTTGCCATTAACGCATTGTGGCTGTTAAAATTTACTTATAATACGTTGAAAGTTAATTCTTGCGGACAGTGAGTAAAATAAAATAGCCAAAACTTGATGCTGATAAGTTGATATACGCACAAAACGAAATTGGAGTTCACACATTTTTATTTTCCTTCGTGGGTTTCCGTTTTTTACTCATATCGCGTTGCGACTACTTTATTGTACCCAAAACACGTTGCAAATAAAACGAATTAAAAATATAGTACCTAACAAATTTTGATAATTCACACATTTCATTACATGGAAACTAAATTTAAAACTAGAGAATGAAATTAAACATATACGTCTAGCATAACAAGGTAGCTTCGGTTAAGTTAGGTTTCCGCTTACCTCCAGCGACTGTTGAGAAGTTACCTGAATGATAGAAATTTAACACTTGAAGCAAATTTAGAGATAGAAGAATCTGATATATACAGCGGCGTTCCACAGGGCCCAGTAGTAGTACCCTGTGGTACATCCTATACGATGGAGTCCTCGAGATCGACGTACCAGAAGGCTACGCAGACGACCTAGCAATGCTGATAGTGGACTAAAGCGGAGGGCGGACTGCACAATGGGATTTATAAATGACTGGATGGCATCTGCTGTCTGGTCGGGGAGATAATGTGATTTCTGCATTCCATTCTCCTTAAAGCGTAAATGAAATAAATGAATTAATGCATGGCAAATTTTTGTGATCATCTGCATCCGCACCTACTCGTTGGAGATATTATATTCCTAGTATATGGTTTCGCAGAAAGCTGGCAACTTATCTGCAATACTCTCTCTTGTCTCGCGGGCCTTCTTTCGCCGGCTGGGCAGCCAATAAGGTCATGTAGACCGTGGCAGCGCTTGAGAGGATCATGTCTAATTTCGGGGGGACCGAGGGATAGCATGCGCTGACTACTCTGCACGATAGTCCACTCCACCATACTATATGGAGCGCCGGTGTGGGAGAAGGCCATGGGAGTAGCCAGAACAAAACACAAACTTGCTACAGTGCAAAGAAAAATTGCACTACAAGCATGCAGTGCATACAGGACGGTTTCAAGAGAAATTGCCCGGGTGGTAGCTGGTATCCCTCCGAATGAATTGATGGCAAAGGAAAGGCAGGAGCTTTATGAGACCAAAGGAAATCAAGAGGTCAGGTTACAAGCCAAAGCCAAACTACAGGAAGGACATAAGTTGGTAGGAAACAGAAAACGGAGAATGGATGCAAATGCTGATCCAGGTCATCGAGATATGGAAGAAGAGGACGCACGGTGAGATTAATTATCATCTTACCCAGGTTCTGACGGACAATGGGTGTTTCCGAGATTACCTCCACAATAAAGTAAGGCAGACGATGATATGTGCGAATACTGCGAGAGAAGGATAGTGGAACGCATATAATCTTTGAATGCCCAAAATGGCAAGAAATAAGGGAAACATCAACGCAGCAGCTTAAAGAGCCTGTTGGTCCAATTAACATGGTGGAGGTTATGCTCAAGTCGGTGGAAGACTGGAACAAGATAGCTAAGACAATGTCATGTATTGTGTCTACTAAAGAACGAGACGAGAGGACAAGGCAAGAAACCGAGCAGGAATATGTAAACCTCAACCTCTAATCGTACGTAATGCGGAAAGGGGATATAGTAATGCAAGTAAAGAGCAGGAAGTAGATATCCCAATGCTAATGACGTACCGAAGTACGTCCACTTGACTGGACAGCTGAAAGACGCCAGTTACGCACTTCCTTAAAGAAAAATAATAAGTTAAGTTGGGTTAGGTCAAATTAAGTTAGGTTAGGTTTTGAATCATTTCTTTTGAAACGTATTTTGAGTAAAATGACTTAGTCGCAATACAATGTGATCAAAAACAGAAACACTCCGTGTTGTGAGTATTTATTTTATCCGCTGTCCGCAAAATGAACTCTCAGTGCATAGAATTACTTAATAATCTGAATATAATTAATTTTACCTCAGGTAAGTGGCTTTGTCAATGGATAGCATCAGTGCGAGTTATTATGTTCTTGAATGAATTATGCAAAATAATTTCTAAACAGAGCAAAATATCGAAAATTTTCAATTGACAAAAAAGTTTCCAAATTGATTGGCCATTTCAAATGAATAAAAATTACCAGTGGCGTAGTATAAAAGAGATTGAAGTTTAAACCTAAGTAACAATTTAAATACCTTTTAGATTTATTTAGGTTCTATCAGCGCTTTATAATAGCCAGCTCATAAACCAGCGATTTATGCCAGATTTATTATATGCTAAGTACATTTAAAGATAGTTTTGGCTTAAAGAAGGTTTTAAAAAAGTCTTCAAGAAGTTATATCAAAACTAAATATATTTTAGTCCTTATTGGCTTATGACTGATTAAGACATTTGTTAAGCCTTCAATAAAACTTTATGGCTGTTAAGTGCAAGTTAGGAATAGTTGTTAATGCCCAGTTACAAATCTAAAATACTTTGAGATTACCAAGTTTCAGATCGAACCTGTATAAAGCCATGTACTTATTAGAGTTTTAATGAAACAGACAAACATCTGTAATAAATAAATGATTTCCCCTTTCCAAAATATAATATTTTAAAATATCACTAGTCAGCCCGCTGTAAGATTGCAACTTTCGTCTTAGAGAGTCAAAGCCATAAATAATGAAATTGAATATGTTCGATTAAACACATTCACGATTTTAGCATACGTGTGACCACCTCGGCTACTCTAAGGAAAACGTAAAATGAAGAATTTTTTATGTTTTTCGGCAAGAATATATTATTTTCTTAGAACTGTTAGGTCTTATCCAGTTTACGTAAATTGATTTTCTATATCAGCGATGAAACATTTTACCTGTTCAAAATCTTTTCTAGTTAAAAATAATTAATTTAATTAATTAATTAATAATTAATTTAAATAATGTCGTTACATATGATTCTAATTTCTAATGTCAATTTTAGGAATATTAGGAAAACACGAAATGAATGGTTGAATGAATTTCAAAATATAAGCACAAATATATCCATTTACTTTTTGAGATTCACTATTCACCAATTTTACGTTGCAAGCATTCAACAAAGTAGTTGTAAATAAGTCGTTTATGTGTATACCTATGCACAACGGAGCTGCTGACAATTGAAACGAATAAAATTATTTATGATTTTGACTCTTTGAAGAAAGTTGCAATCTTACACCGGCCCGACTATAATAAAACTAACGCACTGAATAAAAAACGAGGGAGGCGCGCAGAGCAGACTTGTGTAGCGTCGCGAAAAACTGAATTTTTGGGTTATGTTATTCGGGCACCATAAATCCTATAAAATTTAAAGCGGTGGTGTTATGTGCTCAAACGGTTTTAAGATATGCCTAAAAGTTTCGAGCAATATGATAAGGCCAATGGAGCTTAAAATATACTTCTACATGAACAAATCGACATACTTAAAGAGCCATTGGTAATTTAATAGCCATTGGTAATTTAATAGGCATTTTAAGACAAAACATGTTTGAAGTAGAATTGTTCAAAACTAATAGGGTTTATACAAACTGCCGCCATTATTTCTAGCGGCAAGAGATGTAACGATCAGTCATATTGGGAATGTTCCGGATTGAACAAAAAATGTAATTTGTATCTAATAGAAATGTTTTCTAAAAACAAATGACTAACGCTGAACCATATTAAGGGCATATGATAGCAAAACTTATTTATTTTTAAGTCACCGAGAAAAAAAATTACCCATATATTTTTTAAAATTTGTGTTTTTAAGGAGCGCATGAATTTTTAAGAACTATAAAGAGTCCCAATACTTCATTATAAGCTGATCTATAAGCTGAATTGTTCTCAGTTGTCGTCATATGTTCATTTTATAACTACGCATGATGCCCATATAAAATATCGTGCGTAGATCAAGTGAGTGTAGCCCTAGACTTATTTGTATTTATGTTTACTTCATTAAATTTCAAACGTTCGCTCAAAGCATTTGTGTGTGCCCTTTAAGTTTTATTATGGCACTTATCCTAAGCCGAGTATGGTTTTATAATACTCTTTAGATATTCTACGAGTAAAGATTTGGATAATTCATTAAAACTTGAAAGCTTTAATAGTAGTTTTAAAAAGAAACATGTAGGCCCTTCTCTAGGTTGACCCCTGTACTCTGATAAGGGTTTTAAATCAGTTTTATGGAGTTCTTTCAGACTATTTACGTTTATAAGTAGGCTTAAAAATAAACTTTGAGGATATCTTATAGAGCATTATAAAACTAAAATTGTTACTTGGAAACGGCAAGTGGACTCAATAACTAACAGTATATCTGAATTATTAAACTTGCTAATGATTATTACTTATGTATTGTTTATTAAGTGTACCAAGTTTCATATCGATCTTAATCTATTTGAGATATAGTAAAAACAGAAACTAAAAGAAAAATAATTTCAACCCCCTGTATCTCTGAAATAGAACGAAATACGATGTATGCATATTTAAATTTTTTTTCTTTAAATGAGATCCTCTATGATTGTCGAGGTCTTGGCACTTAAATGTGGGACACCCTGTACATATAATACTTTCTTTGTCGGATTTAAAACGTTAAAACCTCGATTTAAATTTATGTTTATACTAAAGTGATAACAGTGAATAATTAATGTTTGACATGACGTGAGCTTACATTTAAGTTAATATTTTTGACAAATTAATTGTAAATATTCTCAAATTATGAGAACTGTCGTTGTTTAATTTCCTTCGAACGACTTCCAATTTATATAGTTCAATAAGTAATTTCAATATTCAACGGTCAATTAGCGACGAATTTAATTTCCTTCTGTCAATATTTGTTTCCAGAATCGAAAGTAGCCCATTATACTATTACTTTATTGGTAAACGCAGTAATAATTTTCTACTTCTCCTTTCTATATTTACCATTTATTAAATGATTTATCGTTCAGTTGGTACCTTTTTCGAAAGCAGAAACGGTTGAAGCTTTTTTCTTCCTCTTCCAGTCAGTCATAAGATATACTCAATCAGTGAAAGGCGGTTAGAAGATTCGAGTTTAAATTAAGATAATTAGGTCTGGAGTTACTAATGCGGTGTTTAAAGTTATGTAATTCATATTTGTAGTCATTAAATTTACTCATTGTACCTTAGAGAAAGGCAATACAAACATGTGTATTACAAACATTAGTGTGGTCGTCTTACGACTTGTTTATTCGTCTTTGCCATATCTTTGAATAAAACGTTTTTATAATTTACAATATTTTCGGTTAGAAACTCGAAAAAATTATAAGGACAAAAGTTGTTGTAAATTTTATTAACAATCGTTTTAAGAAACAACTATATATCACTTATTCATGAAATAATAAGGTTGTTACTTTGGCATATAAAAAAAATACTACAAAAATTGTTGATAAAAAATTAACGTCACAGTTTATGGTGTTTATAATAAAGTGTGTCCTCCGATTGAGTTCGCAATAGATGAAATGGACCACAAATTTTAATTTTTTTCTTGACATTTTGGGGGTTCAATCCTACTTATCTGAAAAGTAAGTAACGTATAATGCACATATAGTGGAAAAAGATCCAAATCCAAAGTATGATTTTTTTGAAATATTGCATTTTCTTGCATTAGAATCTAGTCCATGTAGCCAGATACTCTTTAAATTTTAATACACCTAAAGCTAAACATAATTCTAATTTGAAGAGAGTGTAAGACGATACCAATCAGGATTAGGCCCGGCGCACATTGAGAGCCAAATCCACGCACAGACCACACACAAACATGCGTTATTCAAACCTAGCACACGCGTTGCTATATCATTTACTCATATTAAATATGATTTGATTGAAACAACTACTCAGCGGGCAAATACCCCGACCTGCATTGGATTATACCTTCAAATCATGATAGATCGGTAGCCAATATCATTTGTCAATTCCTAACCAGACATAGATCGATTTCGAACTTATTTGTTCTCTTCAGTATGCCATAGGTTATGGAACAGACAAATGATAGTGGCCAACCTGCTAGTCATATACTGACTAAGGTAAATTGAGTAGTGGTGAGAGGTATGTGAAACTTCTCATATGGTCCAGATGCTACTATCCGACCGACGTCATAGATGTCTCTGTGGCAGATAGCGACTTGCGACCTCTAGCCCAGGTGGACTAAACTACTGTTATTAAATATGATTTGAATGAAACAACTACTCAGCGGGCAAATACCCCGACCTGCATTGGATTATACCTTCAAATCATGATAGATCGGTAGCCAATATCATTATTTGTCATATCCTAACCAGACATAGACCGGTTTCAAATTTACTAGTTCTCCTCAGTATGCCATAGGTTATGGAACAGACAAATGATAGTGGCCAACCTGCTTAGTCATATATTGACTAAGGTAAATTGAGTAGTGGTGAGAGGTATGTGAAACTTCTCATATGGTCCAAATGCTACTATCCGACCGACATCATAGATGTCTCTGTGGCGGATAGCGACTTGCGACTCATATTGAAAATGTGCGTAGAATCAGTTTAAATAAGTTTTTCATCAATGGCATACGCATTTTGATGTTTTATTTTATATGAAAATGTCTTCAGTATTAAATTTGCTTTATTTTGATTACTTATCGACTTAAGGGGAAGAAAGCGATGATGGAATGACCCATTTATTGGAATTTAGCTAACACCTTAAAAGAAGAAAAACCGTTCTTTTAACTTCTATTAACTTATCGGTTTTATCCTAAGGCTAATTTCTTGAGTACATTATCATGGGTGTGGGTGCCATAAATATGCAACTGCGTATAAGTTATAATTGCAGATCGGTAGGCAGCGATATATTCCAGATACAACTTTTACGTAAGGATAAAGAAGACCTTCGGGGATAAAGGGGGTTGTAATTACATGTGGTGTTATTATTATGTGGGTGGGTGGGTGGTTGGTTGGGTGGATGGGGCGTGGGTGGCTGGTTTGGTCGGTCGGTTGGTCGGTTGGTTGGTTGATTGGTTGGTGTTACATTCATCAATACTTTCAGCACTCTTTGTATTAATTTTGGATGTTACCGACCTCGCCAAAATAACTACATAATAGTTCTATAAAATTGTTGTATCGGGTTTTTTTTTATACTAGTACCTACTGATCGACTGAAATGAAAATATTAAATTTATTTGTCTTCTAAAATCTAAATTATAAACTCAATCTAATATTTTTTCTTGTTCGTCGGTTTTTAAACGTATCTGAATAACCGAGTTTCGGATAACCGAATAACCGGGTTTCGGATAACCGAATAACCGGGTTTCGGATAACCGAATAACTGGGTTTCGGATAACCGAATAACCGGGTTTCGGATAACCGAATAACCGGTTTTTTGATATCTGAATAGTCGGTTATTCGGATAACCGATATCCGAGTAACCGATTACTCGAATTTCCAGTTACCCGAATAACCGATTTTGATCTAGATTTGGATATCTGGTTTTACTCGAAACTGGTTTTAACCGGTTTCACTTTTTCCAATTTTTGCCAGCACTAGTAAAATATATGTTTTTTATGAGGAATTCCGTAGGGAATTAAATAAAATTGATTTTAGATGATTAGTATAATTTTAATATAAACAACGGTTATCGACGATTAAAGAAACAGTTTTTGAGAAGACATTTTCCAAGATCGAATGAGTTCAGAACTTTTGATATGTTCACTAAAACATCTCTACCGATTTTAAAAAGTCTAGTAATTGTTTCTGCCCTGTGTCTATACAATCTGACTGACTGAAGTTAAGTTTTTGGATTATTACACCGAACAAAAACAAAAAATTTTACTTCGGACGTTAATAATAAGATTATGAAATCAAATAAAGAATTATTAGAGTTAATACACGATAAAATCTAAACGATATCACATTTTTGCTAAAATTTATTGCGATTTGGCTTTTTTTACCAATTTTTCATTGCACACAGCGAGCGTTGATTCAACTATTTTTTATGTAGAGTATTAATTACGGTTCTCACTACAGGTGAAGAAGGCATATATAGTGTGGAAATTAAGTAACGCATAAATTCAATAATTCCGTTGATATTAACTTTTTGGAAAAAATATCGAAGGGGTATAGCGATTTTAAATTCAGCAAATATTTTCAGTCTATTTTCAGTTTCTTTTTTAAATGACAACCTATATTTTTTATTATTGGTTTTGGTAGTAGTTTTATTCCGGTTCTGACCGTATAGAATTTTCAATATGTTATATTTGAAAAAAATCGAGAAAAACAGTCTTAAAGTTCAAATAACAAAAATTCATTAAATTGGGAAAATTTATCTAGTTGCCTAAGTTTGACGGAAATTTATCGACGGCACATTCGTTTTTATTTTGAAATTATACAAATAGTTGAAAAATCAAACTAATGTGATACACCGGCAACTAGATAAATTTTCCCAATTTAATGAATTTTTGTTATTTGAACTTTAAAACTGTTTTTCTCGATTTTTTTTCAAATAATAACATATTGAAAATTTTATACGGTCGGAACCGGAATAAAAACTACTACCAAAATCAATAATAAAAAATACAGGTTATCATTTAAAAAAAAAAGTCGATGACGTCATAATTTAAAAAATAAATGATATAAGAAACTGAAAATAGACTGAAAATATTTGCTGAAGTTAATATCGCTATACCCCTTCGAGATTTTTTCAAAAAATTAATATCAACGGAATTACTGAATTTATGCGTTACAAAAGTTCAAATAACAAAAATTCATTAAATTGGGAAAATTTATCTAGTTGCCGGTGTATCACATTAATTCGATTTTTCAACTATTTGTATAATTTCAAAATAAAAACGAATGTGCCGTCGATAACTTTCCGTCAAACTTAGGCAACTAGATAAATTTTCCCAATTTAATGAATTTTTGTTATTTGAACTTTAAGACTGTTTTCTCGATTTTTTTCAAATATAGCATACTGAAAATTTTATACGGTCGGAACCGGAATAAAAACTACTACCAAAATCAATAATAAAAGATACAGGTTGTCATTTAAAAAAAAGTCGATGACGTCATAATTTAAAAAATAAATGACATAAGAAACTGAAAATAGACTGAAAAT
Organism: Rhamnusium bicolor; assembly: GCA_029963845.1. Taxonomy (NCBI): domain Eukaryota; kingdom Metazoa; phylum Arthropoda; class Insecta; order Coleoptera; family Cerambycidae; genus Rhamnusium; species Rhamnusium bicolor. The sequence goes on along the minus strand of JANEYF010003387.1, from coordinate 438,449 downwards.
ATTTGATGAAGTTGAAATCGCTATATCCCTTCGAGATTTTTTTCCAAAAAAATTAATATCAACGGAATTACTGAATTTATGCGTTACTTAATTTCTACACTGTATATGCACATCATTGTTTGCTTTCCCTTTAATGTCTGTTCGACTTGAAACACTCCTCGCTGTATACACGTAGTTTGCAAATTATCTGTAATACTTAGTTTGATTATTTCAATATAATTTAAATACTAAAATGGACATCCCGATAACGGAATTAAATTTCGTGTAAAATTTGAAAAAAGTAACCCATGTAAACGATTTTTTTCAGCCTTTACTTCTTAAATTTGCATGTCTAAATCTGAAAAATAATGGTCAGTTTTCGCATACAAAATGCGTTTGTGTAGGAGAAAAACAAACTGGGCCCAGACTATATTTAAATGCACCGCCCATGCACTCGCTGGCGACTCATTAACGATTGAAACGTCCGATAAATATAAATCTACCATTTACGCCAGTCACCACTATATGTGATATAGGGGCAATGTCTGTGCCAAACTGCCTTATATCCGTTCAAATAAATACAACATCTACACATGTCAATGTCATATTTAAACCTATTTACAGAAGGGCATCCTTCAGAGGCTGAAAATGACGGTTTTGCAGTTTCGCTACTTTTGGGTTTATTTCTTAATTAGCTGTACCAATCTCCGTTGAATTTATATATCTTTGCTGTAATTTATGGATAAGGTAGTCAAATAGTTGAAACCTAGTGAACCTTCTCACAATAATAAATACGTAAAGGAAGATGGATGATAAATGGTTAGCAGAATCTTCGCTAGATATGTGGCGAAATTATTTCATTCTTGAAAATATGTCATCGTCTTGTTTAAAAATATAGAATTATCATTTTAACAAATAATGCTTCAGATTTAGATGACATATGATACCTCTGAAATTTGTTACTTGCCTTTTGCATGTGGCATCTTGAATTTCAAAATGTAAAGTGGTCTATCAATTAACAATTGAGATGGTTAATACTGAACTTTTATATAATTACACATAGTGTTTCAGAAGTAAACTGTCATACATAACAGTGAACAGTCGAGATAATTAGGAAGCAGAATTTTGAGACAAATCCCTGATTAGCTTGTGTTTCGGAGATTGAACCCGTTTAAAGGGCAATATAACACTCACTTTTATACACAACACATAACTAAGGAACTGCATATGTAAAACCATAGTACATGTATTAATTATTGCAATTTAAACATCAAAAACGTAATCTCAACATTCAGTGCGAAATACTCAAAATTGCCGGTAAAAAAAATCTTAAAAACCTATCGGTCGGTCACAAAATTAATGTATGCATGTTACTAAGGTATCTAGATATCGCTGGATTTTTTTAGTTTGAAAATTCAGTAATTTTAAATTTAAGAGTAGATACATGAGGCGCGCGGCATAATGAGATAATTTTCATGATTATCGATTTGAATCAACTTATATAGGTATGTAATTGATAGAAATATAGTGATTAATTCATTTATTTTTATTTACGCTGCTGTTTTAACAATTTAAATTCAGCTGCAATTTAATACAGCTTCAGCGTTCGTCACTTTTTATACGTCACGGTAGTTATAAAAATATGGACACACCGTAAGTTTTGTTAACAAAAACTTCTGAAGTTATTTTTTAACTTGAAATTATATAACACGTAGCTCAAATTAGAAGAACACACAAAATACAACTAAATACGCATATTACATTTCTGCAAATATCTCAGAAAATGTAAAAATTACAGAAAAAATGTTTTAAATAAAATCGAAAGATATTGAAATTTTCTATAAAATCGTATTGAATCTTGTTTCACGTATTTGCAATAGAAAACGAGATATTTACAATTAAAAGTTGCTATTTGACGCACCGTTAGCTAAAAAATACGCGAATTAAAAAAAATTGATAATAAATAAACAAATTAATATTTTTTAACTTTTTAAATCGTATCTACTTGATGTAACAAATTTTTTTAGAGATAATTTTTTTAAATTTTTCAAAAAGTTATAAACAATTGTATTTTCAATTTACATTTTTTATGGTTGAAATTAATGGTAAGGTAATGGTAAGAGAACTTTTTATAAATAACCTTCAGTGAATGTAATAACACCAAAAAATATATATTTTTTTTTATTTCAATCATAAAAAATGTAAATTGAAAATACAATTGTTTATAACTTTTTGAAAAATAAAAAAAAATTATCTCTAAAAAAATTAGTTACATCAAGTAAAATAGATACGATTTAAAAAAAGTTAAAAAAACTCTAATTTGATTATTTATTATGATTTTTTTTAATTTGCGTATTTTTTAGTCAAATAGCAATTTTTAATTGTAAATATCACGTTTTCTATTGCAAATACGTGAAACAAGATTCAAGACGATTTTATAGATAATTTCAATATCTTTCGATTTTGTTTAAAACATTTTTCTATAATTTTTACATTTTCCGAGATATTTGCAGAAAAATCGTGTTTGGGGTAGTTTTTAATTTTTTTACAACCCCTATGGGTCAATTATTAATTTTCGATCATTGATACTTGATGTACATCTTATAACTAATTTTTGGTCAAAAAAAGTCAGGCTTGTAGCACGAATGGAAATTTAAAATTCCCCTTTACCAGACTATAATTAGAATGAGGGGAATGAAGTATTGATGATAGGTTTAGAAACACGTAAACTAAAATTGTTTTTCCTCGTTTTTTCGTAACCAAATTATGAAAATATGAAATATCGTTAACTTTCTATGCACAGTGTATATTATATTTAATGCCGTCAGACAAAGATTGGACATACGCAAGAGACACTTTGGCAAATTATGAAAAAAGGTGCAATGGCAAGTAATATGAGTACAATTTTATATACGATACAATTTGCTACTAGAATAATTGGGCAATTTGCAACAGACGGAGCATGTCAGAATTTCGTTATTCTTGTTATTGATTGCAAAGAACAAAATATTTATTAATATTGACGCTTTTGGAATTTCGTACTCATGATTTAAGATAGGTAGAAATTTTTATACAATTGTGGTGAAACCCATAACACAAACTTGCAAGTGTTGTCGATGAGTTATAGAACAGGGTTACAAGTGCAAAATATCTTCCGAAATTCCAAATACGGCAGGGGTTAGTACACGTAGTGTTGTATTACAGAATCTACAACTACTGATCTACAATTTTGTTCGACTTATGTTATAGGCCGCAGTCCTCTTCCAATTTTGCCATAACTGTCCCTCAAGTAGGTTCAGTCTTTTTCATGTGGAACTAAACAAATGCTTTTTGCTATTTCGGCTATCTGTTTCCATTGTTCAACTTTGTCTTGTTTTTGTAATTTTTCTGCAAACGCACCAAATAATACATCTTTGTTTTTTTATTTGCATTAAAACGCACTTTTCCGTCAATCACTGATTGTTTCGATGCCATCGTTAATACTTATAAAACAATAACGACACAACAATCATTTATTACAAGTCCGTAGAGTTGTCTATACAAGTTGTAAAATAATAATAATAATAATAATAATAATAATAATAATAATAATAACTTTATTTTTAATCCAAATTAACAATATTATTTTTACATTCAGTTAGTTTAAACATAATAAATGCACCTGATTTCACAAGGAAATCATTTTGTGCCTTAATAGTTTATATAGTTATATGTGACATTAATTCATTATAAGTATTAATAATTAACAAGTAAAATACTAATAATAATTGTATGTAAAGTTAATTCTACATAATCGTTCTAATATAATCTTAATTTTATACAAGGATTAATAACTAATGAATAAATATTATAATAATTATAAGAATATTTGTTCGAATAAATGTAAATTATGCATAATAAATATTGATATTTTTTTACAGAATAGTTTGTAATTATTTATTGTCTTTAAGTACTCAGGAATAATATTATAGATCTTTGGACCCATGAAGCCAATAGATTTTTTGAATAAATTAGAATTTGGTCGAGGAATAGTAAGAGCGTTGCTTTCATTTTGCCTCGTATTGTATATATGGTTTGTTGGTACTCTTAGTTCCCTATTTCTGTAGATGAATTTTGCTACGTTAAGGATATATAATCCATTTACATTGAAGACATTACTGTTTAGAAAAAGTTGTTGTGTAGGATATCTTTGATTTTTACAGAGCATTACTTTAAGTATCCATTTTTGGGTAACTTTTAGATTTTTCAGTTGGCTGTTATATGTTCCACCCCATATTATGATGCCGTATGTAAGTATAGATTCTACTAACGATTTATACGTCATTTTTAGGATATTAATTGGAAGAATGTTACGAAGTTTATAGAAGATATGGACATGTTTTCTTAGTTTCGTATTGATATATTCGGTATGATTATTCCATCTCATTGTTTCATTTATTATAAGACCCAGATATTTAATGTTTGTAGTGTTCTCAATTATATTTTCGCACGTACAGTTGATTAAGTCACATTTTGCATGGAATTTTAAATTATCAATATTCGGCTGTTGTCTAGAACTATTGCTAAAAGTAATGAACTTTGTTTTTGAATGATTAAGACTTAATAGATTATTGTCCATCCAGCACTTAATTTTATATAGTCCCCTTTCACTTTTTTTGCTGACCTCAGACCAATCTGTACCGTGGAATGTTAGAGCAGTATCATCAGCATATGAGACGATATCTCCATTTATATCTAGCTGTAGCATATCATTTATATAGAAAAGAAATAATTGCGGACCTAAAACTGTTCCTTGTGGAACACCATATTTCACTTTTTCTGGGCTACTCAGTGTTTTATCAATTTTTACTATTGCCTTTCGATTTGATAAATAGCTTTTTAACCAGTCTAATGCTACTCCTCTAATTCCATATTTTTCCATTTTCTCCAATAATAGTTTGTGTGATATACTATCGAAGGCTTTAGCCAGATCTAAAAATATGGCAATAGTTTTCTCATTTTTATTAAGATGTTCATGTATTTTGTTTGTAAAGTGAAATAATGCGTTTTTCGTGGAACAGTTTTGTCGGAATCCGAATTGCTTTGGTGATATTATATTGTGAAACAATGAGTGGCTTTGTAGTTGAGAGACCATACATTTTTCATATATTTTGGCTATGTTACTAACTACTGATATTGGCCTATAGTTGTTTGTATGAAGTTAAATATAGGGGTGATAATAGCTTGTTTTAATAAATCTGGAAATTGTCCATTTTGAAATGATAAGTTAATCAAATGTACTAGGATACTGAGGATGTTACATTTAATTCTTTTAAGTGTTTTTGTAGTTATTTGATCTATTCCGGGAGATGAGTTGATTTTCAAATTATCAATTATATTTGATACTTCGTTTGTGGTCACCGGTCTTAGAAATATAGAGTTTTCAATATTTAAGATTTTGGATGTGCTGTTTCTGTTAGCGAGCTTGTTTTTATGCTGTTAGCTAAATTTTCACCAACATTAGAAAAGTATTTGTTAAAAATTTCAGAGACTAGTTTTGCGTTTGTTTCAACTCTATTATTTTGATCATATATTTGGTAATTACTATTATCATTATTTTCTGACACTGAATTTTTTATTATTTTTTGTATTTTTGTTTGCCTCATTTAGTTTTTTTGTGTAATAATCCTTTTTTGACTTTTGTAATAACTTAGTTAGAGAGTTTCTATAGTCTTTGTACTGATTCCATAGCTGTTCGTTATTCCTATCTCTTAAACATTGTTTCTTCATTTTGTCCCTATTTTTTATTGATCTGATTAATGCATTTGTAATCCATGGTTTAATTTTCTTATGTGTTTTAATATTTTTGTATTGAGTACATTTATTTATATGATATTTTAACTGTTTAATGAAATTATTATAAGCTACGTCAACATTTTCTTCGGTATATACATTTCTCCACGTTTCAGCTTGCAGTATAGTATTAAGTTTAATATAATCGATCTTACTAATTTGTGTAAAATCTTCGATTTTATTATTGTTTGTTTTGGTATTTTGTTCACTGATGTTAAGTAACACGCTATAGTGATCGGTAATGGCAGTTTCGTAAATAATTGAGGTAAAATTTCGTGCACCAATATGATCAGTTCTTTTTTTTACGAATATATGATCTAAGCAACTTTCACAGTTTTTTGTTACTCTGGTGTTTGAGTTTATATAAGATACATAACCCTGGGAACTTAATGTATTTAGATAAGAATTTACACTTACGTTAGAATTCTTTATATTAATATTGATATCCCCTATCATGATGTTAATGTCGGCCGTACTATTAATGTTTAGATAGCTATCCAGTTCATTTATAAAGTTTAATGTGTTAGATGTTGGTGTCCTATAGATGGCAAAGATATTGTAATATACATTTTTGAAGCAAAATTGCAGTTTTGAAATTGTTACCTCTGTCAGTTTTTTATGTTCCATTGTTGCATTTATTTCATGTTTAACGTATGCAACAATTCCATCACTGCGATTTAGCTTACTTCCATTGTAATATAATTTGTAGTTTTTTTATATTGTACAGTTCAACATTTTCTATATTCCATGTTTCAGTCAGTATTATAATATCACAAGTAAAAACTAGGGACTCTAAGAATACCACAAATTCTTCAAAATTTTTTTGCAAGCTACGGATGTTCATATGAATAATATTTATTCCTGTTTTCATTTTGCTTAACGTTAAGTTGTTTAATTCGGTTTGATTATTTATTACAAATTCATTTATATGATTATAATTTTCTAATTCGTTTGTATACTCATTAAGATTATCCATGTTTTTCAATAAAAATATTTCGTATACCTATCTAAGTATTATAAGAACTACCTACTAAGTGTTTTTAAGATAATAAGAAGGTTATATATTTACAATTTACCGAGCTGGTAAAAAATAAATTCGTTTAATTAAATTTACTGTCTATTTAAAATCTACAATTATTTGTAATGTTTTTTTACCGTCTTTTAGTAGAAGAGATGGAGAATTATTTAATCTAGTAAATCTTCAAGTTTTTTAAATTCCCTTTTAATTCCATTTGCAATACCATAAACTTTACCATTTTGGGACCAGACATTTTTGAAACCATATTTTGTAGAGGCACTTATTAGTATTTCCAATCTTCTATTTGTCAAGTCTTCCTTAATATGAATTTTTGTGCCTATCAGTTTTTTCCTGTTGCTTATTACCCCTTGTTTGTCCTCATAGCTGGCAAATTTTATAAAAATTGCACGTGGCTTAGTAATATCAGAATTTATTTTGCCAATTCTGTAGCATTCCGTAATGTTTTTTCTTTCAACGCTTATTTTTTCCATTACGGTATATACCTGTTCTTCAATTGACGCTGCTGGATTCTCCTTGACGCCATAAATTCTTATATTTTTTCTTCTGGAATATTGTTCCATTATATCTGTTTTCTCCTCCATTATTTTTATTTTTTTCTCGTATTCATTTTTTTGTTCTTGCAGTTTTTGATCAATAATGTCCTTTAGACTTTCTATTAGAAGTGATTTAAATTCTACATCTTTAATAATTTCAGTCAGGGACGTTTTCAAGATAGTTTTTATTTCTTGTACATGGTCTCTTGTTAACGGCATTATTGGTTTTTTTTTAAATGTAGACTATAAATATTTGATATTTATATAAATACCTAGCTCGACAAATTTCTTTTAGTCTCGACTATAACCCATGTAGAATACGTTGATGCCAGATGTTGATTTATTGCACTGCCTGCTGGTACCTTTTCTAACTTTAGGGACTGGCCACTTTACACCGAATTGGAAGAGTTTGCGTTTAATTTTAGATTTAATTTTAAAAACACTACACTACTTTAATTGATGGAGAGTTTCATGCTATATTTATTATATATTTTAACACTTCGATTAATGCAGACGAGATTGTTTAATACACCACTTTAATTTTAACTAATTATTTAAAAGCTTTACCGGTTTAATTTAAATAATATCTTGAGCGTCATTTGGTACGTCCGCTCTGTACGGTGGCTACTTACTTAAATCAAAGGCGTGTTCTTACACTTGTAGGAATTGTTGTTGTGTTACCGAATTCAATACGATTGGTAGTTACGAGCGAATATCTTGTAACTTGGAGACCTGTAACAATTGTGGTGTTTATGTAATAAGTCCCTGTCGCTGCAACACGATCGCCGCGAACAGGTCGCATTGTTGTGTTACGCGAATTCTTAAGGTTGTTGCACACTGGGTAGAACCGTGACGAGACGAATCGCGCCGCTACGGAATACTAAACTCATTTGAATTCTATGGAATTTTATTTAATAAATATTTTACTAAAACTTGTGATATATTTTGTGCGAATGTATTAACGCTCTCATATATATTTTACTACATATTAAAGTATAATTAGAAATGAATTCTTATGATTCCAAATCCGTTAAGAAATCACGGCTAACTAAAACTGTTTTTGGAATTTTCCAAAAAAAACGAAAATTTTGTGATATCTCTTTTTGGCTGCAGCCATGTAATCCTTGGTCAGACAAGTTTTAGACTTTTACGTTATTAGGACACTTTTTGGAGACTAATATTTTGGTGTAGAAACGAATGTTCGATATTCTTTTGTTTTCGAGATATCCGAGGTAACTTGTTTTTCTTATGGCAGCCATATTGGATTTTTCGTTTTTCAGATTGCGCTTAAAAAAGAGCTTTCAACTGATGTATCACATGCCGAGGAAAAATTGTTTTTCAAGGGACTAATTTAAGAAAAGTTATCCATTGCTTAACAAAACAAAATAGTAGGCCATGGAAAATCAAAAAGTTATTTTGAATTCATGGATATACCTGATACCAACCATTACAAATAATTTTCTGTTAAAATACATAACTGATATGGAGAAATGATAGTAAAGAAGTAAGAATATTTAATAAAACTGTTCAATATGACCTCCTGATTACATTTTTGGCATCTGCGCCTAACTAACTGATCTGATTACTCTTCTGAGAGTATTGGCATTTATTGTGCCGAAAATGTCTCTAATTTTGTCTTCCAAAATATTGACAGTTTTCGGGCCTTCAAAATCATGCACTTCATTTTTCACCATACCCCACAAATAAAAATCAGGAGGGGTTATATCAGGCGAGCGGAGAGGTCACGATACTGGTCCTCTCTTTGAAATTATGCGGTTATCAAAATTTGTCCTCAGCATGTGTACATCATCTGAAAGCGCTTTTTAAGCGCAATCTGAAAAACGAAAAATCCAATATGGCTGCCATAAGAAAAACAAAAGTTACCTTGGATATCTCGAAAACAAAAGACTAATATGTAAAAGTCTAAAACCTGTCTGACTAAGGCTACAGCCAAAAAGAGAAATCACAAAATGTTCGTTTTTTTGGAAAATCTCAAAAACGGTGTCAGTTAGCCATGATTTCTTAACAGATTTGGAATCAGCATAAAATTTGCCAAAACTTGTCCTATTTAACCGACCTTGTAGCTCTTACCGTTTCCGAAATCCCAATGGTGACCATCGAATTTGGGACACACAGTATAGAAAGCACTTCATAAAATAATGGATGTCGATTTTTGTGGAACCAGTGTAAGTTTCCGAAATACTCGGGGTCACTAGCACAGAACAGAAAAAAGAGTCACTAGATTTACAGGTTTTTATTAGCCCTGCTCTTAACCAAATTTGTGTAACATAAAAAATTAATCTAATTGGCCTGAAAATATAGAATGATAACAAATTTAAAATGATTGTATCATAGGGTTACAATACAATTCAAATATTTTCAACTGAAATACGTTTATAGGGTTTAAATTCGGTTTTAATAATTGACCACAAATTCCACGCTAACTTCACGCATGACTTTCCCACTACTGCTGAATTTTCCGTCCCCTAAAATCGAAATGAATATAGATAACAGTAAATTTCTCTTTTATCAGACCGTCTCACCTCTTGCATTTCCATTTAGGATCATTCCAGTTCGATGATCAGATATGGTTTTATTCGATTATTTCCAAATGTTATAAATTACTCTTCTCATCGAACGTGTAAACGCATGTATGATGGTAGACGGCAAAGGCGGTAGGTGAGTGACCCCATTAAATGGCCGTAGTTTGATATTATTAGGCGCGCCTATCGGAAATTGCCAATTAGGACGACATCCATGTGGAACTCCAGCACCTCCGAACTACACATCTGGAATAGTTTGTCGCAAGCTGATGGAAAAACTGACATAATATCAAGGGTTTATTGCCAGATGGTATTAATTAGCAAATAGAAAATGCACCAGTTTCGTTAAAACTGAAAACAAATCAATATCATAAGGAAAACTTAAAAGTTATTGGATGGATAATTATCAAGTTAAAAGAGAATTGTTTTTAGTTAAATCAGAAGCGACCTCCAAAATCAAAAAGTGTCATGTAGAAACATAACATAACGGTGAAATAATAGGCGTTTTCAACTTTTTAATGGCAGTACGAGTTTTTTAATTTAAAAAAGAATATTAATCGAAAATAAGGATACATACCTTTAATTCTACTCTAAATGATCCTTTCTTTATGTACAGGTTTACAGGGATGAAAAAATGCTTGTATTGTTTTATTAAAGCAAACGTTGTCGACGTTCCGATAAAAGTTTTGATCAACTTCAGTGCTGCAATCAAGAACCTACTTAAAAATAATTTAAGTGAATAGTTTAAACAAAATAATTGAAATAAAAGCTTGATTGCTCAAATTTTTCGTATCTAGTTTAGCATTGACCGTGTGATTATTTGTAATATGGACCTTTTCGAAAAAAAAGTCTTAGAGTTGAATTTTTTTTGCCAAGAAAAAACCTATGCCCTGTTTCAAAATAGTGTAAACTATGACACGTTTTTTGAGGATTAGGTACCTTTGTTTGTAATGTTGCAATCGTATTTATGGTTCTTTATTCTATTATTTAGTAACTGTTTAGTCTGACCGATATACGAGTTTATATGTTGTGTCCTTACACCGACAAACTATAACCATGCGATTCAACATCGAAAAGTAGGAAGACTTTGCTAATAATATTTTCCTGAAAAATGCACTCCTGCAGAAATACAGCCCTCCAAAAATCCTCAATTCCTCGGGAACCACAGAGCTTTTCCGATAATTTAAAACATAATCAGGACTTTAATTCATTTTAATGATCCAGAGGATATTATTTTTAGCAATTCTTAATCAACCATACCATAAATAGAAGGAAATATTGAATAAAGCAAGTTAAAATTTACGTATTTAGAGAAAAAATTATTCAAGACGTAATACGACACGAGAAAGAAAAGGAAAAATTAGAGAATGCCACATATAACATTCAGACAATACATATATTATACTACTACATATGTGGGCCAAAGAGAACGAACATCCCCAATTGTGTTTTTTGTAAATAAAAACGATTAATTATTATACTGAAGGGAACCACCCTGTATTAATTTCAGTTAGAGTTTCCGCGAACTAGAGCGTGGGCGGCAAGTTAAACAAAACACACAGTTGATTCCTGGAGAAAAACTTAGAAGTAAGTAAGCGACGGGCGTCCTGAGTTTTTGTGTGTAGCTCCTGAGTGTTACCAAAGGTAGGAATTTTAAATAATACTTTGCTGTTTGTTAGTCACATCCAATATTTGTATTTTATCAAACTGTTTAGTTTTTTTTATTTTATGTGTTCGGCTAAGTATTTTTTGTGTTTATTTATTTTGTGTTACTACCTCAAATATGTATTTTATTTGCGTCGAATGGATACTGATGGATATAGTAAATGTTTTAATTAATTTTCTGTTCTGGTTATCAGTACATTGTTAGTTTTCATTTGAATGGGCCTTGTTGAACGTACTAACGATGTTCTCCCGTGCTTGACCAAACATCTAGTGCATTATGCCTTGATTTTTGCTCAAAACCCTCAACTCATAGCTTCGAGTTCCAGAACTGGGGCCTTAGTACCTTCCGACTAAGTCGGCTAATTAACACAACACCTTCAGTTTTGTTTCAAGTGCGAATGTGAGACTGTAACTACTAGAACAGGAAAAATACATCAAGCTCAAAATGTTTCAGTATCTTTTCGATGTTTTGAATTGAGATCGGGGTTTCTCTGCCGTGCTCTTTTCCCCGTGAATTCAAGGTCGAGTACGGCACTTTTTACTGCTTACTCTTTGCACTATTTAGTATTATTGTTTTTTTTATTTAAACGTTTATCGACGGATTTCCGTTTACTGTTTAATAAATAAGTAGGTGTTTCAAATATGATGTCGTGTATTATTTCTTTACCTCAAATCTCCCTATAATGTGACAGTAACCAGTGCATTCTACATAAATTTCAAAATTATATATGTTAAACACGTAGAGGTTTATTTTAGTCGATTAATGCCAAATAAAATAAAAGAAACCACAGATTGTAGAGACCTGGGTAAGTTACACTAGAATACCTAAATAATTCTATACTAATTGTTGTAAATAATGAATATTTATTAAAATACGTTATTCACGATACTGTTTTTGTCTTTTATGTGAAGGCACTTATAAAACTTAAGTCTATCCGTTTTAAGAATGAAGTACTCCTCTTTCGTCATTTTTATGAAGGTACATACAAATTTACTTTATGCACACTGCACAGGTAGGTACTGAATCTTTTGATGAAATTTACCATAAATCACACATCGCATAAACATTAAAAGGTCATACACTAATTAATGTTCTATTAATCAAACCTATTAAAACTATTAAATATAAATCATTTCTTCTATAGGAATTTTGCAGGTAGAAACGAGCAAGCAGTGTGTCAATTCCAGTTTATTTAAAATATTTGTAAAATTATATCGATACGATTTTCTCAAAAACTGAAAATTACTGAATCAGATATGAAAAAAATACAGGGCATCAATAATTGTGCTATTATTGTATGATTTAAAGAATATTATAAACTTTCATGGTTGAACTGAAATCTTCACGGGAAGATCCCGTATTAACTTTGAAAGTGTCAAATTTTCTATGATTTCGATCAAGCCACACAATTTATTTTCTTCTTTTATAATTTGTTCAACACAAGTCGCCCACGTAACGGAAATTACTTCAACCATTCGCTTCCGAAAGCAAAATAATACTCCTCCTAGAAATCCTTGAATCAACAAGTTGACCATTGGATGGAATTATTCTAAAAGCTCCAAAATTGGTCCCAAAAATATATTTTATAAAAAAAAATGTGGAGATAAACAAGTCCATTTATTAATATGGTAAATGAAATATAATCCAATTTATTGATATATCATATTCACTGCAAAAAAAAACGGAAACAAATATCTACCATGAAAAAAATTAAGGCTTATTGACGACGGAAGAACTATCGGCTGTGACAAACAGTCAAATAAATAGTACAAGGAGTCTTTATTATAATTAGACTTGGCAAATCGGTCTGCAAATCATGGGCGGTGCCAGGTAGAGAATAAATACCCAAATACGTAAGCGAGACTTGTTTACCATTTTAGCAAAGATTAACATTTCATTTTAGTCTATTGTTATGCCACGTGGTGTGTACAACGTAATATATTCTTCTCCGTTGTATTGTTGATAATTTTATTTGTTGTATTTTATTCTTTATACTAATTTAATAATAAAGTATGTCCGACATGCCCAAGGGTAAAAAACCCCCATACGCTGACAAAGTGTATAAATTTATCAGTGAATTCCCAATTTTAATTCCAATTTAATTAGGTTTATTTCCTATTTTATATACATTTTTAATTAAGGCTACTTTTTATTTTATTTATTTCATATATAAATATATAAAAGCAAACAATATAACATGAGGGACAAAGCTGACAAAAGATGGTATCCAGCCAGGACGACAATACCGTCCAGGTACGGCTGGGCCCTCCTGGTTGCCAGTGTTGTGGCAACTCATGTTATTTTTCACCTTTTATCATTCTGCATGGAGGCATTTTTCTGCACAAAAACAAACAATGCATTGTAATTCATAGAACAAAAAAATTTTAATAAAGAAGTCAGTGTACAGAGAACATGTGGGTGATTGTATGTACACAGAAAAAATTGCAAAACGCCTGATCAAAATAATGATTTTTTTATTTTGAAAATAAAAATTGACTACATCCGCGGTGGGGTTTGGAGTAGGGAAGGCATGCCTACGTATGGTAAGGGGCGAATTCTCGGATTTATCCTACAATGATGTTATAATAATTTGTAAGGTGGGTGTGCGAGACAGACCTGATGTGCTAGGACAAACGTGATTGTAAACGTCATGTAAATTCTGTGCAACATAAAACTAAAAAAATGGCGTGCCTTCGACAACACAGTTTATGTTCGACTTACTCTTAATGCTGATTGTCTGTGATATTCCGCTGCACATACTCGATAAACAACCATTTTAGGAGTTCTGGAATAAATACAATCCCAAGGTGACGTTACCAGGTCGCACAACGTTGCGTAATTATGTATCAACTGTAAGCGAAGACATTGTAAATAAAGTCAAATGTGTACTAATAAATACACGGCTGTGGTTGTGTTCACAAGACGACAGACTGTAAAAAATATATATATTTCAAATGTTATAGTACGTGTACTGGGCCCTCTTAAACCGAAATTTTCACTGTTACTAGCTAACAAAAGACTAACTGAGTGTACTGGCCAAACAATTACGCGGGTGGTGCTGGAGACGTTAGAAAAATTTGACCTGTCAAAGTCAGTCAAGTGTTGATGTTTGTAACCGATGGTGCCGCAACAATGCGTTTGGCAGGCCGTACTCTTCAAGAACACGGTTGTAGGTTGGTACATGTCACGTGTAAAGTGCATGCTTTACACCTTGTGGCAGAAACTATTCGACAAGGTTTTCCAGAGGTAGATGCATTAATAGCAAGTACAAAAAAGTATTTCTTAAATCTTTTAAACGTCTTCGTGCATTTCATAGCATACATGATGCTGCAAAATTTGTTCAGATCTTTTCCAGTTTGTGATAATCAAGCTAGTTAAGAGGGTAAGTTGTGCATACAATTTTATAAATTGTAACAGTTTATTCCTTTTATTACTAGTTAATTTCTTTTGTTACACTTATTATGATTCGTACGCCTATGTCCTGCGGCGCATTTTTTTCCAAATATAATTATAATGCCGCAATTCGATTATCATTCGCGTTAACAAGCATTTAAAATGGTTATATTTTAATACATCGAACTATACTATTTTAATTAGTTCTCTAAAAAAATAAATGAAGTAGTACAAAAACAATAATTACAGTCTGTTGCAAGATATGGAAAGAAATCATACAAAGTCCTTTTATCAGTTAAATGAAAACTGATTTTTATATTTACTTGGAAACTTCTGAGACTAGGAAATGGAAAATTTTCATTATTACCGCACCCAAAGGGAATTGCAACAATATAATAATCCAACAGACACTTTCTTTTATTGCCTCAATTCTATTTATCTGACGTGATTTGTTGAAAACGTAGAAAACTAGAAAAAGGTATTTTTAATTAAATTTTAAGCATTTAAGTAATAATTCGAAATGGCTATAAAAGTGCACTGCTTCGAGCTCGCTCAAATTGTAATGGAAAGCACTTTGTGATGGTGTTTTTTTACGATCAATTTTAAGAAAAACTTTATGACTGTATTTTACGACAGATGTGCTTACTTTAAAAAATTTTGTGTAAGAGGGTTTTCACTTGAGATTTTTACAAAGTTTAGAATGAAGATTAGTTGTAATACCTGACCTCTGTGCTCGAACGTTTCCACTGCGAACGCAGTATTTGACTAGTATTTTACTATGATCACTAGAGTCCGGATCCGAATATTATGTGACGTCAATATCAGAGGCAGATCCAGGATACCGATTTAAACACATGCATAGAAATAATAAACATTCCATATGTACCGGATTAAAATAGGTGTATTTTAAGCACTGTCCAGCCGCCTTCACATATAACATGGGAGGAGAGTGTCATTCCATCCCTTAGATGATTACTGTCCGAGGCGAAGCGGGATGAAACGTGACACTTTCCTCCCTTCTTATACAAACAGCTGTTCTTACAATATTTTGCTCTGTAGTTACTTTCAGTACAGATCTTACTTTCTTTGTTATTTTCTTTGTAGTACATGTTGTTTCTCAGGGGCGGTTTTACGTGGGACCCAGGTCACTGTCTCAACTTCTAGAGCTATATTTATATTTTTTTATACAGGATAATCCCGTAGGATATGATGAATTTGAATCTCCCTCCATTTGTGAAGGCGGGAATCAGTGGTGAAAAAGTGCGCATCATGGAAAGCGGTCATCATTGCAATTTCTTATGTCAGTGGCCGCTAAGCCAGCACCTCGAACTGGTCGGTGCAGTATCGCGTTTTAGCTGTGCGTAATTTTTTTTGTGTAAATCTGCTGCTTAACAATAGCAGAGAAGGGTTAGATTACATTTTCAAGTTGCTCGCCATGGTTCTATTCCGTCAACAAATATAATCTTAAAGTGGGTTCAAAAGTTCAATGCTACTGGTAGTGTTAATGATAGAATCGTTGCAACTAGGTGTACAGTATGTCACCCAGAAACAAACACTCGCTCTACAGTTTCTGGAGAGCTACCACCAAGATGGCCGCTTCCCATAATGCGCATTTTTTCACCACTGCTTCTCGCCCGCCAGCCGTCGCAAATAGAGGGATTTCCAAATTCATCATATCCTACGGGACCACCCTGTATATTAAAAAGTTTTTTTGCTGTTTTATTTAACTCTATATTTAAAAAAAAAAATCCATTTTTTCGTTAAAATTATCAGTAGTTTTAAAATTTCTTGTCATTTTAACAATAATTTAATTGTGTTAATACTAAAAGTTTTAACATTGTAAAATTTGTTGTCTCTTTTCTCAGTGCATGATCATTCAGTTCCATTATCCATTAATACTAGAAAATTGGAGAAAATGTCCTTCTACCATGTTTAAGCTTTAAGTTTTAAAAATATTATATAACATAATAATGCTTGTGATTAAAAATAAATCTACCGTTGACAGCATTCCTTGTTTCTTTATATGTTTAAATTTATTTCTGGCTTACTGTGAAAAGCGAAGAGGCCCGCGCACTTTATAAAATTGATCCATGGATTTAATTCGTTATTTCACACTATTAAACTTGAGACAGTTGGACAAGTTTTTGACAGGTCGTTGAAAAATGTACCGATTTAAAATTTACAGAAAAAGAGCTAAAATTAGATAAATGATGGATATTTCTAAAGCTGCATCTTAAAAATAGTAAATTCCTTTACATGTGAAACAATTAATAGTAAGCCTCGCAGTAAGCTAAACCAGTATACGATATATAATAATAATAATAATACGTGTGCAAAGGACAGGCAACCTCCGCGTGGTGCACACTGGATAGGCAGGGGCAACTCTGCCTGACAAATGTCGGCCGGGGAGTAGCAAGGCTAACCACCTAGTACTCCTTCTACTTCTGGTTCCCTATAATTTCAGAATAAGAGCCCCCGACCCCAAGCGGATGGGGGTCAAAGACAGGCGGGAGGGGCCTCACCGGACGGTCTCAATAACGACGAACGCAATAGACAAAGACGCTTTAAGTGGACGAGGAAACTTTGGGTTGACTTGCTGAACTGTCGTGAGAGTAGCGAACCTGAGCGAAGAGGATATATGGCGCCATTGCATGCACTATGGTGCGAAATGCATCCAGAAGCATCACGCCTTCTCTCAACAACACCTGAGAGATCAAGTATTCTTCTTGCGCAGGACAGGTCACGTAAGGGCACCCCGTCAGTTAGAAGAACTGCCATCCGCAGTTCCACCGCGGCAATTAGCAGCTGATGGGGAACATCCTCCAGAGTTCACCGATGTAGACTTAAGGACGAGGGTAAGCCTTAAAACCAGGGCTAACCTAAAGTCACTAGACCTGGCTAGAATGGACGCGGTCATCGATGAGGAACATTCAGAAGATGCAGACATCTTGCAAATCAACTGTGCCGTATGCAACGCCGCGAAGCAACTCGTCCCCCGTGAGAGGTCAACCAATTACGGGGTCGAGAAAGCCAAGCGGCGTGTACAGAAAAAACGAGTGCAAGATATAATCAGCCAAACAACACGCTTCTCGGATCCAGAATGTGGTGGATTACAAGACGAGTGGTAGAGTCTTTACTCCCAGAATTCGACGTATAGCAGCCGGATTAAGACGTCAACACCATACCCTAAATCTGACAGTGATGCTTACCATCAAGCAGCACTGTCTAGATAGGATCTGAGCGCTCATGGCAATTAACAAAACATTGAGGAGGCGGGTGAGGAGTATGGAACAAAACAATTTGTTCCGTACGAATCCTTCCCGCCTCTTTCAAGAGCAACAGCGTGTTGTAGATAATCCGCCGACTGTGGAAGATGTCGAAACCTTCTGAAAGGGAATCCACGAAACTACTCGTCCATTCAATGGCGACACTCCAACAATTGCACACTTCGAGGCTCTGTACCACAGACATCTTGAAGAGCCAGAAGAAGTGTGCCCGGCAATCAGTACGAAGGAAGTCCAACAAGCACTTGTTGGTACCAAGAACTTTGCTGCCCCGGGCCCAGACGGCATTAACAACTGGTGGTGGAAGAAATTTCCTTCCACTCACTACTATCTGACGCGAGTTTTCAACTCATGGTTGAACGAGGGGAAGCAGATTTCGGACTGGTTCGTCGAGGGACGTACTGTGCTTATTCCCAAAAAGGGGGATCTTTCCAACCCGAGGAATTATAGGCCGCTACAAGATATTTACTCCTGCTCCTGCTACAAGATATTTACACGTATCTTGCATGCTAGGACACTGAGGTCTGTTGATCCGGTCTTCCAGCAGATACACGAACAGCGTGGTGCCAAGAAGTACATGGCAGATTGCAAGGACAGCCTGCTGATAGACCGCTGTATTACACAGGATTCTGTGCAATACAAGCGGAATCTATCGATGGCCTGGATTGATTACCGCAAGAAATTTGATACAACATCGCATGAGCTATTGTTGCACTTGATCGAACTTCTTGTGGTACCAGCACCACTAGTGAGATGCATATAACAGCTGCTGCCGCTCTGGAAGACCCGCTTCACCATAACATCAGGTGCACAGTGGGTCACGACAGAGCATGTGGCATTTAGAGGAGAGGAGTTTTCCAGGGTGACTTCCTGAGTCCTCTCCTCTTCTACATTTCACTGCTGCCCTTGTCTGTTGGGCTCCGCCAAACCCGCGGATATCAATGTGGACCACCCAACAACCGGAGGTATAAGGTCACCCATCTATTTTATATGGATGACCTTAAACTTTATGTCTCCAGAGAGCGCGAACTACAAAACGCTCTAAGGGTGGTCGAAGAATATACGCCGGCCATTGGTATAGAGTTCGGGTTGGACAAATGTGCAATCGTCCACCTCAAGAGAGGACGATGCGGGGAATTCCCTGAAGATGCGCAGCTCGCAGACGAAGCATCCTAAGACATCTGGATGCCGGAGAGACCTATACATATCTGGGTGTGCAATAAAGGCACATCCAGGATGTAACACAAATAAAGGATTCTCTCTGCGACAAATACAGGCAGACACCGCATCCGAAAGATTTGCTCTTCCGAAGTTTCGGGGAAGAACAAGGTGTCTGCAACTAATATGCTTGCTGTTCCGGTTCTGCTTTACTTCTTCAAAGTAGTAAAGTGGACGGTAGATGAGCTGCGTTAATTAGACAGAGATACCCGCAAGATGATGAATATTCACAAAAGTATTTATCCTAAATCGTCCGTTCCTCGTGTGTACCTCCCACATCAACGGGGGGGCCGAGGACTCTTGAGCCTGGAATGTACGCATGGCAGTGCTATTCCCAGGCTACTCGATAAAAATGGTCGTCCTAATAATTGGTGTACTTGGAGGGATAAAGCCTACGCTCTTCTCGGAACTGAAGACCATACCGGCCTACCAAATATCTGCTGAGTGGCTGGGTTACCTCCGTCTGCTTAGAGCACACGATTCCGGGAATCTACAGTCAATAACCCTGCGGGATGTGGGGAGTGACTGTGGTTAATGTGCTGGCGCGACTTCCGTGAGGCGTCAGAGGCCACGGGAGGACTGTCCAGCGTCGGGAAACAAAAAAAAAAGTAATAATAATACGACTTCAGAGAAAGAAAATTACATTTAGTTTCCCCCAATAGGCAAAGTCTAGCCTTAGCTATACTACAACTTAACCCTGAACAGAAATAAACAATAAAATACACAAATTACATAGAAGTTGAGAAATATTAAATAAAAAGAGAATAAGCAAAATATTATACGTACGAAGAATAATGTATTATAATTAAAAATCAATAATATAAACTGTAAATCAGAAAAGGAAAAAAAGCAATGAAAATCTAAAAATATGAAATGTAATAGATTTATAAAACAGAAACGGATTTGTACCAAAAAAAAAAAGAAAAAAAGTGTGTATATCAAGATCCATATGTAATAGAACACTCACTGCAATTTAAAGAAATATAATTTAGCACAGTTGCGGAATTCTTTTACAGAGAAAGATTTAATGTGAGTAGGTAAACTACTTTTATACAACATTATAGAGTTATATGAAAACGACCGCCGATACAGAGTTAAACAATATTTGGGAATAGTAAGTTTAGTAGGAAATCTTAAATTGATATTGTGTATCATACCTAAAACTAATTTTGTCTCGAAGGTATAAAAACGCCGAAATATGAAGAAGTTTATGTACAAATAAGAACAAGTGATATTGAAATAGATGTTCTATTTTAAGCCAACCAAGCTCTTTTATTTTATGTGAAATATGGTCAAATTTTCACAGCTTGAATACAAATCTACAGCAACTAATTTTAATATGTTGAAGACGATTTTTTGTTAAGTTATCTAGACAAGGAAAATAAACTATATTGCAATAATGTAATGTTGGCAACACTAACGCTTCTGCGAGTTTTTTCTCATCTTAAAGTTTAAAATACTTATATTAATATATAATAATTTTAATACAATGTAACATTTTTTTATTAACAGAGATACATGTTCCGTAAAACGAATATTACTTCCCAATATCAAACCTAAATATTTTATTCTATCTACTATTTTCAATTGAGTATTGTATAGCAAGATGGACATTACTTTTTATTGAATTTTCAAAATTTCTTGGTGAGAAAAGCATAACGGCGCATTTATCTGAATAGAGTTTTAAATTGTTGTTTTTTTAAGAGTCCGAAATGCATTTCAAATCAGCATTAAGTTTGTTTGAAACTGCATCAATATCTAATGGACAAAAAGAAAGCGATAATATCGTATTATCCGCGTAGGATAATACTTTTGAGTATTTCACATGTTTAAAAATGTCGGTCGAAGATATTAAAAAAAGAATTGGTCCCAAAACAAAACCCTGTGGAACCCCTGATGTAATGGGACAGACACGGGAATTTTCTTCCATTACAACTACTTGAAAATGATTATTTAAATAATTTTTCAAGAAATTTGTGGATGTAGTGTCAAAACCATAGTACAAGAGTTTGGCATATTGCAAATTGTGATCCAATGTATCGAAAGCTTTAGAAAAGTCTAACATTACATGTGCAGTTGTATTTCCCTTATCAAGTGTACTAAAATTATCGTCAGTTATATTTGCAAGAACAGTTGTAGCACTATAGCCCTTACGAAAACCTGATTGAAAATCTGAAATAATATAAAATAGTCATAGATTTGTGTTTGTGTGAATTTCTCAAGTACTTTTGATAACGTTGGTATAATGGTAATTGGTCTAAGATCAGAATATTGGTGGGGATTTTTTAATTTAGGGATTGGTCTAATTAATGACAATTTCCACTGATTAGGGAAGTATCCTGCTTCCAAGCAACAGTTTATAATGTGGGAAATAGGCGCGCAAATAATAGGAAAACAGAGCTTTAACATTTTATTATTTACTCCGTCGCAGTCATTAGCATTGGAGCTTAAATTGAAAGTTATTTTAATTATATTATTTACAGTAGCTAACTGGATATCAAGGATATTGGGTTCATGAGAGAAGCAGTTGTTTATTTCTTCGGAATCATTTAGAAAAGGTGGAATGTCATTTACTTGCTTTGTTTTATTATTAATATTTATTAAAACTCTCCAAAACTCTTTATTTGAAACACTATAAAAATAAACTATATGTTGAAATAATTATCCTGAATACTTAAAGATAGAATAAATCATAAAAAATAACTAGTTACAAGTCGTAATATGAAATTATTTATATTTAGGATTATAGTCCTAATAAAATCCTGGTATACAGTGTTCCAGAATGTGTCCCATGGGGCAACCTCATATTCTTGGAGTCAAAATAATTCGATTTACCAAAAAGTCGCCTCATTTATACACCAGAGGGCTTTAAAGTTGGATAAGAAATTAAATTTTTCCAGATCTCTCCGAAATGATCATGTGATCTGAATGAAACTTGATGAGACTATACCCTATTGTAAGCGTCACTTTCAAATATAGGACGTGTTGCTGATAAGGATTAACATAGAGGGCAGCGATTTTGAACATTTTACAACGGATTTTTTTTTTATTTATTACTAACCAATTTTGAGTGTTCACTTTGTACTGTTATCTACTAATTTATTTTTTTGTGGGTAAGTTATGTTCCAATAATTAAAATTTTTTATTTTTGAATTCCATTCATTTTTAGATTGAAACAGCTAGTTTTCGAATTTAGCACATCATAAAATATGAAGTAAAAAGTAATACTTAGAAAGGTAAAAGTTAACTAAAATTCAAAATAATAACATTCATTACATAAAACCGAAATGAGATAAAACCCTATTTGAATAAATGTTACGGTTACTTACTCCCACTATCCAGTAATCACGAAAAACTGACCAGAACAAGTTTGTTTGTACATCTCATTAAACGCCTTTTATTTATATCATCGCTCATATCATTATTTGCACATTAACCTCGAATCTCAGAAGCATGTCATCAATATTCATTAATTTTTCAACTTCCACCCACATATCGTTCTCTAAAGCAGTACTTCCTACTTATAGGCAACCAGTAATTCACGGAGAGATTATGATCAAAGTGTATACTTAAACTCTATTATAGCGTACCGCAAATAGTTCATTCTAAAACTATTAGTCCAGTTAGAAACCTGAAACCCTTCAACATCTCAAAGGGAAACTAGATAATTTGAAACAAATTTTAAGAGGGTCTCTTTTTTTTGGGTGGTTTAACTCCCATCTTGGAAAATGTCGGCCATATTGTTATTATACATCTGGTAAAGTAAAAGAGATCGGACAAACTTTTTTGAACAAAAAGTGCTCGAAATTATTAATTCTGTAATTTTAGTTATTATCATGTTTGCCGTCACTTAAGGTGGATTTATGCAGACACATTTATCATTTATCATTTAAGATATAACATTTAGCATTTAACATTTAGGAGTTACAGTCTCATAAGGTAATGAACCAATTTATGCAGCATATTTATCATTTAGCACTTTACATTTACATTTTAAGAGTTGGCCAACCTTTAACTTTTAGATTAAATGTTAGATGAAAATAGTATACATAAATATGTGAGGTTAGGTTACAAATCACTAACTAAATTATTTATTAGTTGTCATCATTTGGGCAGGAACAGAGACCTTAAATTTGATTGGATGCTTCTTATATGATGTTATAAATAAATTGTGCATAAATGCATATTGGCATTCTTAAATCTCCCATTTAAATGCTAAATGTTAAATCTTAAATGATAAAAGCTAAATGTGTCTGCATAAATGCACCTTTACAGTTTTTAAAATATGTTGCAAATACTGCGGTCATCTGTAAATCCGTTATTGGCTTTATCTCCGAAACTAAAAGATACGGAGGAAAATTTCTTAAATAAAAAGTACTCAGTATCATGACTTCTACAATGTTAGTATTTTTCAGAATGTTGTAATTATTGAAACAAGTATATGTATGCATTACCTTTTTGTCGGTTCTTTTTGTAGTCCAAAATGTAGTAATGCCAACAATGTTTTTTTTACATTAGATGGTGAATTTATTCAATTAATATAAATTTGCAGTAAATTATTTGCAGTTTGTGGAAATACATTTCTTTTTCGTTTTTTTTAAGGTGTATGCTTACTTGTTTTAAATTAGTTTTTCTATTTATTATTATTTTGAAACAAATTGCACTCAAGAAATAAGTTATGGAGACTTCTACTTAATCAAAAAGAGACAAAACAAAAGCACCACTAAAGGGCGTTCAAGACTGAAGACAAATGGTCAAAACAGGATGAAGCTTGCATTGTCTATGACAGTATCATCATCAAAACACCCTATGCAATAACCATATGAAGAGACATGCGCAAAGTTAAAAGAAAAAGCTGCAGCTGCAGAACTGGAAAATTTAGGGACATCGTTCGACAAATAGATGAGCGGTTCGAAAGTCAGTCATGTTTAAGCTAGGAGATAACGGACAACTAGGTTTGGATAGTAAGGAGCTGAAAATTTTCACCATCAGGATACTTACTATGTGGTGATCCAGTTGGTAACATAATGTGTAAAGCTCGGACTCGAAAGTGGCGTCGCCTAAACGATGTGATTCTTCAAACTGCCACCACTCATTAAAGCAGCACCTTCGAACTTACAAGCTTTTGAATACAAAAATGCACTAACTCGTGATAGATTGCAACCAACAGAGCATGTATGAAAAATGGTACCTGTAATTCGCTTGTGAGAGGAACCACCAAACATTTCAGTGGACATTCAGAAAAACAAAATGATAATAGTGATGATCAGTTGCTAAGTAGAGTGAATAGGAGGCAGACGAAGACGATGATGACGCTCTTAGTTTAATAAATAAATGATGAACTAAAAATTTAAAGTTGTAAATTAATTACGTTTAGATCATCCAATTTTGCTTTGTGGTTCCTCAAGTACTATTCTAAGTATTATTGTATTGGATAATTGTTTCATTAAAATGAGTGATTTTTAGAAGGAATATTTCATAAAAGTTAAACATCAAACTATACAAGTAAAACAATAAAAATATTTAAACAGTGTTTTATTCTTTTTTTTAAGCTTTTCTTTCTAAATATTTCGAAAACGGTAAGTTACAGCAAAAGTTCTTACTTTAATTTTATTTTTTCTTAAAAATAAAATTGTAAAATCGATGATTTTCGAAATTTTTGTACACGAAATCTTTCTCCATCTTATGTAGTCTAAACACCACAGAAATTAGACAGCCCCTAAATCCAAGGCCAACGATGTTTAGACGTGAACGTGAACATACAACCATTCCCAACGACATTGCCGGTGTCGGTGGCGGGATTCGAACCCAGAGCTGCGATAGCTAGATTCCTAGTCACACTTACCATCGCCTGCTCTAGCCAACTACACCACCGAGCCGGTAAGAACACCACCAAGCTGATTTCCGAAATAAAGCTAATAACAAAAAAATTAAAGATGACCACTGCTTTTCCAAAATATCTCGAAAACTGTAGAATTACGGCAAACCTGATAAGAATAATACTAAAAATGAAATTACAGAATTAACAAATTCAAGCATTTTTTGTTAAAAAAATGTTTCAACATGGCCGTCATTTTCGAAGATGGCGGCCAAACGCCACAAAAAATACTCCTTGTATCGTTAAAAGGAACTCAATTTTCGATTTCAGTAATAAAAAAAATGTCCTCCCAAATTGTGCATGGACACACACTTTCTGACCGGTCTATAT
Source organism: Rhamnusium bicolor (assembly GCA_029963845.1). NCBI lineage: Eukaryota > Metazoa > Arthropoda > Insecta > Coleoptera > Cerambycidae > Rhamnusium > Rhamnusium bicolor. The sequence goes on along the minus strand of JANEYF010003387.1, from coordinate 412,754 downwards.
AGGGTGTATAAGGAAGAGACAATTTAGTCATTCGCCCAACACAATTCAAATAATTCTTGTACCATGTTTGAAAATATCGGAAATATTCCTGGCGGTTTCAAATATGGCGTGGGAATATTTATTTTAATAAAATTAGTAAAATTTTAAATTAAAGTGTAAAATGCTCATCAATGTAGGGAAAAATAATAATAAAAATAGAAAAAGGTACCGTCACGTCGCACAGTGCGGCAAGATACCCCGAAAGCTGGCAAAAAAAAGAAAAAATAAAATGTCGCATCGAACAAAGAATTGTTGCTATTTATTATCAGCATGATTAGGGGCATGTTTTCCCCACCACTTAATCTTGATGCATGCTTTTGTTTCTACCAAACCCGCAGGCATAAGGTCTATGTAACTGCGGTTGACGCGTGTATTTTTAAATTAAATATTATCCTAACAAATTAGTTTGTGTTTTTTCAAATTCGCTATTATTACTTTGTTTGAAAATGGACCCAGCAACACCCTCAGGTATGTATTATGTAAATTTAATGGATTTATTTTTAATTTATGAATGAAATAATTTTAATAATATTTTGAAAATGCCTTTCCGAAGTGCCAAATATTTACGTATTGTTCTAAAATGCTTAATGTAATAGTTAACTTCCTCACGCTTCCCCACGTAAAATTTTATATATTAATATAGTAATACTAGAATAGATTCATAGTAAAGCTAAATCAAATACTTGTGTCTACTCCTTATTATTTTATTTGCTTCTTTCAACAACCCTACAGTGTATCATTATCAGTGGCGGCTGGTGAAATTTAGGCTATGTCATATCTCAGTATTGGAGCATGGGACCCAAGCGATACTTAAAGGCGTAACTATCAGGACTAAATGAAGAAGTTTTGCAGAAAAAAAAATTGCGCTTGAAATTTGCGAAAAAAAGTTGGAAAAATTAGTGCCCCCCAGGTTATTTTTTAAACGATTTATAAAATATTTGCGAAACATTTTTTTCAGAATCAGGTGGAAAATATAAGTTCACATTTCAAATTTCATCGAAAAATATTGGTTTTCTATAAAGTTACACCGTTTTGAAATTTTATTTTAGATTCATTTTTCACTTTGCAAACTTCAAAACGGTGTAACTTTATAGAAAACCAATATTTTTCGATGAAATTTGAAATGTGAACTTATATTTTCCACCTGATTCTGAAAAAAAATGTTTCACAAATATTTTACAAATCGTTTAAATAATAACCTGGGGGGGGCACTAATTTTTCCAACTTTTTTTCGCAAATTTCAAGCGCAATTTTTTTTCTGCAAAACTTCTTCATTTAGTCCTGATAGTTACGCCTTTAAGTATCGCTTGGGTCCCATGCTCCAATACTGAGATATGACATAGCCTAAATTTCACCAGCCGCCACTGATCATTATACTCTTCGCAACTAAAACGAAGAGTATATTGCATTTAATCGGCATATTTTTAAAATAGTAAATATCGCTCATAGCAAAAAAAATTTCATATCATTGTGTTAGTCGTTGAATTCTGAATGACTTTCAAAATGTTCGTCTGTCTGTCCGTCCGTCTGTCCGTCCGTCCGTCCGTCACGTTTTTTGTAAGCACGATAACTTAAGAGTGGAAAGTCTGATCGTATTGGAATTTGGACTGTAAGTTACTGTTAGTTGGAGGAAGAACCCTATTGTTTTTGAAAACAATTGTTCGATAAATGTAAAAGTTATTGAACATTTTAATTAAAAAATGGTAACCTAAACAGGGTTACAACCCCTGATCAGATGCCACAAAAACATAAGTAGTGCATAGTATACTACAAGCGTTTCGCTAACCAAGCTGGAATCATCGGGGGACGACTAATATTAAAATTTATTATACCTAAAAAAAGAAGTTATTTTAAAGAACAGCGAAGAGGATGTGTTTCATTTAATGCTGATTACATCGGATCCAGTAATAACCAGTTATAGACAACTTCCTAAAAAAAAATTAAACATTTTCCTAGGGAAGTATTCGACTTATTAATTGCCCCCAATATTTCTGCAGATAATTCAGAGAATAAGAATGACTGTTCCTTATCTGCATCAGACGCAGACGATTAATCACTACGGATAGGACATACTCATTTCTATTCACAAATATTAAAAAAAACCTTAAGTTGTGAATTCTTAATTTAATAAAGGAAATATATTACTAGGTTCTTTAAGTGTTTTGCATACTCCTGGACAAATAATGTATTAAAAAATTAAGTACTATAAATGTTATTTTTATTTTATTTTTATTTTTTTAATTACACCCTGTATATCGTAATATACGAGCAAACATCATAAAGTTGATTTATTTATACATTAACAACCATCGTCGGCTATTCTCAATAACAAAAATTTTACCAAACTCGTTCTATGAATTAATGCGTCGGTATCAAACACTGATAAAAAATGTAGCAGGATATTAACGTTGATCATTAATCTCTTTTTAAATAACTAACCGAGTACGTTTTATACAGTAAAATACTATTTAGTACTTTATTTTTACTTTAAAATATATCTCATATTATATTATTTGGTATTTTGGATTCAATAGTATTTAAAATTTTTAAATTTATTACTCTTACAAGAAAAAATATTGCAATACAAAAATAATTTATAAATAAAAAAAAAGAACAAATAAAATGCAATAAATATGATTCAGCTACATCTTCAATCACCTATCAGTCTATCGAAATGTAATTCTACTGTTCGATGAAGTTTAATCAAGTGAACGTTTATATCTGATAGAAATCGAAAAGAATATTATATCACGAAAGAAACGGATACATCAAGAACAACTGACAAGGCATAATACAATAATATAAAGGAGAAATAAGCAGAGATTAAGTTTGTGCAAAAAAAAGACAATCCCTCCAGACTACAAAAAAGAGGTTAAGGATATTCGATATCTTAGATTAAGGAAAACAAAGCCCACTACTAAACACAAGAGAATCAATACAAAAGAGTAATTGACATTAAAAAAAGCTGTAACATAAAATACGAAAAAATCGTTTCGTTACATTGTAGTAGTATTACTAAACATTAATAAACAATTAAATAAAGAGAGTGAGAAAAAACGGCAATTTCTTTCACACGGTCGGAAAGAAATAGAAACAAGTTAATAAACTAACTTAAGATTAATTAAACGTTTAATAGTATTTTTGTTTTGGCGCCGCGGGAAGCAAGATTACATATTGTATGTCCAGTTTCTAACACCAAAATCCCAGGCGACTGACTAACGGATATGCCGTAATTTGGCACAAACCTCAAACCCATAAATGGTATAAATAAAAATTAATTAATATGACGTGCAAATTAAAATTTTGCAATTCTATTGCTTGTTTTTCTCAATGTTATAATTATTGTCACAGGTGTATGTTGAATTCGAATAATAAACTCTACTTTATTATTATCCTATTTACTTGTATAATTGTTCTGCATATTTTGTTTGCAGTAGAATGATCTGCGCCTTAAATTCAATTTGTCATACACACAAAATTTAAAAGTGACAATATTTCGTTACATCAAAATTATTTAGCAAAAATATTAGTTAATATAAAAATCATTACTTTATCAAAAAGAAAACAATAACAATTTAGGAGTTAATTTATCAATGGACATAGTACTATCACATATTATTTATTTACAACTTGTTTTAATAAGTTCATAGATTAATTTTAGATAAAATTAATTATAGATGAGGATGACGACCTACTAAGAAACCGGAAACAATATTCAGATAAAATAGGAGCAGTCAAAATAATTTTTCTAATTGAATAGTCATAATATTTTATGTTTTGTCAATAGGTTTTTCTGCCTGTTTGTATAGGGAATCATACGAAAATCTCTTTTTTTGAAATAAGTTAGTTATTTGTGAAATTATCAAGAAGATGTAAGGACCAATTTTTTTCGCAAAATCCAAATTTTGAATCAAAAAACAATTAATTGTGCATCGCGATTAAGTCATATGACGTCTTACTTTTGTTTTTAATAGAACACCCTATATTATAAAATAATTCGCGTTCCTAATTTGTCTGATTTTGAAAATACCAATATAAAATACAGCGCATAAATTAAACCATATGTTAAACATGTGTCACATTATCTCAAAAAGTTTTTGAGATATTTGGACTTTGGTATTAAAATATCGTTAATGATATTGTTAAATGTGAAAACAAAATAGCTGCATTTCTGAAATAAAGAGCAGTTTATTTTTCAAAGTAAAATGTATCAAATAAAAATATCTGTCATGGTTAATTCTTCTTTTTAGATTTACAGAAAACAACTACTCAGCGGACAAAAGCCCCAACCTGTGTTGAATTAAACCTTGCTTTTCTAAGATATTTGTCAATTCCTCCTAGATATTGACCGGTTTTAAACTTGTTATATTCTCGTTAGTATGCCATAAGTAATGGAAAAGACAAATAATAATAGCAAACTAAGCTAGCCTAACGCAGACATAGTGAGTGATGTCATTTTAGCACCAAAATCCAAATATCGATGACATGTTGGTATTTCTGAAATCGGAAAAATCAGGTGTTCTATTTAAAAGAACAATAATGTCATATGTCGTACATGCGATGCGCAATTGTATTTCAAATCAAAATTTAGATTTTGCAAAAAAAAATATTTAATGAAGGTCTGTACACTTTCTTATTAACACCGGCACACAAAAAAAAAGTTATTTGTACATTTGACGCCACCTACCTCCCGACATGTATTTCGACCCGCTGAATCCGAATTTGAAGTCAGTTTGGACCGTACACCCTCAAATACCGAGTAAATTGAAAAACCGTAAAAAATAGCGAAAATTGGGTGTTTCGGTAATAAAAAAAATTTTGTGGAACTAAACCAAGCCTAACTATTATGTATTTTGATCCGCTGAATACGAATCTAAAGTATATTTAGACCATAAGCCGTTTTAAATCTAAGTAAATTGTAAAAAACCCTCGAAAATTGCTAAAAATGGCAAAAAATTGTGATTATGTTGATGAAAAAAATGTTCATTCTGTTTATACGTCATTTTTTATAGATTTTACAATTTTTCACATTTTTAGATTCTAAACTTGTATTTTATGCATAAAAAAATACAAGAAACGTATTTAATCGTGTTTCATAGATTTTTTTTCAATTTTTTCAATTGCAATTTTTTGCTATTTTATCGGTTTTTTGTGATTTTTTGAGATTTTGAGGGATTAATGGGCCAAATATATTTCAGATTTGGATTCAGCAGATCAAATTACCTAAAAATCCTCTTCGATCCGGGTCTACAAAACCAAACTGTTTAAAAAAAAGGACATTTTCGTATGATGACCCTGTACAGGGGATTTTGTGAGAATTAGCACTGAAATTAGTTTCATAATGACACTCGATAAATTTCGTTTATGATTAATTTAAATTTAATCACATCATTTGCTATAAAGCTGATATAATAAAGACTAGTATTTATAAGATCATAACATAATTTTCCTTTCGCTACTGACTGTAAATGTTTATAAAGGAATTTTTCCATTATTGCCAGTAGATAAAGTAGGCGCCCTCTTAATCGCTTCAATAATTTTGAGATTGACTAATTTATTTTGTGTACTGTTTACTTTTTCCGCAACCGTTAACAGTCTAAAAAATTAACTGGTTTTGCGCAATTTGATAACAATTAAAAATTATTAATCCAACCTTCTTTGAACGTAAGAGTCTGACATCTGTTGAAAGTTGAAATTTATGAATTTTGTTTGCAAAAGATTTCAAGTTAAAAAATTACTATTTTACTAGCAAAAATAATTGCAGAAAAAATGTTGTACACATCATACACGGAAAGTGTCTTTATTGGGCTACTGGGTTTACTGGTTTCCTGCTCGCCTTAAAAATTGCCAACTAGCCCAGTAAAGAATTACTTTTCGGTTTTGTTGCGTAATAGTATTCATTACGGTTCAGAAACTAAACATTTCCCATGCACACGTGACAAGTTTCCGTGTGAGACGAGGCCGAACACGGGGCATGCAGTTTATGGACGTGTAATAAACGATATTTTTCGTTATTCCTCTCTAAAAACAACACGTAAAAATAAATAAAAGTATATTCTGGAGAATACATTTAGAATAAAAATTGCAAATAAACGTCAAAAACAATGCAGCGTTGCTATGTTTCACAAAGTAGGCAGTCTCAATATATTTATGACAGGTAATGTCATAAGAAAAAAAAATAAATATTGACTTAATAGTTATAATATTCAGGCTAAAATTTAACCATTTAATGATACAGAATGCAACACTGTGATACTAATTGATTTTATTTTATTTTATTAAATATTAGGATTATTTCCTAACTAAATTAATTTGTTGTTGTGGGCGCATGGAAAAGATGGCCTTTTTCTACTCTAAACAGACATGAAATATGATACTTGCAGAGAGATATAATGAAAAATATATTACCTACAATACAAAAAAAGTTATTTCATAACTTTTTCTAGATACTCTGTCCAACACACCTTGGTCTGTTGGCTGGAGAGTGAGAGAGAAACGAACATGAAAACAAATTTAAATAACATTAAAAAATCGCCCGAATTATATTAGTGTGACGTCGTATAATTATGCAATCTATATAAAGAGTCGTGCTTGACACACTGGTTGCCTGTATGTAACACTGGGTCTTGACCCTTTTGCTTATGAAAAGTGACATTTTTGAACACACAGAGAATTTTTTCCACTGAAAGTAATATTTAAGAATTTCCAGTTATCATTCACCGTACACAATATATGTTAAAATAACACGGTGCATAATAGATATTTTGTTAACAATAATAATAATAATATTAATAATAAAGTTACTGTAATGCACTAAACTTGTATATATTCCAACATATTTTGTGCATAATGGATGGTAACTAAAAATTCTTAAATATTTCTTCCAAGAGAAAAGAAATTCTATGCTGTGTTCTAACTCTCGAAAATGTCGCCTTTATGTTCATAAGCATAAGGTTCAAATTTCAATGTTACATATAGGCAACCAGTATCTTATGACTCTGTAATGTAGGTTGCACAATTATTATTAATTATATATGACATCACAACTAATGTGGTCCATTTCTAAAACAAATATAAATAAAATTTGTATCTAATAGAAATGTAAAATTAAACTGGACACCACGTGCATGTAGCATTTCTACATAATTAGAAAAGAAAAGCAAAGGTAAAAAAGTAACTAATTGAAAATAAATTAATTTATAAGAAATATATCCATTCAATAGAATTAATTGAAAAGTTTTAATTCGTATCCGACTTCCAACAAGCAATCAAAAAAGTCGTTTCTACACGTTCTCACAATAACTTAACTTGGCAATTTAGTTAACTGGATTAAGAAGTTTTAATATTATGGAAAAAAAGTTATAACAAAAATGGAACACGATATGGCGGTTGTCTTTCATACTGTTTGAATTAATCTATAATTTTAATGAAAGAGGCACGGAATTATGAAACTTTTTAATTAGATTTTATTATATTTCTGCAAAGGCGTGAAATTGTAGCTCAATATTAGTTAACGTACATATATATATATATAATATAATAATAATATATATATATATATATATATATATATATATATATATATATATATATATATAAATATATATATATATATATATACTGTCATGTTGTAAAATAAAGGACAAAATTGAGATGTCATAGATGTTGGAAATTTATTAACTGAATAGAATAAATTTATTATTAGTCAATTAATTAATAATAATACAGAATTATTTATTACGAATGATATGTTAAACTAATTTAGTAAAAGTTATAATGTTAAATAATTATGTTAATATCCACTTGAATAAATGTAAGTAGAATAAAAATTTGGATAAATTGTATTAAATTTGATCAAATGAAAAGAAGACAGATATGTGACAGATGAAAAGTTTATAACCTGAAAATAGAAGTGTCGAAGGGTATGACAGAAGAAAAGTTTATAACCTAAAATTTGAAATGTGAAGTTTAAAAAAAGTCAAAGTCAGAATTTAATGATAGATGATGAACATTTATAAGATAGAAAATTTATCATGGGAACATTTGGAAAAATAAAAAAAGAGTAGTCAGGAAAAAAAATAAATAAAAGGAGAATTGAATATTGATAATTTTGAAAAGATATTGCTGTAATGGAAAAATAAAGATTAATTAAGTTAAAAGAAGAATTATTATGATAATAAAGGTATAGAAGAATATAAATGGTATTTCCACATAAATAATAAGGAGAAGTTTAAGAAATTTCAACATAAATTAAAGATATCAGTACTGATCAAGGGTTACATGTTCATAAATTACAAATAAAAGGAAATTATGTAATTATTACTATGAAAGCAAATAGTAACGAAGTAAGTTATTGAAATAATAAAGACAAAGTTAAAATCAAGAAACTGGTTAAACTCTTGGCGTGGGTAGTTTTTATAATTTTTGGATTGTAATAAATTTGAAATTTGTTAATTAATATAAAGGTTTTATTCAATTGAATAATCTTGTATAATTTTTAAGTTTTAAATAATATTAAACCGACTAACTGAGATTAAGAGCAGCTAAAATATAAAATTAATATTTATGTCTCATGATTAATAGTAATGTCTAATTTTTAAATAACGGAGGTAAATAACGGTGTGTAAAACAATACTCGAATGTTCTTAAAATTACAGAACATTTGTGGTAGTCACTTTAAATTTTATTACGGATATTTGTGCATTATTTCCATTGTAAATCAGTTGAACGCATCAACATAATGGTCACCGCCAGAGAGGCGCAAGAGGAGGCAGTTGTACCTTTCTTCTAAAAATGACGACAGGTATCAAATATCAAGATAAATTACTGCAAATAATTCACTAAGTGATTTGCTTTCAATTCGACCAATATGTATTTTAATTTCTTTCCCCAAGATTGTACAGCAAAAAGGATAAATCTGACAACATTTGGCAACTAGGTACGTTTTTTATACTCTCGCCATAGACTTAGACAGACAGACGGAGCGGTCTAATGGACTAGCAGAAGAAGGCAATGAAGGACAGCAAATGTTCCGGTTTTTTTTACTTTCTTATACCTAATATAAGGAAGTATAGTAATCGCGATTGCTTTCAACCTCGAGATTTTGATTGATTTATACTCTTTGAACCCTCCTGAATCCATTCTGACTATTTTTCGAATGATGTCTGTCGGTGCGTGTGTGTGTGTGTGTATGTGTGTATCCGCGATAACTCAAAAAATACTAATGGGAGACTTCCCGAATTTGGCAGTTAAGATTTTCAACAACATTTTAGGTGACATTAAATTTGGTGAATGTGGTACCACCGAAGAGACACAATGAATGGAAGACGAAAAAAGATACAATTTCGGGAAAAGAATTAAAATTTCTTATTGCCTTTCTGGACGAATCTCGATGAGATATAATGAAAAAACATAACTATGTAAAAATCTTTCTGCATGTCTGTAGTATCGCGACAGCAGCCACACTTTTTGAGATAAAGCTTTCAAATTTGATACGCATGTTTCAAAGGCCAAAGATAATGATAAATTCGATGATGAGATGAAATTTTTTTGTATTTGCCTTTATAAAAAAATGTATTCTTGATGAAAGATTATAAATCATGTCTACTATATCAAGCCAATAAAATATATTTTCTAATTACTTAAATAAAGCTGATGTAAACTTAAATTTTTTATACATTTGACCTCATAAAATGGGGTTAAGAAAAATTTAACAGTTTGACATCTGAAATGTCTAATTTAGTTACAAAAATGTCAATGTCAATAAGAAGAAATTATTAAAATATGTCACTTGAATTATTATTGACAGTAACGAATGACGCTGATAATTAATTATTTAAAAATTTTAATGAAATATTTCATGGTACGCTAACACAATTTAATTGAGGTAAGTGAAGAACTAAATAGAATGATTTTTTTACATCCGGATGATATATAGAATGTTATGCACTGGCCACATCAGATATTTTTGATTATATTTTTTTCAGCAAAGGACCTCAGTGCATGTATACGTGCGTATGTGTTTTTAGAATAAACTGATTTGAGATTTTATATTATTAAAGTTGCTGTTTGTTTTTAGAAGTTTTTTTTATTTATTTTAATACCATATTTTTGTTTTTATATATGCACTACATTGTAGCATAATAAAATAGCATAATAAAAAGTTCGTTGACTGAGTTTTTTGTTTTTGAAGTTTATTTTAGTCTTATTAACAAGGATCAATGTTCACATTTACTTTTTAGAATTTTATTTTCAGTTTTAATGGTTTTTCAATAAAAAATTTCATAAAAACCACATTCTTTTTGTCCTTCCTTAGAAAAATTTCTAGCCGCACCAATGACCAAAATGTGTCCTCAAACGTTGTATGTATATATACATATTATATGTTCTAGTGTTATTGCATAACATTTATATAATCTTTTTAATAAGTAAATACATAAAGTTATTAGCATATTTATTTCTTTGCGAACATATCTCTAGTTAAACACATATAACTCTCATAAAACATTATGATAATAATCGTAAAAATAATTTAAAGACACTAAATTATATTACCAATAAAAAATTAATGTTTTTACACCTAAAAAATTAGTTGAATACTATGTATGGACAGTTCACTTAATCTTACTGTCTGAGTCAGAGAAAATTAATACGTACTAGCTACAAAAATAATGGTAAAGCGTGTTAGGCCAATGCAGACTTATAAACCTTGAAGCTTCTAAAATTATTTTTTTCATCAGTCCTAGCATGCATACATTTACGGTTTCTGTAAAAAAAAAGACCAAGTTGAAGCTGAAGTTAAATTCTGCATTGACATAATATGCCTGGAAGGACAGACATTTCGATGGGTATATGCAGAAGCGGTGTTTTTTTTATGATGGAACCCATATTTTGACATTCTTTTCGAAACATGGTGATGCTCATCTATAACACCTGATGGATTTCTTCTTACATTCGATTCCCAGAATATGATGCATTCAAATTTTGTTGTTGAAACTTTCTTAGCTTTAAAAAATTATAAACACTTTATTACTTGTCCAATTTTCACTTTATTTGCTATTTTACAACTAGTTTCATCCTATTCAGACATTTTCAAGTAAACTAAATTATACACAGATTTTACTTTCATTTAAATATAAACTGAACTGAATAGAAGGATGGCTCACTTTATGGTTGATAATATAATTCAAATTTGTACAGATGTTATGTCTTTAAATGTAGGGTTTTTTTCAAGATAGTAAATTATATTATGGTGTGATTTTTATTAAGAGCAGGTTATCTGAATAAATTTAATATCGGAGAATTATTTAAATTTATTTGGTCGTTTAATATGTTAATTTTTTTTCTTATTTAATTTATTAATTTCTAGCACTTCTAATACATTAAGTTTTTTACTTCTCCCACAAATATGTAATATTTTAGGTTGATGGTCATCAGTTATTGTATGACCAGAATCTGTTATGTGTTTATAAAAGGTGGAATGTTGTTATTGTGTGTGAATATGTTCTCTATATCTTACTCCGAACGATCTACCTGTTCGACCTACATATGAGGTGTTACATTCTGGGCAATCTAACCGATATATATCACATTTTTTTAAATATATCAGTTTTTTGTTTTGCATTGAAAAGATATCTGCCTATATTTTTGTTAGAACTAAAAGATGTTTTAATATTAAATTTGGAAAAAGTATTGCTAATTGAATAAGAGAGTTGATGTGAATATGGTATTGAAATATATATTTGACCTTTTTTCTCGTTAATAGTGGGATAAAGTTCTTTTTAAGAGGGACTTATTTTGTTTTTTGTAGATTAGATTGTTGATTATATTTTGAGGGTACCCGTTATTATGTGCTATAAGTCTTATTGTGTCTAATTCTTCTTTTAAATCTGTCTCAGATAGAGGTAAGCTGAAGGCTCGATGTGTCATAGATTGATATGCGACTAATTTATGGGAGAGAGGGTTACAGGAATTAAAGGGGATAGTGGCATCTGTAAAAGTTGGTTTGCGCTAAATATTATAGGAAAATGATGTTTTATGTCTTTTTTATAGTTAAGTCGAGAAAGTTTATTGATTTATTATCGTTCTCTGTTTCTAAGGTAAAAGATATATTATTGTGTGTGTTATTGATAAAATCGAGGAGTTTTTTTAATTGTCTGTCTGTCCCTTTAACACCTATTAGGATGTCATCAACGTACCTGTGCCAAAAGATAATATTGGAGAATCCAGTATCAAAATTAGACAAGTTATAAAAAGTGTTTATAATTTTTTAAATCAAAATGGATTTTCACAAAGTAACTTCATCTTCAATTAAATTTTTCACTTTCTTAGCTGTAAACTATCATGGAAAACTCTTGTTCTTTATTTCTGTGAAACACCCTCTAGTTTGTAACTTTACACTCACCTACTGTAATGGCTTCATTTAACAAGTTTGGGTTTTCCTTTCCATTTCTTTTTCAAAAAAGACATTAAGTCTGTGATATTGCAAACGCCAACAGGTACTCTTTATTTCTGTGAAACACCCTCCAGTTTGGAAATTTCTCTCATCTCTCGTAATCGCTTCATTTAAAAAATTTTGGTCTTCCTTTCAGTTTTTTTTTAAAAAGACATCAAATCTGTAATATTACAAGTGTCAACGTGTGTAAAAATTAAACATTAAATCTCAAGATTGTCTTGTAACAAAAATAAACAAAAGAAACCGATTTTATAGGTTTTTGTTAACATCTATCGTTTTACTAAATTTTAAATTTATTTAATACTTGCCATTTCCTTTTTATAATTTCAATGTTAATAATTAGGTGTGTAAAAAATATATTAAAATATTATTAAATGTTATCTTCAGTTTAATTTAGAAAAAAAATAAATGACGACGGTTACAGCTACGAAAACGTCAACGATAAAAAAGTGCACTAGATCACTATATTCGAGGGGTCAAATGCCACCAAAATTCAATCAAAATACAGATCTGTATTTAAAGAACAAACTTGTTCGCGGAGAAGAAACGTGATTTTCGAACATCGAACTGAATAAAACTTCACGTTTTAAGATTTTCACAAAAATTTTTATATTCATATATTTACAAAATATATATAAACATGCCAATTGTTTCGCCAACACAGTGGCTTCGTCAGATGTGAGTACTAGACTACGTGATTTTAAAAAATATTAACGCCACCTTGTACAGGATAAGAAGCAGCCCTGAAAAAGTGTTTTTTTAATTTTTCAATGCCTCTTCAAATAGTACCAGAAAAGGACAAAGAAAAATTTAGAGCATATTTGTTTTTAGTTTTTATTTTTCTATGTAGAATTTACTTAAAGACGCTTTCTGAGGCAAACTGTGACAGTTTTCCCTTGTTATTGCACTTTGCACATAAGTCAATGAATAAAAAAGTTTTCCTATTCAGTGGACACACTGTACATAAAAGTTGTAAAATGACCATATCAAGTTAACTACCAATTAGGTTATAAAACACTGAAATCTGTGCTAATTTGTGTAAATACAATGATGACAGATAATTAACACAACATTATGTTCCGGATGCAAATTACAATTGACTGTAGTGATCTTTCTATTTTTCATAGAACATTCAATGGAAACTATAGTGTTATTTGTACTGTTTATTTCAAAATTGAGCAATTAGTATAATACCTGTTTGTATTTTTTATTGTTATTTGTACTGTTTATTTCAAAACTGATCAATTAGTACCTGTTTGTATTTTTTATCTAAAACTAGTACAGAGTTTTGTTGGTAACAAAAATTTGTGTCATATGTATTGATTAGTAACATACATATAAAAATAAAACTAATATGTTTGACATTTAAAACTAAAGTACGAGACCAAAGTAAAACAAAAATTATTTATAATATAATCCTTAGATTAAAGGTAATATCAGACCCCAAGCAACACAATAGGGTATGGATGTTTTATTCGTATTTAACTAATTTATTTAACTTTACACTTTTTTTAATTAATAATTTAACTAATGTCGGTATAATCAAATAGTGTATATATTTTCAAACACATATAACAGAAAAAATTATTTAAACAAAACAAACTTAATGCTGATGTTATCATATCAATTAATTTTTCACCTCTAACTTTAATATCAAATATTTTAGATTATTAAAAGTTGACGTTTCAGAATACTCTCTGATCCTGTTCTCAAAACTAGTGATAGATAATTTCTGCATGATTCTGCGGGTTCGACTTCCGCCACCGGCACTGGCAATATCGGTGGAATAGGTTGTGTTCGCGCTTTTTCATAAGTGTAACCTTCGCCCGTGCAGATTCGGTTTTGGATTCGGGGGTTGTCTAATTTCTATGGTCTTTAATAACTGGATACGTAAACTTAGACCAATGTCTCATTTAAATTTACTCATTGTTATTTTTCAGTGCGGATGATTATATTAAATGAAAACGCGAATAAAATCATGACAAATGAAGTTTTGGCGAAGGCGACGGTGATTCTGTAAAGATTATTTTTGCATAAGAGCCCATAAAAACAAATTACAAGTAACTTGACACGCCACTGATTCAAGCAATGGATTATGAAACCACTCTAGGTTTATAATGCACTCAAATTGCATATTCTGCAGTAATAGCTGCACTTCTCTAAGATTTTGCTGATTTTATCTCGGCATTTCAAGGTTTTAACATTTATTAAAATACGTTTTTATTGCTGCAATAGCATGAATATTAATAAACATAAAAATGTATTTCCCTTACGACTAAATTATTACTTTACTATTTGTTTAATTTTTAAAACTAGCTTTTATTATGATCTTTTTTATTTACTTATTACCTTGACACTGAAAGAAATTTAATACTAATAGTATAACTAAAGCTATAAAGATTCATCCATAAAATCGCTATGATGCTAAAAATTTTAAAATACCACTCGTAAAAAGTCAGCATAATATTTACCACAGGAATCGAATGAAAAGACATTTTACTCTAATGGCGAATATCTCAACAACAGAGAAGAAAAAACTGGAAAAATGATGTTACTTCTGTGTCGGTTGTAAACCACTTGCTAAAATATGAATGACACATTAGATATATGGTACAGAATTTTTAATGCGATTTTCCAAATACTGGCTTTTAATCCGTTTTTTTTTCAGAAAGTATGCATTCTACAGTCTATAAACAACCCCCCTCCACGTTATCATTTGAACGACTAATATTTCGACATTTTTGTTTTCTTTAAGGGAAGTTTAATTATTATTTTTTGTCGCATGTAAAAATTTTCTATTCTATATTAAAATGACGACTGGGCGCCATCTTGAGAGAGATTTTTAAATAGCAAGGGAGTTACAGTGACACCTCTCATTTGAAATATATTTAAAATCTGTGTATGATTCAAGAAGATCAGAAAATAACATGCATCCGGAACAAAATGACAAAGGATTGATAATAAATGTTTATTTAAATAAATAAATAAAGTACCAGTTAAAAATTAAATCAAGTGTTCACCATTGACTTCTTGGCACATAAAAAATCGGTTATGAAATTCGTGCCTGGAGTGATATTTCTGCAAAATCTGTTATGCGTTGCTCTAAGTTCATAATTTTTTTCTGGGGAAATTCTGTACCTCTAGGATTTCAGATATCCCCAGAGAAAATATGTAAGGAAGTTAAATCCAGGAAGCGAGCCAGCCATTACACGGGACCCCATCAATTCATCTTCCGGGAAAATGTTCGTTGAGGAAGTTGGTAACGGCCCATAAAAACGAACTGCTTACTTCTGGGAAAATTTCTTCCCGGAGAATCCTTAAATAATGCACCTCCTCTTAAATTTCCTCTCAAAACAATTGAACCAATAACACGGTTGTCCAATATGCCAGCCTAAACATTAACTTTTTGATTGTGATGTGTATGAGTATCTCTAAACTCGTGAGGATTTTCACTACTTCAATACCGGTGATTGTGTCTATTTGCATGTACATTTAAGAAAAATGTGCTTTCATCACTAAAGCAAATGACCTCAATTTGATTTTGTTGTCTTTTAGTCATTAAATCACTAATCAGTCATTTTCAAAAAGTTTGTGTAACAGTTTAAGTTTAAATAGAGGTGTAATTATTTTTTAAACATTTTATGGATTGTTGATCGTGGCATATCATGTTTTAAAATTTCGTAGGTATTTTCAAAAAACGCGACCTCATACTCTGAATTATTTTCCGAGGTATTAACAAAATTTTTGAAAATGGTTAGTTTGAATAAAATGTAGATATTTCAGAAAAAAGATTTCCGAAATGTTTTCAAACGTAACACATAATGCAAATAAAAGAGAGACCTGAAAATTTCATCTAGAAATTTGTTAATTGAGACATTTTAAACCATTTTTCGGAAAAACATATGTCAGATTAGAACGTAGTGATTGTTCACAAGGATATAGTAATGATAAGAAAGCCAATCTAATTACCAATTTTGCAAATTTCTTTCATATACAGCAACATAACAGAATATTTAACATGAGGATATTTTTCACCTAGCTCTTTTCATTAAAATACAACTTCCTCAAAATGTGCAAACTTTGCATCTACTAATGATCAAAATGCCTATAACTTTAGGGAAGCTAATTATCCAGCCCTATATAACGCTCTTTAAGAAATGCACTGATACTATTTACAAAATTCAGATGTATATTTAGATGTTGAAATATTAAACTATACAGTATTTTGGACCAGTACGGACCTCAAATTAAATTTTATAAATTTAGAACAGTTTAAAAGGCTTAGAACTTTAATAAAACAACAGACCGATTTAGAATATTAAAGGTACCTCTCTAATATTCAGTCTTCAATATCATCGAATCCAAAGATATTTTGGTCATTTGCACAATCAAAACGGCAACAAACACAAATACCTGGTAAAATGTCATATAAAGATAATAACTACGATAATCCACCATATATTTTAAATATATTTGCAGAGTTTTTTTGTTCAGTATATACTGCTCTATGTGATACACAAGACAGTCACGTGACTATAGGCAATAATAACTGAACTTTTCAGTATTACAAACATCTCGATGTTAGAAATTCAAGATGCTGTAAAAACGATAAAGAACAAAAACGTTTTCTCCGTGCAGCTTTGAAATACAGCGTGTTTCAAGACCTTTTGCAAATTGGGCGTGACTAGTAACAGAGGGTTATCTCTGCTAGTGAGTCAATGTGAAATAAAATACAGTATAAGTTAGGCCCCTCCCCTAGCCAATAATGTATGTTTAAGGCGTGTCATGTGTTGTATATCGCCGCCCTTACGGCAGAGTGAGAAGCTGGAGGCGGGGCGAGGCTAGTTAATTTGTTATTCACGTGCCCACCTGACTCGCTGATAAGACTGGTTGATTGGGCTGCGTAGGAATGTGGTATGTATGTACAATATATATATTGCAGAAGCTCTTGAGATACCGTGTAAACTTGCTATCACTAACAATAACATAATATGAAATTTGCACTAAATGAGCGTATATAATTTGTTTATGAAGCCCAAATTGATCAATAAAACTGGATTAACGATGGAGTATATAAATCATCAGCTATAGATTTATAACTAGGAATCCTGAATAGTAAAACTATGAAGTTATAATACTAATGACGATGATAACAAAACATGATTATATTACCAGTGTTTTTTCAGCGATAATTTTGTACATGAACGGTCAGTTTGTGACTCAATAAAATTATATTGCAATTATAACTAAAATTAATCGTTATTTTCTTGCACTACTAATTATTAAGTAAAGACGTTGTTTATTACCATTTTTCCTTTTTTTTTTTCAGTTGTCCGACGCTGGACAGTCCTCCTGTGGCCTCCGAATCACACACGTGGAGCGCCAGAAAATTACTACAGTCATTCCTCAGTCCCCACATCCCCCAGGGTTAGTGTCCGTTGATCTTAGAGTCATGTGCTCTAAGTAGACGGAGAGAACCCAAAATGACCTTCTGCATTTGGCCTGCTAGCCACGCAGCTGATTTTTGGAATTCCAAGAGCAACATACTTATTATATATATGTGGTCCCATTTTCCTCCTCTTTCAAGGTAATGTTTTTCTCGACAAGAGCCGAAAATTCGATGACACAACACCTTGGCTTGATGGTAGAGGCTTATTGGCTTGGATTAACCTGACAGTCGGGAACAAGTAGTTCCAATAAATTCGATATTTTTCGTTTTCGACAACGGATTTATTATCTCCGGGGTCGTAAAGCAGCACTGGTGTCTACCCCGTATGAAAGTCTTAGGTGGTAATATAGCACTCGTATTGCACATTATGTCGATGGAAATAGGCCGAAATGCGGCATGCAGAAAGTAAGTGCTGTTCTATGCGTCTCACTAGTGGTGCTGCTACCGCAAGACATTCGAACACACGAAAGTTCTTAATACATTTAGTGCCTTTCACAAAAATTTGCTTTGTATTTGCAATTAGCGCATCTACCCCTGTGTAACTTTTTAAAATCTTATCTGCTACCAAATGTAGGGCACGTACCATACATGTTACATGTATTACCTAAATGTGGAAAGGCAGCTTTTAGCAACTGGTCAGCTTTAAGCATAAATTGTGCTGGATCAGTCACTAGCATTAACACTTCTGAACTAGTAATACCCATTGCTTTCAACTAGATTCCATACAGTTTCGCATTTACGGCTTCAATTGTTTTACTAGCAAGTAAAAATGCAGGCGACAGTCCACCAGGAATTCACATTTGCCACATGATTGCTTGTTGCATCCGTCATTTTGTCTACCGCTTTCCATTTTTTTTTGTTTTAATGTGTCCCCAATTTTTTTAGCATCCATTTCCAAATGGGGGTTACTGATCGATGTGCGGTCATCCTTTAGCATCTTTTCGTATGTTTCACGTATACTTGGTATGTATTTAATAAGGGTTCGATCTCTGTGACACCTCTGAAATACTCGAAATTTGGCCCAGTCTACTAATAACGAATATCTTTAGAATTCTTCTAAATGATATTGGGATGTCTTCTTCATATTTTAATTCAAGATGGTAACTACAAATTTTTTTGAGAATGTGGTCGACTCAAAACATCGTCTTGTATAAATCCAATATGTATTTACATCGACTAAACCCCATTTAAAAAGAAACAAGGTCACATTTTAATAGTGCAAACGAATTCGCTGTGGTTAAAATTACAGTCAACACTCCGATTTGTTTCGACAATTCAGCACAATTGCCATTTTTTATTCTTTTGAGTTGATGTTGTTTCTGGGTAGTGTTATTATATTTTGTCACGTTCCGAAGCGATAAATTAAATTTTATGCCGCTTTTTACAGTTGTAATAGTATTCCCTTGCCAGAATTACTTTTTCAATTGCTCGGAATTTTTTTCATATTATGTTGTATAAAGCCTTCAAAGGCATTCACAAGGTCGCAAAGCTTTTGATGGAAAATTGTGTTTCTCGGATATTTATAACTGGTAAATTGATTGGATGCTTGTAAAATGTCAATATTGGTATGTATATGGGATTATGAATGAAGAAATCAAATAAATATAGTAGGGATATTTTTATTGAGAAAAGGAGGCATATACTCTAAAACAAATTACACTAAAAATAGTTATTTATGATACAAGGACGAAAAATGCAGTTTTGCCGGATGAGGTGATGCCGAGTATGAGTATGAAAAACATTATCGCCCGTGTATCATACATGTTTTATTCGATTGTAAGAAGAAATTAATAATTTTTTATTTCTCATATTTATTTTAATTGAAAAATCTATTCGTAACCGACGTCACTGACACAATCTAATAAAAATATCATGGCAGTTTGTTCATTTGTTTATGTACGGTATCTATTATTTTGTTCATAATAATTGTTTACCGTCCGAAAAGTACTTTTTCTACGAGTAAACTTTCTGCACGCATTATATTTCAAAAATTTCACTTTTCCGCACGAGGGAGGAAAAATAATTATATTTTTATTTGCATTTTCGGGCAAGTTATAATTACATTTTGAAACCGTGTTAGTTAATATGTCAAAGTTTTTCTATTATATTTTCCTAATTTATACAAATTTACCGAAATTAAAGCAATTTTTATTTACACTAACCTTTTTGAAGTAGTCCCTTTAACTATAACTATAAAAAAAATCAAACAATTATGTAGCCACGACTCACACATTTTATCTTTCTCATTAATCACGTCTACATGTCTAATGTAGAATACATAATGCACTACAATTAAACAGTCTAATTTGAGGTTTCTTAGTCACAAAACAATTAAAATGTTTTCTTAAAATATTTTCTTAACCACCTCTCAAGTCACCGAAGTAACTCCCAGAAAATCCTAGGATTTTGTGTTAAGTAAAGAGAGACGAGGCCCTACAGTTTATTGTGGAATCCGATCCACAACTAGGGCATCGATAGTTCGCTCTCATCTTAATCCGAGGCAAATTACAAATAAAATTTGTGGATGGATTCGAACCATCGATATTGGGTAACGAGTAAATAGTTATAAGCGCTTTACCCATTCGGCTACCATAACTAACAAATAATATTAGATGATATATGTTTCTTTTTCATTAGAATAAATATTCATGTTATTTATTTTTTATTTTCATCATGCTCGTAGAAAAAAATGTTGTTCCTAACATATGCGGAAACAGTCTTTTTCTGCACTGGACTGCTTGACCGAACGACGCGAACCGGAGTCAAGGTCAACGGCAGTCACGTGCGGAAAAGTACCACTTTCCGCACTTGTTAGAAAAATAACTATTTCGTCCTACGACAAAAAGTACTTTTCGGCCGGAAAAAGCAGTCGCCTAGCAACCACAACAAATAATAATACCTGTTATAAAAAAATTATCTTTTCATTCAGATATTCGAACCAAAAAACGTCACACAAAGTACATTTATGTTTCATTTTATTAATAAGGAATCGTCTAAATAGGGTTAACAAGCAACAGGCTACAGCGGCCCCTATCGTGGATGTCTATTTCATCGCATATTGTAAAAATTGTATTTTTTTTCCTTCGCAACGTCTCGGAATCATTTATTTCCTTCTTCAGGTAAATGAAACACCACTTGATTTTATTTGTCTTAAAACCGATGAATTAGACGTCTAAATAATATTTTAGAAGGAAAGTAGGTACATTATACCAAGATACGTAAAATTCCTTAAGTTCTCAGTATCTTGTGACTATGTTGTAATACCAATTTAACCAAGACCGATTCCGATTAGTGGAGGCTATTAAGGTGAAGCAAACGAAATGCGATTCACCTACAATTATGATAAATCATACACTCTAAACCCAGAGGTTATATTTGTATATAATGCCAAAATGCAAAAAAAAAATTTGTATATAATGTACAAGATTAATATCTATATTCCGGGCGTAATTCATATCACAAGTTAATTATTGTAATTTTAGGTAAATCATTAGTTTACTTGCTTCATTTGCACAGCCGTTACTGATTACAGTATTAAAGTGTACTAAGAAAATACGACATAATATTGTTAAATTCACAGCCACACAAAAAAATTCGGGGCTGGGGATCAGACCATGTTTACTATATGTTTTCAGGGTCGCTGAATCCGAATCTGGGGTCCGCTTATCCCATCACATCAGGGTTTTGCCATAACCTCAAAAATCCAATAATTTAGGCTTTTTCAGCACTATTAAACGTATATAACCCTGTGACTAAAACTTTAAACACAAAATCCAAGGTGTTAACCCCGAAAATCAATAACCCCACCACCCCATAACACTATAACCTGAAGCCCAATAACCACGTAACAGAAATAATTACACTCAACCTCTGATATCGCGACTTTTCGCTATCATCGTGTTCATTGCTGTCGGATTCATTTTCTTCAGCAAACTGTACGTCAATTCCCATGCCTCCAGTTCCATGATCAAATTTAGTTTTACACTCATTTCGTTCAACTGAAACTGGAGCTATTACCAATATAGCGCTCATATATACAATTTTGTTCTAATTTTTACTATTACAACTTTTTTCGCAAAGAATTTACTTCGAATTTAAAACATGTCGCGAAGAATGTCGTGATTTACATGACAATCAGGTGAGTGTGAAACTATTTTCAACTGTTTTCTTGTAGTTATAAACTCTACGTTAGCCAAGTAACCAACTAACGTAGAGCAGTTCGCATGATGGAGTTGTTCCGTTATCCAGCTGAGTCCCTGGATCATGGCGTTTATGCTGTCATGGCAGGCATAGGTGGAAGATGAGAAAATCCGATCGTGCAACCTCCTCGTGGTGTACATCGGGTAATGCTAATGCCGACGTTATCACCTTTATTTTCGGGATAAACGTTGTTTAATGAAAAGAATGAAGATGCAGGATTATTGGGTTATGGGGTTTAATAGCTTAGGATTAGGGAATCATCAGCCCTGACAAGTCGTGATATCTGAGGTTGAGTGTAATTCTTTCTGTTGCCTGGTTATTGGGCCTCAGGTTATAGGATTATAGGGTTTGGGGTGGTGGGGTTATGAGTTTTCGGGGTTAACAGCAGTTTTTTGTTTAAAGTTTTGAGTCACAGGGTTATATGCGGTTAATAGTGCTGAAAAGCCTAAATTATTGGGTTTTTTGAGGTTACGGCAAAGCCCTGAAGTGACGGGGTTAAAAGAACACCGGATTCGGATTCAGCGAATCCGGCCTTACAAAAAAAAGAACTGTCCTTGACGAGAAAAAAAATATTTCTATTTTTATCACTTATTATGTATAATTTACTGAACTGACTTACGTATCATTCTGTCCTTAACGGGAAAAAAATATTTGTATTTTTATCATTAATTGCGTATAATTACTGTAGCTGACGTATTATTTGGAGTACTACAAGATCAATGCTAGGCCCACTTTTGTGTACTACAAACATATTGTTGTTTTCTCAATACTGTATAATAGCACCTTTATGAATGATACTGTTGTATTACCCGTTTAGCAATCCATATTTCAACTGTTAAGGCCATTGAACTCATCTCATGATATGTTTGGAGTTTATGGCTCCACATTATGTTTTCAATTGAAGAAAACGTCCTCTAAAAAACCTATGTCTGATTTATCATTTTTTTTACCGACCGAAAAAAAGAATATGCCAAATGCCGTGTAACTAACCCAACTAACGAAATACATAGTATATGTTGGCTACGTACTATTGCGATTTACGAAATTAGCTGTTATCAATCAAACATGTTGGCCAAACATGATATCAAATCAAAGTAGGATTAGAGAGTATATAGCGCATCTCAAATACGGAAAAAATATCAGATTTGTTGTTTAGCCTGCGTTTGAGAGCAACCATAAGCGTTAATTAGCAATATAACAAATACTGGAGAATTAAACAGTATAATATCTGATATAGTTTTTTAGGGATTTCGGTCAGATATAACAAATTTTTTCTAACATTTTGGTTGATTACACCATTATCAGGGAACTACAATTAACATAATCTTTTAAAAGCACTGTAATGGTTAAACAGTATGGATGGTGACAAAACTCTGTCATGAATAGTCGGCTTTACTGATTAGTAAGTATTTTGAGTAACAAATATTATAGCTGTATGATTTTTTTAGTATCAAGTGTAACTAAATGCACCATCTCCACGTAAATGTCGGTAAAGTGTCAGTAAATATAGACGAAAATATTTTATTTTTGTCAGACATATGAACTCTATTAAAAAGAATCCTAACGAGTGTTTATGTTTGTTTGCTTGAAATGTGGCTGTAAAATACATTTTAAAATAAAAATGTAACGCCTTCTGAACACGCATATAAGGCATTGAATAAATGTTATTCTTTGTAGGAAAGCTTTACGAAGTGTTTACAAAATGGGAAGGGTAAAAAAACTCATGAAATAAAATGTACTTATCGTTAATTTCAAATTCAATGGGGTGCTTTGTGTATTTCAGCTCACTTTTACGCCATTTTCAGGTTGTTTTAAATAAACACTTTAACTTCAAGGAAATAAAGGTCATTTAACTGGAAACTTTATTTATTGAGTTTAGTGGGCATAACATTATACTAACCGGAATGGAAAACATATTATTAAAATTTTGTTTTATTCTCACAATTGTTAAAGAATTTTAAAAAACGTGTATTTACTATGAAGTTTTCAAAATCGAAATCTTAAAGTAAAAACTAAAAAAAGCAAAATACCCGACGACAATCATTTGTGATATGGGTCTTAAATTTTATGCATGTACCAGGCTTACGAAAGTTGTAAAATTGGAGAAATATGAAATTGTATGAATAACGTGATCATTCCGTATTTATTTTGTGGTAATAAAATTTTGGCATTTTTTGGATTCTTTACTTAACACAAAGAACAGTGTGTGAAGGATTTGTTTTATTTTTTCTTTTACAAAAGTTATTCAACATTAAAATTTGAATTAGTCTAATACACGCGCAAACAATACCGGCCGGGCAAGTCGATGCGGTGACGTCACAGATCAGCAGAAGCAGGCATAGCATATTATTGAACGTAAACAAGTCGTGTTATTTGTGTTGTGAAATTTTAAGTGAAGTAATTATAACGATCATTTCTATATATATATATATATATATATATATATATATATATATATATATATATATATATATATATATATATATATATATATATATATATATATATATATATATATATATATATATATATATATATATATATATATATATATATATATATATATATATATATATATATATATATATATATATATATATATATATATATATATATATATATATATATATATATATATATATATATATATATATATATATATATATGTATATATGTATATATATATATATATATATATATATATATATATATATATATATATATATATATATATATATATATATATATATATATATATATATATATATATATATATATGTTGTTTTTCAGGTTTTCGCGGGTGGTGAATGTTAAATTCGCTTTCCGGGTATACTCCCGCGTAGGTGATAGGCCCCGAGAGGGACCGTGGTTGTCTGAACGACGTTTCGGCAGAATCTCATCTGCATGGCAGATGAGATTCTGCCAAACGTTCAGCTTGGGTCCCTCTCGGGGCCTACCACCTACGCGAGCATACCCGGAAAGCGGGTTATATATATATATATATATATATATATATATATATATATATATATATATATATATATATATATATAAAAAGTACCACTTTCCGCACTTAGGGAAAATAACTATTTCGTCCTAAGACAAAAAGTACTTTTCGGCCGGAAAAAGCAGTCGCCTAGCAACCACAACAAATAATAATACCTGTTATAAAAAAATGATCTTTTCATTCAAATATTCCGAACCAAAAACGTCACACAAAGTACATTTATGTTTCATTTTATTAATAAGGAATCGTCTTAATAGGGTTAACAAGCAACAGGCTACAGCGGCCCCTATCGTGGATGTCTATTTCATCGCATATTGTAAAAATTGTATTTTTTTCCTTCGCAACGTTTCGGAATAATTTATTTCCTTCTTCAGGCAAATGAAACACCACTTGGTTTTATTTGTCTTAAAACCGATGAATTAGACATCTAAATAATATTTTAGAAGGAAAGTAGGTACATTATACCAAGATACGTAAAATTCCTTAAGTTCTCAGTATTTTATGACTATGTTGTAATACCAATTTAACCAAGACCAATTCCGATTAGTGGAGGCTATTAAGGTGAAGCAAACGAAATGCGATTCACCTACAATTATGATAAATCATACACTCTAAACCCAGAGGTTATATTTGTATATAATGTATAAGATTAATATCTATATTCCGGGCGTAATTCATATCACAAGTTATTAATTATTGTAATTTTAGGTAAATCATTAGTTTACTTGCTTCATTTGCACAGCCGTTACTGATTACAGTATTAAAGTGTACTAAGAAAATACGACATAATATTGTTAAATTCACAGCCACACAAAAAAAATTTCGAGTCTGGGGATCAGACCATGTTGACTATATGTTTTCGGGGTCGCTGAATGCGAATCCAGGGTTCGCTTATCCCATCACATCAGGGTTTTGCCATAACCTCAAAAATCCCATAATTTAGGCTTTTCAGCACTATTAAACGTATATAACCCTGTGACTAAAACTTTAAACACAAAATCCAAGGTGTTAACCCCCGAAAATAATAACCCCACCACCCCATAACACTATAACCTGAAGCCCAATAACCATGTAACAGAAATAATTACACTCAACCTCTGATATCGACTTTTCGTTATCAGCGTGTTCATTGCTGTCGGATTAATTTTCTTCAGCAAACTGTACGTCAATTCCCATGCCATAATATATATATATATATATATATATATATATATATATATATATATATATATATATATATATATATATATATATATATATATATATATATATATATATATATATATATATATATATATATATATATATATATATATATATATATATATATATATATATATATACATATATATATATATATATATATATATATATATATATATATATATATATATATATATATATATATATATATATATATATATATATATATATATATATATATATATATATATATATATATATATATATATATATATATATATATATATATATATATATATATATATTTTTTTGCATTAAACATCATTTACATTAAAATACGTTGCCGCTTTTATTTACTAAATATTATCAACGTAGACCATCAAATTCGTAAGCACATTGGCGTAGGCCAAAAATTAGAACTAAATTTTAAGTCTTACTCTTTGTAATTTAACTAAGACGATTATGTAAATTTCCTTGCCCCCTTATTCAGGCTCTTAATTAAAGCAAGACACTTAAAATCTATCTTTCAGCGTCACCTCCTTAAATTCGTATTTAATATTCCCAAAATAAACAACTTAAATGGCTCTATCTTTTTATTTTAATCTGCTTAGACAGTGGCATGCCCAGGGAGGGGCTAGGGGCACAAGCCTCAGACAGAGTGTAACACATTTTAAGTTCAAATTTTTATTAATATTCTGGAACGATTGTTGCAAAACCCCAAACTGTTCTGGGATCAGCACGTTGATTATGTTTCAAAAAAATTGTCAAAGTATGTTTATATGATTAACAATTTGGTCGGGGAAGTCTCCCTAAATGTTATTAAAACAGCATGTTATGCATTTTTTCAAAGTATTTTTCGTATGCAATCTTAACAGGGGGGCATTCATGGCACCTAAACTCTATTCAATTAAACTTTGCAGTGTTGGATTGGACCTTATGAACCCGATTTACAATGAACAAAGTATCGAGTGTAATGTAGGTTGCTAATTTCCAGGCGTAATATGTAAATATATTATCAGTGGGCAAAGCAGAAAACTCTATAGTTTACTGGGACAACGTAGCGAGTGTTCCATATTCTGGCTAACGCTGCAAAGTTTAAGTGAATAGAATATAGGTAAAATATTTCGATTGCAGATATGCGTAGTTAGAGTCATGTCAGGTCTAGCATACAGAGACGATATAAAACACAAATTTCCTGAACACGGGATATTAACAGTTCCTTCTTTATACATATACGCGTGTCTAGTGTATGTAAAACAAAACATAAATAGCTACATCGTTCGTGGGGATGTGCATGGTCATGATACAAGATCTAATAACAATCACTGTGTTACCATAATAGTTAAATTTGTTGTCATATTAAAACGTTATTAATAAACAGAGCTTTCTATAATTTCGAGGAATTTTTTGACTGATTTTTCTAATGAAATTATGTTATAAATCAATTTGTACAATACATCCTTATCTATATATTTGTTAATTTGTTTGTTTATATACTTGCGTGTGTAAATTATTTGTTTACTTATTTTAACTTTACTATCTTGCTTAATGCACTATATTACAGTATATAACTTGTGTAAAACTTTATGTTATTAACACCAATAAATTATTTCTATTTCTACTTCTATTTCATTTTATCAGAACAGTCAAACAATTTTTTTTCATTACTAAATCAGAAGTTAAAACATATAATTTTTAAACAACTACCTTCCAACTATTTGCCACGATAATGACTGAATTAAAGAAGACAATGTGCATAATATGTTAAGTACAAGTGGTAGGCTACCTTTAATTAAGAATTTTCTGTTCAATAAAACCAAAAAAAGAAGAAAAAGTACTTATCAATATAACAAACATTTCAAACCTGTAAAATATTCAGACACAAAGCTGTACTAATACAAATTTAAACATTACTAAAACCACTTCGTGTTACTGAGATACTCGAATTTGGAACACATTCAAAAAATCATTTCGCCTACTGTACATTAAAGAATAGAATAAAAACCCAGCAATAAACCTTTGAAAAGGCATTTCCAATTAAAGGGGGCAGTTTCCGGTTGTTTATAGTAATTGTTCTGCGCAGTCCTCTATTACTAACGGATCAATTTCAGCTGTCTATCGGACGAGTAATTCGATAGCTGGTGGAAATTACAACTAGCCGTACGTCGTCAGTACGTGATGAACATAAAGAAATCCACTTTCATCTACTTTGATAAGGTGGAATCAGGAACGCAGAAGGCAAGCTTCTTTTATTAATCCTGTTTTATCAAATAATTAATATATCTTTTACCGCTGAATATCTCGTCTTTTTGGAGAAATCTCATATTTTTTATGTACGACTTAGGAGATGGGAAATTACAGTATTCCAACCAAAGAGATGAACAGTTGAAAGAATTTATAAATAAAGATGGAGAATTTTTTATACTAAAAAATAATGTTCGTAATCAACGAGGTGCTGATACGCAAAATGAAAATATAAACGATTAAAATATGTTATGCGGGCACTATTTTAAACTCTAGCCCTTGGTATTATCACCATTTTAAAGAAACCTTTAACTTAAAAGGGAACTTTAGAGACAAGAAAATATATTATAAACAAAAATGTAAATTTGGAATGAAATGAAATGTAATAACGATAACAATTTTTTCTAATTATTATTTTCTAACTTTTACAAAACTTGTCACATATAAGTATAACATATATTTTTTTAAACAATTATTTTCAGCGTATATTTGCCAAAACGCTGAAAGTTGGATAATGAAAAATATAATATGCACATTATGTTCAGTACGTCTGACTAAATAATGTTATTTTTAATTCTACTACTTTGTTCAGTAAAACCAAAAATAAATAAAACAAAAATATTCACCAGTTAAGCAATCACTTCAAAATTTTAAAATGTCCACCGACACGTGTTTCTACATCTTTGCTTCATCAAGCTTAGAAAGCCTCGAAAGTAACTACGAATCTTAGTAAATCCTAAGTTAATAAATATAAATGGCTTCAGAGAACAGAATAATTGAAATTATATACTGGAAATTCCCCGTAGGATTAGAATAATTTAAAACAAATTAGGTATCCTCTTCTTGGTGAAAGTTTAGAATAATAAATAAAATAAACTGTATTGGCAAATAACAGGGAATATAATTGTTCAAAAAGATATATGTTATACCTATCTGTGATGTTTTTGTAAAAGTTAGAAAATAATAAATTGGCAAAAATTGTATATTATTGCATTTTTGAATTCTGCATAATTTTCTGAATCCAACGATACCAAATAAGTGACATTTCAAACGTCAATATTTTTTATAATATAATTTTTAGTTTTCGATTTAAGTGTGCCATGACGGTTCCGATTTATTCTAAATGATACACGAGTCATGCTAGAATAATCGAAATCCCGTCAAAAATATTAAATTACGTGATTTATGAGCAAATAAAGTTCATCAAAATGGTATTTGGGGAAAAACTCAATTTTTCCAAATGGAACCATATTAATAAGGGATTTATTCATATGTGTCGTATTAAAATGTGCAATAAATACAAACAAAATTACAGCTAAAAGAAAATAAGAAAATACAATTTTGTTCTAAATAAATGTTAAGAAGTACCTAACTGAGGTGGCTTTGAAAACAATGAAATATTTAGCTTGTCAAACATTTGTTGGTTTACAGGTGTTTTCATTGTGTCTTTAAAAATTGTTTAAAATTCTTGTTAATTGTATTCAAAATGCCGCAAATTTATACAAGAGATGAAAAAGTGAACACGTTAATTATTTATGGGGAATGTAGAAAAAATGCCGTTGCGGCTAGACACCTTTGCCGAACGATATCCTGATAGATAATGTCCAGCAAGAAATTATTTTAATCATCTTGAAAATCAATTCCGAAGTGAGCCCAATAATGATCCCGAAGAAAATTTCATTCTTGACGAAGGAACGGAAATTAATGTTTTAGTTCGAGTAGACTGTTTCTTCAAGGCAAATTAGGTTTGAATTGAAAATCAGTCATCAAAGCAGAATTTTGCACAAATACCACTATAAATCTTTTAAATACCAATTGCACCAGCAGTTGTACGAAAATGATTATGAACGTAGGAAGGAATATTGCAATTGGATTTTCGGACCTGCATGTAAGCAAATTGCCCGGTGTCTAGTCATCAGTAACTTACCCAGAGCTGAAGAAAATGGCCCTAAATTGTTAATACAACAACTAAACAGCAACTAAATTTTCGAATATTAAATTATTTAACACTGACGTAGTTTTCCACTAAACATCAAAATACTCGACGGGCGTTTTACCAATCAAGTTAACATCATCTGGGGATGATAAAAAGTTTTAATCATCTCCAGATGATGTCAACTTGGTTGTGAAACGCGCTTAGAGTGCAGTATATGATATTTTGGTGTTTCGTGGAAATCTACGTCAGTGTTATGTTTATATCAAAGGGACCAACCCACAGGATTAAATTATTTAAAAATATATTTGAATGAAATACCTCCGTTCATGACCAGAAATTAATGTCACAAGCGAAGGATTTAGAGCGATTTTTACGCAGTCACGTAATCTTAAATTTAAAATTCCGAATAGCGTTTGAGGCAATCAAATGTGAAATCTAGGAGCAAAAACTTTTCTTTAACTGAGTTTTCAGCATTAAATGTAGAAGAATTTAAATTTGAATCATTTTTAACTCTTTTTATGAAGTCGGCGAGAACTACCTTCAGGTTGTTTATACCGCCAACATAAAGTAGCAATGTTTCTCTTTTTTTACTTTCCTGTGGAATCCTAGCTAGTTCCGCTTTATGAGCACTTGACTTTTCCCACTAAATAGAAAATAGAGGAAATGCATTTACTTTTCATCAAATCAGAATAATAAAGAAGTATATAAAGTACACAGTTATGTTTCAAAAGGAAATAATATTCTAAATGTACTTATAAAAGTATTTGTTATTTTCTTATAAAACTCAAAATCTAACAAACTAATTAAAATCTTACAAACAGAATATCTACAACGTATATTAAGAAGTCTAAGTTCACAAATCTTCCGGAAATTGGCAGCAGCGAGATTTGTCGCAAGTCTAACGTCTAAATGTGAATGAAATATAACAATTTTCAAGTGTATACAATTTAATATATTTTTATAAACGTTTCTTGAAAAAAACTAAATTTATCATCTTTAGAAGTGTCAGAATATTAAATTTTATTCCATGTACATTATTACATCGACATACAATAACGTGAAAATTTCATTTCAAATCTTGAAATTATTTAAAAAAAAACTGGTATTTCAAATAATCATTACAAATTACTGAAAAGAGGTCTTTTTGAGCATAAAAATCAATTTCATAATGTCTAGTTTTGTAAGGTATGATAATTTATTAAAACGGTTTTGAATGCAGAAAATAACTAATTTAAAAATAGCTGCGTCATCTGGCACTGAGATGTGGTATTACATAATTATTAGAAACAGTGATCTAATCGGACGAAGCGACGAAATATAATTAAATAAATATTTTATTTAGAATGAATTTTTATGCAGCACATTAATCTACTTTATGTTAATTACCAGTACATTGCTGTCAAGCAAAGAAAACCTTTTTGCTTTTATTTTCTCCTACTTTTTTCTATCAAATTTTTTTCGTTCGGACATCGTATTCAGCCGGGCAACTGTAAACTGCGCATACCGCTAGTCGTGTGTCTAATTGGTTGGCTCGATCTGTATACATACAGGTAGCTGATACTGTAGATACGGCATTGCGTGACGCGTGACGAATGAACTATTCAGTCGTAAGTGAATTAGAAATGCGACGAACAGTCCAATGAAAATTCTAGATCGAGGAGTGTTACAAATAATACAGCTGGATTTGCAAATGACACCGAAAATTCGTGTTAAATTTTCAAATTTTATGTTAATAGGTGCGTTCTTTCTAACTGAGATCTCAGTTAATCTAAGCAGTTTTATGGTTACGGAGTGTACATCAAATGAAATTATGCTTTTATTTATGCAGTGTAATCATAAAACAACTTGGATTAGCTGAGATCTTAGGTAGAAAGAACGCACCTAATATTAATGTTGTTAAAGTCCTTTCC
Source organism: Rhamnusium bicolor (assembly GCA_029963845.1). Lineage (NCBI taxonomy): Eukaryota > Metazoa > Arthropoda > Insecta > Coleoptera > Cerambycidae > Rhamnusium > Rhamnusium bicolor. The sequence goes on along the minus strand of JANEYF010003387.1, from coordinate 380,312 downwards.
ATTAACATTGAACAGTTTCCGAAAAATTAGAACTGCCAACCTTCAGCATCCATTGCATAAAATGTCCATAAGCCTATAGTAGATATAATTGTGGCAAATGTTATAGTATGACGACAAAGTAAGGCGAGACGCGCGGTCATCTAGGGTACCGTCTTTTTTACCTTTTATAGTTTATTTCTTATACATATTGGATGTAATTTCTAGGTCTGTTTAAGATTTTTGGAAAATGATTTAGAATAATTAGTAAGACAAGGTCCCTCCCCATAACGTAAGACTGGTTCGAGATCTTTAAATGATCGATTTGGTGATACGTATAGATAGGTAATAACGGTCCTGCTCCTTGGCCACTTAAATATCCGGATCTAAATCCCTCGATTTTTTTCTTATGGGGTTTCATGAAAAACGTAATTTTTAAAAATAATTATGATGTGCACAGTCCGAGATGAAATATTATTGATGTTTTGCAATCCATCCATCCGGAAATGCTAATAGATTTTACAAGAAGCATAGGACGAATCAGACTATCTATTGAAAATAACAGATGACATTCTGAACATATGCAATTTTTTATTACTGTTTGTTGTTTACTTTTGTTCTTTTTTTATTATTTATGTAATTATTAGGAATCGAGACGTAGAGGTAAATGACGTTAATTACATGGTTGACGCTAGATGTCACCGCGTAAATATGTTTATGCATATACAGGGTGTTCCAAAACTATGTAGCCAAACTGTTACAGTAAGTAGATGGCCTCAATATAAAATAAAATCTACTATAAATATTTGGTCAATATTACATATTAAACAATTTACACCCATTCAAAAATGGAGGAAAAAACCATTGCTTGTGCTGTAACTCAGAAACCGTAACAGATATATGTATCCAAATTTAGAGATTACTTTTTGTTTAGGAAAAGTATATTACTAATATTAATGCACCCACTAAAACAGGTGACCCCTTTCAGCCGCAAGCATTGGGGGTTTAATTCACACTAATCCAGACGTATTTGTCATTCAGTTCAAAATATTTTTTTTGTTTAATACTGTCACATCTCTGCGATAAATATTTTTTCTTGGTGTCGTCGTTTCCGATGGCACCTGTAGATTATTGCTATACTGTCCACTATTACGCTTTTGAAAAAAATTGTCTAAATAGTAGATTATGTATCTCGCACACTTTTTATGACTGTCTGAAGAAATGTGTCTCTTACGACTGTATGGATAGTCGTTCTCCGGCGACTCGTCAGCCGCCACACAGCAATGAATGTGTCTCATATATGAAATACATTGGAACCCCGTATACAACACGAAATCGGCGAAAAAATTCATAAAATTTTAATAATTACAAATTCCCATCTCCAAAAAAAAAAAAACTGTTATAAGTAGAAGTTAATTTCTTAAGAAAAATAAAATGGCCTATCAATTTTGATTAATATTTCATTCATACTTAAAGGTTTTTCCAAACACAATTTAACTCTTCGACATGCTGTCTTTATTGCTTGTTGTTGAAATATATTATGGTGTGTAATTAAATAAAAAAAAACATATTTTAAATCTAGAGTAGGTAGCTAGGCTTTAGATAAAAATCGCCGGACCCAACAAAGCGTTAAATTCAATAGCCATTAATCCTCAAAGATGAATAATCCTATTGAAAGATAGTAAAATATTTCAAAACTATCGAGGTCAGAGCATTAACTGTTACAGATGAAAATAATGTTAAAGTCTTTGGCATCGAAAAAATTGGATTGTTATTGAAGTTTGATTGAAGTACAAATTGTCTTTGAAATTATAGAGATCACTAGAGACGTTACGTAAATTGTAACTTTGAAGGAGCAAACAAAAGTTATACTTACGATGGGATAACGGTGGTATTTATCTGTAGTGTTAGTCAGGACACTTACCTAGAAGAAAAAAATGAATTAATTTTAAACATGAGTAGGCACATAATTTGCCTATTGTAATATTAATTATATAGGCAAAATTAGATATTTTAATATTAGATTATATTTCTAACACTTCAACAAAATTATGTTTTTATAAGAAAATATGTATTTCATAATAATATATTCTAATAAACCTTTTTTTTTCAGTTACTAGTATTATAATAATAACAAGTTTGCTTTGGGACACCCTGCAATCGAACAATTAAGTTATTTTCGAATTTTCCTAAGTTTGGCTGTTACATTGTTGTATAATATTCTTGATTTTAATAATAAGATAATTTATACAAGACTTAAATAAATTTCTTTTATTACCTTTTCAAATCGGTTTTTCCAAGAAAACATTATTAATAAGTTTTACATTTAATCCTGTTAATATTTTTCATATAATATATTATTTATAGCAATAATGTAGCAGGAATACACTGTATATAAGTTACGCAGATCCCATTATTTTCTCCATCCGAGTCAGATCACGATATATCATTTTAAAAGTAAGTCTGTTTTCATTCAGCAGACTGCTGATCGTACCGTGTCTTCAGCAAAACTAGTGTTCTGAACCAACCGTGATATACAAAATGCTGTAAGTAAATTATTCCGAGTCCGTCATGACGTAGTAGCAAACCACGTGCTGTTCAAATGTGATTTTCAATTGAAATCCACTAGTAGACGAGTAAGAAAAATTATCCTATACAGGGTGGAGCAATAGTGCGTCCGACCTCGATATCTCGAGTTCTATGATAGCTACAAACTTGATCTAAAAACATAAGTAAAGTAGATAAAAAAATTCTATAACAGGAAATTGTTTTCGAATATATAAGGTGAGCCAAGACGATTCTACAGAGTCAAGTAACGTTTTTTAAAATTAAATTCCATGTATAGCATAAGAATTTTTGAAACCTCTTTGTGGCCTCCTTTCACCTCTGTATTCTTATTGACTCTCCCAACCACTTGGATGTAATGATTTTTTTTTGTTGAAATCATACCATTTAATGTGTATATTAAAAATATCACTACAATCACAACTATCGATTTTAAGAAAAATATGTTAGTACCAGTTATGACACATCTGTGTGATGACACTCAGTCATTTAATAAATGTATACAGGGTGGCTAAAAAGAATTTTTAAATGTACAACTTTTTGAACTGAATTTTCTCAATTTTTTCAAATGGAACACCCTGTATATTTTTGGACGATGCACAGTGGACGGAAACGCCAAGAAGCTGGACAAAATTTAAAAAATGAAGATTTTTTTTTTGAAATGGAAACATTTTAAATCGTTGTAGTGGTACCCCTAGCATTAGAAACGACCGTTAATACCGGTCCGGGTTCACTACCTGAGCGAGGAAATTACTTATTGTGCGACCGTGCAGCGTGTCACTTCGGCAGCTCGCAACGATTCAAAAATCGATAAATTTTGTCTGCAGCGTAAAAATTCTCAAAATGCAGTTTTCTCTGTCATAAAAATGGATTCTGCATCAGAAATTAAAATATCTCAGAATCAGATCAGTTTATTTACATATATGGTAATTAGTAAATAATTATCGAAGTGGAGTGCATTTTTGTACATGCAACGATTCATAAAATCCACAAAAAAAGCCATAAGTTACGCGGTTGGTGATGGTTGGTCTTGAAACTTATTGGAATGTGTTCAATGAACATTTTTTTCGAAAGTGTATAAAAGATTAGCTGCATCTTTTTGCATCTTTGCGAGATATTGACCAAATTGTGCGCGAATGCACGGATGCATGCACATTCGTGCACCATAAAGTGAGCTCCTTTTGAATGCGTTCTCATGAAATGAGAACGTCATGCGTTCTCAACTCATGCGTTCAAAGTCATTACACATTTTTATTCCATTCCCCAGATCCTAATTTTCCCGAAACAAATGAAACACATGAATTCGCTTCAATTCAATAATAATTTTTGAACTATGTGTATATTTTTGACCGTAATTCTTTTGAAATTCTATATGGGATTCTTCATCAGCGACCCATAAAAACTGTATACAAAGTTTTGTAAAAATGCAGCGATAATTGGCGATTTTTGGTATGTTTTGGGGGGATTTCATGGCGGCCATTTTGTTTTTTCAAAATTCAACTTAGGATTCTTGATCAGCGACACAAAAAACCCTTGTGTGCACAATTTCAGTAAAATAGCTCAATACCTTTATACTTTGGCCAGCTTTTCGGCGTTTCCGTCCACTGTGCGATGTGAAGTAGAATTGAAAAACGAACATTTTTTTTGTAAATACATTCCTATGGCTATTTGTGACCATTTTCAATTTATTGAACAATAACTGCAAAATTCAGCAATAAAATTAAAAATGAGGGTTTTTTTTTTCAAATAACTCAAGAAGATATGATAATAAGCGTGTTACATGATGCCCATAAAAATATCATACCAACAACAATCCAAAATTTGAAGGAAATGATAATTAATAAATGCTTTTAGAAGCATCACTCCGGCAATTTTATGAACAGTAGAAACCTCATTCCAAAGACGCATAGAAATGTGTTTGAATCAAAATGGGCAACATGTGGAGCACTTTTTATAATATCTCCTTTTGAATTAAAAAAATACATATATTTTTAATTTTTATTGCCGAATTTTGCAGTTATTGTTCAATAAATCGAAAATGGTTACAAATAGCCATAGGGATGTGCGTAAAAAAATGTTCATTTTTCAATTCTACATCACATCGTCCAACAATGGTGTTCTACTTGAAAAAATTGTGAAAATTCAGTTCAAATAGTTGTAGATCTAAAAATTATTTTTGGCCACCCTGTATACTTTTAGGAAGTGAAAATATCTGAGTATCATGACATAGATGTCGCATGACTGGTACTAATACATTTTTTCTTAAAATCGATGATTGTGACTGTAGTGATTTTTTTAATATACACGTGTAAATGGCATAATTTCAAAAAAAAAAATCAATACATCCAAGTGTTGGGAGAGAGTCAATAATAATATAGGAGTAGAAGGAAGCCAAAAAGAGATTTCAAAAAATGTTCTTATATACATATCGTTCCATTTAAAAAAAAATAGTTGACCTGGTAGAACAGTCTTGGCTCACCCTGTATATTTGAAAATAATTTCCGGTTATAGACTTTCTTGTCTAGTTTACGTTTTTAAATCAAGTTTCCAGCTATCAGAAAACTCGACATATCGAAGTCGGCCGCACTATTGCCCCACCCTGTATATTTTCTCTTCCAATATAAAAACGCCGTTTCTTTCATCTACCCCGCTCTCTTTTCTCTCTGAAAGCTTGAAAGCTTACTATTTTATATGGATACTGAGTAGTAATTTGACACATTCTCTCCCTTTTGAAAGCATTATTGATTACTGACTACATTATTCTAAAAGTCATTCTGAACTATCCCTGTATAAATAATAACATACTGTTGTAAACATATAAACGTATGTACATGAATTTAAATCAAACGACGAATGAAATCTTCGTAAAGTTTCTGTATGAGTTAAATAAAATTTTCATAACCACTTGCGTTTCTGAAAGGCAACCTTTCAACTGTAAAATAAACATAAACATACTTTATAAAGAACTTATTTCTCAGTAAATAAGCATCGAGGGAAGTGAGCACCCCCTGGGTCTAATGCTGCGTTATTACAATTCAAAATTTACAGGGTGATCAACATTGAGACGGTAAAGGAACAGTAAATATCTACACTTTGTACCCTTTTTTATTTTTTACTTTTTACCACTACAATATTGATATATTTTTCCCTCAAACAAACTGCATTATGGCTTATACAGCACGTGCTGAAACAACTCGAACAGACGTTAAAGGAAAGCAAATGATGTACGGGGTAGGCAAATTTCGATGTTTGTATAGGGTAACTCGGTAACTGTATGAGATACAAAAAAATGGAAGACACATTCTCGATGTCTTTTTTTGAGACAAGTTCACTGGCGAAAACAAAAATTTGCTCTCGTCTTTTGTTTTCGAGTTATAAACAAAAGTTCGATTTCTCGACTTTTAGACACATGTCAATATCTTGGTGTTTGTAAAGTTATGAAAAAACAACTTTTACATTCTTCAGGCACTTTTTTTCTGTATAATACAGTAACGTTGAGAAAATTAAAAAAAAAAGGTGTAATTTTGAGTTACGGCATAAAGTTTTTTTTTTAATCATAGCTATGGTTTAGTTAAAAAGGATTTTTTTGTCCTTCAAACTACATATCATATGTGGAGTCGCTTTTGATGTGTAAGTATTTAATAGGGATAATAATCTTTTAGTAGATTACTTTTTGCGTTTTTCTTAATATTTATTCCAAGTAGGCGTGTGCCATCTATGACAGTGTTTATTCGTTTATCAGTAAATTGCATATTAATAATTTTATTTCCGTCATAATTACACCCCTTTTAATCGTAAAAGTGAAGATGTCTTACGAAAATCACAAGAAATATGAAATGCTAAAATGCTTTAATCAAAGTAATAACAATTGTGATATTGTATCCGAAATATATTTCAATCGCCATCCAGAAAGAAGACAACCCAATAAAGCTATTTTAAAGAGGTTAAAACTAAATCTCATTAATTGTGGGTCCCTCAACAAGCCAAGACCAAAAAATTAGATATTTACATCTAATTTTATGATACAATACAATTACAAAATAAAAATTCAAATTAAAGTAAATGTTCAAACTGATGTGCGTTATGTTCGATACATAAAATACACCTCTTCATAACACTCTGAACTGTATTATAAATATGAAGATTTGAAATGGAATTCACAGTCTATAAAATTTTTTGAGTTCATTTATGTCGGTACTGGTTTTCTTGTATAATTTGTCTTTAATGTGGCATCAAAATAAAAAATCCAGTGGCGTTAAATCAGGTGATCGTGGTGGCCACCTCACTGGTCTGTTACTTCCCATCCAGTTATTTCTAAAATTCGTATTTAATAATTCTGAATCGGTCCTGATATTGAGGTGGTGCACCATCTTGTTGGAAGAACGGATTTCTTGCCTCAATTAAAACTAGATTGTCCATAAATTCCTCAATAATTTTCTGGTTTAAGATTTCATAGTACCGTTGGCCATTAAGATTTTCTTGGTATATGTGATATATTAAAACACGATTGCCACATAGAGCACACTAAACACTAAAACTAAAGCATCCCTGAGATCGCACGTCAACATTATTGTGAGGGTTCGTATCAGACCAATAGTGCCAGGTATTCTTGTTGAAAATTCCTGCATTGCTAATATAGGCTTCATCTGTCCAAACTACATTTCTAGAGAAAAATGGATCTTGTTGACTCTCTTGACGATACCATATGCAAAACCGAGGACCAGTTGGTTGCAGGTGATGTTGTTTCCTTATTGTATAAGTCCTAATTTTCTGTCTTCAAAATACCCAAAGGTCGATGTCTTAAAATCCCAGAATCAGCTTCAATTTGACGACTTGAAATTGAAGGATTTGCAACCGCCATTCCAATTACAGTTATAGAAGTTTCTTCAGCATCTTCAATGTTATAACTTTTTGGTCTTGGCTTGTTGAAGGACCCACAATCAATGAGATTTTCTTTTAACCTCTTAAAAATAGCTTTATTAGGTCGTTTTCTTTCTGGATAGCGATTGCAATATATTTCGGATGCAATATAACAACTGTTATTACTTTGAATAAAGCATTCTAGCATATTTTTTCGTAATTTTCGTAAAACATCTTCACTTTTACGATTAAATGGGGTGTAATTATGATGAAAACAAAATTATTAATATGCAATTTACTGACAAACGGACAAACACTGTCATAGATGACACACGCCTACTTGAAATAAATATAAAAAAACGCTAAAAGTAATATTTTTTAGAAGATTATTTTCGCTATTAAATACTTACACATCAAAAGCGACCCCACATATGATATATAGTTTGAAAGAGAGAAAAAAAATTGTTTTTAACTAAACCATAGCCAACTATTCCCATTTAAAAAAAATACAAATTTATGCCATAACTCGAAATTGCACTTTTTTAAATTTTATCGACATCACTGTATTATACAGAAAAAAAGTGCCTCAAGAATGTAAAAGTTGTTTTTTCATAACATTACAAACAATCAAGATATTGACATGTGTTTAAAAAGTCGAAAAATGGAACTTTTGTTTATAACTCGAAAACAAAAGACGATAGCAAATTTTTATTTTCACCAGTGAATTTGTCTCAAAAAAAAAAGAGATCGAGAATGTGTCTTTCATTTTTTTTGCATCTCTTACAGTTACCGAAGTGTCCTATACAAACATCGAAAATTGTCCACCCTGTACATATAGATTTCTTATGTGGAGTATTGATGATTGTTTTCACTACACATGTAAAGGGTCTAATCCATACACGTCAATATTTGCTTTCCTTTTAAAGCTTGTTCGGCTTGAAACAGCTCTCGTTGTATACAGTATCCATATTATCGCTTTCTCATCTGTATGATGGAGCGAGTAAGCTAAGTTGAAATTTTATTTGAGCAAGTCGACTACGATCAAACGAAGCATTTCGGTATACAGATAAGTTTAGTTAAATCGACTTGTTTTAACCTCAAAAATGATGTGGTTCTTTGCCCATTTAATAGGGAACTTGCCTATAATTTTAAAAATAAAAATAATACTAAAAAACATATCGTAACGTTGTAATAAAACGTGTACTTCACAAAAAAATAAGATTTCTAATTCCACGCGATCAGTATGAAGGATCTAAACAGCGATAAAATTGAAGTGGCCCGAAACGAGCTACTATTGACTGTGACGTCACACCATACAATATTCGGTAGTCGTCGCGCCGGGAAGCAACACAATCAGATGTTTACCAATTCCAATTCAAATTTAAAATCTTTATTCACAATTAAGTAGATTATTTACAACTTGTATGGGGTACAGAGTAAGATTTATATTAATATACATATCCACAGAAAAAAGAAAACTAAAAATCAATTCATTCATAAAATACTTAAAAATAATAATACAAACAAATTAACAAAGTATGACATTCTATATAAACATATGTACAATATGGTGTTATTAGACTGTGGTTGATTTGTTAGTGACTGTTCTGATATAAATATATAATTGTGTTTTATAGTACCGTTTATTGTAGTTGTACAGATATTTTAAAATGATTGATCAAAGTTTTTCAAAAGGCCAATCTGATAATTTGCCTAAAGTGGATATGTTTATGGTGGCATCTTTTATACAAAATAGTGAAAGTTTTTCCCTTGGAGAGGTCCGCGGGGTCAAGGCAGAGAAGTATGTATTTTTTTTTAGCTTTTAGTAATAATTTATAAACATCAAATAGTTATGACTTGATCACGGAATAAAAAGAAATAACTACAAAATGCTTAGTCGCAACTAAGCATTTTTAGCAGACTTAGTCTTACGTTTGAAAGAATTTAGGGTAATTCTTTACAACAGCCACTTCTATATTTTTCGTGTTTTTTTTTGTACCGACGCGTAAAGTGTCTGTATAGAAGACATTTGCTGCAAAGGAAATGTTGCGCAAATGTATAATTACCTATTGTAGGTATTTTCGTACTATGTTTTGGGGCAAGGGAAATAAGTGATTGTGTTGTGTTATCATTCACATAATAGATAAATGTAAGATTTGAATAGAATAAATTAAAGGGCAAGGGAAAAGTATTTGCAATATACTATATATACTAGAGGTAAACATTTTACTCTTCGCAGACAGTAGTGTTATTGAACTTTTATATAATTGTTGCACATTCTGTAGGATACTCTTCGCAGTTTTTTGAAAAGAATCTTGTGTTTGTCTTATAAACTTCATTCTTACAATACCTAATGTATTGACTACATATTTAATTTTCTCTCCCGATGATGTCGACTGTATTGGCGAAACGCGTGGCAGTATATTTTATAGTATAAACTAAGATTCATTCTTACAATACCTAATATATTGATCACATATTTAATTTTCAATTTTTTTTTCATCTCCCGATGATGCCGACTGCGTAGACGAAATTTGTGGTAGTATATTTTACAGCATTTTGGTGTCTATAGAAAATTACTTCAATTTTAGTAGCACGTTGAAAATGCAACCCTCTGTAGATTCATATTTTTAAATAAAATGTCCTATAACTTTTTTATTTACTATTTGATTTTTTCAAAAACAATGGATTTCTTCCTCTAGCTAACACTAACTTATAGCCCAAATTTCAATTCGATCGGACTTTTCTTTCTTTAGTTATCGTGCTTACAAGAAACGTGACGGACGGACAGATGAACAGACGGACATTTTGAAAGTTGTTCAGAACTCGATGACGAACGAAATGATTTTTTCTCTGCGAGCGATATTAACGATTTTAGAAATGTCCCGATCAAATGCAATATACTCTTCGTAATCGTATTTGCGAAGAGTATAATAATAAATAGATGTTTACTTTCGCATCAGGAAATTACCTTTACTTAGTATAACTAAATTACATTCTATCTACTAATCTTATTTTCTAACATTGTATACACATTCTTTCTTTAATCCTACCCTAATTAAAATTCAATAATTCGGAATTCGGAATATTTTATTGCCCGCCTGCGAAAAACTAGTAGATGGGATCTCCGTCGTCGCTTGGAAATTGTATGGTGTGATGTCACGACTACTCCCGCGCTTTTGAACTTGTTTGAAACGGTTCGCTAGCGCGCGAAACTTTAATAATTTATAACAAATTTATTATTGGGAATTAAGGTGTCATATTTTGCATATTATCTTATTTTTTAGTATTGTAGAACATTTTTATGAAATAAAAAAAAATTTGCAAGTTCCCTATTATGGGTCACTCAGTATAGGAGACTAAGATTTGGAGTGCGAATTAGTTTATTAACAACAATTATTATTAACTACAACATAAAAAACGTAGCACCATCAACATGGCATTTTTCATCACAGTTGATACGACGCATTTCGTCTGACATACGATATACAAAAAAAACTTGAGGAATGTCTCCAACTCGGAGACACGCATTGCATATACAACAGGCTCGAAGGGTGGCAGACTGATCCCTAAAGGGTGGTTGTATTATATTGATATTTAGGACCCAGACTGTCGTCACTTTTTATTCTTCTCGTATTTCCACGTTCCCACTTAGAGTATTTTTTATACGTAGGAACATTATTTACATCGTATGTATTGATGAATAAAGAGGATATGATGTTAGAATTTATTTGTGGAAAAAAGTTACCTGAACGTGTTTATACAGAAAGAACCAATATTTTATAAATAAATATTCATATGTAACAAACAAATACTTTAAACCAGTTAGTGGTGATGAAAGTTAAAAAAATTAAAAAGTATCAACATTCTCACATTACTTTTAAGTAATATCTCAATTATAGTGTAATAAATTCAGTGTATTAACTTGCCCAGAAAGTTATTTAAAAAAAATCGGTCTCGGCTAGGTGTCCATCACGTAATTTCTCATCATTGTAAACGAAAAAAGAAAAAAATAAAACGAATTAAATAATACAAGATAAATAAGATATATAAGATAATAAATAAGATAAATAAAATGAAAAATATATAGTTATTTACATAATAAGACCAAATAATATCTGATAGTTTTTTTGGGGATTTCGGTCAGATATAACTAATTTTATTATTTTTTCTAATGTTTCAATTTATTACATCATCATCAGAGAACTACAAAGAAAAAAAAATATATACATAATAAGACCGGAGAGTAAATCTTTACTGGGCTAGCTGGCAGTTTCTTGGGTGTGCACCAGTGAGTCCTGGAAGCCAGCGAGCCCAGTAAGGACACTTTCTGGGTGTGTTACGTACAATATTTTTTCTGCATCTGTTTTTGCTACTCTCAAAACACTTTTTTAAGTTGAAATATTTTGTAAACAAAATTCATAAAATTTAACTGAGATATCAGACGCTGTTGTCTGGAGTGCTTAAATTAGGTACCTACCCTATTGTTATCAATTAAAAGTGACATAAGGGATGTAACGATGATTTTAGTAAATTATGGTTACTACTTCGCTGTCCTTGTTTTCAATCGAAATGCTCTGATTTTCCTTCATGCACGAGTTAATCACTTGAAGAGGGCGCGGGCGAAGTGAGGGGTCTGTGGGTGTTATTCAAGTAGGAAAGTAATCATAGCGTAGCATTATCGTTAAATTATTAAATTAAAATATTTTACAATTTTATTTTAAACTATTTAAGCATGCAGAGTATTTATACATTCTTGACAAGTTATTTCCTTCTAGTTTTCTCCTTTCTGCCGACTGTACCTCCCCCTAATTTAAAAATATATGAATAAGGGTCACCAGATTATTTTAACAAATTATCTTTTTTTGATAAAAATGGAAATATTTTACATAACACAAATGTAAATGGCCTAAAATTTTGTATACGGTTTACTCTATTTTCCAAAAGTCTGGCAGGACCACTACAGGCCAAGTGTATACAACAATTGTTTCACAAATGAAGTACATTATTTCAGTTTACTATAGCCATAGGGCTATTATAACTAGAATGAGGAATAAATAGTAACAGTGGTGCAGTGGCGTGTTCTCCATGGAGGCTAGGGGAAGCAGAGCTTCCCTTAAAAGAATAATAAAATAATAAAACATATTATTGATTTTGTTATTCCTCCCAATCTTTTTCTCAGCGGCGCTTATGCATTCGATATGTGTCAAAAAATGATTTAAAATGCGTTAAGTTGCAATGCATTAGGTTTCCAACTTCATGATGCCTATACCGCTCGAACGAGTCCGAAGTAAGTTGTTCCAGTGTAATCTGTTTTCTCACAGTGTACTTAAATACGGCAAATGCATAATGTTTTGTGAGTAAACGTGAGTGTGTATTAGATGTACAATCGAGATGTTTAGTTTATTTATTTTAACGCGCTTTTTTGGTGGTTGTTTCGCATTATTAGTGTTTATACTGACTTTGGACATTGAAATTATGTATTGTTTAAAATATTGTGCAATTATAATCACGAGAAACGTTAAAAATAAACTAAAAAACAGTGTGGATGTAAGCTGTAGGCTTGACAGCTTACATGTTAAGCTTAATGAAGACACCGGGTCTTCAACTTCGCAAAATAGTTCTGAAACAACTGAAACTATATTATGTGAATGTAATGTTTGCAATTTAATGATGAGTGGATTTTCAACTTATAATTTTGAAGGTAAGAAACAAATTATGATAAAAGGTAGGCCAAGTCGAGCTTTAACAAAGTTAATCAAACAGATTAAATTATATCTAAGACATTTCCAACCGAAAAATTATCAAAAATGTGAATGGCTCATTGGTTGCAGCACTAAGTCGCTTTTATTTTGCTGGCCATGTCTTTTTTTTTTTAATGAAAAGAATTTTTTGAAAGAAAAATGGATTTTCCGCTTTAAATAAATTACACAAAGTAACAAAAAGACATTCATCGTCTATAACACATATTAAGTATTTTATTAAAAGAAAAACTTTCGGCAAAATAAGAATAGAGCACGCTTTGGACAATCAATTGAGAAATAAACCATCAACAACATAATCAAGAAGTACGAAAAAATCGCGAAATTCTTAAAAGATATATAGATGTGGTGTGTGTCCCAGGTAAACATGAGCTTTTCGGAGTTATGATGAATCGAAAAATTCTGCAGATAGCAGGAAATCCATAGGATTTCATTAATTTGTCGGCAAAATATGATGAAACATTGCAATTCCATTTAGCAAATTCGACAGCATTTAAAGGCATTTCCAATTTTATACAAAAGTATTTAATTTCGTGCGTACGAGAAGTCGTATTAAAGAAAATACGAGGCGAAATAAAGGAAACTTCGTTTATTGCAATTATACTAGATGAAACTATTGACGTTAGAAATATTTGCCAGTTATCGAAGGTTGTACGTTATGTTACAAAAAAAGGTGACTTTAAAGAACGCTTTTAAGGTTTTTTAGCCGTTTCTACGCAAAGAACAGCAAATGCTCTTTACAACATTGTGCAATCTAAAGTTGGTGAACTTAATTGTGCTTCAAAATAATCGCGCAAAGTTACAATGGAGCGTCAGTAATGGGAGATGAATTAAAGGGACTACAGGCTAAAGTAAGATAAACTTTTCCAAATGAACTTTTTATACACGTATATCGATTAAATTTTGTGTTACAACAATCTGCTAGCAGTATCAAGGAATGTAAGGTGTTTTTTTTTGCTTTAAGCGGCAACGCATAATTTTTTCAAAATCGTCAAAACGGACGCGTGCTTTAGACCCTGAAGTTCATAAAAGTAGCTCCAACTTGATGGAATTATAAGGTAGATTGGTGCAAACTGTGATTGAATATCGCCCACCATTTATTGATTTTTTTTGAAAAAATATTAGACCAGGAGGAATGGGATCACGAAACACTAGTTTGCTCTAGAGGTTATTTAGACATGTTAAAAAACAGACAATAACTTTAATCATTTGCTTCTCATTTTCTCTGAAATGTTTGCGTTTTACGACGTATTTGCAGTTTTACAAAATAAATCAAGTGATATAAATTTCTGCATAAAAATGATCCGGGAATTCAAATCCATTGTTTTATCCAAGAGAGAACAATTTGATCGCCTATGGAATAAATTTGAGCAATTGAAGATAGAAATTCAACCACCAAGAAAAAGAATACGTACTAATATCGTAGGAGACCAAAAAATGTGTTATCGTAGACTATTTTCAGAAACAATTGACAATATTTCTACACACACGGATACCAGTTTCAAAGAGTTAAACAACTTTCAATTTTTACAATTAACAAATTTTAATGGCCATACTACCACAATTCCGGAAGGTGCTTTTGATTCTTTGAAAAAAAAATTAATCACAATATTTTAATTTTCCTGCATTGCGATCCAAACTTGATATACAACACATCGGAAGGTATAAATAAAAACGGCGCTTGTGACTTATGGAAATCCATTAATAATTGTGGAATAAATCAAACTTGCCTTAAAATTCTTAAATTATGTGAATTAACTCTCACTATTCCCGCCACAAGTGCATCGACGAAACATAGTTTTTCTGCATTAAAAAGAAATAAAAACTCTATTAGAAATTCTACCGGTCAAAAAAGATTGACTAATTCTATGTTATTCATAGGAAAAGAAACTAATTCAAGAAATATCACTAGAGAAAAAGTTATATGATGACATCATTGATGAATTTACAAAATGAAACCAGAAAATCCCGCTAAATTTTAAACAAGGTAGATATTTATTTTGTAACAGTTTCCCCTTTCAATAAAAGTCACTACACGCCACTTCGTCATGAAAAAAATATTATCTATCATCAGTTATTGTACTCGATTAAATACAAAAGATAAATTGATTCTCTAGTCTAAATAACTGAAATATTACATACAAAAAAACAATATCATCACAGATTTCGTAAGATTTCTCTAGACATTTGTCCACATTATCGTAAAATTCGATTTGGGACGTGATATTGAATTTTAAATGACACTCTCCTCAATCATTTTAACAATGGACGATCGACTAGGAATTCCGAGAGGCGTAAATTGATTTATTGAAAATATAATCTCGAAAACGTGAGGGACAATTTGTCACAATCAATAGAAAGTGGGTCGATCTGAGAAGATATCCAGCTTGATCCATACTTTGAGATCATAATATTGTAACTTGTGTCGGACTTTTATCGAGCTTTCATACATACATGTCCCTTTCTATTAAATAAAAAATCAGTCAATCATTATTAAATTTGTCATCGCATTGAAATTAATCAGAAAGTCACAGTTCATTTTAAATCTCTTTGAAGTGAAACTGACGTAATAATTTGATTATTTTTTATTTTCATAATTCAGGGTACCGCCTACTTTAATTTGTAATATACCAAAAATCTCAAATTCCCGTTGGATTTTAGGATTCGATGGACAGTATTTTTTGTAAGATTAAAATAGAGAAATTCAACAATGCAAAGAGTTTAAACCATGACTACGGCCCGGGTGCTCTTGGGAAAGATAAAAAAAGATTCTAAAATCTAAATACACCTATTTTATTTTCGTTCTGATTTTATTTAATAGCAAATTTATAAGTTAAAATTACTAGATTGCTACATATATATTTTATATATTCACACATGGGAGCAGCGGCATTTTTATAAAATAGCCAGTCCATTTATTTTAATATATAAAATAAATGGTCAGTCTTATGGAACTTTTGGCAGCTCTTTTTTGTAGCTCATTGGTTCATAATAGACGGCACAGGTATCGTTATTAGAAGTAACTTGAAAAATATGCAATAATAAATTAAGTTCGTTTTAGGTTTTTCAGCTCCTAAGTGAACTCTAACTCGATTGATGGAAAAGGCTCATTGAACATGCATATTTTCTAAAAAATTTTAATAATATTCGTGTTGGCACCTGGTGGTTGAAGACAACTCAGTATCACCACCTGGTGGTTGAAGACAATTTAGGCGCTGCCAATTTTTGAGGAGCCGGTAAATCGCAGAGACGGCTCCGTTACTGCGCAGACGCGCAAATAAAGGTAAATGGCGTGCATATCAGATATCATTTTTACGTGAAAATAAACAAACTATAATAAAGGGCAAGGAAAAAGTAATCAAAGGGCAAGGAAAAAATGTAATCTTCATATAAATCTTACTAACGAACTAAAAAATACTTATCTAAAAAAAAAATAATAAGTTTGTGATTCGAACCCTGGACCTATCGCGTGCTGGGCGAGTATCTTCTCTATTGTCTAACGAGCTCCTTGCTCACAAACGATTCCAAAAGGATTTAATACACTTGACATGTCAGGTCACTGCGCATGCCCTGTAACGGGAGCCATCTCTGCGATTTACCGGCTATTCAATTTTTGTACAGGATTGTCATTCGTTTTCATATTTTTGGTAGTAATAAAAACAAATATTTGTTCAAATGAGAATTTTTTTATTTACTTATATTCTAGATACCGAATCAAATATCGAATGTATCCTCTGCACTTATATGAAGTACTTAAGTTTATTTACTTACCTCTATCGTATTTCTGTATGCAAATATTACTTGTATACTATTTTCGTGAATAAATTCTATTCTATTCTATTCTATCGATACATTCTTTTGTCATATTTGGATGGATCGATACCTTGGGGTCTGATCCGTATCGATACTCTGCGGCGTATCGGAACATCCCTACATGCTTCTCTCTCTGCTCTCAGCAAGTGCTCTGGCGCAATCATTAAGTTTCGTTAGGACTTCGCTTTCAGACGGGCAACTGTAAACTGCGCTTACCGCTAGTCGAGTGGGTTGGCTCGATCTGTATAAAATAATTACATGCTGTTTGACGAGGGTCACATGAAGGCAATTAAGGGTATCTTGTAACATGCGGCCAGTCAGATTCATATATGCTGCAGCGTCCGTAATAAATAATAAAAATGTGTCCTTATTTTGTTCATAATCTTCCTCCACAATAGTTTTAAACTGTCAAGAATGGACACACTAGCTAAATTTACCTGTTCCAATACTTTTGACGCTAGAAAACATCGTCTATATCACAATTAACGACACTAATCTGAAAATCACCTCTATATCGTAAATAAAAACCATCTTTACACTCGTTCCCTATACGTACAACACCACAACTAAATAATCTGTCAAACTGAATTCATCGGCATCGGACATTTACAACAAATTCAGTACGGGCACAATCTGCTGCTGGATTGTAAATAGGGTTTTAAGCATATCTGGTTGAATGTATTTGTTTACAATAAAATTTTAAGTCGGTACGACCTTGAATTGTACTTCAGGTTTGAATTGGATGCTTGCAAATCGCAAATATTCAATTCAATTGCGGCACGAATTTCAAATTGCGCATGCGTACTACGACACAAATTTATTGTTTATATTTAAAGTCGGTTTGTGATTTGAAGTTGGAAGATTAGATCTTTTGGTATTAGAAAATATGATGTTTTTAGAAGTTATGTTAAAATAATTGTAATTATTTAATCAAACTGAATTTGCACACACGTAATATTAAAAAATTTCAACAGATGACAGCTTCTAACTCTATAAATGACCTAAATTTTATCTCGGCACAATTCACAATCTGTCGGTAAATTGTGCCTGCAGCGAATTGGTTGTAAATGTACCTTAATGGAGAAACGTTTGCCCATCTGGTGTTTATAAAGACGTGTCTGGCCCCACCTTAATGCATCCAATATGCACATTAATAGTGTATTTTACTTTATTATTAAAATTAATACATTTCTAACATGTTTATAGACGCAAAAATTATTCAATTTTCACGTTATATTTCGTCGCGGTGGACGACCCCTCATCTATGCCGATTTGATGTGAAAAAGCTTAATGCGTAAGGTCACTGTCAGATATTACAGTTTCTTTTTATTGCTATTATATCGCGCATAATACGGAATATAATTGGAGGATTTACTTCGCCTCTGGTATGTCATAAGTTTTCCTTGTCTAATAATAAGAATTTCTTAACATGATGATGCATTTAAACAAACAAATAGCTGACTGATATTTTTTTTTGTTTGACCCCAACGAAATCTGCAGGTCAATTGATGACAAATTTG
Source organism: Rhamnusium bicolor (assembly GCA_029963845.1). Lineage (NCBI taxonomy): Eukaryota > Metazoa > Arthropoda > Insecta > Coleoptera > Cerambycidae > Rhamnusium > Rhamnusium bicolor. The sequence continues at coordinate 361,816 of JANEYF010003387.1, read as the reverse complement.
AACAAATGATACCATAAAAAGATACGTGAATACGTCAAAATTTGTCAGCTACTCTAGTTGTGAGAGCAAATAAATTATTTGTTCGAGAACTCATGAGAGCACGAGAGGGCATAAAGAGCTTTGGAAAAAATGATGTTAGCATTTTTAAAAGCTGAATATATATAGAATCACGACAGCTAGGATACATGGGGCTGAAGGGCGCATATTCTGACAAGTCGTTATGGCAACGGGGTCTCCAGGGCGTACCAAGCGTCACGACGACACACACGCTCGGCCGTATCTGAAACAACCAATTACAGATCCACAAGTGTGAATCATTCTTTGTATGTTTAGAACACGGTAAACAGAAAATGTAGAAATGCAAATCACTATTTGCAGTTATTTTATAATTGGGATTATTTAATCAGACCCTTAATTTTTATTTAACAGATTTTATTGTATCAGACCTAAATGTATGTCTCATGATTAAGTGGTGTAACAAAACATGAGATGATTATCCACGTTGGATGATTACCCCGGGATTTTCTTTTAGTCAGATCAGTCAACAGGGTTGGTGGTTTCATTCAATTATCCGTATTTTTTAAGTAAGATTTTACTCGTGTTATTACTTATTAGTTGACTAACTGGAATCACTTTAGTCGTAGTGTGCGAATTGATTAGTTCAATTATTTTTATTGAATTTATCAGTTATAATCAGTGGCATAGCTAGCAGGAGGTTAGGGGGTACTTTACCCCATCCCTCTAGTGAGCGCCCCTCTTGTAGATATTTTTCGTAATGTTCAAAATAAAAAAATATACAGCCTGTCTCTTTTATGAGGGCCAGCCCAGATATCTCACTTAATATTCATGGTGGAAGAAAGCAAGAAAATTTATTTCATTTTTTCACATGACAGTGGCAACAAATTTCCAAACCGTGGCCTACTTTGTAATATATGATCAAAAATGTAAAAAATAGAAATACTTCAAACGTTTATATTTTCCTCATTTGACGAGATTTGAAAAAAATAAAGACATGAAAGTTAATGGCAGTATTATAGAGAACAAAACTGTGCTTCAATTGTTTCCGAACTTTATCGTTTTTATGATACTCTCTTGATTTGTCAAAAAGTATGAACCCAAAAGTGCGCATTAAAAATGATAATACTTAGGAACACTTGAGCAAAGCAGTCGTGTTCTCTTTACAGTCAGAATAATGTTTTATCCCGAATGTTCTCCCTGTCTATTAAAGCAAAAGAATTGTACGTAAATGAAAACGTAACTGCAAATTTTTTCGTAAATCAAGAGAGCACACCAAAACCAAAAAGATTTAAAAACAAGATATGTTCTCTATAACATTGCCATTAACTTCCATCTTTTTATTTATTTTTTTATATTATTTCAAATAAGGAAGTTATAAACGTTTGAATTATTTCTGTTTCTTTTTTCTTTTTTTTTATATCTTACAAAGCAGGCCACGGATTTAATTTGTTTTCACTGACAGATAGCTCGTAAAAATTTGAATAAATTTTACTGAAAACTTTTTCATCCACCATGGATATTAAGCGAGATCTGAGGAGGTCCTCGTAAAATAGACAGCCCGTATATTACGCGATCTTTTAAAAACTTAGACCGCAATTAAATATCGATTTAGTTAACATTTTTAAAATGGAAACCAAATCACGATTTTCAATTGAAGTTACAGAGAATTTACTAAGGAGATTCTCGTGGGGAAACCTATCGCTGGATAGAACTACACCGATGTTATTATACTAGAATGCTGACATCAATTAATAGAAGCATATAATATATGGATCTGACAAAGAATCATAGGGCAGTTGAATGGTATCCAGTGATATTAATAGAAGATCTTAAGTATACCTTATTATGGAACCCAACGTTTTGAAACTATCACTCGTAATATTGTACGACTATTAAAATTAAATTTTGAGTCCAATCTGATATCAAGGTTAAGAACTGTTAACACAGAATTATCTAAGGCTTAAGGGGCCTAGTCGGAAAAAGCTTCGGATAGCTGTGACACTCTCTAGAAAGTTTTTATACATGCGCCGCTGAATAATTTTGCTCTTGACTATACCTTCACTGGACGTTTTATTCACTGACTTCATTGGGGTGCGATTCCCGATAGAGGTAACGTTTCCTTGCTGCATTTGTAGTGACAAGTGATACTTATTTAGAAAATTCATTTTAACCAAATTGTACGGAATAAAAGTTTGAAACTTGCTGAGTGTTAATAATTGTATTTTCTAAATTTAAAACAGCCCGCCATGTGCCTAATAGCATGCGCGCAAGTTAACATGCAGCGAGGAGAATTGAAATCTCAGTGTCATATTGGTAGAAGTACCGCACGCATGTAATGTATCGTATCAGAGCTCTGTTGCTCAACTAGTTAAGTTCACTCATTGTCTTGTCTGTGTAAAGTTGTTGTGTCTCTGTGTTATAACTAATAAATTTAGTTGTAAACATAAAAAGTAAATTATATACAGTCCACACCCCGCCTCTCCGCTGGCTATTAAACACTGAGCATAAATATGAAGATTCACATGTATGAATTTTACCTCGAATTTTACCGATTGATATCATAATTCAGGAGATAATCACGTTCAAATTTCACTTATATTTACAGTATAAATTTTCCCTACATAAAGTGAAAATTAATTAAAATAGATATACATGTATCCTCTAGTACATTTTCAACTACTGATCCTCCAAATTTGGTGTAATTTGACCAAACCGTATGGAAGAAATAAATATTGAAAAAGTACCTTACAAACAATGGTTCGATTAGCCCTCTTAATTACAAATGTTTTATTTTTGGAAAATATTACACTGTTACACTTGCTTGGTGGAGGACTTGATACAGATTCCTGAGGCACCTCTGACGTGATGAATTCAACTGAACGATGACCATAACGTTCTACACATAGTGGAACTGTTTTTGATAAAACTGCAATTTTCTAAAAAACCATATTTTGCAAATTTCATTAGTATAATGTTGTGTTCCAGTTTGACGAAAGTTTTTGAAAGTTCAGTTGTTCAAATGAATCGTTCATATCTATTATTATAAGTCATTTTAATCGATTCGATCAAATTGACCATGTCGAATTGGCTAAATTTATAACTTTAGAATTTCCGAAAAACTAAACTTTTTATAACAATTTGCAATTCATCTCACATTTACAATAACATAATTCATGATTTACAATAATTCTTCTTGATTTAGATTTTGTTATGTCTAAATTACTTTTTGCAATATGAAAAATTTATTTAATCTTACTAAAATATTCCAAAATAAGCGAAGAGACGTGACAATCATTTTCGTTAGCAATTCAGAAGTCGAGGATGAAATATATCTGAAAAAATTAATAATAACTGTGTTATTATTTTGATCAATAATTTTACAAGTAGTTTGAGTTAATTAAAAAGTACACCGACCTCGTCATAATATTCCAAAAGTGTAAGGCGTCATAAGAAATAATTTGGGAGACAACTTCAAAAAACTATTAAGATATCAAGTCACTATTCATCATAACTCTGACACACCCTAAAAACCATAATACAAGTCATTCACTCGAACATAGCACTCATATCATAAGTATAAAAAGTAATGGAAAACATCTCCATAAACTATTTTTAAACGTGTCTTCTTATAAAAGTTCCTAATAAAATATTTATGTATCCTACTTTCTTCGAACACATTTAACGTTTATTGTAGTTTTAACTTCAAAAAAGCCAAGGTAAGGGTTACCTTTCGCATTAGATAAGCATTTGACTCAGCAGTTTTGCTAAAAAAAATATTAAGTTATCATATTCTGGCAAACTGAAAATAGCTTGGATCCATTATAGGAGGAATGTGAGAATCGATGAAGAAATAAACACAAGGGACGTCGAATTGTATATCAAAATGAGGGGAGGGTAAAGTATGTTTATTTATTGATCATACTATTACAAATATTTAATTACTTGGATAAAATTTTATTTAAATTTTGAAAAAATAAAAAGAAAACTATCGAACTGTTATTGAGTATTGAGTATTTATTATTTCGTTTCCATTTTAAACTCAACAAATGCTTATAAACTTTTAATTCAATAGTTACGTGTGTAAGCTATCAAATAAATCTAATTATGTAATATTTATTACGATCCCAATTAATATTCACGTAATTAGAAGTAATGATCTTGTTTGTCTAAAAGGTGGGCATACACGCGACGGTTTGCCTGATGGTTAGCGCCAGGTTAACCCACTACTCAATAGCTTCCTATTCAATGCAGGGAAAACCATTTTAATTTTAATTTGGTAGAAGTTCAATAGGCCCCATGCACAAAATATAATTTTGGTCTTTCTGGAGTCTTTACTTAATACAAAAAACAGTATGTAGAGGATTTTTTTCTTTTACAAAAGCTATTCAACATTTGAAGTTTGAATTACATAGTGGAGCGGAGAGCAAAACTGCTATGAAAGCGGAGAGCAAAATAGTGAAACAGCAGAGCATTGGTAAAAGATTCTGTCCCATACTGGCGCGTTCATTATCGAGTAAAGTGTTTCCATAAAATTGTCGGTTGGATTTGTTTTTAAGTGAAAATTCTTCACTGAAAATTTACTATTTATTAAAAAATAGAAAAATGCAAAGAGAAGCTGTAATGTTCACATAATAAATAAAACGAGACATAGACATGGAGAATTTCACCATTTGTATGAGCAGCTACGTAAACACCCAGAAAAAATGTCATGCTTATTTTCGCATGACTATTAAAACTTTTAATTATATTTTGAAAGAAACTGAACCACGATTAATGAAACAGTGGACAAATTTAAATCGTAACCCCATCAATCCTATAGAACGTCTTGCAGTAACTCTGAGGTAAGAAAAACATGTTTTTTCTCTTTATAATTTATTAAAAGAATTAAACCCTGAACTAGATGAACTTTACAAAATGTTTGATTGACTTTCTTCTGAAAAATTACTGTAATAAGATGCTACTGACGTTGGATTAGAATATTCAGAAACATTTTGAAATTCTATCAATTGTGGTTGACCAATTTGATATTGGGAATGATTTTGAATAGGCCTTGAGGCACCTATATAATGACTATTATTATCTTGATTCCCATAGACAAAGTTATAAACCAGCTCTTGCATCTTCATTCTCAGTAGCATTTTTTGATATGGTCTAAGTGGACATATATGAGGCAGTAAGTAGGCTTTCAAAAAAAAGTTCATCTTCATCTTTATTTTTTGTTTGTTTTTCCAAAATTCTTAATTTATTTTGTTCTATATTTATAAGAGCAGATCTAATATCTTCAGTTTGATTTTTTCTTTTCTTTCTCTGCTAACGAGTGTGGAAGCAGTTGAGGTAATTGATTGAGGAGTGATTTGTTGTTGGTTGCTCACCGATGCTGAATTAGTAATATTATTGTCTTCGAATTCTCCTGCATTTGATTCAATTGTATCTTCGATCACAATATCCGATTCAATTTCTGGAAGATTTTCTGTGATTCTTTGAGCAGTAAATTGATCTCTTAAGAAATGTAGGCTTTCAAAATACGACCACGATGACTTCCCATCAGATTGAGATGCGCCATCTCCAGATCGTTTCACAGGCATCTTTTTCAATTCTTTTCAGAAAGTATCTCGCAGAGTTTTCCATTTTGATCTCACAAGGTTTCCTAAAAACAGAAAATATAAGGTAAAGCATTAATAATGTTTAAAGTAACAAATATTTTTTTTAATTTCAGGTATTTGGCTACAGGATCATCTTTTAAAAGTATCAGTTTTACTTTTGGAATGGGAGCAACAATTGTATCATTGATTGTATGGGAAACAGTGAAAGCTATATGGAAGTATTGCAACCGGTAAACATACAAGTGCCAACAGAAGACATATTTAAGTAAATTGCTATGGAGTTTTACGAAAGGTGGAATTTTCCTAATTGTATCGGAGCAATTTACGGAGAACATATTCGTCTGAAATGCCCTCCTCACTCTGAAACTATGTACTATAATTATAAACAGTTTTTTTCAATAGCTCTTCAGGCTGTTGCAGACGCAAATTATAAATTTATTACAATTGATGTTGGCGGATATGGTGATATTTTCCGCTTCCGCTCATCATCTCTGTTTTATTTGATGGAAACCAAACAACTTAATATTCCTTCAGACACTACATTACCGTCTACTGCAATTGTCGCTCCTTACTTTTTTTGTTGGGGATGACCCTATCCACTACTGAAGAATTTGATTAAAACATTAAATAGAAGACCATAGAAACATCTTCACATTTAGCAGATAAGATTATTAAGTGTATATGTATTTTACATAACATAATAATAGATGAGGAAGGAGTTAACACAGACGATAACCCACATGAGGGCGGTGAGAATACTGACGGGATTCGCGAAAATAATAGGTCAATTGATATTGATACCTTTGTCAGAGACATTCAAAATATTCCTATGTCAAAGTAGAATATGAATTATTATTCCTTTTCTTAATAAATACATAAAAGATACTTACTTGTTGATTTTATTTCTGCAGCCACAGCATCCCATAATTTGTCCAAAATAAATCGGCTGTGATGTTGGGCATCCTTTTGATCCCACCGAGGCTATTTCTTAAAAAACACTACTTATTAACGTATCAATATCGATCTTTAAATTTGAGTCCTAATATAAAAACCCTGATGAAAGCAGAGAAAACAAACTTATTTGAATACGTCGCTTTGCTCGATTATAACCGTATTACTGGCGAGGTGCTCTGCGGTCCACTATACGTGTTCTAACAGGTACTTATGGATTTGATTTCATCGCTTTGCTCTCCGTTTTCATCGCAGCTTTGCTCTCCGCTCCACTGTGTTTAGCCTTTTAGTCTATTATGCGCGGAAATACTTACTGCTGGCGATATTGCTAGTGCATTGTAACAATATGTGAAAATACGTCAATAAAACCGCCAGAATAAACTTTCGCCCAAGTTCCGAGAAATGGAAAATGTAGACAAGTTTAGTTAAAGATGGTTAAATGGGATGTAAAGGAATTTTTTGAAAACAAGTTGCGTCTTTGCATGCATAGATCTTTTTGATGCGAGTAATTAAAAATAAATAATATTAAAAATAAATATGCAAAAGCAATAATAAATAATGTGTAAAGTATATGGCACGGTACGTGTGTTTCGAAAAATTTTCTCATTTTATGTTATTTTGAGGCACTAACGAAGACACTTTCCATCGTGGATTTTGTGTGAGCTTACTAGGTGTTACTGAATATCATCGGACACAGAGTTGTCAATTATCCCTTTTGCGATGACTCATGTTTATCAAATGTTATTATTTAAATAGATTTCAATCGCAAATACAATTTTTACTTGAAAATGATAAAGGGACGTCCAAACAATTTTTTTCTAAAAGTACATACATGCAGTGTGTATAAAAAATTCTTACACATATCTAAATATCTAACAAAGGTAATTTTTTTTATAAAAAAAAACATATACAGATATAGATTTGGGGGGTTTAAATTCTATTTATAAAAAAAAAAAAATTAGGAACCAGAACACCATTAGATATCTCCAGTCGTTCACGAGTTATAAGAAAAAAATATAGTGTGACCCGCAAATTTGGCTGGTGTAAAAATATAACTTCTTTGTTTTTTGTCACACGTTTTCCGATAAAACTACTATATTATTTGAATGTATTGAGCCATCACTTTAACCGCGAATATCTCAAAAACGGAGGAGTGAAAAAATACCACTCGAAAATTTTACATAAAACTAATAAGTGATTTCCAACAAATCACTACCTACTTAAAGTTTAAGGTGACGCGAGTGTCGTTAGAAATGGGTACTTTTTTTTGTATAAATTAAAGAATCTTCGTTATTAAAAGTTATTAAAATTTCATTGAGTGGTTTACAATATAATGAACAAACATTTTTTAAATTTTTTCTCTTTCTCCGTTTTTTGAGATATTCGCAGATAAAGTGAGAGCCCGATACATTTGAATCGTATAGTAGGTAGTTTACATATTAACATTTTAAAATAAAATAAAATTCACTTTATCATGGTGTATAAATTTCTGGTTTTCTGTACAGGAATGTTTCAGTGGGTGTTTACAATATAATATTATGTCTGCATAAATATCGGAGACCAGAAACTACTACCAAATAATTTTTGGAAACAGGCACCCATACTTAATTAATGCATGAACTACATACCGTACCGTTCACCACCCGGAAATAAGACAGCATTTTAAGCCACGCCTCTTGCATTTGATATTTCCGGAAGTTCAATTAGTAATTTAAATATTTTCCATACAGAAATTATTAAAATAGATTTGATAATTCCTGATGTTTAATAAGACTATATTAGACTATATGAATTAATTTAAAAAGTCCGGCAACTGCCTATTGCAAAAAATCCGAATATAATCGTGGGGAGTTCATATATCTGAGAAACATATTCTAGACGTACACAATACAAATAGTCACTTCATTTCCCTATATAGTAAGATTGGTGTTACAATAAGTTTATATTTTATAAAATTGCAAAATAATAATTTAAGAGAATAGCACTCTTTCAAAATACTTTCTTACCAAACAAATTTTCAATAAAAAGTAATGGTACATGGTTCAAAGTGCAATCGTGAAAAGTCTGTTCATTAGACTGGTTAACAAAATGTCCCCCCCCAATGAGAATAGCTGATATTTACTCATTTTGAGGAGTTTGTTGTTTAAATAATACTAATGATGCAACAGATATTTGATCATTGATCAATGATCACTTGCCATCATAAATTTGTTTGGATCGTAGGAGGCCACACAAATTTTCTTTGTCTAACAAGGATTTTCAATGACATGTAAAAGGCCTGCTCAATATATGCTTGTAACAGGAAAAAGATATTAAAATTCTACCAGTACATTGTTGGAATCAAGTAAGATCTTGCTCCTACGGCCTCATGTCATGGCCACATGAAGACCCTCGTTAATCCTCTGCAACATAACGAGCCCGAAATTAAATACATTAAAGAACATTTTCCAAAGATCTAATGAGCAAAAGTAAAGCAGGGTATTTTTGTCAATACATCAATTCATCATGTAAGTCCTTGGGCTAATCAATGATGAAGATACTGTAGCATGCTTTCAGGTTGGTATCATGTGTCAAGTTGCTTGTACAAAAGCTGCAATAAATTGGACTGAAAGTTACTTTTTTCCGCAACCATTTAGAAAGTTAACTGTTTTTGGGCAATTTTTTGAGAGGAAAATACATATTTACTGGTCTAGCTCTGTAAAGTGACATAAGGGATTGGTAAAGTCTTTACTGATTCCTTATGTCACTTTTGACTGACAACAGTATCTCAGTGATAATTAAAAATGATTAATCCAGTCTTCTTTGAAAGTAATCCTCTGACATCCATTCTGTTAGTTCAATTTTATGAATTTTGTTTGCAATTTCAAGTTAAAACGTTTTTTGAGATTAGCAAGAACGGTTGCAGAAAAAATATTATATGCAACACACCCGAAAAGTGTCTTTGCTGGACTCACCAGATTTCAGAGCTGACTGGTGCTGTCCTTGGAAACTGCCAGTTCATACAGTAAAGAATCACTTTACGACCCTGTTACGTAAATAAATAACTAGTATTCGAACAACTTTTCCATCAAGATATCTCGGCTATGAAGAAGTAGTAGGGTCGATAGATATCAGCAAAGTTAGGCGACAGCTGTTTGATGGACACGAGATTTTGTAGGCTTGAATTGAACTGACTTACGACCATCATCACTATACCCTAATACAACAATAAGTTTGATCTATAATATACTATAGATTATCTAAAACTTGTATTTTGTAGATCATGTAAAACTTAAAATTAAAAACATTTGCAATATGTTACAAAATACACCGGCAAGTTTATTTTCGTATGTTACGACCCAAAATTCACAAAAAAATACACATTTTTATCTGTATAGTATAACATTACCCACAATCTGCTGACCGGAGTCACAAGTTTCAAAAGTGTCAAAAATTTATGAGCGTGCCGATTAGGTCGGCAATATTGTGGACAACACTGCTTTGAATGACGACCAGAGTGTATGCCATGAACGAAACAGAATTAGAGAGCGGTCCAGATTGTCACATGGAAACACTAGTCTGGTAGAGCTTTTCATATCTTTCTCAGACGGTGGTGCAGCAGGCTCATGATAGGTGGTGTGGGACTTCAAAGTGGTAACCTACCACTGCTTATATTGCTTAAACACATTGAATCTTTAAACAAAATGAGTTATATATAACCACTATCAATCATGAGCTACGCCCCTCTGATAAAGCTACATGCCAGGGCAGCTAAATCAATCAACTAGTAGTACCGCCCACAATTTATTTTAGTCGCCTTCCAAATTATCCAAATAATAATCTGAAACTTAGAAAACTTAGATTTGTCTAAACAAACAGAACAGATACCTACAGCTTATAGTGGAGTCGAACTCCACGTCTTGGAGAAAAATTTTTATAATTGAAAATTATTTCCTAGTGGGTAGGAGGGTCAGACTTACAACTCAGGTACTAGCTAGATGCACTAACCACTGAGCTACCGTTCCCAGCTTACACTTTACAGCCCATAATCAATCAAATTGCTGTTTCTCTAGTTCACTCTGTATGTGGTATCTACGGTTCTTTCTGTGGATTCAAAGAAAGAGAGATAGTGAAAGAGATGAAAAATTTGCGGGCTAACACCCGTATAAAACAGCCCATATAATAAGGAATAGGGTGAATAACAACTGCCAAAAGTACCTAGAAGGATATACGCTGACGGCTGAAATATGTTTAAATCAAAACCCAAGAGATTTTCAGCATTTTATTAGGCAGCACCGCTTATTTAGCGAATATTATAAATAAGTGCTGTGCTTTTTGAAAGAAGAAAGTTTTTAATAAATACGGAAGAAAATGAGATAATAAATTATCACTTTATGATGTGCTGCCACAGTAGAGCTATATTAACATAATTTATTAGCTTTTAAATTTATCGACCTTTCAGAAATATATTGTGTAATTAATTGTCTGGTTAAATAATAATTTAATTGCAATTACATATTTATACCAGTCGTATTAGAACAAATTGAAAGAGTATGGACAGAGATGATTTTTATATAGAAAATAGTAGTGTTAATGCCCCAAGTTTCTGTCATGGACAACATTAATTAAAATCCTGAACCACTGAATATTTGACAAGTTTGTGACGAATGATGATATTCGTGGCTAAGCTCGAAAACTCCCGTTTCAAGATAATATATTTAAAAAATGTCCAGTTGACGAGATTGGAAGTACTAACAAGGGATATCTGCGTTCATTGACTACCCCTCTGCCCTCTGCATTGTGAAATAAATCCTATACCTAGAGTTAATACGAGTTTAGAGGAAATAAGAAGTTTTTCGAAACAACATTTGTAATGAAAGATTTAAAGCAGCTTCTCTCAAAAGCTACAGAAAGAATAATTGCAGAAAAATTGAAGAAACGAGTAGATCATATGTAAGAAAAGAACATGTGGACAAAATTTATGAAGAGATCACTGAACCCACAAATGTTTCTATTGGACGAGATGACAATTCGTCGGCACTGAAATTCTCTGACTACACATCAAATTTGTATTACCATAATAGTTATTCAACTACATTGCTGAAGACTTAAAATTATAGTGAGCTTTGAACCGTAATAATTCCTAGACAGTTTATCGATTTGAAGATTTATTCAAAATTTTGATTGTAAAGAATAACGCTATAATTTTCAGAAAACTCCTTGTCTTGCTCCTTGTTATCCACTTTATTAAAAAAATATACACAGGGTGAAATATAACGTCTGTTCTTAGTTAAATTTGATAGATGACCTGGAGTGACGGGTAATCAATTAAACATTTACAATAATGTGATTAGAAAGTCTAATTCTTACACTAAAAATCGTTTTTTAAAATCTACGCTTTCTGCTTTAGCTTGAAATCATAATTCTTTCTAAAATCATGCATTTTTCGTTTCTTTATTTATAAAGTAGTCAAAAATCAAAAAAAAGATTGTTCAATTACAATAAATCAATGACTTCAGAACTATTTCAGAGACTATTTCTGAAGTCATTGCAATAAATATACATACAAGTAAAACAAGAATAGACAATAATATTTGGTTGGCCCCCACGTGCTCCTTGTGGAATTAGCCCCCATTCCTTAGAAATTGCAATAACCAATTTTTCAATATTTCGAGGTATTTAGAAAGACGACGGTTTAACACATCACGTAGATGCTCAATAGAATTGTAATCTGGGAACCAGGCTGGAGATATTATCCTACTAGTGATTACATAAATCCATTACCAATTCCATTTGCAACTGAGGAGTGTTTACTTGCAAAACTTCAAGAACCGAACAGCGCTGATTTACGAATATTGAGTTCTGTTCAATCACCAAAATGAATTCCACCTTATATTGCACGAAACCTCCTCCATAAAAATTCGATAGGATGAACAATTTTCTTCGTATATTTCTTCAACTCACCAAACACGAGCTCGGTTATTATCGGGATGCAAAGCAATTTTAGACTCATCAGTAAATAAGCACTGGCACCACTAATGCAAACCACAAGTCACACTTGAGTGAAAGCCAGACGATTACTTGTGCATTCAAATGGGCTTCATGTAATCAATTTCGAATAGTTTTGGAAGACATTTTTAAATTTAAACGTCAAATTTTATATGTAAAATAGTTCATTGAAATTAACAGTGGTTTTCCATAAAACATCATACACTGCACACGACGCGACGTGGTAATTCATGGAAAACTACGTCAGTGTTATCTTCACATCAAAGGTTCCAACCCACTCCAGGATCAACAGGTCTGATTTAGCATTCAACGGAAAAAGTGGTTTAATTCCCTTTTTTTAACAATTTTAATTCAACTATTATATTATATTTTTGGTTTTAGCATCAAATATGAAAATTCTCTATATTCTCTAAAATTAAAACTCTATATTCTTTGCAAGAACCGTATCAGAAATAAAAGTATTTACGCCTACATCTATATCTAGTAAACATTTCTATTCTTAAATAAAAAAACACGTCTCGCCTATATACCCGCAACTAAATTGCACCACTCCTGTTATTTTGTGGAAACAATATTATATCTTTCCAATCGGTTCGTGACACAAAACAGTCCAATATAAAAAAGTTTCGCACAAAAATATTACATCTATATCACATAAAATAAATCAGTTCCAACTTTCGCAAATTCAATTTGGGTTAGATTGAAAGCCTTTGCGGTAAATAAATTTCGTAAGAGTACCATTCAACAATTCGCTGACGACAAGCAAAAAAATCTAATTACAGAAAAATCCAAGTAGGCCGCCGCTTTTCTTTTGTTTCAGAGCTGCCGAATCATGAGGTTTTCTTTTGATCATTCAACACTTTGCTTGTGTAGGCTTAAGGACATGAAACCGCGCTCTTAAACCAAAGCAGATGGTCTTAGAGGAGCGGATAAACCTGCCTAGGGCGGCGGAGGCGTATCTCAGAGACCTATGTTGCAGGCCCGAGTGTAGTGTTGCCGTTGTCTAAGAGATAATTATTTCGTTACTTTCAGATAAATTTAATAAGGTTAAGGCTAGTACTAATTAATTATATTTTTTATTGTACCATTTCCGAATATTTTCTCCAAGATGTTTTTGGTTAACATTAAGAGGTCATAAAGAAATTTTTAATAGAAGCAACTGATCTAATTTAATACATAATCAATCATTTGTAGACGGCATAATCTATGATATGAATTATTTGAAGGTTACATTAACCTAAAATGTCACACAACTGTTTATATAACACATTAATCAATGATTTTGGTGCCATGTATTAAAATATTTTATTAACATGTATTGCTAATTAGAGAGTGGCATTCAAATGGATTGATTGCCAGCATCTAAAGAATCTAGCAGTGAAGAAAGTATTTTTAATGATGAGTTTGAGATCATATATATATATTAATAACTTCATCTTCCTAATGTAGGAAGAACGTCGGTATCACTAGATTAAATATTGCGGAAACAGATATCTTTTGAGGACCAAATCGATTAACTTTTATTTACTTTTACTCATTTTTTAGATTTCCGATTATATTTAAAACGTTTTTATCATTTTACGTTGGAAAAATTGTTACATAAGAGCACTCCAGGAGGAAACTTGAAAAAGTGCTAAGGAGAACGAGAACATAATTTTTAAAATATGTGTAAAAAATCAAAAAATGCATATCGTCGGCGATCTGGTAAATATTCCAACCAAACAATTTTTGGGATCTCGAGTTAAATACATTACATTAAATACAATACAATTAAGCGCAGGCGTATGTAAACCCTCCTATGTGTACAAAATTCTTAAAACGTAAAATGCAATAATGAATGACTAAAGGTTCTATCTGAAAGGCCGATGAAATAAGACGCAAATATATAATGTTTCCTGCTTCTTTTGGAAAATTCTTTTTGAGATAGTGTATTTGCCAGATTACCAGAGATATACAGGATGGCCCAATGAAAGCTTGACATGGAAATTTTGGGTGATAATATCGTAGATATAAATGAATGCTCGGACAGGTTAATTTTAATTTGGAGGGTGAAAACTGGTTTTCCGAGTTTCAATATCGTCACTTCAACCATCGAGCAGTGGTTTTAATAAGGGAAGGAGGGACGAGTCATACATCATTGGAAAGCCCCTTCAATTCTCTAAATAGTGGTATGCAGTTTTTGGAATTTACGTATACCGTTTTCGGAAAATTGATTTTTTTCCCGAACTGAACCTGTTTAATATTTATCAGCTACAAATATTTAGTACGTCACTGTGTTTTCATTTTTTGCATTTTATTTATCAATAAATACCATAACTTGAACTTTTTATTGAAAGTTTTTCTCCGATGATAATAATTTAAAACAATTGAAGAAATTAATCGAAATTTCAATTTCAGTTTCTCACTTGATTAATAAACGTGATTTACGTTATTGTGTGGTGTGTGACTTACTTCTAATTAATCTAAAGAGCAACTACGGTTTATACAATTACACAGAGGATTAAGGTGATTGGTCTTCGTTATGGGAAAAATCGATGTGCTAATAAGGCTGCTGAACTATTCAGTCACCATGAAAATATGAATCATATTTCAAAATTGGTTAAAAAATTCGAGGACACTAGATCTGTAGCAAATAAAAACCGGCACATCGAACCGCCAATAACAAATGAGGCGGCAGAAGTGGGAATTTTGGGCTATGTTGCGCTTGACCCCATGTTGAGTACAAGAAAGCTGGCAACTGCATCTGGTGTATCACGAACTAGTATTCAACGTATTTTGAAAACCTACAAACTTCTCCCTTACAAAATTAGTCTGACAAGAACTGAATGAAGATGATGGTGATCGTCATTTACAATTCTGCGAGAGATGAAAATCCACATTTTCGTTTTAACATCCGTTTTAATGATGTGATGAGTATTCTTTTTTTAAACGGTACGGTTAATCGCTATAATTGTTGTTATTGGTCTAATTCTAATTCCCGAATATTTCATGAAGTACATACTCAACATTCTCAAAAATTAAACGTTTGGGCTAGAACATTTGTTGATCGTATTTTTGGTTCTTTTTTCCTAGAAGGCAATCTAACAGGACAAATGTATCTGGAACTTCTGGAAGAGACAATTGACCCCATGTTGACTGACATTATTGGAAATGATCAAAATTATTTGGAGGATTAATTGATATTTCTACAAGATGGCACTCCCCCGCACTATGCTATGCTTCTTCGTTAGTATATGGATTAACTGTTTTCGGGGCACTGGATTGGGAGGAGGGGTTCCATAGAAAGTCCATCACGATCACCTGATCTTTCTCCGTTCGATTTCTTTCTGTGGGGGCACTTGAAAAGCAGTAGTTATTCTACTCGGCCTGTTTCATTGAAAGATTTGCGTCAAGGAATCACAAACGAATGTCGCCAAATTACCCTAGAAATGCTTCAAAATATACGAGAACGTTTCCAGCAGAACCTGTATTATTGTATGGAAGCTGGAGGTTGTCACTTCGAGCATTTACTAAAATGATAATTTAAGTAGCTAGATTGTACTTCACAGTTATTTTCTCGTAAAATAAAACTGCATACCACTGTCACTGCTTCCCTATGATGTACGACTCGCCTCTTCATCCCTATTCTAATTTTTGGGGTTGTTCACCCCACTGATCGAAGGTTGAAGTGACGATGTTGAAACTCGGAAAACCAGGTTTCTCCACCTGTCCGAGCGTTTATTTATATCTACGATATTATCAACCAAAACCCCCATGAGAAATTTTCGTTGGGCCACCCTGTATAAATCGTCCCATTGGCGGATTTCCTACTCAACGACTGTAGCTTGGCACTTGACGGTGCAGAGAGAGAGAAGAAATATCGCTAATGTGGGAAAGAGACGAATCAAACCGCTTTACAGTGAAAGGGTAGGGTTTAGACCACTGCGCATGCAAACTCGACTGGGCCTTTCCGCACAATGTCTGAAGTATAAATTTAAAAAATACATTTTTTTCTGCTTACATATTTTCTCTAAAACCTCGTAATTTTCAACTACAAAAAAGTCTGAAGAAAATCGCCATTTCCAGCGTTTTATTTTTAGTAAATAAAATCGGTCAACTGGAAATTAAATCGTTTTAGGCCTTTGTAAATATTGTATAAAATATGCAATTTTAGAGAAACCAAACAATGTAAAGCTATTCTAAATAAAATTGGCCTTTTTTCTTTCGAATTTATCGTAAACGTTAAACTACAGAAATATTTAACGGAATCTAAAAAATAACCGAAGATTAGTCAAAAGACTTAATTTGTTTTAAATTTAAGTAGACATTTAAATATTTTAATAATATTTTGATTACATGAACAAAATCTTAGTTTTAAAAAAATGTATGTCAACAACCTCTTTTCTTTATACATTGCGTCCTGAAATAAAGTCGCAGTTTTAGGCGTATCGATTTCGAAAGCGAAACCAAGCAGATGGTGCACAAAAAGACGCTTTTTCTTAACTCCTACATCCTCTTAGGATGTACTCTTTAATATTTAAATTATAAAGAAACAAACTCTTATCTGACTTAAAGCGAATTTTTAGTGTGAATTTAACGTTTAAAATATCTGTTTTGTGATATGTACTAAGGTAACACTAATAATTTGCTATAAGAAAAAATAAGTGATGTGGCCAGCACATAACTTTCTTACACCAGTATACAAGTTGATTCTAATTGAGTACCATAAACGGAGTGTAGACAAAGTCGAAATAATACGAAAACCTAATTAATTTTTTTTCCGAAAATGAAGATTCAGACTGTTAAATGGTCGACTAGCGTATCACTCTTTTACCCATATCTTTTAACACAGTAAATCAACGGAATTCATTTTTTGTATACAATTACTTTAGAAAGAGCAGTAATCACCAGACAAACTTCCAATGCATTCTAACAATCCAGTGCCGTACTAGTAGGGGTCATGTGACATTTTATACTCTAGAAATAAATTGTGATTAGGTTTTTTTATTTTTCTTTAAATTTTCGTAATCCTTGACTCAAACACTACAAAAAAATATATACTTGTTTAATTTGCCCAGGGGCAGACGTTTTCGAGATATTTTCAATTACATGTCGCAGCATCAGTCATTATGTGAAATACTGTTTTGCAAATACAAATCAGAATTACCAAGAAACAAATTTTATTACCAGAAAACAGATTTATAAAAATTAAGACAATGACAATAACTGTTCAAAGTGTCCTCCATTGACACGTATACACTCGCGCAAATGCTTCTCTAAACAAAACATATTTATTAAAATTTAATTGAGGTAAGTGAAGAATTAAATAGAATGATTTTTTGGATCAGGATAATATATTCTGGTATAAGAAAGTTATGTGCTGGCCACATCAGATATTTTCATTATAATTCGTCGAGATTTGTCCAGAAATGCAATAGTAATTGTTTTTCTTCTTTCATTCATTGTGTCTCTTCTGGTGGTACCACATTCACCAAATATAATGTGTCACCCAAAATGTTGAACATTTTAATTTCCAAATTTGGAAATTCTTTCATTAGTATTTTTTTGAGTTATTGCGGATACACACATCCACACATATCAATCAAAATCTCGAAGTCGAAAAAAAGTCACGATTACCATACTTCCTTAGGCATAAGAAAATAAAAATTAAAAAATTAGGTATAAAATCATATCATCTTAATACTGAACTAACGAAAATATGACAGTAATTTGAAAAAATATAATAGTTCTTGTAATATACTATAAAAAATATTACACATATTATACGGAATGATCTAGGCTCACTACCGGCATTTTATGAACTTTGTTATAACTTATATATCTTTGGGATTATCATAAATAAGTAAGCAATATACCGAGTGTAACAGGATCATGGTACACCCCATTTTCTCCTTTAGTTTTGAAGATAATTGATTGAAATTTGGAATATCCTATATAGGTATATAATAATAAGCGGCACTTTTTGACATACAAGTGATTTTTTTTCACTCTCGGTTTCGCCGGAAGTGACACTAACTTTCGATTTTCAAATGAAGCACCCTATATATTATTGCATTTTCGAATTCTGCATAATTTTTTGATTCCAACGATACCAAACAAGTGACATTTCAAACGTCAGTATTTTTTTATAACATAATTTTTAGTTTTCCATTTAAGTGTGCCATGACGGTTTCGATTTATTATAAATAACCCGTGTAATGCTAGAAAAATCTAAATCCCGTCAAAAAATACTAAATTACGTGATTTATGAGCAAATAAAGTTCATCAAAATGGTTTTTGGGGAAAAACTCAATTTTTTTCAAATGGAACCATATTGGTACCGTGATACAATTTATTAGTACTATTAATAAGGATATATTCATATGTTGTATTAAAATGTGCGATAAATACAAACAAAATTACAGCTAAAAGAAAATAAGAAAATACAATTTTGTTCTAATTAAATGTTAAGAAGTAACTAACTAAGGTGGCTTTGAAAACAATGAAATATTTAGTTTGATAAATATTAGTTGGTTTACGGGTGTTTTCATTTTGTGTCTTTAAAAATTATTTAAAATTCTTGTTAATTGTGTTCAAAATGCCGCAACTTTATACAGGAGATGAAAAAGTGGCATATTAATTATTTATGGGGAATGTATAAAAAATGCTGTTGCGTCTTGAAAATCAATTCCGAAGTGATCCCGAAGAAAATTTCATTCTTGACGAAGGAACGGAAATTAATGTTTTGGCTCGAGTAGAAGTTGATAAGACTGTTTCTTTAAGGAAAATTGGGTTTGAATTGGAATCAGTCACCAAACAGTAAACCGAATTTTGCACAAATACCACTATAATTTTTTTAAATACCAATTGCACCAGCACTTGTACGAAAATGACTACGAACGTAGGATGGAATATTGCAATTGGATTTTGCAGAATAACGTGCAGCCAAACAATGATTTTTTGGAAATGATTTTATTTTCGGACGAGTTTAGGTTTACAAATTTGTGATTATTTAACCGACAAAATACAAAATATTGGTCACAAGAAAATCAAAATTTATTACGAGAGGGTAACTTTCAAGTGCGGTTCGGTATCAATGTTTGGCTTGGAATAATTGGTCCAATAACATTTGAGGGACCCCTGACTGGTACCAGATACGTGCGATTTCTGCAAAATGAAATTGAGGATAGTTTGGCTGAATTACCTTCCCATTTAAGATAGGGATAATAATTGATTACCTTCAACGGAGATTCGGAGAAAACGTAATTTCGACAAATGGTCCTGTGAGGTGGCCTCCAAGGCCACCTGATTTATCACCCCTTGATTTCTTTGTTTGGGGTCATTTAAAAAATATTTTCTATGCAACCGCCGTTACAACCCGTAAAGACCTGGAGCTACGAGTAAGAGGCGTAATTAATAGCATAACGGCCCAGCAATTGGCGAACGTTCTTCGAGAAACAGCTATGAGAGTTCAGAAATGAATTGAACATTTTGAACAACTGTTGTAATGTTTTGTGTTAATTTTTTGTATTCCGAACCCACTTTATGTATAACAAGGTAATTATTAGAAGAAAATTGTATTTTCTTATTTTCTTTTAGCTGTAATTTTGTTTGTATTTATCGCACATTTCTATACGACATATGAATAAATTCCTTATTAATAGTACTAATAAATGGTACCATGGTACCAATATGGCTCTATTTGAAAAAATCGAGTTTGGCCCCAAAAACCATTTTGATGAACTTTATTTGCTCATAAATCACGTAATTTAGTATTTTTGACGGGATTTCGATTTCTTTAGCATTACACGGGTCATTTAGGATAAATGGGAACCGTCATGGTACACTTAAATGGAAAATTAAAAATTATATTATAAAAAAAATATTGACGTTTGAAATGCTACTTATTTGGCATCGTTGGATTCAGAAAATTATGCAGAATTCAAAAATGCAATAATATACTAGGTGTTGCATTTAAAAATAGAACGTTAGTGTCACTTCCGGCGAAATCGGAAGTGAAAAAAAATCACTTGTATGTCAAAAAGTGCCGCTTATTATGTATATAAGATATCCCAAATTCCAATCAATTATCTTCAAAACTAAAGGAGAAAAGGGGGTGTACCATGATCCTATTACACCCGTATTTTATTCTATTTTGCATTCTTAATTATTGTTACGTCATATAACGTTTCGTTTTCTCAAAATTACCATTAGGTAGTATATACATTTACTGTCGATTGTTTTTACATAATTTTATTGTTCACTGTTATTTGTAGTTTAAATGTTTTACTTGTCCTATTACCTGTATTGTGATATTGTGGACTAATAAATATATCATTGTGACTGCAACTAAAAATTGCTATATTAAATAATTTTTTGCAATAAATAAAAAAAAAATCCATGTATACAATATGTGTATTGAATTATTAGAAATGGGTCTCTTAAATGGCAATGTTGCAATGTATACCAGAGGCAGACAACCCGTCGCTGGTCAGTAAACATGATATTGGCATCAGAGTATTTTTTAAACTCATCTTAAAGCAAAAAACTGTTCGTAATTTCATATAGAAAAAATCAAGTAATATTTAATCTAATAAAATCATTTATATAACTCGTATGTCAATATCCTGCGTTATTGTCACATGACACAACGTTTTTAAAAGATAAACGTACTTAATTTTTCTTTAATACAATTTTAAGAACAAAGTTTTTAGGTACCTACTATTTTTTAAGCTTAAATTAATACAGCATTACATACAAAAAAAGAACAATTAATTACTGTCCATTATAATTAAAAATAGCTTTTATTTAAACCAGGCACATCGCTAACAATACATGACACAAATTTTACAACACGAAGACTTTTTCTGTAATCAATCAGTGTTTCACCCTTATCTATTTGTAAAACAGGAATTTATGCCCGCTATCAATTATGTAGGACCTTTGATAAAAATCGCATTTTTGGTCAGCTGTATACGTGACACTTTTGATGAATTAGTTGTTTTACATTGGTTAAATTTTTTATTAGTCATTATGTTCATAAAAAAATTCACAAGACAAAATACAAAACTAATTAATAGGGCTGTCAAAAATGTTCCGTGGGACAGTGGCGTATGCGAAATTAACTAATACGAGAAACAATAAACTGTTACAATTTATAACAATGTATGTAAAACTTACCCTTTTAACTAGCTTGATGAACTAGCTTGCTTATCACAAATTGGAGAAGATGTGTAGCCATTTTGCAGCATCAGGTATGTTTCTATGGTTGTCGCCATGAGTGATCTTCGCTTTGGTGAAAATATATTTTTATATTTTGAAAACGACCGTTCGACATCTACTGATGTAATACACGCATACGTAAAATAGTCTTTGAACGCACTTAACGGATCTGGTGCTGCACCATCACATATGTGTCTTAATTTGGTAAAACCGGTGTCTTTATTTAACACACTTGCGAACTTTTCTTTTCTTTCATTTGTTGCGTCACCTATAGCGTGTAGCAGTAGATTTACTTCGTCCACTATATGCAGCGACTCCGCTAACGACAACGCACTGTTTTCTAATTTTTTTTAAGCTTTCATGTAATAGTTTATAGTTCTTCGCAATATTTTTTAAAGCTGTTTCAACGGAAATATCTTCGAATTTTGTCTGGCTTTCCTCAATAGTTGCAGCCTCATCTGGATTGAATTGTAGTATCACAGCTTTTATTTGTTGGAAATATTCAGCATAATAAAAAGCTGCCTGCAACCATGTTTCCCAACGTGTAAGAATCGGCTGTGGTGGTTGAGGAATATCAAGACACTTGCTATGAAAAGCACGGAGACGTTTAGGAGATTTAAGAAACACTTTTTTTTGTACTTGCTATTAATGCATCCACCTCTGGAAAACCTTTTCGAATAGTTTCTGCCACAAGATGTAAAGCATGCATTTTACACGTAACATATATAAACTTACAACCTTGTACTTGCAAAGAACGGCCTACCGAACGCATTGTCACGGCGCCATCAGTCACAAACATCAACACTTGACTTTTTGCGTCTTCTCGAGTTATTAGAAATCCATCCTTTTTGGTATTCAGTGAAAATTTTTATACTGAATTATTCGAAGATTATATTACGTTTCTAAAAACAAGAAACGAAGTTAAAATAAGAATTTTTATCAGTTAAAATTTTAATTGCAAGGAAAAATTCTAAAAATCCTCATAACCATGCCTTCTAAAAATGTATACAAGGAAGCGATTTTAAATATTCTAGAAACGATGGAGACGACCAATTTTATTTTCGTGATTTCGCGTTCTCAGCGGCATGCACCCTAAATTCCCGCGTAATTGTTTAATTAAACCTCCCTTTTCCTGCCTCTAATAAAATTTCTAAGAATGTCGCCTAAAAGGAAAACGCGTCGCTTATATAATATCGAAAAAAAAATTAAATTTAATGCAAATGAGAATCAGAGACGATTTATTAAGTTTCTTTTGTTTTAATGAATGATTAAACGAAAAAATTAAAAGATCTCTAAAAGGGATAAGCAAGTTAATTTTTCCAAACATGGGGAATACGAACTGATCTTTATTGTGCAGGTTAACGATTTATATCCAACTCAAATCAGATAATGATGCGATTTATCTCGTTCGCGTAACAAAAAAAAGCGTATTAAATATTATCAATTCAATTCAAAACTATTTACTCTTAAATTAATAATAAATAAATAGTGTTTTTTGTCTAATCTGAACACCCGAGCCCCGTGCCAGCCAAACACTCACGTGCCGAACTGCACCGTGGCAATTGAGACGTTGGCTGGAGCAGGGTCAGTTAAGACACAATAACTAATTTATAAAAATTCCTAATACTGTCAGTAAATATTTGTAAA
Source organism: Rhamnusium bicolor (assembly GCA_029963845.1). Classification (NCBI taxonomy): domain Eukaryota; kingdom Metazoa; phylum Arthropoda; class Insecta; order Coleoptera; family Cerambycidae; genus Rhamnusium; species Rhamnusium bicolor. The sequence goes on along the minus strand of JANEYF010003387.1, from coordinate 338,408 downwards.
TACGATACGTTTATGTATATAAAAATAAAACATACAAATTAACAACTTAAACTAATTAATGTATAAAATAATAATAATAATAAAAAGAATAATAATAAGATTAATAAAGGGGTGCAAAGGACCGGCAACCTCCACGTTGGTGCACCCTGGACAGGCAGAGGCAACTCTGCCTGACTAATGCCGGCCGGGAGTACCAGGGCTAACCACCCTGGTACTCCTACTGCTATGGGTTCCTTACAACCTAAGAAGTGCCCCTCACAATCGACCTCAGTCGGATGGAGGTCAGGGACAGATGGGAGGGGCCTTACCGGACGGTCCAAACGATAACGACACCGCAATTGTACATGGACGCTTTAAGTGGACGAGGGAACTAAAAGATGACTTGCTGACCTGCCGCGAGAGTAGCGAACCTGAGCGAAGGGGATACATGGCGCGATTGCATGCACTTTGGTGCGAAATGCATCCAGAGCATCGCGCCTTCTCTCAACAACACCTGAGAGATCAAGTATCCTTCTTGCGCAGGACAGGTTACGTAAGGGCACCCCGTCAGCTGGAAGAACTGCCAGCCGCAGTCCCACCGCGGCAATTACCAGCTGATGGGGAACATCCTTTAGAGTTCACCGACGTAGACTTAAGGACGAGGGTTAGCCTTAACACCAGGGCTAACCTAAAGCCACAAGACCTGGCTAGAATGGACGCGGTCATCGATGAGGAAATTCCGGAGGATGTAGACATCTGGCAAATCAACTGTGCCGTGTACAACGCCGCGAAGCAACTCGTCCCCCGTGAGAGGTCAACCAATCACGGGGTCGAGAAAGCCAAGCGGCGTGTACAAAAAATTGAGGGCAAAATACAGTCGGCCAGACAACACGCTTCTCGGATCCAGAGTGTGGTGGAATATAAGACGACTGGTAGAGTCTTTACTCCCAGAATCCGGCGCATAGCAGCCGGATTAAGACGTCAACACCATACTCTAAATCTGACAGTGATGCTTACCATCAAGCAGCACTGTCTAGATAGGATCCGAGCGCTCATGGCGATAAAGAAAACATTGAAGAGGCGGGTCAGGAGTATGGAACAAAACACTTTGTTCCGTACGAATCCTTCCCGCCTCTTTCAAGAGCCACAGCGTGTTGTCGAGAATCCGCCGACTGTAGAAGATGTCGAAACCTTCTGGAAGGGAACCTACGAAGCGACGCGTCCATTCAATAGCGACACTCCAGCAATAGCACACTTCGAGGCTCTGTGCCACAGACATCTTGAAGAGCCAGAAGAAGTGTGCCCGGCAATCAGTACGGAGGAAGTCCAACAAGCGCTTGTTGGTACCAAGAACTTCGCTGCCCCGGGCCCAGACGGCATTAACAACTGGTGGTGGAAGAAATTTCCTTCCACTCACCGCCGTCTGGCGCGAGTTTTCAACTTATGGTTGAACGAGGGGCAGCAGATTCCGGACTGGTTTGTCGAGGGACGTACTGTGCTTATCCCCAAAAAGGGGGATCTTTCCGACCCGAGGAATTATAGGCCGATCACTTGCCTTAACTCCTGCTACAAGATATTTACACGTATCTTGTATGCTAGGACGCTGAGGTCTGTTGATCCGGTCTTCCAGCAGATACACGAACAGCGTGGTTCCAAGAAGGGCATGGCAGGTTGCAAGGACAGCCTGCTGATAGACCGCTGTATTACACAGGATTCTGTGCAATACAAGCGGAATCTATCGATGGCCTGGATTGATTACCGCAAGGCATTTGATACAACATCACATGAGCTATTGTTGTACTTGCTCGAATGCCTTGCGGTACCAGCACCACTAGTGAGATGCATAGAACAGCTGCTGCCGCTCTGGAAGACCCGCTTCACCATAACATCAGGTACACAGCGGGTTACGACAGAGCAGGTGGCATTTAGGAGAGGAGTTTTCCAGGGTGACTCCCTGAGTCCTCTCCTCTTCTGCATCTCACTGCTGCCGTTGTCTGTTGGGCTCCGCCAAACCCGCGGATATCAATGTGGGCCACCCAGCGACCGGAGGCATAAGGTCACCCATCTATTTTATATGGATGACCTTAAACTTTATGCCTCCGGAGAGCGCGAACTACAAAACGCTCTTAGGGTGGTCGAAGAATATACGCGGGCAATTGGTATGGAGTTCGGGTTGGACAAATGTGCAGTCGTCCACCTCAAGAGAGGACGATGCGGGGAATTTTCTGAAGATGCGCAGCTCGCAGACGGAAGCATCCTAAGACATCTGGATGCCGGAGAGACCTATACATATCTGGGTGTGCAACAAAGGCACATCCAGGATGTATCACAAATAAAAGATTCTCTCCGCGGCAAGTACAGACACCGCCTCCGAAAGATTTGGTCTTCCGAACTTTCGGGGAAGAACAAGGTGTCTGCAACTAATATGCTTGCCGTTCCGATTCTGCTCTACTCCTTCGGAGTAGTAAAGTGGAGGGTAGATGAGCTGCGTCAATTAGACAGAGATACCCGCAAGATGATGAATATTCACAGAAGTATTCATCCTAGATCGTCCGTTCCTCGTGTGTACCTCCCACGTCAACGGGGGGGCCGAGGACTCTTGAGCCTGGAGTGTACGCATGGCAGAGTAGTACTGAGTATGGCATGTAACATACTCAGGAGCTCAGATCCCCTCTTGCGGTTCGTAAAACATCATGAAACTGTAGGAGTGGGAGCAGGATTGTTCAAGGCAGCAAAAAGAGCCGCAGATGAACTCGGTCTCGCATTTGACATCAGGCGAGGAGGCCGGCGAGGTGCTGATGTTGAGTCAGTCACCGAACTTCAGCCAAATCGTCTGAAAGCCCGAATTAGAGCTGCCGAACAGGAAAATCTGTTTCGGCAGCATGTCGATAAACCCCAGCATGGTGTCTTCTATAAGAACATAGAAACACTGGGTTTATCGACCAGGCTGACCTTCGCCTTTCTAAGGTCAGCAGGGCTTAAGTCGGAGACCGAGGGATTCATTATGGCCTGTCAAGATGGTGTTATCAACACCTTGGTCTACCGTAGCCGCGTGTGGCGTGTAGAGGTTCCTGATATCAACTGCAGGACCTGCCATCAGGCGCCGGAATCGCTCATGCACTTACTTTCTGCATGCCCTATATATGCGATTTCGGCCTACATCCACCGACATAACGCGGCTTTACGAGTGCTATACTACCATCTAAGGCACTCGTACGGGGTAGACCAGACACCAGTGCTGCCTTACGTCCCCGGAGATATTGAGTCCGTTGTCGAGAACGAGAAATGCCGGATTTACTGGAACTACTCGTTCCCGACTGTCAGGCTAATCCAAGCCAACAAGCCTGACATAGTCCTCCTCGACCATCAACTCAAGGTGATGTATGTTATCGAGTTCTCGGCACCTGCGGAGAAAAACATCACCTTGAAGGAGGAGGAGAAACGGACCAAATATCGCGATCTCCGGTACGAGCTCCAAGTGCTGTACCCAGGCTACTCGGTCAAAATGGTCGTCCTTATTATCGGTGTACTCGGAGGGATAAAGCCTACGCTACTCTCGGAACTGAAGATCATACCGGCCTGCCAAAAACCAGCCGAGTGGCTGGCAGGTCAAATGCAGAAGGCATTCTAGGTTCTCTCCGTCTGCTTAGGGCACACGATTCTGGTATCTACAGTCACTAACCCTGCGGGATGTGGGGAGTGGCTGTAGTTGATGCGCCGGCGCGACTCCCGTGAGGCGTCGGAGGCCACGGGAGGACTGACCGGCATCGGGAAACCGAAAAAAAAAAAAAAAAAAAAAAAAAAAAAAAAAAAAAAAGATTAATAATAATATTTGCTGCCCCGGGCCCAGACGGCTTTAACAACTGGTGGTGGAAGAAATTTCCTCCCACCCACCGACGTCTGGCGCGAGTTTTCAACTCTAGGTTGAACGAGGGGCAGCAGATTCCGGACTGGTTCATCGAGGGATGTACTGTTCTTATCCCCAAAAATCCCAGAGGAATTATAGGCCGATCACTTGCCTCAACTCCTGCTTCAAGATATTCACACGTATCTTGTATGCTAGGACACTGAGGTTTGTTGATCCGGTCTTCCAGCAGATACACGAACAGCGTGGTGCCAAGAAGGGCATGGCAGGTTGCAAGGACAGGCTTCCGATAGACCGCTGTATTACACAGGATTCTGTGCAATACAAGCGGAATCTATTGATGGCCTGGATTGACTTCCGCCAGGCATTTGATACAACATTGCATATGCTATTGTTGCACTTGCTCGAATGTCTTGCGGTACCAGCACCACTAGTGAGATGCATAGAATAGCTGCTGCCGCTCTGGAGGACTCGCTTCACCATAACATCGGGTGCACAGCGGGTCACGACAGAGCAGGTGGCATTTAGGAGGGGAGTTTTCCAGGGTGACTCCCTGAGTCCTCTTCTCTTCTACATCTCACTGCTACCGTTGTCTGTTGGGCTCCGTCAAACCCGCGGATGTCAATGTGGACCACCCAGCGACCGGAGGCATAAGGTCGCCCATCTATTTTATATGGATGACCTTAAACTTTATGCCTCCGGAGAGCGCGAACTACAAAACGCGCTTAAGGTGGTCGAAGAATACACGCGGGCCATTGGTATGGAGTTCGGGTTGGACAAATGTGCAGTCGTCCACCTCAAGAGAGGACGATGCGGGGAATTTTCTGAAGATGCGCAGCTCGCAGATGGAAGCATCCTAAGACATCTGGATGCCGGAGAGACCTATACATATTTGGATGTGCAACAAAGGCACATCCAGGATGTAACATAAATAAAGGATTCTCTCCGCGGCAAGTACAGACACCGTTTCCGAAAGATTTGGTCTTCCGAACTTTCGGGGAAGAATAAGGTGTCTGCAACTAATATGTTTGCCGTTCCGGTTCTGCTCTACTCCTTCGGAGTAGTAAGGTGGATGATGGATGAGCTGCGCCAATTAGATGGAGATTCCCGCAAGATGATGAGTATTCACAGAAGTATTCATCCTAGATCGTTCGTTCCTCGTGTGTACCTCCTACGTCAACGGGGGGCCGAGGACTCTTGAGCCTGGAGTGTACGCATGGCACAGTAGTACTGAGTATGGCATGTAACATCCTCAGGAGTTCAGATCCCCTCTTGCGGTTTGTAAAACACCACGAAACTGTAGGAGTGGGAGCTGGATTGTTCATGGCAGCAAAAAGAGCCGCAGATGAACTCGGTCTCGCATTTGACATCAGGCGAGGAGGCTGGCGAGGTGCTGATGTAGAGTCAGTTACTGAACTACAGCCAAATCGTCTGAAAGCCCGAATCAGAGCTGCTGAACAGGAAAAACTGTTACGGAAGCATGTCGATAGACCCCAGCATGGTCTCTTCTATAAGAATATAGAAACGCTGGGTTTATCGACTAGGCTAACATTCGCCTTTTTAAGGTCAGCCGGGCTTAAGTCAGAGACCGAGGGATTCTTTATGGCCTGCCAGGATGGTGTTATCAACACCTTAGTCTATCGTAGAAGCGAGTGGCGTGTAGAGGTTCCTGATATGAACTGTAGAACCTGCCGTCAGGCGCCGGAATCGCTCATGCACTTACTCTCTGCATGCCCCATATATGCGATTTCGGCCTACATCCACCGATATAACGCGGCGTTACGAGTGCTATAGGTACTACCATCTAAGGCACTCGTACGGCTGAATAAAATAAAAAGTAATGGTGAGTCTTATCTCAAAGAACTCGGTATAATGAAAAATCTGCAAATTATAAATTGATTTTGAGATGCTACCAAATTTAGCATATTTTATATAAAAAAATTATTTATAATATCACGAACATTCTGTAAATAATGTCAATTAAAAAAAATACTGTATACAATTTAGTCGAGCAGTTAAGACTTTCTTCTCGGCTAGCAGATCCATTCGACACCCAGTCAGAGATTTTTTTTTTCGGAAAAAAAATTGTTCCTAGTTTACTCTTAATTAGATATGAATGTTTTGTCCCATGTACATACCATTCCATCGTTGGGAATTTACTATAGAGTCGTATTACCTGTGGCACTGAATAATAAAAATCTCTTCTCAATATTTCATTTCGTTCCGAGGTTCGTACAAAAGAATTATCTTGATTGATTGATTCTTGACATAATATTGTCAAGTTTTAAAGCTGCTTAGTTATTTTATGCAAAAAAAGAAAGGTCAAAGGTTTTTTAAAATACTACCTACTATTACCAAATTATTACAAGTTCCGCGGCTATAAAAACTGATGGAACCATTATGCTCAGAGCTAGAAATGATTAATTACATAATGGACCAGAGTACTTAATTAACTAACATTTCAGATGAGTAAAAACTAACGTACGTAGTTCTTTCATATGTACTTACATTTATAAATATTTATTTTCAATAAACTATGAATTTTTTAAAAATTTATTTTTATGAAGCAAATCCTAACCTTTTTAAAGGAGATAAACGATTTGAATCTGAAGTATAGTTTATGTGCTTGAGGGTTTGATTCCCCACAGAGAAGATGCATACAATACCAAGATATGTTCCAGTGGCGCACACGTACACGCAAATAAAATGAAATACATTAAAAATGGTATTTAAGTACTTCCAATTATCTTTAACTCTTTATAAACAGATACCTTACAAAATCTTATGAGGATTCTTTGAAAATTTTACACTTTAACTTAAAATTAATATATTCTAGCATTACTATATACTGACCTTATATACGTAAGGTCCAAAATTATTGTGAATACCGTAATTATTTTTAGTTTATTTTATTCAAAAAAATTTAATTCTTATATATATATATATATATATATATATATATATATATATATATATATATATATATATATATATATATATATATATATATATATATATATATATATATATATATATATATATATATATATATATATATATATATATATATATATATATATATATATATATATATAATAAATGTTTGAGGCATTTAACTAGTTGTCGATTTTTCAGTAATAAAACAGATCCTTTAAAAAAACAATTCATTTAATCAATTTCAATTTTCACTAGATCTGTATAACTTACAACCTTTTTCTTTATTCGACACCTATCCGATCTAACTTATTCTAAAATGGACAAATTTTACGACAATTAATTTTCTGTTGGCTGCATGTTTATTACTTTGTATTTCCATCACTTAAATAACTAACATTGTTTCTATTGCTAAATTAAATAACAATTTTCACGTTTGTGAAAGTTTAACTTTATTGTTTTGTCGACGAGAAAGCTTTTGTAAATATCACTTAATTTTTAATGTGGACTTACTGGAACTCCTGTGAATACAGCTATTTCAATCTACTTCATGTCCAGGTAGGTACTTAGTTTGTTTATATTGTGTTTGACTCACTTTGCGTAAATTTTTCACTGGTTTTATTTTAATTATTCTTTTCACTTATATGCTTTGCTTTTCTTGATTTAAAAATTTTATTCTGGAACTTCAGCTCCATCTGTTTGTTCCCAACTCAGGTAAAAATGCAACTATTTTATTCATGTTTGGAATCACTATTTATTTATTTATTTTTCTTACTTGTTTTATTTTTTTTATTCAACACTGGTTTTATTTTTATTCCATTTTCCCACTTGAATATTTTGCTTTTCGCGCCTTGAAAAGACTTATTTCTTGATTTATTTTCACAACTGTAAGTTTTCTTTTATAATTGTTTTAGGTTATGGCTTATTTGACCACTTGATTTTTGGAGACATTTTTGCGAAGTGCATTCTGGCACCTCTAAATTGCGACTCCCCTCTTTGACGGCATCTGTCAAACAATTTATTTTAAAAAACCATTGTACTGGAATTTTATGTCAAAGTTGGTGGATTTATAAATAAATTATTTTTTTAAACTGCATGTTAACGTTATAATTCTGTTTCTGGTTTTACTGTCAGCATTTTTTATGTATGTTAAATTCCATTACGAGTCGTATTAATGAAAGTTCCTTAAATTTGTCTCGGTACCAAGCTTTCACACAATCGATTTATTTTTAACTTTATCGTCACTAATAATAATGCCAAAAATATTTCTGTTATTAAAATACACGTCAATGTATAGATATCTTTAATGGTGTTAAAAAGGTACAAAATATATGTACAGGGTGAACACGCGAAAATTTCCACCTCCCTTTTCTCCATTATTTTTAGAGTTAGAAGGACGTTTAAAACAGTTCGTAGGAAATTTTATGATTTCTTTTGTGATGACCTCTGTGAATATACATGTTGTTGCATAAAAGTGTGATCAAACCAACTTATATTTCTTTTAAATAGAACACCCCATATATTTTTAGTTTCTTGAAATCAACATTTTATTACGATTCCAGTAATATATACTGTCATATATTTCCATTATTTCTTTGGAAGATACCAGCTGTTAAAATATCAAATTAAAATGAAGTAGAAACTATAAAATGTCATATTTCTAGAAGCCTGTGGAAGAAAATAAATTAGCGTCTGAATAGTTAAATATCTATCATTCGATTAACTTGTCATTTTTTCTGTTGTCATAACTTGTGTATGAAATATTTCTATTAAATAAAATCATGTATTATTCTGAAAATGCCCGCAGGAATATACTTGAAGCATATTTTAACAGCTTGTATCTTCCAAACGAATAATGCAAACATATAACATGTATATATCACTGGAATCGTAATAAAATAGATTTCAAGAAGCTAAAAATATACAGAGTGTTCCATTTAAAAAATATGAGTTGGGTAGGTCATACTTCTTTGAAACACCATGTACATTCATTGAGGTCATCGTAAAAAAATCATAAAATTCCCTACAATCCGTTTTTTGAAACACCTATCTAACTCCAAAAAAATAACGGAGAAAAAGGGAGGTGGGATTTCTCGCGGGATCACCCTGTACATACACAAGTCAAAATGAGTAAAAAAAATTACAGAACAACATTACAGTCCAAAAATTTCCGAGTATAGTATTTCCAAAGTCAGTTGGAAGGCTATAAAAATGCCCACAAAGGAATTTATCCATTAAATGAGTTAATTCCTTTGCCGGCATTTTTATAGCGTTACAACTGACTTTGGAAATACTGTACTAAAAAAATACCTTATTTAATAAATACTGTTATAATACATTTTTAAATTTATTCAGGTTGAGATAAGTATTTCTGTAGGTAACTTATTACAAACTAGAGGTCCATAGTAATTAGTTCCATCTCTGTTAACTTATTATGAACTTGTTATAAAAAAAATTAATGTGTTTGTTTCAGGAGCTATTTATTTTAAGTGAAAACCTTATAACTGATTCTTTGCTAAAGTACCTAAACAAATTGGTAAATATTATGAACATAAAACAGCAATAAAATAAATAAAAGCATCGTAACATGATATAAAAGCGCAACTACGCCGACATCTTTCGTCCAATAGATGTAAATATTAAAATTTTCCAATTTGGGGTTTCGTATCTTGAAAATAGGCAGCGGATGTTTTATTAAGAAAATTTCGTAACCTTATAAGAAGAATATACTGGTCAACATTTGTCTCGGGGTAACCTGAATTATACAGGATGTTTGGTTTACCGACGTATATTTAAAAGGAGGTGATAGGCGAGATGATTTGAAACTGATCTAACCATATATATATAATTATGCAAAGTATCACCCTGTTTTATATATATATAAATAAGGGTGGTTCGATAAATAGATCCACCGACTGTTATTTTAGATAATTTGACTTATCATTATTTATATAAACAAAATGAGTTCTCTCTAAATAAATACAGATAAGCTGTATCAATAAATTGTAATCGTTAGATTAGATACAGTTTAACACGATTTTTGACTATTTAATAATTTATCCGCAGGTAATGAACTTTGTATCCGTGACTATGGAGAAGAAAATATTTCAGTTGTAGTTTATTTATTAATTTCAATATTTAAAATATAATTTATCTAACTACAAAGTGAAGAAATTCTAGATGTTGCAAGCTTTCTAACTAAAAAACAAAAATCAGAACAAAAGATCGAAAAATTGTATATCTACAATGTCTTCTTAAAATGTTTTAAAATATTTTCGTAACCTCCTCTCAAGTCACCGAAGTAACTCCAGGAAAATCCTAGGATTTTGTGTTGAGTAAAGAACGACGAGGTCCTACAGTTTATTATGGAGTCTCAACCACATCTAGAGCATCGACAGTTCCCTCTCCCACCTTAATCCGAAACAAATTACAAATAAAATTTCTAACTTGCTCTTGGATGGATTCGAACCATCGATATTCGGTATCGAGTAAATAGCTATAAGCGTTTTACCCACACGGCTGCCATGCCCATGTAAACGTAATACTTTTAACAATCATGAAACATTTTCTTAAATACTATAAACCAAAAACAAGTAAAAATTTAAAAAAACATTAGATAAAAGTATACTAACAAAGAATTTATTCTAAACACATACATACAACTACGAATGCCTAAAAAAACCTAAACATTAGTTTGATGTGACTAAACTCTAAAAAGGTCCAAGGTATGAAGTACAATGGACAAAATAATTGATGTATTGAAATGAGAAGCAATATATGAAAAGTTGTAAAAGCAAAACTATAAAATTGTGGTTTTTCTGAATGAATGAACCAATCATTTCAATCACCATAAATCTGTTAAGCAAAAATTCTCTGCGATCATTAAAAGACAGAATGCAAAATATATCTGAAACAAACTAACTTCTATCGTTATTTCCTGGATTTTAATAACAGGTAATGAAGTTGAACATTAATATTCACGAGTCGCTACTGCTTCGTATCCACCTTGATATCTCCGCTGTTTTATGCACCGTATTTTCTATGTATATTGAAGAAGGGCAATATAATACGGCTGCTAGGACCCTAAACCAGATAAATGCCATATCAACTTACAGAGAGCGTTGGAATTCATGTTAAACAGACAATACCACATATTTCATTTAATGGGTTCCTCGCTGAGAATTTTTTTGTTCCGCAGTAAAAGGTTTAGGACATGATAAAATAGGAAATAGGTGCGGCAGCCTGAGTTGCCCGTTGTTTGTTCACAACTTATCGATTTTTTGTTATATTGACAGGTCACAAGATAGTTGATATTTTCATTTTGTTCTTTGAAAACATAATATATTTTATATACCCTCCTGTACAACGAATCTGTTTTTACAAAAAGATAAATATAACACAGGCGCCAAGAAACAATCAGTTTAAAAAATCCGTAGGATTCATTCGGGTTGATGATTTACATTCAGAAAGATGTAAAGAATGAAATTCTAAAGGTTGCCAAACAAAGTTTTCGGATTTTTTTTTCACAAAAAAAACCATAAGGTTATTATGGGAGCACGCACTCCAGCGTCATAAAATCATTATAAAATAATAAATAAAGTAATTAATATTTTGATCTACAATTTTTGAAGGCATGTCTTATTAACGGTTTTTCACAACATTGTGGAAAACCATTTTAAAATGTTATTAAAAAAAAAAAAAACAGTTTTTGAGGTGTAATGTATGAAAACAAAAACAACATAAATATCCTGGAGTGGGTTGGAACCTTTGATGTGAAGATAACATTGACGTTTTCCACAAAACACCAAAACACTATATATTGCACTCGACGCGCGTTTCGCCAACCAATTTGGCATCATTTGTAGATGATTAAAACTAAACTTATGCTAACAATCTACCCTATTTATACCTAAAATATTGTCACGGTTCGGTGAACAATGTCCCACTAACCAATAAAGCGGGCTATTTGGGATGGGCCCTCTGTCACTATTCATACTACTTTTACACTTTATGATTTCAAAAGTTTCAAATGCATCCAGCTGTCTAGTATTTGTTACATTCCTAATTAATCTTAAATTGCTAATATCTATTTTATGGCTGTTCCCAAACGCATGTTGGGCTACACTAGACTTATCTGTTCTACCATATTTGAGATGGGCCATATGCTCTTTGAATCTAGTTTGAATTAATCGTCTAGTCTGTCCAACATATTTTTGATTACAGTCCTTACAGCTAATTTTGTAAATCCCCGACTCTTCCTTTGTTTCAATTTTGTCTTTTGGATTGACTAAAAGTTGTTATAGTTTGTTTCCCGATGAATGATCCACTGTCATACCTACATCTATAAAAATTTTACCAATACCTCGGGTGAATCGAATATCGAATGGAATCGATACAAATTTCGGATTTTCTCTTTCAATTTGAAAGGTCGAGGAATTTCGAAGCGACTCTTTAAACTTTCGTTTCCTAATTACATATTTTATCAATTAAACTTACAGAATATCCATTACTCGCAGCTATATCCTTATTTAATGACTTTTCTTTTTCAAACCTCTACTTATTGAGGGGGAAGCTTATAGACGATGGACTAGAAAATTAAAACTCGCCATTTTGTGTTGAGCACAATGCTGAGAGTTCTTAGGGATATATCTTAGAGTACTGGTATCTTTTCTGTATATGTCAAATTCTAACTTATTTTCACTATTTCTGATTATTAATATATCTAAAAATGATAGTTGTCCAGAGTTTTAGTTTCATATGTGAATTTAACTGACGTGAAACGACAGTTTAATTTAGATACAAATTTATCAATATCAGCGACTTTTGTATCGAACACTGCAAAAATATCATCCACATACCTAAGCCAAACCCTGGGGAAATACTCGAATTCTTCTTTTGCTTCCGTCTCGATTATGTTCATGAAGAGACTGGCAATAAATGGTGACAAAGTTACCCATTGCTGTTCCTTCATGTCGTTCGAAGAAATTATCGTTGAATCGGAAACAATTTTGTTTGTCAGTTTAAGATATTCTTTTACTACATCTTGACAGATTGTTTAATTGGAGTAGATCCTTAAAGTAGTTCAAGGTCTGTGGTATCGGAACACTTGGAAACAATGAACAAACGTCAAAGGAGATCAAAATTTCACCTTCTTGCAACTGAACATTTTTCACCTTATTAATGGAATCGTTGGAATGAATCACAGAGAAACTAGGTGGTGCAATAAGTAAATTTTCGACCTCTTCTGTTAACCATTTTAATAGGTGGTAAGTCGGCGATCCTATTGCTGAAACAATAGGACTTACCGACTTTCCTGGTTTATGTATCTTGGGCAAACAGTACAATCTAGGTACACTTAGGTTAGATACATGTAACTTCCTATTTAAAGCTGGAGTAATAAGGTTGTTGCAGGATTTAAGTACATTTCTTACTTCAGTAACAATTTTTGGGAATGGATTTCTAGAAAGTTTTTTATAAGGACCATTACTAATCAGATTGTTTACCCTTTCATAATAGTCCTCTTTATCTAAAATAACAACCTTACTGCCCTTATCCGCTTTTAAATAAAAATAATTTTTTAAACGGAATGTTTCTTGGCGCCCGGTCTAATACACAACTTTAATAAATATAGTTTAAAAAAACTAAAAAACACGCTTTTAAAGCACATCAAACTAAAAAGTGAAAAATAATTATTAATATAAACTGAAAACAACAATGAATGAAAAATACTAGTATTATTGTGAAAAAAGAAAAAAGCGTGGGTTGCTCGATATACGAAAAATATGGCACAAAGCGCCCCACGCTTTTTTCACAATAATACTAGTATTTTTCGTTCATTATTGTTTTCAGTTTATATTAATAATTATTTTTCACTTTTTAGTTTGATGTGCTTTAAAAGCTAACATACTTTTAAAATCACCATTGCATACGATGAGCACTAACTTAAACCAAATAGCTAGTCATAGTGATATAAATAATATGTCTCTTGATAATTTTATTAGAACAGCAACGCAGCATCTTGGAAATGTAATTTAGTTTGAAATACGCTCTTTCATATATATAACATCTCTATTAATTATTTCATACTTTTATATTTTATATTTCATATTTATATCTTGCATTCGATGAAAAATGATGATAGTTTAGATAGATAGATATATAGTTTAATTTTGTAATTTTGTACTTTTCAATTTAATACGCATTGATTGCTACTCACTGCTTACTTCTTTTATTTAGTTATTTATAGTTTTCATGAATATTTTATATTATATTATATTATATTATATTATATTATATTATATTATATTATATTATATTATATTATATTATATTATATTATATTATATTATATTATATTAAAAGTTATAGTTTTTAAGTATATTTTTAATTTAACTTTTTTTTAACTATACTGTTATCCTGTAATTGGATTCTGTAATCTATTGGGCAAATAGATCAATAAATAAAAGGCGTGTTTTTTAGTTTTTTTAAACTATATTTATATTGCTTATTGATGCTGATATTATAACATATTACGATCCAACAGATATTTCTGAAAAAAAAAATATTTCTTTATTTCAGCCATGGGATTTGAACTCACGCCCGAGGAGTCCGTCGTTTCGCGTCGACTAAGACTTGCCCGCTCGGCCAACGACCGAACTGAGAATCACGGAATATACTTAGCCTCTCGCTTTCACGCAGAGGATACGTGAGGAATGGACTGGCGATCCTGATCAGGATAATGATATAAACTTATCAAATTATTGTATTGTTACCGGTTCTTCGTAAGTGTACAAAATTTCAATTAAATCTGTCCGTTTAAAGTGGGTCAAAATCGAGTCCAAAGAGTCGGTTACAAACAAACAAACATACAAGTGAAGCTAATAAAAGCGTGTTAAAAAAGGAAACAGATTCGTTTCCGAAACGTTAGAAAAATATATTATTTTTTTGTGTTGTCTTATATTAGTTGTCAAAAAACACCCTCTGACTGTTCATTTTTGACGTAAAGTCACAAGCGCAGAGAATTATTTTACCAGTATCATACTGCATTTTTTAGATAACCAAGAATTATTCATGTGGTAGTAAGCCCCAAGCAATAACATGACATTTTTTAAATTATCTCGTAAAAATGACTGCTTTTAATCTATCTTGTTTTTTTAATTATTATTTTGATACAAGCCAACCCATAAATACCCATAATTATTTTAAGAATAGGGATGTCGATAATATATTACACATAATGGGTTTGCTTCAGACGCTTCAGATTCTTTATCTTTATTTTTGTAGGATCAAGTTGTTAATTTTTTATTAAACAAAATACTAAGTTTGAAAAAGTGTATATGTCATGTCATTAAATGTTAAATATTTTCCTTTAGAATCATTAGTATTCATGACCTTAATCCTTGATTATTAAATTACTTCATCTTCATCAGTAAAACCAAAAAACAATGATTTACTAAAAAGTAACTAAATTTGTTGGATCTGTATTCAACACCAGTATTCAAGATTCGATTCCCTTTTTTGCATAATAATGAGAATACCGACAATATACAGGATGGTTGGTCCAGTTTTTATTCCTCAAATGTACAGAATCGGTTCAGGGCCTGAAACTAATCAATAATTTCACGGGGCGTTAAAAATTAACGTATTTTTCACATTTGTTTAATAACCTATAAACGGTTTTAGAGTAAATAAACATGTAATATTTACTACACCACTGAATACATGATAGAAAATTTTACATTTTTTATGGTAACATTAACGTAGTTTTCCAAAAAACACCAAAACATCATATAGCGCACTCGACATGCTCTTCGCCAACCAAGTTTGCATCATCTGGAAATGAGGATAAATGTTTGTAGGAATAGTAAGCAGTTAAAAAATGTATGAACTATTAAAGAAGGAGGAGCATTTTGCTTATCCACAGTTTTTTTCATTATTTTTCATTTATACAATGATTTACTTTTTATAACAATAAAAAATAAAATACGTAATACGTGGGATGAACTGATGTCTAAACTGAATGCATAAAAATTGAAAAAGTATGCAATTGATTGGTTTTGTCCATTACCAATTGATCACTCATTAAACCGAAAACTTCAAACCCCATTTAATTTGGACCATCCTGTACATTTCATAAGCTTACCTCAAATTTTAATTGGACAAAATAAATCAAGTTAGGTTATGTCTTTAGTATAAATTTTGAAACAACCCCTAATAATAATAACTGTCTCCGTGCGTAAAACCATTCAGAACTTTACGACTTACATTTGTTTCATCTATTAACGCTCATTTGATAAATTTACCACACGCACACTGCACAATGTAGTGTGTACAACATACACAACATAAAAACCATTCTTTGCAAATAACTCGCAAGTCATCCACATGTGACATTTATGTATTCAAAAATCATAACAAACAACAAGCTGATAAAAATTCAATGTTAACTCGAGGGCGCCGTCAATGTTTCAATGAGTTTACTAGAACAAAAAGGGGTGGGACATAAAACCTATACACACAAAAAGCGAATATACATGTTGTTTTGGGTGTGGACTACCGGAGAATTGATGTTTGCATAGCGTGCATCTATGATATAGGTCGCATGCAACCGAAAATACAACCAAAGAACAATGAATTACATTTACAAAGATACTATTAAATGGTAATTGGCGTTTTACTTTCCTGCAAAGGAATCATGTATTTCAAATAAAATGTGTCAAAAGGTATGGAATATCACAATGCAAAAATATGTTTCGATTTCTTGAAATCATCATCAGCTTCATTTTGTTAAACGGTAATTAATTGTAATTTATTCTTTTGCCACCTAAGAGCATTTTTTATTGTGACTTCAACCACATAAATCATAACTTACATATGTATATTTAAAGGATATTTTCAAATAAAATATAACACTATTAATTAATAATAATAATAAACAACCTTTTCGCAAGTTTTTGATAGTTCTCTTTTTTCCTCATATACCAAATACCATAACACCAAAATAAAATATGCCATCAGATGATGTACAATTTACCATTTAGAAATATTTTCTGTACATTAGATCTCCACGAACAGCAAAGTGATGGGATTCACTTAATTGTATTAAAACAATTATACACAAATGAGAAGAAGAATGTATTTTTTCGTATTTTAGCTACTGAGGTTCCGCACTAGAAAAATGATTAAAACGCAGTAAGTATTTACAACTGATGGTTTCTTGATAATACTACACCGCATTCCATTCCATATTCCTTTGTGCGAGAACTACAAATTGAATCATAATGTTCTTGTAGTATTATTTTTTCAAATAAAGTCGATTCATTATTATTATTTTTTAAATTGCACCATAATAAAAACGTGAGTGGCCTCTGTAGATTGTTATATCTCAATTCTGACTACTTGAGCGTGACATAAGGCAAAAACACGGACGACTCCAAGCAGGCCATAAAATACGAGATCGTGCAACATCGCATGGTTGTCTACTCCCACACCATTTTATTTGTTTGGTTATGTTGATATTCCGGAATAGTCCATCAAATTGCAGTGAATTTTACTGATATTAGTTATAGTCATTTTTTACAAAGTTAATACGTTATATCTTGTGTTTGTGTAGAGGATATTTAAAGTGTTGGTGATACGCAACTTCTAATATTTCGCCTGTAAATTAGTGACAGTGACAGGACCCAGCATAAAGTGCCAAGTCACGGCCAACTCCATTAAGTTTTATTTGTAAATAATTATTTTACGTTACAATATGGTGTTTTTTTCTTAGTTGTTTAATTTGCTGACGTTTATATTTAAATTCGCACGAGAAATTATTTAAAAAAATAGTGTGTTTCTCTAATATTTGACTTTTAAGTAGGTAAGGTATTATACTTGAGGTCTGTGTTAGGTATAGTGTTTAAAATTGTCCTTAGGGGCAGGTAGTGTAAACTTATAAAAATGTAAGTTTTTAAACTTATTACATAATGCCAAAAACCTGGTGTACCTCTGGATGTTTCCCAAAAGATGATATTTTAAAAGGTAAATGGTTGGTTGAAAACTATTTCCCGAGATAACTGGTATTCTCAATATTCTGTTGTTTGTAGTATTCATTTTTCAAAAATAATATTATTAAGGACTTTAGGGAGGATATTTTTGTATAATCAGACGGAATTGTGAAAAAATTTCAAAAAAAACTAAACTTACACCTGATGCAGTTCTTTGAATTTTTCCAAATTTACCTGAATATTTAAGAAACCGCTGCCAAACTTCCTTACCGTAGTAAAATTTGACGTGTGGTGGAGTTTATAATAAAAGTAATTTTTGACGTTTCAAAAAAGTCACATTTTTCGACGTTTCTAACAAGTCACATTTTGACGTTTCAAAAAAGTCACTTTGACGTTTCAAAAAAGCCACATTCTTTGACGTTTCAAAAATGTCACATTTTGACGTTTCAAAAAAGTCACATTGGTGGAATGTCACTAATATTTTTTTTAGACATTGGGACCGATTTTGCTCATCAACGAACTTAATCTCTTTCTTGACCTCTAGAATGCGTGTATCAAATTTGAGAGCTTTATCTCAAAAACTGTAGCTGCTATCGCGAACCAGACACACACACACACAGACAGAAAATTTTTTTCAGTCTGAAATTTTGTGTATCGTCATAATTCGTCGAGATTCGTCCAGAAATACAATACAAATTTTCAAAATTTTTTCACGAATACATAACTTCCTCATTTTGAGGGGTGAGGAAGTAAAAATACGTGTTTCAAGGAAAAGTCCAGAAGAGAGATAATGAAAACCTAGCTCGTCATAATGGATTGAATTAATCATTTGAAGAATCAGATTTAATTAATAGTTTTGAGGACTTAATTTAAAATTATCTTAAAAAAAAATCAATATTTCTGACTTGGACAATAAAAGTAGAATAATAGAAAAGATAATAAAATTTATATTTACATTCTAACTTTAAAAGGGGATCAAATTAGTACTGTTAATCAAATTTGAGTTAATATAAATATGGTTGTTAAGGTATTTGTACGTAAATAATACAGAATTAACTTTTAAAGGTTTAAACTGGATGGATCTTTTGATCTAAGACTAACTAGATAGTCCCAACTAGAAAATGTATTAGTTAGATACAAAGATCAAATATATATCGATGAATTATTTACCAGTTTAATCGGAAAAGGTGTATATTTTTTGGGTAAAGCTTCTAAAAAACTGGTTTCACAATCAGATATTTTTGAGGGGGAGGATGGTTCAGAAGTCAGTAATAAATTAAATAATATATCACCAATTTTGATTAATCAAATAAAATTATTTAAAACTATCTGAAAGCATAGTTAGGGCTTTTATATTGTACGCACTTTCTCCATGTACGTATGATTTAATGTGGGATTATTTACACTTTCCTCGAAACTTACCAACTAAAAAATATCTCCAATATCTCTCATCTAGCCTTGATGTTGCCCCAAATACTTATCCAAATCCAGTGATAATGACAGAAGTACTAATAATTACCTAATTAATGTATCTGATTCTTTAAAACCCCATGAAAAAAATATTGTTCTCTTAATTGATGAAGGTGTGTAGATTCTAATGACGATTCACTAGCTACAACTATTTTATTTTTATATTTTTAAAAGATTTTTATTGTCAGTGTGACTGTGGTAAAGAACAGAAAAATATTCTTATTATACCATGTTCAGCTTTTTCTAATGTTTTACTTAACGATTACATTAAAAAGAAAAACAGTCGATCCAGTAACAAAAAGGTCGAATCGAAAAACAAATACTTTTAATAAATAATAGGAATAAAACACTTCATGTTCTATCATTAAAACTAATATGAGACAAATTACTCGATTGTGACATCAAAAAATAATAAGTTAACGTTAACTTTAACATTTCGGCAGCTTTGTTTTTAAGTTCCCTTAAAAAGAAATAAAAAACAGTCAACAAAAATCTCAAAAATCAACTCGTAAAACCAACAAAAATATCAGCGTCAAAGACAACTAACATTTGGCAACAGCGCACCGAGGGTCTGTTCGTGGCCTGTTTGGAGTCGGTCGTGGCAACAAACTCATTCAATGCTGAGTAGACTTGCTAAACAAAGCACTCACTACCAATAGTGGTATCATCAGCATAACTGATTAGTCATCTATACTCTACAATCTAGTAAATCATTCAGAAGAAATAAATTGATATAGGTCTCAACATACTACCTTTTGGTATTCCATGATTCCTATTAAATAATTGAGAATAGATCACTAGTTTGTTATTATTATTATTATTATTATTATTATACGATACTGTTATGTAGTGTTTTCGGAAATTGAAGATACTATATTCTTATTCCTTCTACAGCAAAATTTAAAAAACATTTTATATTATAAAAATCTGAAGCAAATTGACTTAAATAAATTATTATTAATTACATTTACAGCAAACGCCAATATTTTTATCACTTCATAATATATCCTTTGTTACGAATCAATAAAAATATATGTTTTCTTTATTAAGAGTTATCTGAAGACAAGAAGGAATTCTTGTAATTCCTAGGAGACAATAATGTAATATGACACAAGCATGTCAGATAAAGTTTTCTGTAAATCCCAGTGGTAAACCAAGTACGAATTTATTATATTCTGAAGTTCATGCAAGTGGTGCAGTAGTCTTATGACTGCTGACACTTGTGATACACTGGGAACATCTTGAATTATTTCATCGCATATACAAACACTACATCGTAAATAATAATCACGATATGGGTTGGGTTTAAGGCAACATGTCTTGGCACTTGTAACTGACGTTTCTAACATATTATTTACGCCGTTCCCTGAGATTTGCACATGGAAAATTCTGACACTAAGATATGGCAAAACGAGGTAAGATAAATCTTCATCTTGAACACTTTTAAATGATTAAATTATAATATAACAGAAACTTTTTCACCAGCATATCTGTTTGTCAGCGTTGTCGATGAGAAGCGAAGTAAAAAAAATCACTGCGATCAAAATGAATCATGTGTTTTCAAAACTACTACAAATATATAACGTTCACCGAATATTCAGTATTATTCTTATAAAATAACATCAAGCATCACTAGTTCTAGGCAATTTTCAATCCGCCATTTTTCCCGGTATATTTGTGTGAGTAAAAGCGCATATAGGAAAAAATACGTTAACACTTAATCAGAAAAGGACGCTTGTTCAGAATGACCTCCAAATAATATAACGAGTTTAACAGATACGTATGTTTTACTAAAAATCAACTCTAAAGCCAGTTGGAATTACCATGAGATTGAATATTAAAAAGTTGATTGAAGATGAAGTTACTTTGTGAAAATCCATTTTGATTTAAAAAATTATAAACGCTTTTCATTACTTGTCTAATTTTTCACTTTATTTGTTATTTTATAACTAGTTTCATCCTATTCGAACATTTTCAAGTTTACTTGAAAATGTCCGAATAGGATGAAACTAGTTGTAAAATAACAAATAAAGTGAAAATTTGACAAGTAATAAAAAGTGTTTATAATTTTTTTTATCAGATTGAATATTGTTTAACTTATCCTAATACTAGCAATAGTAATAGTGGGTGGGGATCTGACAAGTAGATCATGGGCGGGTCATTTTTGGCGACCCACGATCGTCCCTTCAAAAACTATTTGCTTCCTTTTCAAACCTCTCCAAGTACCCAATCATCTGAAGAAAGTTAATATGTCGTTCCTTGAAAAGAAACTCACCTCTTTCCTCAGAAGCGCTGCGGTGCCGAAGATATCTCGTCTCAATCTCCCAAAAGCATTACACTAAGCCAAACAATTGTAGGAGATTACTTCGTTTCTTCCACATCGTGGGCATTTTCCTCAACAATTTTCCCCAAAAGTGATATGTTTTCTAAATTTGCAGTCTGTCAAGAAGTCCCTGCTTCGCAGTCGTTGCTGTACTACTTTTTTATTATTTCGTAAGCCTACTCATTGAGGGCCGTAGTGACCTCTGTCTTTGTGAAATCTAAAATAGGTTTAGGTCAGGACCTGTAAGTCCAATATGTTCCGAAACTCACAAAAGTCTTACGTCTGTGTGTCTGGCAAGCTCTTCCAAAGCGTCTCCGCTCATCTGTATTAATGCTAATCTTAGGAGAGTAGATTACTTTCAGAGCCGCCTAGTTCTCGGAACAAATATATACTATTTGCTCCGTGTTATTTCTTACTTCTTCCTTAAATGCCACTACTCGAATCGCAAAAATTTAGAACATAGTTCTCTTGTGCTCCTTAGGAATTTCTTTTCTTTTACTACCAATCTTCTCTGTTCGGAACTGATGTTTCGCTTCCATCACCATGAAGGTGGTTATGAAAATTTCCTTCTGTGCCATAGCAACGATTATTGCTGACCTTTAGTTCCACCTCCACATTGCCTAATAATGCAGTCAATATACGTTTCTTATTTGGGGTCACTCCCAGGTATTCTACCTCCAGCGCAAGTGCCAGAGATCTTCCATGGTTGGTGCCCTATAGTTTTCTGTCGTTCTTCTCTTGGCGAAGCGATGATCCTCTTCGCCAGTCTTAGTTGAGTTACCTGAGAGATCGGTTTCTCTACACTATACATTACCAAACGACACAGCATCAGAACCTCCAACTCTTGACACAACTAAAATTTGGGCATGGTATATCTCACCAAATCGCGATCAATGCAATATCAATAGCTGTTCTCCATTACATTTCCTTTGGATGTGCTAAATATCAGAAGGCTTATATTGTATTACTCAATGATATTGCAAAAAAACTTGTATATCGACACCTTTTATAAGTTCATTGTCTACGGAATTTCAAAAAAATGCTTACATATCTTATAGGTTTTTAAAAGGTATTAAAACACAGCATATAAAAACATAATTTAGGCAAATAATATTATGAAGTAGTGTTTAATTAACATTCCTTTGTAGCTTATGTATTACCTAAATCGCGGATGACTATATTGTCTCTATCGAAAGCAGTAGAACATTTTGTATGGGTAGATAACTCTATTTCTCCAAAACATTTGATTTTCGTGACGTAGTTGCAAATACCACTAAATAATAACAATGTTATACTGCAAAATCCTACGCCAAACTATAATTACGTAATAATTATTCTAATGGCCATTAAAGCTAACACTGCATTAGTGCAAAATTTCAAAGGTTTTGTAAATGCTCTCGTTTTATATTAATTTAACTTTAAACTAAAGTTACTATGAGCAGTAATCGAGGCTAATTTCTAATTTTAACCAAATTGTAACTCCCAGGACTGTATGAATTATGCAAAGGTCGAAATGGCAAAATGGAGACGAATCGATATAAAATTAAATTATTACTTTATAACTGTGATTAAACGACGAAATAATTATTTTAACCGGTAATTGAATTTCGCTGTGAAATTTTTCGTTTAAACATTTCAATTTATATTCAATATATACATGCCAAAAAACTAAAATAAATTCTTTTTAAAATGTTCTTCAGAAAGAGAATAAATTTATTTGTCACCATAATAAATATTTGTCATCAAACGAAATCCTCTGATTATGAAATTCAATCACAGAAATTATTTTTTATCTCACATTAACATAAGCGTCTCCAAACATGTCTATCCAAATTTATAACAGTTTGTATCCAAAATAAACGAATAATCATCGTAATTTATGTCCAATGAATCTGTTTTACGTTCGGAATAATAACTATGTTCTGAAAATAATAGATCTATTACCAAATAAAATGTTTCAGTATCTTATTACGATGTATGTTTTATTCTTTTTTGTCCGCTTGAGGCAAAAAATGTGCCTATTGGCCAAAAAAGGAAAAGGGGGCGCCCCACAAAATCAAAACCAGCTCTTATTATTCAGTGAGTTCTTTCGCATAGCTAAATTTTTTGTTCAATTATTATTATACTATTAGTTATGTCCATACATAACGTACGTAGTTTTCATAATATTTAAATTTTTAATAAATACAAGTCTTTAAGAAATTTGTATATTTATTTAACTTTCAATTAGGACAGACATACCTGTTTATCACAACAATTACAGATCATCATCTGATTGCCATACATTTATAGACAATCGTTTTGAAATAGTTTGGTGTTAACAAGCTGGTAACAGATCTATCATTCTGAGAATAAATCTAATTATTTGGTGACTAATTACGTTTTAGGGTGATTTGCCATAAATTTATAGATAATCATTTTGAAATAGTTTGGTGTTAACAAGTTGGTGACAGACCTATCATTCTGAGAACAAATCTAATTATTTGATAATTAAAATCACATTAAATTGGTGATCGATAAAATAACACCCCCTTCAGAAATATGACAACATTTAAGTAGCTACAAAAAGAATAACATTAAAGGCATATAATCATGGTTTCTAATTATTTAATCTTTACGTACAGTGTGTGTGAATTTCTGAATAAGAGTTTAAAATATTCTACATATATTATCAAAGAAAACAGTATTTATTTATTTATCGAAAAAAAAGGTATAATTATACGAGACAATAAATTACTAGCAACTATGTAAAATTTTAACTTAATATTAGGTTAAATGAATTAGTTTTCTTACATAATTCAATACTTCTTAATGTACGTTTACGGAAGGACAAATCTAGCCAATTTATCGCCCCGACAAGTCGGCTAGCGGACCTGGCAGATAAATTGACAAACGTTTATTATAGGACTGATCAGCAACAGACATGTCGGTAAAATAAGCAAATAGTCCTGCGTACAAACTCAGCCCATGATGAAGGATGATGCCATAATGCATATTCACGCAACTTGCCCGTTTACTGTTTACGTAGTGACAAATGAAGACCGACCCGACATGTTGGGCCGCATTTTAGACCCGACAATAACTGGTCGGCCGGCTGCGGTGGCATTTCCTTACTTTCGTTTATGTTAAGACACGAACAGTCAGCCGACTTGTCAACCGACAAGCTTTGTCCTTACGTAAACATACCCTTAGTATTAGTATAAAACTCTTCAATGTGTAATAACATTTCTTTATCTTTATACTCCTGTATT
Organism: Rhamnusium bicolor; assembly: GCA_029963845.1. NCBI lineage: Eukaryota > Metazoa > Arthropoda > Insecta > Coleoptera > Cerambycidae > Rhamnusium > Rhamnusium bicolor. Next base: position 313,598 of record JANEYF010003387.1, on the reverse strand, counting down.
AGTACCCCTGGATTCTGGCAATATTATAGAATACATAATATAGATAATAACTTTTAAGGTACGTTTACATAAGAACACAATTTATTCGTCGGCAAGTCGGCCGACTGATTGCGTCTTAATATAAACGAAAGTAAAGATATGCCGTCGCAGTCGACCGACCAGTTGGTGTCGTGTTTAAAAAGCAACCCAATATGTCGGGTGGGTATTCATTTGTTACTACGAAAACAGTAAACGGACAAATTGTCATCCCTCATCTTGGGCTGAGATTGCACTGAAGGATGTATGCGGAAAATTAGTTCAGGACTGTTTTCATATTTTCCCGACATGACCGTTGTCGTTCAGTACCAATATAAACGTTCGTCAATTTATAAGACGTCATTCAGTCGGCATGTCGCCGGGTCGACAAGTCGGCTAGATTTGTCATTACGTAAATGCACATTTAGAATTTATGTTAAAAGTTAAACGCACAAATGATTTCTTGCTTATCATCTTTTGTAATAATAAATTATAATAATAAAACGTCTTTATTAATAGTGAATAAATACAAAAAGAGAGATTGTATTTACAATAATAATATGTTAGATGTTGGGGAATGTTCGGCGAAGTTTAGCCAAGGCTACTCTTATACTTAACCGCGCATTTTAAGGATGCCAATGTAAAAAACAGAGGCATTATTTAATAGACTTAAACTAATCTTAAAACTATAAATTATTTCACGTTATTTCATCAACTTATAACACCTGTAAATTCGTAATATGCAGTGCGTTCGGAAAATAAACCTTTATCTATTATATTACATGTATAAACAAAATAAAAATTTAAAACTAAAGAAATTTTTCACATAAAACTAACGTTACTTTTATTTATTTATTCGTCCATTTAATAATTCATTTTTTATAGAGATTTTAAATTGCTGCAGTGACATTGATTTACAATTTTCTGATATACCATTGTACAATTTTACTGCATTGTATGAAAATGATCTTTGAAAAATGGCTGTGTTATGTTGGGGCCTTGTGAACATGTTATTAAACCTGATGTTAACATTGTGAATAGAACTTCTGGACACAAGTTTTTCCCTAAGGTAATCTGGAGTAGAGGTCAACAGCAGTCTATGAATAAATGTTAAATAATGATATTTAGCATGATCTGCCATTTTTAGCCATTTAAGCTCTGTAAATTTATGAGCTACATGGTCAAATTTCCGCAGATTGTATATAAATCGACAACAGAGATTTTGTAACCTTTGTATACGGTTTTGAGTAAGCACATCTATGCAGGGAAAGTATACAATGTCACAATAATCAAACACAGGTATGATTAAGGATTCACACAGTTTTTTCTAAGTTTGTAATTCATTATATATCTGTTTGCATATAAGACTTGCATTTTAATATAGACTTTTTGAGTTAATTTGGAAATGTGAGAATAAAATCGTAGTTTTTCATCAAATATTACTCCTAGTATTTTTGAATTCTGGGAAAATATCAGCAAAGTATTGTCTATTTTTAGTTTTAATTCATTTTTTATATCCATCCGCTTATTATCGGAACAAAATAACATGACTACACTTTTATTAGGATTTAATTTTAAATTATGTTTGGCTGCACAAGTACAGATTGAATTAAGATCTTGATTAATTTTAAGTGATGCCAATTGAGTTTCAGATGGTTGGAAGGAGTGTAATACCAGTGTGTCATCTGCATATGATTGAATATGTGAATGTTGAATAAAACTCAAAATATCCGCAGTGTATAATAAAAATAATAGTGGACCAAGGATGGAACCCTGCGGAACACCAGAAATAACTAATTGCGCAGTGGATGTTTCCTGGGCAACAGATACTTGTTGGTAACGATTATATAAATATGATTCAAAAAAGCGTACTGATTTTGCGTCAAAACCATAATAAGCCAATTTAATACATAATAAATTATGATCCATAGTGTCGAGAGCTTTGGAAAAATCTAGCGAAATCAAAGCTATAGCAAGTTTGTTATCACGGGCTTGTAATATATTATCAAGTAAGTTTAATAATGCTGTAGTTGTATTATGTCCTGCACGAAAACCTGTTGGACAAATTTATTTTTTGAGGTGAGGACCGTAGAAATATTATGTTTCAATACTTATGAATAATCATAAAATACGGATAGAATTTGATATTTATACACAATAAAATGGGTGAAAAGATATGTAGATGCCTTTATAAAAGCTTAAAGGAGATTCAATTAAGGTAATTTTTAAAAACCCAAATTATACCATAAAATAATAAAGTGTTAATAAATAAAGACCTCCACCAAACAACCCTATATTCGTCATAAATAAAAGCGTACCAGTAAATTAGCGAGGGGTTGAAATGTAATTGAATTTTAAATAAGACCACATGTGTGTCGAAAAACAATCCACTCTAAAGCCTTTAACCAACCCTTTTGAATGCGAAAATGCGCGTCGAGTTTGCCGAAATAGTCGTTTAATTATACCCAAACCGAATTAGCAATTGACTTGAATCCCCTTTTTAGGGTCACGTGCCACCAGTGCTACAGTTTTCGCGATCTGAACGACTGCTGGGGGTAAAATTACCCGTGTAGATATACTTCTGGTATTGCCTAAACCCCATGTACAGGGAGAACTTACTACGGCTAAGGATTTGTGAACAAGCAGAAATCATAAAATGTGCGAAAAATCATTAAATTTTTAAAATAATACTCAGCAGGATGAAACAACTCATAAGACAACAGGGAATTAAATACTACATCACATTTTATAGAAGAAAAGTTGACCAAACTCAAGCTGATTCTAATTTTTGTTCAAGGTTTTACTTGTCTCTTGAACCTTTTCTAAAAATATTTTCTAGGTGTTTATGAAGTATTTGTATTAAACTAAAGAAACAATATGATTTTAAACAAATGCTTTGTTGGGAAAACCAGGAAGGGTTTGAGCTAAAATTTAAGTTGAGCCTGATACCGATAAATATGTAAATTTATCTAGGATAAGACAAGTGCTAGTTAAATTATGTCCAGTTTTTGATTCGCCTAAATTAGGTAAAAATGGAAACAATAATACGGATGGAAATTTATAGTGGGATATAATAATAACAATAATTATAATATTTATAATAAATCGTCCTTATTGAATAGACAAGAAACAAATATACATTATTGAGAAATCACTGCTGGGGCGAAGTATTATTAAGTGATTCACTATCAAAGACGATGATGATAAAACAAAAAAAACTAGCCTACGTCAAAAATTAATAAAAAATGTATTTATTTTATTTCTTTTACCTGTTTTTTTTTAAATGGCCGTATCTTTCAACTTATCAATTTTAGATGCTAAGTGTGATACATATTTAGAATAAGCTATTGAAGCAGAATCCAAAAAATGGAGAAATATACAGGGCGTTCCATTAAATAAATATCGATGACGTCATAACAGAAACAGTGATGTCGTCATAACAAAAAAACCGCTGCCAATTACTTGGGGATCAGAACTTCCTCACCGTAGTAAAACTCGACGTGTGGTGGAGTTTATAATAAAAGTAATTTTTGACGTTTCAAAAAACTCACATTTTTTTGCCCTTTCAAAAAAGTCACATTTTGACGTTTCAAAAAAAGTCACTTTGACGTTTCAAAAATTGGGATCGATTCTGCTCATCAATGAACTCAATCTCTTCCTTAACCTCTAGAATCTGTGTACCACCAAATTTGAAAAGTTTTATCACAAAAACTGTAGCTGCTATCGCGGACCAGACAGACAGACAATTTTTTCTGTCTGAAATTTTGTGTATCGTCATACTTAATTCGTCGAGATTCGTCCAGAAATGCAATAAAAATTTTCAAAATTTTTTTCACGAATACAACTTCCTCACTTTGAGTGGTGAGGAAGTAATAACGAATAATGTGTGCAATTGAAATTAAAAATCGACGTGTCCGAGGATATTTTTTTAAATATTTTTGGTTTAAGAAATAATGAATTTATTCCATACAAATTAAGTTCCTCCTCTTGGTAAAAGTTAAAATATAGAGTGGAATGAAAAATAATATTAACTGAAAATTTTTTTGCTAATTATTATTTACTAACTTTTACAAATCTTATCACAGATAAGTATAACATATATCTCTTTAAACAATTATTTTACCGGCTATTTGCCAAAACGCTGAAACTTGGATTACAAAACAGATAATATGCACATTATGTTCAGTACAAGTGACTCAATAATGTTATTTTTAATTTCAACTATTCTGTCTAGTAAAACCAAAAATATGTTGGCTACCCTGATGACGCAATGCAAGCAGAAACACGTGTCGATAGATATTTTAAAGTTTTTTAAAGTGAGTGTCAACTGGTGAGTACCTTGTGTTTTATTTATTTTTGGTTTTACTAGACAGAATAGTTGAAATTAAAAATAACATTATTGAGTCAGTTGTACTGAACATAATGTGCATATTATCTTTTTTGTAATCCAAGTTTCAGCGTTTTGGCAAATAGCCGGGAAAATAATTGTTTAAAAAGATATATGTTATACTTATCTATGATAAGATTTGTAAAAGTTAGTAAATAATAATTAGCAAAAGATTTTCAGTTAATATTATTTTTCATTCCACTCTTAATATATTAGTCGTTGTTAAAATTAAGGCGATCATCTAAAGAATACAGTAAAAAATACAGTACTCTTATTTTTACTTAAATTACACAATGGTACATTTTCCAATTTGTGTTAACTATTTTATGTAACAATTTTAATAATATCACTTGTTCTGTTACAGCGGTCAATAATGAGGGCGAAGATATTTGTATTGACTCATTCATACACTTATTTTACTTTCAAATAGGTTTGGTAAAGAAATTATTGAACCACATTCTGGTATTTTCATTTTTACACAAGTGTACATATAAAATTATGCTTTGTTAAAGGTGTAGCTCAATAAACAACACTTGCAAGTTATTGTGCATTATTTATCGTTATTATAGGGTACAGTGATCTGTCAGATAGTATTTCGCGTAAATAAACGCCCGCGTCAAGATCAATAATAATTTTAAGTGTCATAAATGCGTATAAATAATAAATCTGTAGATTTCATATTAACGTGCAAATCGTATTATAATTATTAGTTTTGTCCGTGGAATTGTTAATTAAACTTTGATTAAATAACGGATTATTAATCGATAGTTTAAAAGCAAATAACAATCTGTCTTTGAGAAATGGCCAATTTACATTTAAATACACCCACACCCTGCACAGGCATGTTCCATCAGGAGCACAAAGGACAATGCGAATACTAATTTCGAACTATAACACGTATACGAAACGGTCCCTGTAGTGTGGACGATTCACGACAGACCTCTGAAAGCTGGTATTGAAAATGGGATAAATGTACTCAAAGCTATATAAACTGAGAGGACAAAATATTGAAAAAAAACCGCTGCCAATTATTTGAGGATCAGAACTTCCTCACCGTAATAAAACTCGACGTGTGGTGGAGTTTATAATAAAAGTAATTTTTGACGTTTCAAAAAAGTCAAATTTTTTTGACGTTTCAAAAACGTTACATTTTGACGTTTCTAAAAAGTCACTTTGACGTTTCAAAAGTCACATTTTTTGACGTTTCAAAAATTGGGACCGATTTTGCTCATCAACGATCTCAATCTCTTCCTTGACCTCTAGAATGTGTGTACCAAATTTGAAAGCTTTATATCAAAAACTGTAGTTGCTATCGCGAACCAGACAGACAGACACACAGACAGACAATTTTTTGTCTGAAATTTTGTGTATCGTCATAGTTCGTCAAGATTCGTCCAAAAAATGCAACAAAAATTTTTTTCACGAATACATAACTTCCTCATTTTGAGGGGTGAGGAAGTAATAGCATATGGCGGTAAGCCGTCAACTTTAAATGATATGTAAACGTTTACATACCCCGTGCTTACATCAACTGATAAGAATCAAAATTAGTCTTCTGAAAATGTTAACAATATAATTCTCATTTAGTTTCTGCTAATGACCATCATCTGGGGAGAAATCAAATATAATAAAAAATTTATAACAATATTTAAAAAAAAATCTATAACATTATTTAAAACAATTTAACATAAATATATTGTTACACCACTGGGCTGTGTAGACTAGTTCGATGAGACTGGAATTGTACCAGAACGGCCGGGAATGTTCTAGAATATTCTAGACCGTGTGAATGGATGTATAAATAAGACGCACGGTGGGCCGAGTCTCAGTCTTAAGTTGAAAGTGAAAAAGTAGAGCTTAAATAATATACAGACTTAAAAGTGTTTAATTGTGATTATAGTTAAGACAGGCATTATCTATTGTTGTTAATTATTAATTAGTTAATAAAGTAGTAAGTGTTACCTGGACATTCAATCAACGAATCCACGAGTATAGGTGTTTGTGAGGATAGCAAACACATAACAATATGAAAGCTGAACAGATCACATATTTCACTTATTTATTTAAATACATACATTCACCAATAAAATAACACAAGTATGTATATCTGTTACGTCACAAATTACAATAGTGTAGTAGCCTCGGTGAACAAAGAAATAAAAAGTAAACTAACCAAGATAGTGTAATAGATTACCATGATTACACAGAAAATTGTACAGCTATTTACAGCTTGTGCAAATTCATTTAGAACAGACAACAGTGTGCATAAAAAAAGTGATTTTACTAATTTGAAGTGTGATGGAAGCAGATTATATGGATGTATCTAGCATGCCCCTACATTTCTCATGAAAAGTGTTAGTGTTTTTTTAGTGAAGAGGTTGTGTTTGTATCTTGTCTGGTATGAATGAATGTCTCTGTCCTTCTTGTAGGTGCGGATGTGTTTGTGTATAAGTTAGTAATTTTTGTATACAAATTGATTGTTATCGTGTTAGAATTTTATTTGGCTTTTTTTGTAAAATAAATAAACTTTCGCTTGAGCCTTATTTGTACCAGAAGTGTTATAATCTATATTAATTTAGGTGACAACAGACTAATATATAGGGGGCAGAAAGTATAAATATTTCATTGAACATGTTCACATAGTTTCTTACAACTTTTAGTAAAATTTTAAACTTAGATTTATTTTCCACACCTTTTAAATACTCACATCTTATATAACTAACCTGTTAATCCAGATGGATAATCCGAATAATTTTATAATATCCGGATTTGCGTTAAAAATTTATCCGTATTCCGAATATATTTATATTTATTGAAATATTTTTATCCGGATAATGAAATTATCATCTGAATACTTTTATTCAATAAACTATCCAGATACTTCTATTCGATTAATTTATCCAGATACATTTATCCGAATACTTTTATCCGGATATTTTTAAACGAATATTTTTATTCAGATAATTTTATCCGAATATTTCTATTTGAATAATTCATCAGAATTTCATTTACGGTTAATTTTTCATTAGATAACCCCGAATAATTAAATTTTCTATTGGTCAGTATTTGACTAATTTTATTTTTTTCAATAGATTTTGTGTTATTTGTTGTCAAATGGTTAAAACTTGAAATTTATAACAATGACTTTCAAATAAATTAAACAAGATATCTTGTCTACCATTTTTTTTTTGGAAAATATCGAAATAAAAAATACTACTACATTTTTAATATGTTTTTGTTTAAATGATTGTATTCGAATTAATTTCTTGGAACAAATATATACGATTAAATCATTATGTAAAAACATAATCGAATAAAAAATAATTTAATTTAATTTTTCGAAATAAATTACCCGAATAAATATACCGGATAAATTTGTTCGCTTAAAACTATTCGAATAAAATTATCCGCATAAATTTACCCGAATAAATACGAGTAAAATTAACCAGATAATTCGAATAATACAGAAATGAATAATTCGGATAAATATTTTTCGATTTTTTGATACCTTTAGGTGTAACTATTATAGTTATATCTTAGTATGTCAATAATCGACAACAATCGTTGTATCGTTGGCGTTCATAAATGATTCTCCTGCATTTTGATTCCGGAAGATAATTTATGTATAATAAAAGCGTAAGTCGAAAAATTACCTACAATTTTTTTATTATGGGCGTTTCTTAAATATAAACTGCGTGAATTCTATACTATTTATGGTGGTTTTGAATAACATGTAATATTAAACTTTACTGATTCAAATTATTTTAAATATTTTGTGTGATTTACTTACATTACTGAAAGAGAAATTATGTTATGACATCAAAAAAATATTTATTGTCTTAACTAATTTGAATATAATCAAATGATCGATCATTGGTAATTTCAGTGTGGATGCCGCCCAATATAGGCAGCGTACATGTCTTATATGTACGCTGGATATATGTAGGCTCTAGCCTAGTCTAGTCTATTCAGTTCGCAACACATTATCTATGTTGATGATGTCCCGTCGTGCTCCATACGTGTATGAATAAAACCGTATGATAATAAATTATCCAAAAGTTACTACAGACGGGAGTACCGCACACTGTACTACATGTTATCAGCGCTTACTAGTGAGAAAAATTTCAACGTCCAGCAAGCCCAAAAATCCAATATTCATGAGATCGTAACATATTTTTTCTTCCAGTATTATACATAAATGTCACAACATATTCAAACCAATATTTTTCCATTGTTACAAACATCAAATAAATAAAATATTGAGGAAACGTTTAGTAGTATACATTTATCTCTAAGTAAATATTTTTATCGTTTCAATAACATTATCCTATTTGCTTAAAAATGCATTTTAGAAAACAACTAGGGCACAGTGTTTGTAAAATTGATTTTCTATATAAATAACTGTGAATTCCGCCTTTGCATTTTCAGATTATCTCTGTTGACCATCAATAAACGTTACTAATCAGTGGTTTAACAATTTGATTTACATTTTACAATTTAATGCATAACTTAAAGTAATTGAGTGATTAAATTAAGGTTAATAATACTTAATTCATATATCAGAAAACCAGTTGACAGTTGAATTTTTAAAGAAAATATCTGACATGACCAGCACATAGCTTTCTAATTCAACGATGATTAATTAATTTACATAATAAATATCATACTATTTAATTTCACCGAGCACTATTTTGTACAAACGTCACTTTTACTCTTTTATGGTAAATCGTTAGTGTTTGTCAAATACTATTGATAAAATAATGAAATTAAAAAAATTATCACATCACGAAATTTTATCTGTTACTTCTTAGCATGATATACTAACTGATATACAGGATGTTTTAGGAATGCAATTATTAATATCTAGGGGTGATTCTACTTCAAACAATATTAAAAAAATGTCCTATAAACATGGATCCGGAAATCCCTCTTAAGGGAACTAGTGCCTTCTGAAGGGGCACCCAAAATTGGTATATTAATTTATGTCTCAGGAACTCTTTGAGCTACAGTGACGAGTTTTTTCATGTGATCTGATATCAATAAAGGTTATTATTTTATATTATCCACAAGGACGAAATTCAATCATCGGAGCGCTAAGCGAGAAGGGTGGCTTCCTTGTACCCCCCCTCCAAACATTTTTATGTGTATTTTTTATTGTCTTATTGGAATATGATTCCTTGGTCGAAAATACACAAGAAATCTTGTATTTTTGTAACGCTGTGGGACCAACTGTTTTCGAGAAATATGAACCTTGAGGAACACATGATTTCCCAGGTTTCAGAAACAGGAAATAAAGATGTGTCGGCTCTCCATGGTAATTTAGTAATTAAAATATCATAGTCAATCAATTTTCTGAAATAACAAATGAAAAACTGTTTTACGCAACACAGGTCCGTACCAATGAGGTTTGCTGGGGATTGATTCTTCATTCGTCTGTACCTATTAACATATCAATAAAAATAAATATTTTAGTGAAATTGTATTTGTTACTCTCTTGGATAACTGAGGAGAAACAACCAATTGTTATTAAATTACAACAGGACTTAACAGGTTTTGAGGATTAAAAAATTAAATTAAATATTCAAAATGGCTGCCATTCATTTCCACACAAGCTGTTAGACGGCGATCCATTGAAGCTAAGATCCATTAAGAAATTCCTGGCATAAATGTTTATTATGTTAATTTTTCTCGAAAATGGTTGGTCTTATGGCGTACAACAAGACATGACATGATTGAATTTCCTCTTGGTGAATTACATAAAATAGTGACCTTTATTGATATCAGATCACGTGCAAAAACTTGTCACTATAGTTCAAAGAGTTTCCGAGATATTAAGTAAAATCTCAGTTTTAGGTGCCCCCTTCAGAAAGCCCTAGCTCCCTTACGAGGACTCATGTTTATAGGAAACTTTTTAAATATTTCCTGAAATAGAATCATCCCTAAAAATTAATGTGGGTATGCATCCCTAAACACCCTGTATTAATAAAGATTATAGTTAATAAAATTATTGTTGGTGTTTTAAGTTTAAATATTTTAAAATTTAAGTTAGAAGATTCGTGACTTTTTACAAATACATTAACACTCTTGCAAAGACACCAATCCAGACCTATCTGCTGAAAAATCTAGAATCCAGAGACAAAATGTTAATGATATCTACAGCCCTCTTTAATTAAATAGTCTCTCTTTCGTCAAAGCACTTTCCTGATATTAAAAGGCGTAGATTTTCTTAATTTCGTTGTTCAAGTTCCTCAATTATTAGCACTTAATAAATGTTGCATATTTTACGTCGACTGCACTTTAGGTCCGTTTCAGAACGGCATTTATTCTATTTATTATTTTTACTCCGTAACGGAGAGATGTCTCCTTTGATTAAAATTAATTCGGCCGGGCAATTTATGCTTGAAATTTTGTCTCCACTATTACAGCCGCTTTGTGAGACTTTGACGTAATTATTTAAGACAGTCCCGCTACTACATGATGCACATTTTAATTAATTCTCTAAAGCAAATAGTAGTAATCAACACTAATTTATTTTCTCCACGGTGAAAGCTTTGTGTTAAGTGAAATGTTAATCTTATTAAGTTTGCCCAAAGTATCATATACAACAGAAATACAAGGGAATTCCGAAAATTATGGTAATGATAAAATATAATATTGCAAATTTTCCCTGTTCATTTAAAACATTCAGTGATTTTAAATAAAGACTGTGTTAAGTGAAATACTTTACTAGAAGCTTACCCAAGTGTCGTACAACTGAAATAAGAGGGGATGTAGAAAACAATGGTGTTGAAAATCTTGAAATACAAATGATATGACATAAGTTAGTTCATCAACTAACTGATGTCATTTGTATTTCAACACTATTATTTTCATCATTCACCAATGCAAGAAAATTGTAGTAATAAATTTACATTCTAAAAATAATGGAACTATACCAGTTGAAAGAGAGAAAACTGATTAATAAATGGCACCAAGAAAATCATACCGTGAAACGCATAGAAGAATTATTTGCAGCGACATTTAAAGATAGACCTACACTTTCTCTATCTACGCTGCATAAAATTATTAAAAATTTTGAGCAACATGGCTGCGTATTTTCCTCCAAACACAAGAGGCTTCCTATCATCGGCGATAACAGTGAAATGCTAGATATCATGGTATCCGCTAATGATAACGAGAATCCGACATTTTTCAGTAGACAAATTGCTGCGGCAATATTATTTGTGCCACGACACAGACAAATTCTAAAGAAAAATGGAGACCATTCCTAAAGTAAAGAAAAACTACGACATTCTTCCCACAGACAATATCTGGCGAAACAGTAATGGAAAACTTTACTAGAAACGTGTTCAAAGATGAATCTACATTTCCATTACTGGGGTGACATAATCCATTCCGAGTAATGGCCAAGAGAAAAATTACATGGGTATTTTATAGTTGGAGCCCAGTATCCCAAAAATTTAAATGTTTTAGGAGGAATTTTAGGGGACAACATTATTAGTCCATTCTTCATAGATCGCAATTTAACTGACTCTAAATACTTGGATTTAGTGCGGCAACATATTGTTCCGGAAATTCGTCGGATAGCAGGGGAAAGATTTGGTGACATTTGAATGCAACATTATGGCTGTCCAGGCTATAATGGTTTAGGTCAAGAATACTTGAACGATACTTTTTCAAACAGTCTAATAACGGGAAGGGGAACCACCCTGTGGCCTGCCAGGTCGCCAGATCTTACACCAAACTGTTTCTTTTTGTGGAGGTATTGTGTGTTGCAAGTCAGAGATTTATAACCTTGAAAATAGGCCTAATATTACACCGAATATGTTATCTTACGTCAAAATAATTTATGTTTCATTCATTTGAAATTGAATATGATGTGGAAGTACTGCCGAGGCCGACTATATATTTTTTAATTGGATGCAGTTAGTTTTAATTTTTTTTTTCTCGGTAGCCGTTAATCTGACGAGAAATTTCTTTTCGGCACATTTCCTCATTCTGAACAATTTTCATTTCAAAAAAATTCTTGACTTGACGCAATTTTTATTTTGCCTCCTTAAAGCGTGCCCTCCCTTGTGCCCAATTTCACTGAAATCCAATAGGGTTCGTCCTTGGACGTCACAGATATCCAAAATTTCAGATTTCCACGTTGAAACGTGTTTGAGAAAATGCGGTCACAACAATGACAAGCGACATACAGACACCTAGACGGCATGTCAATTCGGATAAATTTTCTATTTTCAGGTCTCAAAACGACCATTTTCATCATAATCTAGAATTTGATTTTCCTTACGACGCCAATACTTTTTCTATTAGTATAGATAAATCAGAAAGTAATTGAGTCCAAATAAATTTGTACAAACAGTGCTTTTCCCATAAAGTGTGTCCCTAAAGTATGGAATAAATTCATTATTTCTTAAACCAAAAATATTTAGAAAAAATCCTCGGACAAGGCGATTTTTAATTTCAATTGTGCACCTTATTCTTTTTTTTTTTTTTTTTTGTTATAAGGTCATCACTGTTTCCATTATGACGTCATCGACATTTTTTAAATGGAACGCCATGTATATTTCTCCATTTTTGGATTCTGTTTCAACTTTTGATTCTAAAAAATGTATCACACTTTGGGTCTAAAATTGATAAGTTGAAAGATACGGCCATTTTGAATATAAGAATTTACTAATTTTTCATGTTTTGTTTGAACAAATAATAGTCACTGGAACTAACGGTTAGTTAATAATAAAAACAATTTATAGTAAATGTTCGAACTGTACTTCTTGTTTTAGCTGACAGTACCCTAAATGAGAAATAAAGTGTTGTTGAACCTTGTATATAGTTTCCCGAGGAATGTTGTTTATTTCTGTTCTAATTCTCTCTTTTAACTCAATAATGTTGACCGGTTTGATTTTATAAACTAAGTTTCTTATATGGATTGAGGTCCGGTGACCTTGGTGGCCATTCGATGGGTCCACGTCTACCAATCCACCTGTTCAGAAATATTTAGTCAAGTTACCTTCGACCGTCTGCTGCATAATGGGGAGGCGCATCATCCTGTTAATACCACAGGCTTTCGTCAACATTTCCAGGATTAATTCTACTAGGGAATTTAATTTCATAACGTTGGGATAAGACAGCCCAGACAGTCCGTTTACAGTTCCATCAAGAAACTAGGGTCCAATGATTCTGTTTCTTACAATTCCCGCCCACACATTTACCTTTTGTGGATACTGTGTGTGCTGCTCTCGCATCCATTAAGGGTTTTCCCTTGCCCAGTATCTACAATTCTGACGATTCACTTCACCATTTAATTTTAATGTGCATTCATTGGAGAAAAGTATATTTTTTTCAGAAGAGGATCACTATTGCATATATTCGTCATTGTTTCGCAAAATAGTATCCACTGATGCCATTTTTCTAATTTTAATACTGTATGTACTGACGTTTTAGTAACATCATAATCGCGACTAACCTGGCGAACGCTGGGATTTCTTCAACGGCCAGTAAAATATTTAATTTTGTATCCTCGTCAAAACCTGAGCGACCTGTTTTGGGTAAATCTTCCACCGTACCAGTCTCTAATTTTTTTATTTTTTTCAATTTTGCTCACTATCGATTGAGTTGGTTGTTCTGGATATTTAGTATTAAATAAATGACATACTTCTTGTTGAGTTCGCATCCTATCACCATACCCATTCATCGTAAGAATTTTAATTCCCTGCTTTACAGATACACTCATGTTATAAATTAAAATAAATCGACAACAATTATTTAGAAACCACTACTGGGGTAAAGTATTTTTAAGCGACTCACTGTCAAAGACGATAATGAACAAAAAACAAACAAAAACTAGCCTACTTCAAAAATTAATAAAAAAACGTGTTCATGTTACTTTCTTATATTTTTTTACATGGCCGTATCTTCCAACTTATCAATTTTAGACCTTAAGTGTGATACACATTTAGAATCAGCTGTTGAGGCAGAATCCAAAAATAGAGAAATATATAGGGTGCTCCATTTAAAAAACATATCGATGGCGTCATAATAGAAACAGTGATGATGTCATAACCAGAAAAATAAAGGATAAGGTGTGCAATTGAAATTAATAATTGACGGGTCCGAGGATTTCTTCTAAATATTTTTGGAAATAATGAATTTATTCCATACTTTATGGACACACTGTATATTTATGAAACATGATAATTCAATGCAGATTTTGTTTTTTATTTAATTTTTTAGTACCGCATCAACGTTATTCATGTACACACTCCAAAATCAACTCTATTGAATTTTATGGTAGTAGTGTGTTACAAATTTCTGCCAAATTATGATCTCAGGGTCGTTTGGTAACTTTACTTTTATACCAGGTTCGGGTTTTGGCAATCGTTACATAAAAGCCCGGTTTTATAAAATTATCCTTGCAATAAATTGGTAGCTAATATACCTGTCAGTGCCACAGCTATACTTAGGAATGTCGTTAAGTAAAAAAAAAAAGTATTGGCGCCACGTAATTTTAAACTGACTGTATATTAAGTTAACTTAGACAATATTTCTCTAAAACCACGAAACTTCAGAAATACCATAATTTATTATATCAGGATAACCAATCATTGCAAGTAAACATACAAAAAAAAAGATCAAGGAGCATTCACGCCACACCAAATAATAGCCGCAAATAATATCTAATATGTAATTTAATAGAAAAGTTACTTACAAAAGGAAATTGAGTAAAATTATCAGGAACTTGTGTGAGCAGTGTATATAAGAAATTTTAATCAAAATATACAATAATGCAAAATATGTGAGGTACCTATAAAAGCAAGATAGGTAAAATATCTTGGATAAAAAAAATATATATAAATTATCCCCAAACGTGATCACGGATGGTTCACAAATTACTTAATAAGTTATAATATTTGTTATACTTTAGATACACATATTATTAATAGAGCCAGTTTAAAGACATATGTACTTTAACTAAGTAAATGATTGAAATTATATAATGTATGTCAATTATATAGAGAACTTGTACGAATTGCACAATAAAGATAATCGTAAAGTAAGTACTTATAATTAGATACACTATGTACTGGAATTCGAACACAGCAATTTAAATTTAAAGAAAAGTTAAGTGCAATTTACCTCGTTTTCCTTTAAACATATGACAGTAAAATGTTAAGAACAATAATAAATTAAAGTAAGGTTTATTTGGCTTATCTGTTTGGTGGATGTGTGTAGTATATATCGCAAAACACCAGCTCCTTGGATTGCAATGCTAGGACTCCTATTCGAAACAATAGAACACTCTTGGAAAATTTCTACCAAGCTTCTTATTGGGTGAACGGTCAAATATTTCTATTATCTGACTCCTATACACGTTAACTAGAACGCAATTAAGTTCCTCTTGTAGATAACAGAAAATAGCGGTATTTTCTACGAATAGTGAAATTCTTCTAAGTAACAATTAGGTTAAAATATAACCAGATGAAAAAACCCTCTAGGACAAGAGGGTTTTAATTTCAAATAATTGAAAATGGCCAAATGGAAAGCTAACCAAAGAACGATGACAATATATCCCGAAAACGGTAAATCTCCAATTCATCAAACCAAATATCTTCTCCAAACTGAAGAACTCGGCACCACAATTGAAAATTGTTAACTTTTGGGTTTATATAATAAATCCCTTTACAGATGTTTATAAATACAAATAAAACTTTATATGAACCCAATGTCTGTCACCATTCTTTCAAAAAAAGTTAATCATCCAATAAAAACGCAAAATTCCTCATCGACTGCGACTGTCCGGTTTTAACGAGATATGCAACCAGGCGTTCACAGAAAATAAAGTAGTGTTGCTAACATTGCTTAAAATTAAATTATCACCCAAATTATAACATTTGCTCATTGATAAGATTTTAAAACCGCCTTCGGCGACAATAAATTCAAACCGTCACGAGTGGTTTTCCACATATAATTCAGAAGAAAAACGCAAAACAAAATAACATTCAACATCCTAAATAAATGAGTTAGTCAGTCATAGAATAGATTCCGCTTCTACAATAAATCTTGAGCAGATAAAAGAAGGTGAACAACCTCCTCAATTTCTATGTTTACATATCATACACAATGTATATTTTCAGATAATAAAGTCAACACAGCACGCTTTGAATATTAATTTCTTATTTCTTATAGGTAACTGGTAAATTATACAGAGATCAGAGGCGAAGCTAAATTTATAGTGTATATTTGAGATGTATACATTAAATATAAATTGTTTTCCAAGACCCAACCGCTGTGCAATGAATGCAAGTATCAATATCCAAAATTTATTCAAGATAAAAATTAAATAGGATGTTTTGGTTACTTCTTATGTAATATGTAACTTATTTGTTTGTGTCATAAACGGTGCATCCGCATACACAAACACAGTTCAAAGCAAAACTTTATTTGAAAATTATGTAAAAGATCGACTATGGGTAGTGGATGGTTTTAAAATGCAAATAACTTTTAGAAAATAGTCGTTTATCAATGTGTGTCTAATATACACAGTGGAAAAAACGGTGGTCCAAATTCATTAGAAGTGACAATAATTATAGTGCATCAGATATGGCCATCTATCTCGAAAGGAAAAAACGTCATTGTCCATAACGGGAGAAGAACATACGCGACCGCGACTACGATCGCGATCGGACGCATCTTTAGTAAACAAGTGAATCAGCACATACACGATCGCGATTGCCATCGCTATTGCGATCGTGATCTAGATCGCACACATGAGTTCTACTTTATTTGTGATAGATAATCGCAATTTACAGACGATTTCTGTTTAGCAGAATTTATTATTTAGTCTTGTTTTGTAAAGTGGCCTCCCAAAAAAAATCAATTGAAGTTATATCTAAAAATTTGGATGACCAACAACAGCAGTTGGCTTAAGAGTTTATCTTCTTACTATTACCTCTTTACAGTTAGTTGAAACATTAGCTAGTTTCTATTTTATTTATATTTCTCTTCTATCGATACATTATTAAACGTGATAAATTGATGCTTTAAAATCATATCCAAATTGAGCATTTAAATTTCATTTGAAAATGGAAGATACAGTCTAAATAAATTGATTTTTTTCCAAAACTATGAATAGTCGTCTTGATTTATTAATAGTTTTATGAAATGTTACTTACACTTTTGTAATCTAATATGACATTATGATAATACATATTTTTTGAATATCTCTCTTAATCTGTCTTTTCGGCATTTAAAATAAATCCTAGGAAATTATTAAATAGCGTCTTGGATTTTCTCCTGTGTGGAATTCAGATATAAAAAATATAGGGTCAAAATCCTCTTACGTAATTTAATCTTCTTAAAAAGCCGATTTAAAAATTATCAAAGACATTTCCGCGCTGAGGAACATTGATAGTATTAAATACGAACAGAATAATAAGTTACTTTTTCTCTTTAATACTTACAGAAATACCGCAGACATCATCGATTACTTTACTTTCTTATTTTTGTAAAGTCGAGAACAACTCACCTGCAACAAAAAGAAATAAATTAATTTGAAATAATACTGAAATAGACATGGACGTCCGTTAGTAAGTTTTATGAAAATTTCCAAGGTTGTTATAGTTATTATATCATAACAATAGCAACTTTATACATATAAATTTAAGAAATGGTATTGGAAACTCATACTATTTCAAAACTTACTAAAATGTTGTATATATCTGCTTAAGAAAAACTTTAGTAAACTGTATTGTCTGACATGAATGAGTTTAATATACGTACGTAATTATTCTCTTCATTGCTATTAATGGACATCAGGGTTTTTAGTCAAGGTTTTGTTACCGTACAGTGTAGTCTTAAGTATATAATCACAAAAAAAGAAGACTTATTTTATTATAAGAGGAAGAAACTACAACTTCGTTAATACATATAGCATTTAATAATATGGCGTAATTTGCAAAATACACATTACATATGCATATTGCATACGCAAAAAACACACCTGAGTGACAACATGAACTCCATTGGATCTTCCTCCCCCGTTTCTAATAATAAACAGGTTCGGATATAAACTGGTTTGCCTTAAATGAGTAGTTAAATTGTCCTCGCTACATTTTCGATTTCCTTTGCTATTTTTTCTGATTAATTTTTCCCAGATTGTTTATTCCAAACAAATCTTTTGTCATAAAAGATGTTTTACTTAAAGGAAATATCATATGGAATAATAAGACGAAAACAGTTTTGGTATAAATGCCTAGTTTAGATACATTAAATAATATAATTATCACGGTATCCTTTAACTGGAATTCTCTTTCAACAAATACTGCAAATAATAATCCCCGCATCATTAAATTCTCCATTAATATGTTACTTGTAATATCAGGTAATAAACTTTATCGCGTTATAATTCACGGAAATCAGAAGTGGGATTTTCGTTTAAAATCTATTAAAATAAACATATCCTTAAGTCCCCATTAGTACGGCAATGGCATTAAAAATAAAATTAAAGGAATGAAATACTCCTATACGATTAATGTGTAGGCTGATGAATTAAATAAATTTACCCCATTATTGTCATATTTCCAAAGTTACTGACTGGAAAATAATACATTTAGTATGCAAATAACACAGCACTAAAACGTTCATTGTAATAAGTGGGCGTTTTGTAATTCTTGATGAGATCAATATATAACAATAACGAGTTTTCTTATAAATTTATACCGACTTTAATCTAAAATTTACTTGGTTTTAAATTCCAGAAAACTGACTTTTTCTATATACCTAATTTAATTAGAATATAATTCGATGTTTAACAAATTAGTTTAGTTTGGTACTTAGAAAATTTTATTTCACTGATTGTATAAAATTATAAATCGCTCACAAAATGTTTGTCATAATTAATGATAATACCCAAAAAACACCTAACTGATGTGGCTAGCATATACTGGATGTTCGAAAAAATCCACTGAATTTGTTGTCTAATATCCGAAGCTTATTATATACCTGTTTTCTGGAAAACTGTGTATATATACAGGTTGAGTCAATGGTGTGTTCTCCTTCGATAACCTTTGAACCGTTAGTGATACAAAAATTTATTACATACAATAATTTTTGGGTCGATAAGATCTATCATTTAAAATTATTGTGAAATGATGCTTAAATTTTCTGTTACACACAAAAACTACTTTTTTTTAATGGAACACCCTGTATATTTTATCACCATTTTATGAAATGAAAAGAGTATTATACAGTGATATTTTGTTTTTTGGATTTGTATGCAACGTTGCCAAGTTATTTAACATTTTCTGGAAATTTAAGGATTTATAAGGGTCCGTTTAATAATTTTTATTTACCTATGAAAACAAGCTGGGTAAGCAAATATTATACTATTCTTAATTCATACTACACGCTAAGTATTAGTACCTTTTTTACATTATTCTATTTTACAGGGTGTCCATGACGGCATGTCAATTAATGCGAATTTCATATGGGAAAAACTCTGGTTTTTTAAATGGAACACCCTGTATTTTTTTACGTGGTTGGATTCCTCCTTCAAATTCCTTTATTTACCTAACTGTTAAAGTTTTGGAGATAATTAAGGCTTTCTTTTTAACCTCACAATCATACCAAAAATTAATACAATTTTATCAAGAATGGCTTTGGAAAATCAAAAATTGACTGTCAGGCGAAAAATTATTTTCCATAAAATCGTAAAGGAAACAGTAAAAGTAGCAAACTTATTGAACTTGAATGACAAAATTTACACCTCAACTTAAGTATGTACATAACAAAATAAAAGTGTAATTTTGAACGTAAATAGTAAATAGAAGAGAAAAAATAAAAACAAGTTACAAAATATGCTCAACGTGACCTCCTAGTTGTAAATTACAAATTCTGATTCTATGAAGAAATGAGTCACAACATGTTAGGCATGATGGTGTCGAACGCTATTCGAATTCTTTGCTGCATGTCTTCTCTTGTAGTTGGTGATGTTTTGTACATTAATCCTTTAATGTACCTCCACAAAAAAAAGTCTAATTTTGTCAAATCTGGCGACCTTGGTGGCCATTGAACTAGTTCTCCTCGACCTTATCCAATTATCACCAAATGTAACATTTAAAAAGTTTCTTACGGCAATACTATAATGGGGTGGAGCTCCGTTGTGCTGGAACCACAGCCTCTGTAAGACATTTTGAGGACACCCGTTTAACAATCCTCCCAGTACATTTTGTAAAAAATCGAGGTACATATTCCCAATCACGTGACCATTAAAGAAATGCGGTCCAATTACATATTCACCTACTATCCCTGCCCACACATTGAGTGACCATCGGTGTTGATTATTATCTACAGTTCTCGTAAAATGAGGGTTCATGGTATCATAGTAGTGTAAGTTATGTCTATTAGCATAACCATTTTTATGAAATGTGGCCTCATCAGTGAATAGCACGAAATCAAAAAATTGCGGCTGTTGGTGAATTAATGAGTGTCCACTCACAAAATGTTACCCACGTTTGAAATCATTTGGGTCTAGTTCCTGAAGCAGTTGAATATGAAAAGGATAAAAGTTTTATGTCCTCAATATTCTTGTTACAGAGGATTGACTTATATCAAGTTGTCTATTAATTTCTCTCGTACTTTCATGCGGATCTTCAACGACACTTAATGTAACTTGAAACACTTTTTCTTCATTTGTTGCTAGTTTTGTACGTTCATGTTTTTCATAATTTACATGTCCAGTTCGTTCAAACCTTTCTCGCAACCTTTCAGATGCAGAATGGTGAGGATGTCTTCGTTCTAGATAACGCTGAATATAAATTCTGGATGCCAATAGCGGATTTCTCTCCCCTTCTCGCAATACATAAACCATGTCGATCAACTCTTCGTGTGAAAAAATCATAATTTATTTAACAAAAATAATTAACTCAACTATGAAATACAGAAGAATCACCACCAAGTAAAATTAATTACGTGTAGACCACAAAATATCAGTTTGACAACACAATTTTTGTTTTTCCAAAGGCATTCTTGATAAAATTGTATTAATTTTTACTATGATCGCGAGGTTAAAGAGAAAACCTTAATTTTCTTGAAAACTTCAACAGTTAGGTATAGGAAGTGTTATACAAAAAAGAAAGCAATTTGAAGGAGGAATCCAACCACATAAAAAATACAGGGTGTTCTATTTAAAAATACAGAGTTTTTCCTATTTGAAAGTCGCATTAATTGACATGCCGTCATGGACACCCTGTAAAATAGAATAATGTAAAAAGGGTACTAATACTTAGCGTGTAGTATGAACTAAGTATAGTATAATATTTGCTTACTCAGCTTGTTTTCATAGGTAAATAAAAATTATTAAACGGACCCTTATAAATCCTTAAATTTCCAGAAAATGTTAAATAACTTGGCAACGTTGCATGCAAATCCAAAAAACAAAATATTACTGTACAATACACTTTTCATTTAATAAAATGGTGACAAAGTATATAGTGTGTTCCATTTAAAAAAAGTATTTTTTGTGTGTAACAGAAAATTTAAGCACTGTAGATTTCACAATAATTTTAAATGATAGATCTTATCGACCCAAAAAACTTTTGTATTTAATAAATTGTTGTATCACTAACGGTTCAAAGGTTATCGAAGGAGAACACACTAATGACTCACCCAGTATAGAATAAGATATTTTATAAAATGGTATAATATACAGGGTTTGAGTTAAAAACTGAGGTTGCTGTAACTTCCAGTGATGGAAAAACAGTGAGAATGTCATTTTCAAATTAATTGTGCTTCTACTACCAGAGTTAACTTTACTGTAAACTCGTGGCTCATTCTATATAGAGCTGACGCATAATTACAAGTAAATAGACCAATACTACAAATTCGGAATCGCGATGTGTTTTCAACCGATATAGAAACATCACAAAACGATAAAATACTATGGAGAAAATAATTTGTCACAGTTCGTGAGGCCTATTATAAGTACTAAATCAGGTTTATATTGAAGGCTCTACGGTTTTCTTGTACTTATAAACGGGCATTTTTTATTTGTGTTGTCATGTTTTTCTTTGTGTTACTTTGTTATTTATTTGTGGTGTTATAAAAAGACTCCTACAGAGCTAATATTTTCTAATGGTAACATTAAAATTCCTACGAAATAAATGTCTATATTTATTTTTTTAAAATGTATGTTATACGGTGTCTGGAATGTTATACAATATGTATGTGTCATGTTGGGGAGTAAAATGAAGGTCTATAATGTTTTTGGTGTTACATAGAACACTCTCTTTAATAAACTTACCATGATCGAAGTGACCCTATTTAATTTAATGTTTGAAGATAAATAAAGAAAATATATGACAACGATTCTGGAAGAAGTAATTCCATGCTGGATATCAGGTACTTGAAAACTAAAAACTTTTATTATTTAGTGGAAAGGAATACATCGCTACATCAATAAATTTGATTATTTAAATTTTGACTAATTTTATTGTTGAACCAATATATTTATATCTAGTATGTACTCTAAAAAAAATTTTGAAAGAATGTATAAAAAATACAAAATCTTGTTCCAAATCATCCATTAGGTCGAAAACTGAGTCAAGTATAGAAAATTTCTTATTAGCTGATTCTGAAGCAACAATGAAACGTAATCTAATTTTTTTATCAGTATTTGTAAGGATATAAATAATAGTGAAATCTATTGATGTATATTGGATACAGTAAAATGAGGCTCTATGAGACACATATTTTGCGAGGAAAGTTGTTTTATACATAAAAAATTGAGGAAAATGATTTTTGATGATAGGTTTAACATATTTTATGTAACTATATGAACAGTAATTAATTGTTTTTCCAATGTTTTCCTTTCTTTTTATTATCTTTTACCGTTAATAAATTATCATATCGAGGTCTTCATAGTATAATCTCAACTTCAAGTTTTTTTATAAACTCTATGCGGTATAGGAGTAATCACTGTAATCATACAGTTAAAAAATAAAGTCAAAATATACTTAAATACGGAATTTTTCAAACGTGTTTATTAATTTCTGTAACGTTGATATTTTGGGCTTAGGCCCCTCTGTTAATAAAGGTATATATAATGTGCTAAATTAAACATAGAACGCCGTGTTAAATTTACCAATTTAGTTTTTGTACTTATTTGGTATGTACAATGATAACATGCAGAAGACGCTTGTGGTAAGGTGCAGTGGCGTAACATTTTTTATAAAAAAAAATATCATTGATACTCCCACCGTTACTCCTGTGGTTGAGGTGGGAAAGTGTGACAGTTATCAGGAAAGTAATAGTAATTGAAAAACAATAAGACACTCAATTTCATCTGTTACTTCCGAAGAATATGAGAATTAAACAATGTAATTTTTAACACCCTGTATATAATAAACGGTTGAGATATTCAAATAAATCCAATTATTTTCATTTTTGTCACCTAGCACCGAGAGAATACAGCATTAACTTTCACCTCGGTCATTGTCAGTACAAAAACCACGTGGTTGCCGTTTGTATATCTTTCTATTAAGAATTTGACGTAGGTAATGAGTGAGTAATAATATTTGCAACTTCTTGTGTATTTTTCATTTTCGGAAACCAAAATGCTTTGTTGTAATAATTTTTTCTGACACAAAGATATCGCAGCTCCAAAAATAAAAAGTCAAACACACCTCAAAAAATTTAAAAAAAAAAACACTATTTCATTTCAATTTATTATACGATTATTGTGGCCAATGAACTACACTAGAATATATATACATATTCATAAAATTCACAAATTTGGTTTATCACTTAGCTTGAATCGTCTAGAAATTTCTTGTAATCATTTTTTATATTTCGCACTGTAGACATAACCACCTATCTGTGTATTTAATTGTAACCATGGCCTTTAACATAAATATAAGTTTTTTTATGATAATTATTAATTGGCTATGTAATTATAATTTTAATTTATATCGCCTAAACTGTGACCTGCTCAATTTCTTAAATGACAGTCACGTCTATATCACATGGTTTTAAAGCGAAATCGGAAATAAACAGTAATAAAGAAATTTGTTATTATTTTTGGGATAAATAAACTCAGAATACGATATGTACAGTGTGTCCCAAATTGCTTGTAATTAGGAGGTTTTGCCTATTTGTGAAACAGATTGTGCCAAATGGTTTGCATATTCTTAATCTCGTTTTTTTTTTTTGAGAGAATCCAATGGTCCCAATTCGATATATCTTCCCGTTCTCACGCTATTTGTCAAAATTGATTTTTTTGCATTTTTTTCCGGCGCTACTTCCTTAATAGTAGAGGTTTTTACTGTGGTAAAAACTTTTTTTAGGACAAAATTTAACGTAAAATTAGATAGAAAGAAAAATAGTCCCAGTTGCCTTGATTTTTCTCTACAAGAGACAATTGCATTATTTGTTTTCAATGGAAAATAAGTTTTCCTTGATTTCAAAACAATGCTTGTATTTTATGCACTTCTATAATATGACATATGTCATGGGTTTCCATTGTTTTGACAATTATTATATAAAAGATTTTTATAAAAAACCAAGGTGGAGTTGAAAAACAAACGATAATTTGGGAAGTTCCTCATTGAAATTCTCTCATAAAATGAGGTAAAGAATGTGAAATCCATTTCGCTTCTGTTTCAGAAATAGGGAAAACTACCTAATAACAATCAATTTGGGACACGCTGTACAACTTCGTCGCATTTAAATAACCGAGACCCATATTTGCTTTCCGTGACGGAGCAAGAGGTGAGCTCAAAAAATAAAAAGTGGTATACCTACCATTTTAATACCATTGAGCTATCCTGTTTCAATAATAAGCTTAGTCTCACATCGCCACAAATAACATGGATATCAGCATCCTTCGGTCATTTAAAAGCCATGAAACTATATATGGCCTGAAAAGTGTACGTGATGTTATCGAACGGTGACTTCGCCGATCAGCACTTTTACCAGCGCGGCCAA
Source organism: Rhamnusium bicolor (assembly GCA_029963845.1). Lineage (NCBI taxonomy): Eukaryota > Metazoa > Arthropoda > Insecta > Coleoptera > Cerambycidae > Rhamnusium > Rhamnusium bicolor. The sequence goes on along the minus strand of JANEYF010003387.1, from coordinate 288,214 downwards.
AAAACCAGCAATTTGTGTGCAAGGTTCTTTCTGTTTAAACAAATGTAAGATATTACTTGAATAAATGGTAACCAATTTTCGTCAGGTATTCGGCCGGTCTTCGAGACTGCCGAGCAGCCAAATCTCAGTTCGTGTGACTACAGAAAAGTTTTCTTAGAAATACTCTATAAATGAAATAGTATTTTCTATATCATATACAGTATTCTGTCACCACATCATAAAGAGCATTTTCCAAAAACTTACTTATAATTACTACAAACCAACACACTTTACCCCAAACGGCATAAAGTCACAACTTTTGCGCAATGACATGAAACACTGGTTATCACAACCCTATTTAATCGGAAGGTATCTCAGCTGTAAGTCATTTTTTTTTTGGCCTATTTACGTCAAGCATAAAAACAACTGAAAATAGTACTTTGTTGCCATCTGCACTATGAGACTATTAGACCAATCAAATTAAGCAAAAATCAGGCCCATTTTCACGATAATTTCCAACCATTCCCGACCAATACCATTCGATTCAGTTTTTTTTTTTTGAATTCTCATGGTCAATTTTGCCGTAAGTTATATGAGCAAGAATTTAATTTATAAACAATTAAAGTTGTGAAAATGATGAAAATCGATGTTTCTAAATATTCAACTTCAAACGCTGTGAAAACGGCAACAGATAGAAAAAAATTGCTCAGAACATTTTTTATAGAGCGTTAAATTCCCTTTCACGACGGCATATCTCTACGATGAATAGTTAAGGCGTTACAATGAGTTAAATGTTTATTATTTTTCTACTGCGTACTGGTCAGCTGTATAGTAGTCTAGTTTGGAACACCTGCTTCTCAAGAATGCTAGGAGCGAATATGTAGATACCCTCGGGCACAGGTCATTATAGCACTTGGTATTATAACTTAAAAATAATTTTCCAGGTCTTTGAGTATGCATAAAAAGTATATAATAATTATATCTAGACCAAAGAAGTGATAAATACATTTGCTAAGGTTGTAAAAATAAGAAAATTATGAAAGATTTACAGCAAGTCTACTTTAAAATGTTCTGCGCAGACGGCCATTACGCGGCGTACGAGTCTGTTGATCGCGTATGCGCGTTACTTGTACAGCTGACTGATATACAGCAGAAAAATAATAAATATTTAACTCATTGTAACGCCTTAACTATTCATCGTAGAGATATGCCGTCGCGGACTTTTTTGAAGGAATTTAACGCTCTATAAAAAATGTTCTGAGCAATTTTTCTCTATCTGTTGCCGTTTTCGCAGCGTTTGAAGTTGAATATTCAGAAACATCGATTTTCATCATTTTCACAACTTTAATTGTTTATAAATTAAATTCTTGCTCATATAACGTACGGCAAAATTGACCATGAGAATTCAAAAAACATACTGAATCGAATGGTATTGGTCGGGAATGGTTGGAAATTATCGTTTTGAAAACCCTTAATTTGACTGGTCTATATTTATTGAACTAATAACCTGGCATCACCAGGGATGTTATGTATGTACATATAAACATGCAATGTTTTAATAATGAATTGATTTTTTAAATATTAATAGTGCACTATTCTTTGGCAGATATTAGGGTCTATTATATACATTTAAGATTAAAACTAAAATTTATTCCAATTTGATTTTGCTTAAATACAAGTTTTTCCCATTTTATTTTTTGCGTAACTATTGCAGAAAATAATTATTAATTATCGTTGTAGTAACTTTTTTTTAGTAAAATCATTTACCTGCTTATAATATATAGCCTCAAGTATTTAAAAAAATAAATTAACACCTTCAACTATACAGCCGCTCTCTATATTTTTTATGACACCATAATTATTTTTGATTTATTCATTGCCTGCCATCAAAGAATATTGAAACTGTCGGACCCACTTATGGTGTTTTGACAAAGGATTGACACAATCAGTCCCATAAATCTAGCAATATGACTGGAATTTATCCAGTGTTTATATGGGCCACTGCAGGTAAATGAAATACCTTGATATTGTGCCACTTGGTCATTAATTTCTCTATAGATATAAGAGATACATGGTTTAGTGATTTGTATGAACAGAAAGGTAAACAATACTTTAAATTTGTATAGTAAAATGTACTACTCAAAAAAAATGTATAAATAAATTAATTAATATATTGAATTTCATCGAAATTAATTAATTTGTGATTTAATTAATTTTGCGTAACAAAAAATAATATACCGTTTATATTATTTATTTTAGATTGAACTTCTGATTGACCTGATTTTAGTTTCCTACTTCTTATACTAATAAGTTTGAATATTACTATCCAGATTTAGGTCAGTTTTAGCAATAACTTAAAAAATATGTAATTTTTTTAAGCTCGGGCCAAACGATTGCCTTTAGGAAAGCTTTTTGCAAATAATTTAGTTACTTACGAGGTTACCTACCTCATCTATCATTTTCTCCTCAGGCTGCAATCACAATTAAGTAACTTCTTAAATTCATTGATGCATGGAATGCAGTCTGTTTCTTAGTTTAATTATTTCATTGGTGAAAGTGACATAACGCATTTGATGGTGCCATAGATTAATTTAAAAACTAGCAGCCCTATTTTCAAAATATCATACGATATTACCTGTAGATTAGACATTAGACTTCGTAAAGTAGTGAATTTTGTGACCATGCATTTGTTGCACTGACAATTCAAATATAATAGAAAAACCTAATAGGAACTACCCCAAAAATTATTTTTAAATAAGTATATAGGGTGTTTCAGGATTAACTGAACAATCTTAAAATCTAAATTCAGGACGTCAAAATAAAAAAAGTTTCCTATGGAGCTATGTCCGGAAACAATTAAAGAATTACGCCCTCCCCCCAAATGGAGGCTAAAATTAGTTTTTCAATTGGAGGCTAATATAAGCTATTTTCTCAAATTTGAAAAAAAGATAAAAAACGAATTTTGGTGGATTTTCTACTAACAGGACCGCTTCTAAAAGATATGTTTACAATCATCCCTTATTGGTAAAATGTGTGAAATCAGCAACGCCCATTTTATTTTTTTATTCGAACTTTTTAATAAACCCCAATTTTATCATATAAAAATGCGCCTCGAAAAACTTGACTCATTTAGAAACTTTTTGTCCCTTTTGTTTTTTCATAGAACTGATAGATTTTGAAAACAAAAAAGAAATATCTCGATCCACATGGTTATTTGAGAAACGGCATTATATAATGAAATGGAAAATGCATAGTGGGCTGCTGTCAAATAATCTTTATACGTTCTGGACTCAAGTTCAGCATAATTTTTTTAGCCTAGTAGACATTTTATTTTATTAAATAATGCTATTTGCCAAAAAACCGTCTGGATCGAGAACATTTTATATTTTTATTCAAAACTATCAGTTCTATGAAAAAAATAAGGGACAAAAAAGTGAATCAAGCTTTTCGAGGCATTTATATGATAAAATTCGAGTCCATTAAAATGAGGGTTGCTGATTTCACCTATTTTACCGATAAGGGATGATTGAAAAGATATTCGTTAGAAGTGTTCCCTTTAGAAGCGTTCCTAAAAGTAGAAAATTTCTACCAACATTTTTTTTAATCTTTTTCCAAATTTGAGAAAAATCTTGAAACACCCTGTAGAACACTGAAAATATTGAGATTATCACATTTATTAGCTAGTTATAAAAGTAATTTATGAACAATTTATGTCAAACAGATGTTACTAATTATATAAATATTTGTACTAGAAATATAAAGTTCTCATCGTATCAGAAGTGCAAGGACATTTTTTCTGTATACAAACATTTTGCGACAAACAAAATAAATAGAGCATGATTTATGTTAATATAATCGGCGCCTTAATAAAAATAATCGCAACGGTTAAGCTGTTGAGAGTGTTCTGGAGATAACTAGATACAAAAATTAGAATTCAAACCTAAATTAGAATAAAGTCTGCATTTAAAAACAGAATATTAGTTATACTTTCATTTGTCAAAATGGTATAGTTGAAATACACAGATATTTATTAAAAAGCAGTGGTTAAGTGCCCTCCAGAGTGGACAAAAATTTTAATAATAAGTACACTACGACCATTAAAATCATTGCACGGAGACAATTGTATGTTGTCTTATGATTGAAATACAAAACGTTTCCAGCAAATACATGAAATTTAAGTGCAAAACTAATAGAAAAAATTTACGTAAAATTAAATATAACACTTATTGCTGTTGCATATTGGTCCCTATCATATCACAAACAAGTGTAAAATAAACATTATGCGGGCACCCATATTACAGACAACAGACACCGAATATAAATATAAGGGTCCATATAAACATTGTATATGGAAACTCATGTTATTTATTTCACTGATTCTATACTATTTTCCCATTGTACACAAGTTTGTGGAAAGCAAGCGGATGTCACAGGCAGCATTTGATCGATGTACCACCAAATTTTAAATGTCAGTGACTAAACTCAGCTGCTGTACACTGGACACTTTTGCAGTAACAGACGGCCTAAATTTGTGAACTATATTCATAAATGAGTTGGTGCAGTGTGTGGTGAGGCCGCTGCATGAACGTCAATAAGCCCGTAAAACGAGGTTACTTTGGCACTTACGACGTACTTTGGTAGAATGTTGATTTTATTTTCAAAATCGTAGTTTCTTTAAGTTCTTTTAGGTTTGTTTCATTGTCACAGGTATAAACTAATTGACAATGCCTAGAAACTACCAAAAAAAGCACGGGGAGCGTACCTACAAAAAAATACACGCAAGATGCGTTAGAAGTAGCGCACGCCGCCATCAAGGATGGCATAACTAAAGAAGAGGCACGCCAGCGCTAGAAAATTTCCCATGGCACTCTTCAAAATAAATTACAAGTCGCCCCTAATTGCCCCCGGGTCACCCAACCATTTTCCAACCGGAGGGGAGCAACTGTTTACCAAAAATTTAACTCAAGTTAGATTGGGGCTTCCCATTAACGAAGATGGATGGAGACAATACACCTGGACATGATTTTTTTAGAACATTTCTTAGTGTCCGTTTGGTCTCCAACATAAAACAAGCTCGCGCTGCGTTTGGACCAAATGGCATTCGCGAATTTTTTTAGTAATATTGAAGGTGCCTTGAGAAATACCTATCCTCATCTAGTTTTCAACTATGATGAGAGCAACGTCCAAGATGACCATGGTGCCAAAAAGGTCATCGTACTAAGAGTCATACTTCTAAAACTCTCATGTCTGGCATTAGGTACACAGAATTTTTTTTTTGATGTTCTTTCAGGTTTGTTTCATTGTCACAGGTCTAAACTAATTGTCGGTGCCTAGGAAATACCAAAAAAAGCTCGGGAAGCGTACCTACAAAAAATACACTCATTACGCGTTAGAAGAAGCGCACGCCGCCATCAGGGATGGCATATCTAGGAAGAGGCACGCCAGCGCAAGAAAATTTCCCATGACACTCTTCAAAATAAGTTAAAAGACTCCCTAACTGCCCCCCAGGTCACCCAACCATTTTCCAACCGGAGGAGGAGTAACTGCTTATCAAGACTTTAACTTAAGTTAGATTGGGGCTTCCTATTAACGAAGATGAATGGGGAAGTTCTACATAAATATCTGGAGAAACAAGATTTTGTAATAAGGCAGTTCAAAGACAATACACCTGGACATGATTTTTTAGAACATTTTTTAGTGTCCGTTTGGTTTCCAACATAAAACAAGCTCTCGCTGCGTTAGGACCAAATGGCATTCGCGAATTTTTTTAGTAATATTGAAGGTGCCTTGAGAAATACCGATCCTCATCTAGTATTCAATTATGATGAGAGCAACGTCCAAGATAATCATGGTGCCAAAAATGTAATCGTACTAAGAGTCATACTTCTAAAAATCTAATGTCTGGCATTAAGTACACAGAACTTTTAACCCCACAGAAGTTTTAAAGAAAATTCCTAATGCTTTACCACGAGATAACGAAGAAGTCCAAGATAAAATAAACCAAAGCATAATTGACATTTTGCAAGAAACGGGCATTTCAAATAAAGAGAAGAAAGTTGTTCGTAAGCAAGAAAATAGAGCCTCGAAAATAACTTCACGCAGATGTTCCCGAAAAAACAACAGCCATAGCTGGCCTATCTGGAACACAACTACAATCTAGTACACGGAAAGAAAACTATTCTATATGAAAGTAATCGATTATTCTTGAATTTTTATACTTGTCACTAGAAAAATATTACTTGGCATAATAAATTATTATTGTTTCAATAATATACCAATTGTAAACCAAGAACAGATATATTTTTGAGTTTCATTAGCGCAAGTTTTAAGTCAATATAAGTTTGATTCCTTCGAAGTATGTATTAAATATACTCTTAATAGTACACTTCTTTCGAGTACTGTTAACCGTGAGAGTAAGTATAAGGACATCTTAAAGTAAATTCTTATTTAAATGTTTTTTCTTGACATAAGAATACTACTCTTGGAATAAAACTACAAACAACTTTGCTGGAAGAATTATACACACATTAATCCAATAACTGTTATGAATACTTGAATATTGATTTTTACAAAGTTGCACTTTTTGAAATTTGCACAGTGAAAAATGAATCTCGAATAAAATTTCAAAACGGTGTTACTTTATAGGATGCCAATATTCTTTTATGAAATTTTAAATCAGTCGAGCACGACGGCGCAGCCGGAGTGCTCGACATAGAGCAAGTGTTTTAAAGACCAGTTATCCACGAATACTTTACACTATTTTTTTTATTGGTACACTTTGAAATCATAAATACTGGTATTATTACTACAAAAAATGGAAATAAGAACTAAAAATGTAAAATGGTTGAATTCGTGATGTGACATCAGAATACCTTTCATTGTCATGGAAATGAGAAAAACAAAAATTAATTTGCAATCTGTCATATGTGATTAATTGTTGTAAATATGTGATTAATTGTTGTAACTACATAGTTGTTTCTGGTTATATATTGCTTTAAAATGAGTTCTAACATTGATTACTTAAATAGAAAAGCAGAATCGCGGTTAATACCGCAAACATCTGATGACGCTTATAAAAAAATACGACAAGTTCATCAAATGGATGGAAGAGCAGAAGGTAACAGAAACAGATGAACGAGTTGTGCTTGCTTACCTTCAGAAAATGTCGGAGCAGTACAAGGTGTCGACTATGTGGGCTATCCATTCGAAATTGCAAATATGTTGAGGATAAACAATGGGGTCGATTTAAAATCATTTGTGAAAGTGCACGCATTCATGAAGGCCATTAGCAAGAATGACGTAGCCAAGAAGGCATATGTATTCAAGGAAGACGATTTGCGGAAGAAGGAAGCGTATTGCTTATTACTATCCGACCATCTAAGACAGTGAAGGCTCGACGTTTTACTGTTGCCGACAGTGATGCAATTAGTTATGTGCGATTGGTGAAGCAGTATTTATCATTGCGGTCCCAATATGTAAGTACAAACCGAGTTTTCTTACGGTATGATAAGGGGAAGTGCACCAATCAAGTGGTTGGTGTTAATACATTTGGATCATGTCCCTTGCAAATGGCACGTTATCTTAAATTGGACGATCCTGAGAAATACACGGGACATGCGTTTCGACGTACATCCGCTACCATTATGGCGAATAGTAGCATGACAATAGATCAAATCCAACGACAAGTAGGATAGAAATCTGCAGCTGTGGCGACTGGTTACGTTGAAGAGAGTATTAGCAATAAGAAGAATGTTTCAAACATTATTGGGAGTGCCATTAATGGAAGTGCAACCTCAATGACTTCCGAGAATGTTATCAGTATTAATTTGAACAAAATTTCCTCTGATATAAAAAACCGAAGTATTTCTATTTCAAACAATACCAACTGTACTTTTCACATTCATTTAAATAATCAAAATTGTTAAATATTTGAATAAAGCTTTTGAAACATTTGTTAGTAATTAATTAGTAATTTTATTTGAGTTACAAGGTACTCATGTCACATCAATAATTAAAAAGTTGACATTTTGACTTCACGTTTCTCTGGTTGTTGATGTTGCCATGGTAATTTTAAAATGCGCGTTTTTAAAACAGATTTAAACACTCTGAGGCATACTTTAAATAAGCAAAATAGGGTACCAATTAAAAAAAATGTTTTGCAAATATTTTACAAATCGTTTAAAAAATAACCTTTAAAGCTCACAATTTTTCCAACTTTTTTTCGCAAATATCAATAGCAATTTTTTTTCTGCAAAACTTCCTCATTTGGTCTTGACAGTTACGCTTTAAAGTATCGCTTGTGTCCCATGCTTCAATACTAAGATATGACATAGACTAAATTTCACCAGCCGTCACCAAATTTTCAATTTCTAGGAAACGGCTTTTTAACAAAATATTCTATCAAATCATACTGTATAAATAATTTTATGTGAATAAACTTTCATCTGTAGGAGTAACAATGCCTTTATCATACAAATATTTCATATATTTTTGAGACTTAAAGGACGGTAAAGTTATAATGAAAAAGAAATGTATCCTATAAAAGGCAATACAAAGTTTAAATGCTCTTGTAGGATTATTAATGGATCAGTGAGTACATACGTTAATATATTAGGTTGCAGAGTTGGCGTTAAAGTTCGTTACTAGTTTTCATACATGACCTGTCATTCAGTGTATCTCTACAGAGGAATTTATATATTAATTAAAAAATTATAAGCAACCAAATGTTGTTCAATGATTCTTCTTTTGCCTTAATGAACTTGTTTTTATTTATAATTATCCTTCCAATTAATTTTGATTAGTAATGCTAATTTCGTATTATAAAAAGCAAACATCGAGCTATCGAGCAACACTAATTAGTAGCAAGTGAGCGACAATTCTAAAACCTAACTAGAAAACTTGACACTATTTTACGACTTCGTGTGTTAACTTTCCATAAAAGGTAATAGTGTTTGGTTTATGAAAATTAGAAAAACTTTAACACGTAGTCGGAAATAATAAAAATCTACGTGCATACACACGCTGTTTGAGATAATTCCCGAATAATTTTCTCTGTAATTCACTAAAGTTACAGATTTTATGTTTTACATCTAGACACAAATCTTGTTTAGTGAGGATATGAGTATACATACCATATCCCATGCATAATAATTAAAACAAATACATATTTAATTTTCATCTTTATTGGATATTCAGTTATCTAAGTTGCTGGTTTGTCAGGACTATTTCCAAATTGATTTGGAGTTTCTAGAAAAGCCTTTGCGGTCATTTCTATTACTAATTTTATGTAGGTTCTAGACAACTTAGCATCACGTGTGCTTCCGTCTTTCAATAAAAGGGTCCCCCATAATCAATTCCTACGGTAGAAACGGAGAAAAGTTATTAACCCGAACACCATGTAAATTACGCATATAATAATATAATAGCACCGGTTTGGCCTTGAATCAGGTAGTAATCGTTTAATAATTTTTTTTACACGCAATTCTTCGAAATATCGACCAATCTGTCTGACCGAACACAAGTTTGCAACACCGCAATACATAAGTCTCTTATGTTCAAGTTCAAGAAAAATTAGGTGGGTTTATGACCTTAAAGTAAAATGACTGGTTGCCTCTTTATAAACGAATATTTTGAATTTACTATTCTGCCACTGATGCGAAGTAACTGATATGCATAAAAGGATTCAACACTAAAATTTTACTCATTTTATCAAGTTCCTGTTTATTTTCAAAGCTTTAATATTCACTTGGAAAATTTCGATCTGTGCACCCATAATTAACACATTCAAGTATCCATTTCACCAGGAGTTAAAGCTACAAACTATCTAGCATTGTAAACAGATTTCACCTTACTTTTACTTCCTCATCCCTCAAAGTGAGGAAGTTATGTATTGGTGAAAAAAATTTTGAAAATTTGTATTGCATTTCTGGATGAACCTCGACGAATTATGATGATACACAAAATTTTAGACAGAAAAAATTTTCTGTCTGTGTGTCTGTCTGTGTGGTTCGCGATAGCAGCTGCAGTTTTTGAGATAAAGCTTTCAAATTTGGTACACACATTCTAGAGGTCAAGGAAGAGATTGGATTCGTTGATGAGCAAAATCGGTCCCAATATCTAAAAAAAAAATATTAGCGACCTTCCACCAATGTGAATTTTTCGAAACGTCAAAATGTGACTTTTTTTGAAACGTCAAAAAATTTTACTTTTTTGAAACGTCAAAAATTACTCACTACGTATTATAAACTCCACCACATGTCGAGTTTTACTACGGTGAGGAAGTTCTGATCCCCAAGTAATTGGCAGTGGTTTTAAATTTTATTATGCTGAAACTTCTTTATGGATGAAAATTTTTGATTATACCTAAACAATCGCTTTTCAGCGCTGAAATATTTGAAACAGACCGTTGTTTTGGTATTTCACAATCTATGTACATCACATTCCGGTCAACCATAATCAGAAGTATCTGCTGTATTGTTGCTATAAGTCACGTGATCTAATTTGTTAACGATTCTACTTCACAAACCTGATTTGCAGTAAAGGTTTTCCATTTATTGGGTGCCCCTCACACCCTACGCTGATACCACTGCTGAATCTGCCTAAAATTATTTACCATTAAAATTAGTTCTCAATGATTCAGTGGTCTTTGCTAACTTTGCCATTAAAATTGCCCTAGAGAGCACTATTTGCGGCGAGCTAATTTGTTTCAGTGGCGCAACAGGAGATTTTGCGCTGAATGAATGAGCCATATTTTCCATCAGAGCCAAGGCAAAAAATGTATAGCGAGACATCAAAGGCTCTTTTCCAAGCATCACTAATTCTATGCAATTAAATTTTTATTTATCTTAATATTATTTGTTGCCGGCAATTCATTTTGAAAAGAGGCCATATAAGATATATTTAAAGTATTTAGGCAAATCCAGAGAAATTGAACTTAGTACATTTATCTCGCTGGAATGTAAATTTGCTGGATTTAAATTCAGAGTATTAAGAACGACAGAGTGCAATGAAAATTGACTTAGCAATGTAACAAGTGTGTTTTAAGTTAAATAACAAAATAATTAAAAATATTCAATCAGCGAGAGTTGTTTCAAGTCGACCGGACCAGAAGGAGAGCGAATAATGACGTGTATGAACTATACCCTCTCCACGTGTAGTGAGAACCGTCATCAATATTCCACATAAGAAATCTACACGTACATCATTTGCAGCTGCCGGAAAATTTTCCATTTTCTAGAGCCTAAAAAAAAATGCACTTTTTCCACTGTTCAGTTATCTTAGCAACATGAAAGCGTGAGTTATTTTCGTAATGCAACAGTGTTTGATTTAGTTCTCGCATAAAATATTCTTAGCAATGGAGCAGTTACTACCGTTTGTGCATAAACTACAAAGAATGATTGAACTACGATGACTTTACAACAGATGCTTCACATATTCTGTATACTATATGCAATTAACGTTACGTATTTCATACACGCCGTGATAGTGAAAGACATTTAAATTCGGTTATATATCAACAAAATATTGCCGGTAGAGTTACAAAAGAGGAATTTTTTTATGATTTGTGTGTTATGTTCTGTGCATGTAGTCTGTGTTAGAACGTAGAGAGTAATGCTGGGTTTAGTGGCTTCTTTGCAAAATACGTACCAGGTTTTCATTTACGTAGTAGTCATACATTACTTACAACATATCTACCAAGAGTGTATAAACATGTTTTGGGAATATAAGAGGACGTACGATATACATTTTTACGAGTTACAGTGGAAACACTATTTAGAATTTGCATCATTAACCTCGGTAGATGTGGAACGTTCATTTTCCTTGTACAGGGTGGACCAAATTAGATGGAATTTGGTGTTTTCTCTAAAACTATGGCAGATAGACAAAAACCAATATAGGTGTCCTGAGTTCGATTTTCGAGAAACAAACAATGGCGTGAACTGCGATCATCTATCTTTTTCGACTACCGCGCTACAGTGCGTTTTTTGGAAAATTAGCATTTTTGGATAACTTCTATCTCAATTACCACGTGTCGAATCGAAAATCGAGTAACGCATTCTTATGGCACTTTTTTTGAGTAGAATTCGTTGCTGATAAGAAAAAAATTATGCATGCCTCAGTTTTCGAGATATAGACATAACTTATGTTTTTTTTAAATAGAACACCCTGTAAATTATTTCATTATTTCATCACAACTTAAATTAGCTTTCCAACGATATATCATATGTCATATTTACCTCTAGAAAAAGTGGCTAATTTTCGAAAAATTAAATATATTTGTGAGGAGGCCATGGAAAACTATTAACAACAACACTCCTTATAATATAAAATAATTTTATCAAAAATAGGAAACATTAAAGTACAATAAATGTTCGAATTAACATGTATGTATATTTATCGTATTTCTAATATTTATTGAGAAGGCCATGGTAAAAAAAGAAAATGGAAATAATCGTAAATGTCAACACTGACGTAGTTTTCCACGAAACACCAAAACACTATATACTGCACTCGACGCGCGTTTCGCCAACCAAGTTGGCATCATCTGGAGATGATTAAAACTAAACTTATGCTAACAATCTACCATATTTATACTTACCATTTTTATTGTCACGGTTCACCGAACCGCCACGGTTCTGTGAACCGTGACCAACTAACCAATAAAGCGGGCTATTTGGGATAGGCCCTCTGTCACTATTCATACTATTTTTACACTATGATTTCCAAGCTTTCAAATGCATCTAGCTGTCTAGTATTTGTTACATTCCTAATTAATCTTAAATTGCTAATATCTATTTTATGGTTGTTTTCAAACGCATGTCGGGCTACACTAGACTTATCTGTCTTACCATATTTGAGATGGGCCATATGCTCTTTGAATCTAGTTTGAATTGATCGTCTAGTCTGTCCAACATATTTTTGATTACAGTGCTTACAGCTAATTTCATAAATCCCCGACTTTTCCTTTGTTTCAATTTTGTCTTTTGGATTGCCTAAAAGTTGTTGAAGTTTGTTTCCCGATAAATGAACCACTGTCATATCTACATCTTTAAAAATCTTACCATACCACGGGTGAATCGAAGATCGAATGGAATCGATACAAATTTCGGATTTTCTCTTTCATTTTGAAAGGTCGAGGAATTTCGAAGCGACTCTTTAAACTTTCGTTTCCTAATTATTTTATCTATTAAACCTACAGAATATCCATTATTCGCAGCAATATCCTTAATCAATGCCTTTTCTTTTTTCAAACCTCTCCTTACTGAGGGGGAAGCTTAATAGACGATGGACTAGAATCGTAAATGTCAAAAACTAATTTGTGAGTTAATTGTGAGTCAGCATTGGTAAAATGGTTCAATTTATTAATTATGAAAAATATGTATGATTAAGTGTTTTATAGAATGCGGAGAAGATTAAAATTTAGCTTCTGAGCTTTATTTTAATAGGAAAGATAGACAGCAAAACTTTGTGGTAAAAGTGCCGCGTAAACAGTATTTTTAGATATCCAGAAGAGACAGCCAGACATAAAAATATTCAAAAGGTTACAACAAAATTTAAAAGAGTTTGTATCATTTGTAAAACATCGAGCAAAAATATATAATAAAGCAAGTAGAGAAGCTATAGAAAATATTGTTTGAGAAACTGGAAGAGAAAATCCTAATATATCGTCTCGCCAAGTACAGGAAATTTTAGGAATTCCAAAAACTGCCTTGCGTTGCTTAAAAAAAAATTCAAACTCTACAAAATTAGGATTAGTCACCATCTACACCCAAACAACTTTTAAAGACGTCTCGATTTTGGCCAGTGGTTTTTGCGTCAGTGCAATGAAGTGCCAGGATTTGAAGGAACAATTATATAGACAGACGACACTCATACAGCAGTTCCGGAATTTTTAATCGGCATAATAACCACCATTGGGCTCATGAAAATCCGCATGTAACCGCTACAGTTAATCGTCAAGGACGATTTGGATTTGGTGTATGGTGTGGTTTTATTGGATACCAAACGCTCTAATAACATAGATGAATTGGAAAACAAAACATTAGTTGCGTTTTGGACAATAACTCTTGTCATGATTAGAAATGCATCAAATGTTGTAAGGAGAAGGTGTCAAAAATGCATAGATGTCAATGGAAGACAATTCGAACATTTATTATAGTTTAGATTTTCCTATTTTTGGCAAAATTATTTTATATTATAAGAAGTGTTGGTTCTTAATGGTTTTCCATGGCCTCCTCACAAATATATTTAATTTTTCGAAAATTAACCACTTTTTTCTAGAGATAAATATGACATATGATATATCGTTGGAAAGCTAATTTAAGTTGTGATTGAATAATGAAATAATTTATAGGGTATTTCATTTAAAAAAAGATAAGTTATATCTCGAAAACTGAGGCATGTATAATTTTCTTCTTATCAGCAAAGGATTCTACTTAAAAAAGTGCCTTAAGAATGTGTTATTCGATTTTCGTTTCGACACGTGGTAATTGAGATATAGAGGTCTTCCAAAAATGCCAATTTTCCAAAAAGGCTCTGTAGCTTGGTAGTCGAAAAAATAGATGATCGCGGTTTGCGCCATTGTTTGTTTCTCGAAACTCAAGCTCAGGACACCTGTCTATCTGCTATAGTTTTACAGAAAACTCCAAATCCCATCTAATTTGGTCCACCCTGTACAATCATGTGGACAGACCGAATCGCTCAAATTCACCAGCCACAAATGCAGAACGAATAGTAATATGTGATGCTAATGCGAAGACAGACTTTAGCTTTAGCTTTAACGCCTGTTCGAGTTGATTCAGCGCTCGTTGTATAGTCCAAACAAAGAGCAGACATCAACGAGTTGAACGCTAATGTCGAAATTCCGACGATTATAGTTTTTGAAATAATTAACCCACTTCTTCTGCTGTCATGTTTCTATGGTATGGCACCTAAATGCCATACCATGGAGGCATAATTATAAAATGTTCTTAAATAATTAAAATATCATAAATTTCACCAAATACTGAAAAGAGGTTCCAGAATTGAAGACACCCACTAACCCACTAGCCACTGACAATTTGTCTCATTGAATAGCGTGCCCCCTTTAATATTTCCTACATATGTACATACATTACAAATTAAATTTGTCAAGGTTGCCCTATAGTTAAATAGTTCAAATTTCTTACCAACATGAAATTTTTTTAGCCAACCCATCAAATAAGAACAGAACAATTTTTACGACTGTTAGCGATGGTAAATTATTTAACATGGTAAAAAAATTTGTTGTTATATAGTTACATAGTACAAACATTAGTGAAGAAATCATAAAATTTAGTTTACAGTATGTATTGCTTACTTTTTATTAGCAAGGACGGGCAGTGTTGTCATTTGCTTGTTAAAATATTGAAGCAATATGATTAAAGCAAGGACACGTCAATACCATAGTTAACTACGACGTTATAGTTATTATTATTAATATAGAGAAAAGTATACACATTTGATTACAACTTAATTCTCGAACATTAACTAATATTTTTATTTAAGACAAATACAACAAATTAATGTAAATAAAACACTAGATGTATAAAATTAATGTCCCTATAACTTTTATTATTTACTACTATGAATACATTTCCACTTATTGATTCATGTAATAGATATTAGGTATTTAATCTTTGAACTGGCGTAAAAATCAAGTTGAAATAAATAATTTTAAATAGGTAGCTGGAAATGACTAGGCACTTTGTTAGACATAAACAAACTAAAAATAACAATATATTATGTATCACAAAAATAATATATTTTATAGTACTTTCACTTTAAAGAACAATACCCATTATGGTTGACACAATATTGTTATTTTGTATTTTGTTGTGTAACAGTAACCGTAGATTTCAGTAAATATTTATTTATGTTTTAAACTAATTTGAATGCAATATATTTTCTTAACTTCACTCTGTTGCCGGTGAAAAAAGAATACTTAAAGCCTCCACATTTTGAGAAAGTGAATATGAGTAAATTTAAATGCTTAATATTTAAAACTTGACTGTGTTTAAGAATCCATTTAACAAAAACTGCTAATGTATCTCGAAATAAAAAGTATCAGTTAAATGCTTCCTTTTTCTTGTATTTGCAGCCTTTTTCCCTGGTAGTAGTGATACATTCCCCAATTACTATGCTCGTAAGATTTTTCTTTTGTAACTTCTTATAAAAATTTTTAACTACATATAACAACAATAAGTCCATCACTGAAAGTAATTAAATTGATTACTTATGGTCTTATCTTTCAATACACATATATTTTGTCATACATATGTAAATTCATAAACGTTTTAATTACACAAGATAGATTTATTGGGGTTCAAAATAAAACAAAGAAGGTTTAGTGCCATATTCCCCAAAAAGAAACAATTATGCAGCTACGGACACGTGTTTCGGAGTTATTGCCCCTCATCAGCGTAGCGTAGCTAAGGAAATATGGCACTAAACCTTCTTTGTTTTAATTACAATTTAAAAACATCTGATGTGGGCCAGCACATAACTTTCTTATACTAGTATATCATACTGATCTAAAAAAAAAATCATTCTGTTTAATTCTTCACTTACCTCAATTAAATTTCAATACCGTACCTTGAAATGTTTCATTAAAATTTTTAAATAATTAATTATTATCAGCGTCATTCGATACTGTCAATAATAATTCATATCATATATTTAATAATTTCTTCTTATTGACATTGACATTTTTGTAACTAAATAAGACATTTCAAATGTCACACTGTTAAATTTATCCTAACCCCCATTTTACGAGGTCAAATGTGTAAAAAATTTCAGTATTTACTTTATTGGCTTGGGTCACATGGACCCCCTTTCAGAAGGCCAATTTTGCTCATCACCGAATTTTTTATTATCTTTGGCCTTGTGTGTACCAAATTTGAAAGCTTTATCTCAAAAACTGCGGTTGCTATCGCGATACTACAGACATGCGGACAGATTTTTTTCATAACGTTATGTTTTTTCATTATAATTCGTTGAGATTCGTCCAGAAATGCAATAAAAAATTTTAATTTTTTTTTCCGAAATTGTATCTTTTCTCTTCTTTCATTCATTATGTCTCTTCTGGTGGTACCACATTTACGGAATTTAATGTCACCTAAAATGTTGTTGACATTCTTAACTACCAAATTTGGGAAGTCTCCCATTAGTATTTGAGTTATCGCGGATACACACATACATCCACACACACACACATCCACACACACATACGCGCACCAACAGACATCATTCTGAAAATAGAATGGATTCAAGAGGGTTCAAAATGTATGAATCAATCAAAATCTCGAGGTCGAAAAAAATCATGATTACTATACTTCCTTATATTAGGTATAAGAAAGTAATAAAAAGAGCGTACAATTATTGAATTTTCGGGAATAAGCAATGAAACATTTCTTTTAAGAGAATTTTATGTCCTACAAAATCATTTATGTTTATCTGGCTGGATGAGTTACCGAAATATTTATTCTATAACAAGATTCAAAATTAACATTTTTGATTATATTTTTGCTTATAATTTATCTCACACAAAGACTTTGGAAACAAACACTAGGTCTAAAGGTTTATACTGGTACCATTCTTTAAAAAAGTTGTGGATGGCCAAGACTACTTTTTGCTCTAAATCATTTGAGCAAAGACAACAAAGTGACTCTGGTATGGATACACGGCCACTCTGGTATAGAAGGTAACAAAATAGCCGACTCCTAGGCCAGAGAAGGAGCAGGATCACGAATCATCGAACCAGAATCGATACTTGGCATATGCTAAAAAGGCTATCTTCACCTGGGCTGAAAGAAAAATTCTCCAGTATTGGCAAGAGTTACCAGGATTAGTTCATTCCCTTTGATATCAAGAACAAAGAAACTTTTAGAGTTAAACAGGGTAAACTTGAAAACTCTAACAGGCCTATATGCCGGGCATTGCTGACTAAACTATCATCTGCATAAACTCGGCCTAGCGGAAAACGCCGAGTGCCGTCTATGACAGCAACTGCAGAAGTTCCGTAAGGAACCGTTCTAGGGCCTCTTTTGTTAATTATTTTTATAAATGATATCGCCTATGAACTTAGTTGTTCTATGCTCTATTATATGCAATTGATCTAAAACTATATTCGTCGATTTCCAACTTTACGGACTGCAGGCAGATTTAAATAAATCGAATCTTTGGTGCGAAAGAAATTTATTACCTCTCAATATTAGGAAGTGCAATTGTATGAGTTTTACGAGAAAACTCATCCAACTAAATTCACATATTCAACTAACGAGGCTACTGTAACTAGATTTTATAAGTTTAGAGATTTGGGGGTAATCTTTGACTGCAGATTAATTTTTACTGACCACATTAATGATATGGTTGCGAGTGATTATAGAATCTTGGTTTTATAATAAGACAGCAAGCAGTTTGTGGAAACTGCTACACTGGAGTTACTCTTTAATGCTTTCGTTGGATCTAAATTGGAATATGTTTGCCTAGTCTGGAATCCGGGGGGATATGAAATTCATAAAATTCATATTGAGAAAGTACGGAGGAAATTTGTAAAGTTTCTATGGTATAAGTCGGACGGTGTTTATCTCCCTCAAGGCATTTTCAACAATATGTTATTACAAAGATTTTACATGAATGATTTGAATACTCGACGGAAATATTATTCAATAGTAACCTTATATAAAACTTTAAATAACCAAATTGACTGTCCAGAGTTATTTAGTTGTTTCTCTCTCCATGTTCCAGCTTTTCAAACTCGTTTTAGTAGTTTATTTTATTTGCCAGTTTCCAGAATAAATCTGCTAAAAATGTTTACCTTTATTTACCGTATGGTCAAACTATACGTGTCGGTTCAAGAAAACATTGATATTTTTAATTGTAATATTAGGGTTTTAAAAATCATGTTTTTTCTGTGGACTATGTTAATATTTAAGTTATTTTGTTACGTTAACTAGTATCGTTTATGTTTTGTAATTTCCTGCTCTGTAATTGGATTCGTCTATTGTAACTATAAATAAATAAATAAATAAATATATACTGTAAAGAAGTACTGAATTGAAAATTCATTTTAAGGCGAGAGAGTTTTGAGATACAAATGCAGAAATTGCAGGAATACCAATTCAATACGAACGTTTGGCATAAATATTCCAAATGGATCAAAGGATATTGCACATTTCGGTGATATCCAAAACACATGAAAGTTGCGCCATCAACAAAATAAATGAAACGCCAGTAGACACCGCGCCGATTCACACCTGTGAGCGCTCACCCTATATTTTTGAGGCATTTAATTTTAAACATAGGACGTGGACGTGCAGTTATAATTGGTTTTAAATTTGGCTCTGTCACACTTGAGGGTTTTCAATTTAATTAATTTACAATGCCAAACACACTTTATGTTGGTTATTTATTTTATTTATTTATTTATTTAGTTCATTACAATATCCAACAGACCGAGGTCCATTTACAGGATAAGGATACAATAAAAACTATAGATGCAGTATAAATACTAAGAAAAAAGAATAGATATACACACATACAAAAATACCAAACGTAGAATATAAGTTATATAACATAGCGTAGGTATAAAAACCGAAAAACATTAGTAAATGTGTACACAAATACATACATATTATATATACCTACGTGTATAAGATAATAACAACAATATTTATAACTGTTTAATACAGCGAATATTTATATTAAAAATATCTACAAAAGTATTACCATTATTATAGTTTGTAAACATTTGGAAGAAGGGAGATTGTGTTATTATATTGGTTCTTGGAATATGAATTGTAAATGTCTTGAGGCAATACGAGGTACAACATAAAATATACTGTTGTGAAAATCACAATTAATGTAATTATTATGGATAGTTTTGAACAAAAGTATTATTGATTGAGTAGCTCTTCTCTTTAGGAGGCTATCAAAATTAAAAGTAGATAAAAGAATGTCATGTGGATACCTCGCGAAGGATACCCACCAAACGTCTTAAGGTGCAAATTTTTTAGGAAGCGCCGTTGAATGTTTTCAATTGCTGTGATGTGGCAATTGTATATTGGACTCCAGATAATTGAAGCATATTCTAATTTCGATCTTACTAAAGAATTGAACAATAATTTACATAAATCTATGTTGGTGAAATCCTTGATGTTTCTTAGAACAAATGTTTTGAAATATGACGTAGTTGTTGCGTTAATGTGGTCAACAAATGTTAATTCTGGATCAAAAAGGACACCAAGATCTTTCACATTATTAGATCTAATTAAAGGTATATTGGATATTTTATAGTCAAATAGGTAAACACTTTCTTGAATAAGACACAATATTGCATTTACTGATATTCAAAAATAGGTTGTTTTCGATACACCAATCATTTATATGATTTAAATTAGTTTGTAAATGTTTGCAATCAGCCAGTGAGTTTATTTGACAAAATAGTTTTAAATCGTCAGCGTACAGAATGTATCTTATATCAAGCGTAGCAGAGCAATATCGTTTATAAATATAATGAATAAAAAAAGGGGTCCAAAAATGGAACCCTGAGGTACACCGGATGTTTGCAAAAAATTTTCTGATTTATAACCTCTAACTTGAACCAATTGCCAGCGGTCAGACCTGACCTATCTGATCTAAGACCTCACTGATAAATTGTGTTTTGATAACTAGATTAGTTATTGTTGATCTTCCAGAGACAAAACCATGTTATTCAGGCAATAAACAATTGCTAACATGGGCCGATAAGTAATCATATATAACAATTGTTCCAGATTATAGAAATTGGTCTACAGTTAGTTATATCATCAATGCTTCCTTTTTTGAATATACGTGTGACTCTCGACAATTTCTACAAATCTGGAAAGGTAGAATTCTTAAGAATCATATTATATATAATACATAAAGGATTTGCAAGAATTATGGCACAGTCGCGAATGAGAAATCCAGATATTTGATCCAGCCCCATAGTCATATTTGCTTTAATCTGTTTAATAGCTTTCTCAACATCATTAACGGTAATTTCTGTTAGGTGTAAAATGTTATTTGGTACGATACCGTCAAGTTCTTTAAGTTTGACATTAATATTAGGTTCGGAAAAAGATTTGGAGAAAAAATTGGCGGTTATAAAAATAACAGTTGATACTAGTACTATAGGTTTCATTAGTTTGTTAGTTTGGTGTAAACATAACCAAACAGCAAACATTCTTATTATTTTAGGCGTGAACACCCCACATGATTAACGTACGTAGACATCCATAAGGGTGAATATGACACGGACGATTTTACATGCAGCTTCAAAAAGCGGAGTTAGTACCTACAAGCGGGAATCAGCTTTAAGAAAGACTTTTTCGAAGGGTCGAAAAATCGAAAATACTAAAAAAGTCCAATCATTTCTGGAAAGTCGCAGCTTAGAGGAATTTGTTCTTCTTGTAATTAAATGAACCTCTGCGGATGGGCCGTGACTTATTATACACCATGTAAATTTTGAGTTTGTTAAAATAACATAAGTATATTTTTTAGGTGTTCTTATACGGGCATAAATAAATATTATTTCGCCAAAAAATAACAACAATTTATTTCAAGGTATTTTGAGCTTCTAATTTGGTGTTTCTTCCTCTGTTCGTTTTGAAACAGGAATCTGTAAAATTCAATACAAAAGCCAATAAGTAACGATAATTTTCTGACATTTCGTATCTGAAAGCTTAAATTAATTGTCTAAACTATTAGGTAACATGCTGCACGTCAAAATCACACACAATGTCTGTTTACGACACACAATGGTTTATTTTACATGTTTGAAGCGTTTGGACAAAAAAAAACAGGAACATTCTTTGACAATTAATTGTTGTTCGCCTCAGGTGTCCACACACATATTTTTTAAATTTGACAAGGTTGTCAACCCCAGGAGTAATTGTACCCACTGCGCCAGATGTTTCGTGTGACAGCAGACAAAATTTATCTGACTGCAGCAATCAGACAGTGGAGGGTGTCAGAAAGCGTACCCATTATCTGATTTATCTTATTTAAACACATATTAACACTTAACATTATTAGCATTATTAAATTATTTAAGTACACAAGAGTATACACAGGACAAGGATTACAATAAATTATAATAAATAAATATCTTGTGCATAATAAAAAGCTTATGCAAACAACAATGGAATAAGCAATAAGATAATAACAGTGTTTATACCAATTGGGTTTGTAAATGATTCGATTTCGTATTCAATAATAATAACGCTTACATTTAAAATAAAAATATATATATGGACAGAGCTTATCTGAGAATTTCTAAAAACAGCGAAGCCTTTTTCAGAGCTAAAATATTTTCAATTATTTTTTTATGCATAATAAAATATTTCTCAAAAAATTGTGACAAACTGTTTAGCTTTGATTTGTGTTACTTTGTTGTATACTGGGTTTCTCACATTCGATTCTAGAAAAATACATCTTTCCAATAACTTTTTAGACAACTTTTTCTAACATAGGCCATTTTATAACTGTAACTTATTTAATTAATATCGACAAATAAGAAATGTTTAACCTCGTACAGAAATAATGCACACTATATTCGACGCAAGTTTCATCAACCAATTGGAGATAATTAAAACTGCTTTAATCATCACCAGATGATGCCAACTTGGTTTGAACAAACGTGTGTGCTATTGTAGAAATAACATCGTATCAAATATTCCAATCTCGTTCAGGAAATTAATCTGGTGTTAAGCATAAAAAATACAATAAAAGTAAAATGGGAAAAAATACGCTGCCATTTATGACATCCTTATGAGCAAAATTATAACGGAGCATAAAAAACATAATAAAAGTAAAATAGGAAACAATACGCTCCATCATTTATGACATAATTATGACCAAAAATATAACGTCAAGTATAATATACTCTTGTTCAAAAATTTGCTAAGCTTCTTATCCCACTTTATGTCTATTGAACTCAATGAAAATAATGTATTAAACATTCCGTTTTAAAAAATAAACATTTCTAATTTGTTAAAGTCACAAAAACATGACCTATTACATAAAGTAGCTTTATACCATCGTAGTCGTTTTTTTAATACGTTAAATATAATTATTAATTAAAATATTATTTGATTTTACCTTTTAAGAAAAACATAAATATACATTAAAAAGGGATATGTATCTAATATGTTTTTTAATGAAATGGAAAGTTTCATTTAAAACTTAATGAATGTATTAAAAGTATAAATATCTCGGTAGTGATTAAAATTATTTCCAAAAGTTGAACTTTCATGAAATACGCACGGGCATGAACACTGTAATTCAATGTACCAGAACAACTTGCAAATACTCCAAAATGAATTTCTCCATATATTTTGAAATTTACTCTTCTGAAGAGCCCCTAAATTTCTCCGTGCTTTACTCTTTGAGATAACCTATCGCTTACAGTATGCCAAAATACCCCATATCAAATTTCCTAAAAATTCCCTTATCCAATGAATGATGTAAAATATTTTTTTTAACAAAAATGAATTAGAGAATGCCCATGTTAGTTTCCTGTAACCATTTCTACTTAATAGTGATAATGATTATTATTTGGAAACAGGCACAATCTGCCGCAATTTACTAATTCATCTTTAGAGATAGACTTTTGCAGGACATTCCAGAAACGACTGCTCTTAACGGATATGCAACAAACAAGGATTGATCATAACAGCAATGTGTTTTATGATTCATAAATCACATGGCAGTAACAAATCTAGTTTCAAATGAGGTAAAAAAATACCCACAAAAATATTTTAATTAAAAGTGCAATGTAAAAAAAAACAAGAGGTAAGAACCCTAACCTAAGTGTCATTAGATGACACTTGTCGAAGAACAGTTCAACTTATATTAGTATTAATAAAAATAATTCGTTTCATTAAAAAAAGGTACGAGATAAATAAAACTTTACCAACGTAAAAAAAAAGTGAATTGCCGTTTTTATTCCTAAACATCTATATCTACAATACTAAAATACGATTCACTAATTATATGTTTTGTTCATAAATGCCTGTTGTTTTGTAGAATCTAATATCTCGTACCCATTTACTTTTGTTGATGACACGACATAAACTGGACACAGTGGAGAAAAGTTGCACACAAATCCCGACCCCTTCGCCCTTTTCTATACAATTTACAGGAATTTTTGTTCCAATTTTTCTATGGTTTGTTCACTCTTTCTTCACTTCGAGCTTATTTTGGTCTTTTCGACTCTGAATTAATAGTGACGAGTATTTTTCTATATATTGCCGCCGTAAGGAAATACTATGCACTTTTGTATAGTGCTTGCAATATGAATTGGAACAGCATAAAAACGCCAACAACAGGAATTTAGTCATATCCATGAGCGTCGACCAAAAATAATTATCTTTTAATTCTTTAAAATAAATTGAATATTTTTTTACTATTTTATATTATGAGTTTATATGTATATACAATACCTATAATAACCTTTTTTATCTATTTACTTACTTGTTTATTTATTTATATTAGTTGAATTTTTCGAACAAATCCGCAGTCATGTCTTCATGATAATCAGCACAGGATTGTGTTATGCTTTTGGCCGACAAGAGCAATGCGTTGGGTACAAAACCGTATTTGCTTCCAGCATGAAGAATTATAACGCGCTTTCCTCTCGAGCAAGGTCTATTCAAACTACAATTTTTTGAGTCATCTACCCAACCGTACTGAACAACATCGCATGTGTCAAACCATGTCTCATCGAGATATACTATATGCCTATTTGATTCACGGTATTCTTTCATTTTATGTAAGTATTCTCGTCGAAGTTCAACGATACGTCACGATTCCATTATAACCATTCGATTATCTATTTTTTTGAGTTTAAAGCCGCAATTTAATAAAATACCTCGTAGCGTTTCTAAAGATTTATAATTATAATCCGGATAATCACGCAATTTATCACGAATCATTTCTAAAGTTAGTACTTTATTTTCCTCATAGAAACTAAGAACCGTTCGCCGAATAACGTCTTTCGAGGTATCGTCAATTCTACAAAATATTCGTTTTTTTCCTTTCCGCTTTGCAGAGTGATCTATAACATCCCCTTCCTTAATAACGCGATAAATCGTAGAAGTCGAAAGTTTAGTTAATTCATGAATTCCATTTACAATATTCCTATCTGTCGTTTCAAAATTTTCTCTCTTTAAACATTCATAAATATTTAAAATAAGACGCTGACATTGAACATGTAAATCCTTGTTCTTATTAAACTCCAAACTAGTTTCAATTAACGGCGCTACCGGTTAAATATTTTCTTCAGATAATTCATTTTCATGTGTTTCAAAGGACCACCAAAATGCCTTAATAATTAATGCTAATATTGAAATATTACTAAAACCACTTAATAAGATAACTAAAATGCTATGAATACCTCACAGAAAATAATTCTATTTATCCAAAATTATTACATGAACTGCACTGTACGGTCAATATAAACTAGTCCAGTAGTCTATTCAAAATACGACTTAATTCGTCAGAGTTCGGACACTACCGCCCGAGTTTCACATCTGGACCGCTACATTGCCACATTCTCATATCGAATGTAATGTAGAGGTATCGTTCAATAAATACAAGCACGATTTGCGCGCTATTTCTTTGACAATGAGAATGGAAATGCGCCCTCCAGGTATAAACACTTTAAACTGAAGTGTTTCAATTATTCATATTGGATAAACTATACATTAAAGACATCACAATTTGACGGGGAAATCTTATATTATAGAAACTGATTACTGTACGTAATCGAAAATCACATATGTAATCATGTCTTCGATATAAAATGCGTAAAATGTCTACGTTAAAATACAGTTTGGAATTAATTTCTCTAAAAATTTACTGAAAACTAACTAATTGCTTAGAATTTTGCTCAAGTCAAGCATCCTGATATGCGCTGGAGCATTTATATTAATAACAATTCCCTCCTATGTAAATTTTGTCAACGAAATATCCCTCAAATGTCTGTAAATGCATCCTTTATAATCCTTTAAATTTATCACCAATACTATCCAATTTTTAATTCCTCTTCTCTTTTGAAATCAACGCATAATGTACCTACGTCGCTACATTTCTTTCACCAGCATTTTTTTCTGCAAGATCATAATAAAAATGATACTCAGTGATATTTGAACCAACTCCCCTGGTATAATTTAGCCGCAATTAGCAAAGATATACAAACAGAAATGGATGAACAAGGAAAATTATAATGTCGAGCATACACAAGAAGATAATGTTGCTCCAATAATTACATGAAGTGTAGGTATATTTCACAGAATGAACTTAATTTAATGTACCTAAGTAATTTTTTATACCCGTATAAATAGCAGACAATTATTTTAACTCTAAAACAATACACCTCATTAAAATTCTCCAACCATGACATACTCTAATATGAATAACTTAGATTACGGGCTAGTTTAGATCATTATTTTCTTTTGAAACAATTATTAATGAATGGATGTATAAATAGGCTCGTAAATAGGTATTATATCGTGTGCTATATGAGCAGATGCACCAACTTCCTGTGTTGTTTTTTCACCAACTGGTTTCCTTTCTACCTCAAAATTTCTATGTTGCCCCTGAAAATATGCCATAATTCTATGTATATCTCTAAAATATTATTTTCTTAATGCTAATAAGTTTCATTTGGGAACTCACACGTGTTAAGTTTTAAAAACAGTTCTGATGAATGGCTGACTATTTTACTAACGTACGTCATAATGTAAAGATTTATTTTCCTCTACGTTTTTATGACAAAAACATTTATAAACGTGTTAAAAAAATTTATGTCGACGGGAAGTAGCCGATTTTAAATTAGTATTCCTAATCGTTTAAAAATTTCTGAACAATGTATGAAATAATTGCTATTACCCAGAATGTCACCAAAATTTAATAATTGTTCAAGACTTTATTTGAAAATTTAAAAATTTCTTATTAGTTCAAAGCGCAGTTCATCTCTCTTTCTATAGCAAATATACCTTACAGTCAATTTCACGGGGTATTAAAATAAATATCTGAAAGTTGTAATAAAATTTTCTTTGGGCAGCGACTTTTAAATTGATTTGCCTCTAAATAAATAAATAATAAGTAACATAACAGAGACTAGGCAACCCCCACCCCAACTACTCCACCGAGCCGGATTAAAATGTTCAGGATATTTTAGAAAGTTATTTCACAAATTAAAGTTTCCATAGCTATCTATTTCTCGAAAATGTAGTAGTATAATATCCCCTGTATTTCTCTTATTTGTGTAAATAACTTTATATATTGTTAGAAAACAAAAAAATATATTCTTCTTAGCCTATAGCCACCCATGGTTTTCATTTTGAGAACCGTATATTTATGCTATAACCTCCAAACTATAAAAGCGAAGATGAAAGCTACTAGAAATATATTAATGCCAGTTAAATGAATAAGAAATTAATAAAAATTGTATTGTTAAGCCTACGGACTGTAATAATTCTAAAACATGACTAAAGATGGCGTTACCTGTACTAAAACTGAAATCAAATAGCCAAAATAGTCTGGAATTATAAAGAAGGATCTAGAATTGTTCGAGAATGGTCAGGATTGTTTAAAAAAGTTCTTGACTTTACATAGAGGGGATATATAATGCACACAGTGGGTCGTGGAGCTCAGCATTGATTTGGAATTGTGCTAACAAAGAAGAAATTAGTTAGAGATTGAAGTGGCGATTTCTAAGTTTTTTATATGTGTGTAATGTGAAGTATTTCATTTATTACTGTTAATTATCAATTAGTTAATAAAGTAGTGAATAAGTGTTATCAGGAGTTTTAAGCAACGAATCTACGGTTTGAGGTGTTTGTGGGGACAGCAAATATGAAAGCTTCATTCTATATTTCCATATAAAAAGATATGACACATAACTAATTGTAGTTTCCGACACACTCTGTAATACTATCGAAATTGCCTAACCCTGTACACGATTTCGCGCAGGGAAAAACAGGATTTTTACAATATGCTGCTGATCATTATTAGCTCCCATCCAAGGAATTTTAATCGCGATTTTCTCCGTAATGAACTGCAATAAATAAACCCATTAGAGCGTTTAACTAGGTATTAGTGGGTTAAAACTGGTTAATTATACTCGAGCAAAATGGTGGTTTTAATAGTGATAATATATTTGGACCAATCTAGACTAGAACATTGGTCCTACTTTGCGGCAGTAAATTGACGCTGTCAAACACAGATTAAAGATTACTACAGAAGCTTATTTGAGCGCTCATTATCTAGAAATTGTTGGTTGACGAAATGGTTCAAACCGTAGCTGACTCCCTCGAGGTGGTAATTGGTAATTGCTTCTTGCGGTGAACTTGCGGTTTTAAAGAAAATATAATTTCTTTAGTGAACAAGGATCAAAGAATACATTTTCATAAAATGTTATCAAACACCAAAACTTTGTACTGGAAAACCTATATCATCATCTACCAGTATGAAGGCAGCGAACTTGAAATAAGGCAATCACGGATAATGACAAAGATAATTCACTTGCTAATTCATCTTCAAGGTTGACTAATTATTGTCGGATAATTGTTTCTCAATCTCAATTTCAATAAATGCATAGCTGGCTGAGAGTTAACTGGATACTGTTAAGTTCAAGTAGGTTTTCAATAAGCAAATATATTCTAATTAACATTATCTTATTTTGTTTAATTAACTTACATAATCTTATGTATGGGCATTGTTTGAAATATTTAACTATAGATATGACTAACGCTGCATGTCACTTATTCTAATTTGTATGGAATATATGTTATTACAATTATTATAATATTTAATATACATATTCTTATCTACATACAGAGGACACTCTGGACAATTTTCTTTTCTCTTTTTGTTAAACTGGTAATAACTCTTAAAAACTCCTCGGGAAAGTTCGTATGAGACACTAATATTTGGTTATATGGGTAATATTAAATAAATTATAGAATCTTTTTAAAAATTACATCTATCTTTGATTGAGAATTAGGTACACCTTTATACTTTCGTACAAGGTCGCATAAATTAACGATGCAAATATGTATATGTAATCAGAGAGTGAATACGATAAGTTCACAGTTCGTCAAGGTAGGCAACGATATCTATTTAAATTTTAAATTTGTAGCAAAAAAATGCGTACGTGAGAATGGCAACCAACTAGTCTGGATTAATCTGTTTTTGTCGAGTTATCAGACTGAAATGTCAACAGATAACATTACGTATGATGAACGGGTCACATCAGAGATCAATAAAACTTATGATTAGGGAAATCTCCGTTCAGTAGTAGTCCATGCTGAATAAATAATTAAATACACAGTTTTATGACATGTAAAAACATTCTTGTGTCGTCTTTTAGCCACTTTCATCAACATCCCCTCGGAAATTCCCAGCCAAACCGTTTATTATAAATCTAAATTACCTGGTACCTAGTTACTACGACCGTGCTCAAAAGATAACAATATTTTGTGAATTTTCAAAAGAAAGTTTTATCTTTTTTTAAGGTAAATTTCATGAAATATTCATTTTCTGTGAATTATTCATGACTCATGATAAAGTATACTCTAATAAATTTATATTGATAATATTTACAGCTAAATATCCACGTAAATGTACTCCCTAACAACTCACAACCCTCATTTCAAAACTGCAGTAGTTTGATAATAAACTCTAGTAAGACACTTTTCAATGCTTTTATACAACTTTCCAATACTTCCAAAGTAATTTGCCACAATTTGATCACCAAACTTTTCCCCACAGATTCTTGAGTTATCCGCAATACAAACTGATCAAGTGGACGATAATAAAACAAATGCAAAATCTAGCAAATTCTTGAACAGTCAAACGAGTTCTGAATTTTTTCTTCTTTAATTACCATTATCTCTCCAAAGATGCAACTTATGATAATTATTAAATAAATTACAGGATTACTGTAGCTATAAATAAATTACATCCTACGAAGTATAACGTTTAAATGGCACTAATTTATTCAAATTATATGAATAACCACTAACCATGTTTAGCTAGTAGAACCATAATACTATCCTCGGCCACAAAGTCTAGTTAGTTACTATTCACAACACTTTTAACAACAACTTCAACATTTAACACACGAACACAGAAAAGCAAACGACGCGGGACGCGATTACCAGATTTTAACGAGAACTACACATTGCGAGCGATAAAATCCTTATCAGACCAAACACACTACATAGAGAGATAAGTAAGAGTCTATATGGCTAGCGTCTATGATGTTTTGTAAAGACTGTACACACACGTGTATCGGTGCTTATACTGTGAAGAACGGAGAAGAACTGAAATGAACTCAACACAAAGCGCTGGCTGTGAGCAACCAAGAACCCAACATGGCAGAACAGAACATCCGATCACACAGCCAGCTACGACCCCACATTTAGCAAGGTAACCGTGTTAAGGTCGAGTTCGGACGGACCTGCTTGATGAGCTTTTGAAATGTATGGGATTTTTGGGGACGGGGACCGGCAGGGTGTAAGGACAATACTTCATTTATTTCAGAAAGAATTAGGAAATAAACATCAAACAGACCATTATTATATTAACCTCAACGTACGAATGACTTTTGAGATGGAAGACACGGTCTGGTATTACTCATTAAATTTTCTGGCTAAAAGTAAAATTATCAAAACAAGTAAAGATGTAGAAGATTCGGGGATGATTTATTTTTCTTTGGAAATTTAAATATTACATAAGGTGAAATTACGCTTTTGTAACAATTTTTTATTACTTTATTACAAGGATCAACTGACATATTTTTATTATACATTATATCACAGGTTTGATTCCCTTTTCCTAAAATCTGGTCAATATCACTGAATATTTGCACTTTTTAATTCGAAACAACATTTCTTATACAGGCTGTGCTCAAAAAGCGGAGCAATGAACAAACAAATGAAATGATTTAACTGATACGAGAAATTAGCTTAAACGAAATACCATTAGCATCTGCATTTTTTGACAGCCGGCAGTTAACTTTTATTTTCAAATGACACTATATATATATTTTTTAAATTTTGTAGAGGATTTTTTATGATTCGGGTGTTATTTTATCGGTCACCAATTTAATGTGATTTTAATTATCAAATAATTAGATTTGTTCTCAGAATGATAGATCTGTCACCAACTTGTTAACACCAAACTATTTCAAAACGATTATCTATAAATGTATGGCAAATCACCCGAAAACGTAATTAGTCACCAAATAATTAGATTTATTCTCAGAATGATAGATCTGTTACCAACTTGTTAACACCAAACTATTTCAAAATGATTGTCTATAAATGTATGGCAATCAGATGATGATCTGTAATTGTTGTGATAAACAGGTATGTCTGTCCTAATTGAAAGTTAAATAAATATACAAATTTCTTAAAGATTCTTGTATTTATTAAAAATTTAAATATTATGAAAACTACTTACGTTATGTGTGGACATAACTAATAGTAAACTAACGGTAAACCTAAAAATAATAATTGAACAAAAAATTTAGTTATGCGAAAGAATTCACTGAATAATAAGAGCTGGTTTTGATTTTGTGGGGCACCCTCTTTTCCTTTTTTGGCCAATAGGCACATTTTTTTGCCTCAAGCGGGCAAAAAAGAATAAAACATACATCGTAATAAGGTTCTGAAACATTTTATTTGGTAATAGAAAAGTTTTTAGACCGACTTATTAATTGTTGGAAAATTTTTTTGGGTAAGGGTCCTTATTTTGAGAAAAACTACTTTTTTAACTTGCCGACGTTTCGGTAATTTTTATTACCATCTTCAGGGCACTGTAAGATATAAAATTATGATGTGTAACACTTGTAAAAAATGTAAATAAAAAAAAGTGTATATAATATAACGTGGTACAAACAATAAAAAAAAGTTATTAAATAAATAAATGGATATATGCACCTACAAACATACACAAAACACGTACAACGTATAAATAGATATTAAAAATCAGAACATATTAACAATAATTAAAAATATTTAAATATACTTTTTTTTAGGGCATCTCAAATTTAATTTAACATAATATCACACTTGGTAAAACTACATATGCAGTGAAAAATAATAAGTACTTACATTAATTATGAGTTTTTCCTGGTCACCATAAAATATATATAAAACAAGAAACAAACAGATAAAATCGTTGGGTATTAAATTAGTGTACTTATGTAACATATATACACATATATATATCACTTATAAAGGTACAATTAATTATCAGACTGTAATGCGTGTAATGGTAATGACACGAATGTGAATCTTTCTAAACGTTAAAGTATGCAAAACACATGAGAAGGGATAAAAACCATCATAGATAAAAGAGAAAAAAAACGATTATTTGCAATAATGGCAAGGACTGATTATTTGTTTAATATTTCGTAAATAATGCATTTTAAATTATAGCTATTTTTTACCTAACTTATTAATAAGATTAAAATAACACGCGTTTAAGTTCTCAATGTCTTTTCTTGAATTAACTGACTTAATTTTCTTTATATTGATCATTTCTTGAAATTTTCTCTTTTCAAGATTATGCTGTCTACCTACTATTGTTGTTTCATGAAACAACAATAGTAGGTAGACAGCATAATCTTGAAAAGAGAAAATTTCAAGAAATGATCAATATAAAGAAAATTAAGTCAGTTAATTCAAGAAAAGACATTGAGAACTTAAACGCGTGTTATTTTAATCTTATTAATAAGTTAGGTAAAAAATAGCTATAATTTAAAATGCATTATTTACGAAATATTAAACAAATAATCAGTCCTTGCCATTATTGCAAATAATCGTTTTTTTTTCTCCTTTTATCTATGATGGTTTTTATCCCTTCTCATGTGTTTTGCATACTTTAACGTTTAGAAAGATTCACATTCGTGTCATTACCATTACACGCATTACAGTCTGATAATTAATTGTATCTTTATAAGTGATATATATATGTGTATATATGTTACATAAGTACACTAATTTAATACCCAACGATTTTATCTGTTTGTTTCCTGTTTTATATATATTTTATGGTGACCAGGAAAAACTCATAATTAATGTAAGTACTTATTATTTTTCACTGCATATGTAGTTTTACCAAGTGTGATATTATGTTAAATTAAATTTGAGATGCCCTAAAAAAAGTATATTTAAATATTTTTAATTATTGTTAATATGTTCTGATTTTTAATATCTATTTATACGTTGTACGTGTTTTGTGTATGTTTGTAGGTGCATATATCCATTTATTTATTTAATAACTTTTTTTTATTGTTTGTACCACGTTATATTATATACACTTTTTTTATTTACATTTTTTTACAAGTGTTACACATCATAATTTTATATCTTACAGTGCCCTGAAGATGGTAATAAAAAATTACCGAAACGTCGGCAAGTTAAAAAAGTAGTTTTTCTCAAAATAAGGACCCTTACCCAAAAAAATTTTCCAACAATTTTATTTGGTGATAGATCTATTATTTTGAGAACATAGTTATTATTCCTAACATAAAATAGATTCATTGGACATTGATTATTCGTTTATTTTGGATACAAACTGTTATAAATTTGGATAGACATGTTTGGAGACGCTTATCCCTAATAGCACACAACGTCCTAGGGACGGCCATTCTAAGTCCATATTATGTACAAACGTCCATGGACATAAAATGGACATCCAAAGGACGTCCGTATCCGACCATTAAATATACAAACTTCCAAGGACATAAAATGGATGTCCGATGGACGTTCATGTTAGGACATTTAATATACCAACTTTAAAGGACTTAAAATGGACGTCTGACGGACGTTGCTGTTTGAACACATTTTGAAATTGTGTAGAAAATGATCATTTTGCGAATAGATGAACACTCACGTTTTATAGATTTTTTGCAGGGATAGCGTGATTTGATTGATTTAACTAAGTAAATTCTTTTCAAATTATTTCCACTAGGTGGTGATACTCTTGTTCTAGTTCCTAAAAAAATATGTTTAGGTTTGTTATGTTTCTTTGTGAGTTGGTATATGGGCGTGTCCTATGTATTCATAATGATAATAAATTCAAAAATTAAATCTATTACATAAAAAGTGAAAAAGTAAAAACATCTATAAATCATATTTGGATTATAAAAATAACAAAATACAGTATTGTATTGTATTAATTAAGCATACTTCGTGTGTTATGCACGTAAAATGAATAATATTAATATATGATGTGAAAGCTACAAATGCAATTCAAAATTCGCGCGAGTGGAAACGTACATGTTCCATGTTGCCAAGTGGAAAATAATAAATTCTTAACAATTGATTTCAACATTCAACAGATAATAGGTATCTAAACTAAATGAAATCGTGTGTATCAGGTACTATCGTCATTTACTATTTTTTTTTTATACAAAGAGATGTTACAGTTACAATGATTATCATCTTATAAACAAAAATGATGCCGTGGCGGGAAATGAAGGTATTTGATTTGGCAACAATGCTAAGTAAGCGTCCTTCTGGAAAAAGTGATGGATAATTTTGGCA
The DNA here is from genome assembly GCA_029963845.1 of Rhamnusium bicolor. NCBI lineage: Eukaryota > Metazoa > Arthropoda > Insecta > Coleoptera > Cerambycidae > Rhamnusium > Rhamnusium bicolor. Next base: position 253,631 of record JANEYF010003387.1, on the reverse strand, counting down.
GTTTATTTCCTAGATTTTGCTTCGCTTTTGGTGTAGTTTGTGTAGTTATTTTGATTTTGTGAAATATAATATAAAATATTACCATAAGTACATTCTTTAATACTATATTCTAAGTACAATTATTTATAATAAGAGTAATAAAGTCTTAACTAGGCATTTCATAATAAAAGTCAAGTATTGATGTAGTGATTGTGGAATTTATAGGAGTGCGTTTGGTTTCGAGTGTAATTTTAAAAATGATTTATGTAATAGTGAGACCCAAGAAAGAAAAATACACTAATATAGATATTATGGGGTATTAAAAAGATATCCAAGTAATGTCCCATTATAGAAGTCCTTCGGATGTTCCGTATGGACGTCCGAATATGGTTCAAAGTTGTGACATTTAGACATCCCAAGGACGTTCATAAGATGTCCTTTGGACTAAAAAAGGCTGTCCATGGGACGTCCTGAATTATCTATAATGTCCGCTGAGGACGTCCATCGCATGTCCATAGGACTACGTTGTGCTATTAGGGATGTTAATGTGAGATAAAAAATAATTTCTGTGACTGAATTTCATAATAGATCGCTAGTTTGTCCAACATACTTTTGATTATAGTCCATACAGATAATTTCGTAGTTCCCCGACTTTTCGTTTCTTTCAGTTTTGTCTTTTGGATTGCCTAAAAGTTGTAGTTTATTTTCCAATGAATGAACCACTGTCATAGCAACATCTTTAAAAATCTTACCAATACCAAGAGTGAATCGAGGATCATATGGAATCGATAGAAATTTCGGATTTTCTCTTAATTTTGAAAGGTCGAAGAACTTTGAAGTGTCTCTTTAAATTTACGTCTCCTAATTATTTTACCAACTAAATTTACATAATATCTATTAGTCGCAGTTCTTAATCAATACTTTGCCCTTTTTAAACATCTCATTATTGAGGAGGAAGCTGAATAGGCGATGACCTTGAAAATAAAAATTCACCATTTTGTATTGAACACAATGGTGAGTGTTCTTGGGATATATATTAAAGTACAAGTATCTTTTCTATATATGTAAATTCTAACTTATTTTCAGAATTTCTAGTTATTAATACATCTAAGAATGGTAGTTGTCTAAGGGTTTGTTTGATTTGAGTAAATCCTCAACGTATACTAAGATCTGTGTATTGGAAGACTTAGAAACAATTAACAAAGTCAAAGGAGATCAAAATTTCTTCTTCTTGTAACTGGATGTTTTTCACCTTATCAATAAAATCATTGGAATTAATCACAGAGAAACTAGGCGATGCAATGGATAATCTTTTGAATTTCTCTGATATCCATTTTGATAAGTGGTAAGTCGGCTAATCCAATTACTGAAACAATAGGACGCACGAACTCTCCTGGTTTAGGAACCTTAGACAAGCAGTACAATCTAGGTACACTTGGGTTTGATATCTGTGACCTCATATTTAAAGCAGGAGTAATAAGGTTATTATTTAAGCTTTAACTGTGCATGAAACAAAATTGCTTTCGATTCAATGTAATTTCTTCGAACATGAAGGGACAGCAGTGGGTAACTCTTTATCACCATTCACTGCTAGTCTCTTCATGAACAGATTCGAAACATAAGCAAAACAGGAAGCTCCTCGACCTTTCAAAATAAAAAGAGAAAATTCGAAATTTGTATCTATTCCATATGAGCCTAGATTCACCCATGGTATTGGTCTGTAATATATAGGTATGACAGTAGTTTATTTATAAACTACAATAACTTTTAGATAATCCAAAAGACAAAACTGAATCAAATAAAGAGTCGAGATTTACGAAATTAGCTGTAAGGACTGTAATCAAAAGTATGTTGGACAAACTAGACGATTAATTCAAACTAGATTCAAGGAGCATATGGCTTATCTCAAATATGATGGAACAGAAAGTCCAGTGTTGCCCAATATGCGTTTGAGAACAATCATAAAATAGACAGTAGCAATTTAACAATAATTAGGAATATAACAAACATTAGACAGCTGGATTCATCTGTAAGCTTGGAAATTACAAAGTGTAATAATAGTGTGAATAGTGACAGAGGGCTAATACCATATAGTCCGCTATCTTGATTAGTGAGTCACGGTTCACCGGAACGTAACAATAGTCTAGGTATAAATGACATTCAATGGCACTTCCTAAAAAATTTGCACTTTAAGATGTTTGGTTTGTATCCTTCGCGAGGATATCCACATGACATTCTTTTATCTACTTTCAACTTTGATAGCCTCCTAAAGAAAAGAGCTACTCAATCAATAATATTTTTGTTCAAAATTATTCATCCAGCAGATTAACATTAAGTCTTTATATAAGCCGGGAAAATTTGCTTTTCTAAAATTATAGTCCGTGTTATTGATTACAGGAAAGTTATTAAGTTCATCATTACAATACAAGTGGATCATTATTGCAGGATGATAAGCATCCTCTGGTATAAAAACGTCTGAAGCTTTAGATACTTCACATTTCTGATTGGCGAGTACTAGGTCTAAAACTTTATTGTTGCAATTTGTTACTCTATTATACTGAGTAAGATTACAAAAATTGGAGAAATTTTGTACCGCTATAGAGTTTCTATCAGAGTCCCCTGCTGATATGTTAATATATTCCGGTATGTTAAAGTCACCAAAAAACTAATAGGTTACCCTCATAAAGAAAATAAAGTGATTCAAGTGCATTACAGAGAATTTCTTAATAAGAAATTTGAGGTGGAACGTATACAACAACATATATCACACATCTCTTAAGACACATTTTAGCACCAAAAACATCCACGAGCCTAATATCACAGAAGGCATCACATACAGAATAAACATCTATCATAGAAGCATTTATGTATTTTTTAATTGCTAAAAGAACTCCACCACCTCTGGCTGCATTAGTATAATTAAAATCTCGGTCTTTACGAAATACATCATATTTTATTAAATCAAATAATTCGGAATCGTGCACCGTGTCATTTAGACATGTTTCTAGAAATGCGAAGATGTCATACTGGTGTTCTAATGAGCCACAACTAACAAATACGTCCGTGGTCTTACCTAGCAGGCTCGACAATTTTGGTAACAAAGGATGAAAGAACAAGACCTGCGTTGTGTACAAACCGAATCGTTTGGTGGGGAGGTGACAGACTTTCATTGCTACTTAACGTTTAGTATAATGGATCTGAAAGATTCCAGAGCATTAATATAAATAGGGCAGTTATTATCCCAAACAGCATGATTGGTACTTACTTTTGGAAATACCATATTTCTTATATAATTAACGCAATTGATATATTTCAAGTGATCGTTACTACAATCACCCAATTTATGTTCTTGTGCACAACGTGGACAGCAATATATTTTAACAGAGCAGTTATTTGCAAAATGATGGAACCCACAACATTTATAACATCTCCTGAGTTCAATGCCGTCAAATACTTTACAGTAATCATAACCTATAAACAATCTCCCTTCTTGCATAATCTTCTGGTAAGTAGTTAAATCCACGTGAAACATAGCTTGAAATACTTTATTAGCAAAGGCTTAATAAATATAAGTTTACACGAACTGTCACTGGTATATCTTTATTTTGCAATTTTAAGTGTTTTAAAAAATCCTCTTCTTCCAAATTCTGAGATAAGCCCACAATTTTTACCCGTGGGTTGAGTTTGGCAACCTCTTTCACGGTGTAGTTGTTACCTAATTTATCCTTAGCCAGTTCTTTAAATTGTTCATTTTCACAACGGACAATAATACCTCCTTGTCTAACATCTCTAATTTGAGTTAGATTTAGGTTTGCTTGCACAGGATTAATATTTTTTAGAATATCGGTCTTGGTAGATCTAGAATCTTGCTTAGGATCTTTAGGTTTTACAATAAATGTTGAGCTGCATTGAATGACATTTGCATATGATTTTTTACTTGTTATCCCAACCGGGGAGAAATGGTCGATTTTATTTAATTTTTCGTCAATGACAGTTTGAAGGTCACTTTTTTTCAAAGACAATTGTTACTTCTTTTTGTATAAAATTATTGATCAACACTTGATTATTTGAAATATCTTTGATATTGCTATTCATACTCGAGATGTTATAGAGAATGGATTTTGGCGTGATTTGTTCATAACCTCACAACTTTGTTTACAGGAATCACATAAGTAACATAGATTTTTACACTTATCGAGCAATTTCCAATCATTTTCTGTTAAATTTGTACACGAATAATGTCACCACTTTTTACATGCACCTTCACATCCAATTAAACCTTCTCTCTTATTAATTTTACATCTATTACAGTCAGCCATATTGGCAAATATATACAAACGAAAAAACTTTATGGTTTAACCCCGATTCGTTAATAATCTCCAAACTTTAATTAATAATTCTACTTAAAAATACGATTATTTGACGCAACTCCTTTTTTCCGGAAGCCATCGATTTCAAGGCATCTAGTATTTCTTCTCAGCTGAACGAATATGAATTATGAACAAGAAAATTGTATTTTCAAATTTCTTTATGAATTTTCTAACTTTTCCCTGGATCTTCTAAGACTTTTAAGTGTTTAAGATTAGTGGGTGTCCCCAAGTTTTTAAATAACATATTAAAAATGTTTAAATTTATATAATAATATGTTTAAGCAATAGTAAAATACAAATAATATATTTGTTCTCAGTGAAAGTGACATTTTTATTTATTACCATTGTAACATAATTCTATACATTTGCGTGTGATATTCAATGTTACACAACATCCTGTGTAGTAATAAGAGTAAGAACGCATATTCTTAAGTTTTCAACACTCAATTAACAAAATTGCAGAAAATTATCTGGATAAGAAAATTGCCGCATCTTCTAAGAATAATTTCTCGTCCTGTTATTGTACTGCATGTCTATCGGGCCAGGAAAAAAAACCGCAAACGGAACTGATCCATCAACATATTCTAATATTAATGTGGCAGGTTCACACTGATTCCTATGGATATGAAACTGGTTTTAACGAAAACTTATAAACTTCATAATTACGGGCTGGTGTTTGGAAATATTCCGCGATAATTATAGCGTATAGATGTCAGTTTTCCATTTTAAGATAGGTATGATGTGTAAAAAAAGAGTAAATACTGGGCTATGAAATCCTTTAGTGAGCATTGTTCGTATTCATTATGATATAGAGACGTAAAGGTAGATATGGTATACGAACGCAAATATATGTATTATTTAAAATTGATGACCTTGTTGCCAAATAAAGCAATCGTGTATTTTTTGTTCTTAAAACAAAAATATATAATTAGCTAAATTTATATAGTAAGTATACAACTAAAATAAAATGTTTGAAAATGTTTCACAATGACTGAGGGAAGCAGTATTGACAGCAAAAATATTACGAAATGGTACTATCATTGTAGTACCATTTTACATATGTATTATAATAAACCATTATACTATTAGTCACAGTAAATTTGCAATTAAAATGGCAAATAGGAGAAATAATTTATAAAGTTTTAGACATTTGGGTGCAGACTCTTAATAAACATCCAAATACAGATCAAAAGAGTTCCCACCTCTCAGGAGGGTGCTTCATTCCCTTTTGCTTCAGAAACCACCCTCTTACGTGACCTGGCGCCCGTTTTCTGATTTTTCTCAAAAACTGTTACTCTGACAAGGAAAACGCATAGAACCTAAAATATTTGTTATGAAATTATACATCATTTATGTCCTATAAATTTTTTTCCTATATCCAGCCCTAATCTCACAAATGACGTTTGAAGTTGGTTAATGAATTTGGAAGTCCTTCATAACTGTAAAAGAAATATATTATTTGCTCACGCATTCAGTGGATGCGATACTACATCAGCATTTTTTGGCAAAGGAAAAGCACAAACTGTAAACTTGATAAATACTAGAAGGGACTTGGACGATGCTTTGTATATATTTAACAATCCATTATCGATGAAACCAGACATTGTACGAGCTGGAGAAAAAATCACACTAGCTTTATACAAGGCACCTCGAACTGTTACATCGTTAAATCAATTTAGATTCATTTCATTTAACAAATTTGTTGGTCAATCTAATTAAGCAGTGATATTATCAAGACTACCACCTACACGTGCTGCTTTAGAACAACATTCGTATCGCATTTTTCAACAAATTCATTCGTGGCGTGGAGAAAATTTGAAGCCTAATGAATGGGGTTGGAAAACAATCAGCCAAATTTTGGTGCCAATTCCTACAACTGAGATACCAGCTCCTACTTTTATTCTTCAATTAATATCTTGCGGTTGTAAAAAGGGTTGCGGAAAACGATGCGGTTGTGTTAAGGTTGGATTAATGTGCTTCAATTGTCATGGTCAAGGATGTCTTAATTCAGTGGGAGAAGAAAAATTACCTGAAGATAATACAATTATTGAATAAACAGTAGTTAGTTTTTAGTGGATTAGGTCTCAAGCGGAAACTACTTAAAAAAATGCGCCGGGAGCTCTACCTCAGCGGTGGTGTGGAAACGGGCTCGAATATAAGAGACATAGTAGTAATAATAAAATTTTCTGTAGTCATATTTTTTTGTCCTTTTAGCCAGGTTTGTGTAGGAAAATCTCGTTTTTGCCTAACTTTAGCAACATATCCTAATTTTTCAAACCATATTTGTGAGAGTTAAGATAGAAAAAAAGTTTATGGAACATAAATGATGAATTTTATACCGAAAATTTTAGGTCCTATTCATTTTCCTCGTTAGAGTAACAGTTTTTGAGAAAAATTAAAAAAACTAGCGCGAGGTTGATCTGTATTTACTTGTCTGTAAGAAGTTCGCACCCAAAGTTTTAAAACTTTATAAATTATTTCTCCTAAAAAAACTTATTAGTTTCTTAAAATTATTGATATATGCATTAAATATTTAATTTAAAACAATTTGATATTGAATCTACTGAATTTGTTCTTTTGGTGATACATTATTTAATTACCGATAGCCTGTGTTCATTGCGATAAAATAAAAATAAAATAGAATACATTTCTATACACTCTCATTAAAAAATAGAGTTACTGTATTGAGTTAAATTATATATTATATTACAGGAGAACAACTATAATTTACTATAAATAACACTGACTGTATGTCAAATGCTGAAATTATTCAATGTGCAGTTCACCAGGGTTCACTTTTAGAGCCATTACTATTTTTGTTATATACTAACGATTTGCTAAATTGAATTAGTCGTACATAGGACCATTTGATCGCAAGTCTAGATTAGTATAAATCCAATACAGTTGTCATTCTACATAACATTGTGCAATACATTGCCATAGTTACTGTCAGTTATGTTACACAACTGGCAGTGTGCAACATGATTGAATTTCATACTTGGTAATGCTCACTTCGCCGCAAGATGGGTTGTTACATCGTATGTTTAGTAAATCGGTATTTAGAATCACAAAAAGCAGCGTGAAGGAGAAGAACATTGAGCAGCTCAAAAAAGTTTCTAGCACATTCAACTAGTAGTTGCTTTTGGTCCTGTAATTGTGATGTTATTAGCAATGCGATGCATCAATCCATTACTTAACTCATGTTTCGCATTCAAGCTAGACAAATAACCAGTTATAATAATTGGTTGCGCCGCATTTGATAAAACCACATAAATAATTAAAAACTGTTATTTGTCACGCAACGCAGCGCTGCATGCACTTACACAGAACAGCACAGCACACAACAGCAACAGTGTTTTACTGCAACATAATATGTTGTACCATGTTACTTATATTGAAATCTGTCTTAACTTGCAATTTGTTGCGCTGCACAAGGTAATCAATAATACTTGCACAAATACCTTTTTCTTTTTAACACTTATTTAACCTCGGCCTATTTCCGCTATCAAGACTAATCGACATGAGGAAATAAGTTTATCAGTGCTCACATCGCAGATACCCACATTATTTTGACTATTTCGAAAGATAGTGGTGCGAGCAAGTCCGCTCATTCACTACTTATGGTCTTGGATCGACCCAGATTTGAACGCGCCACTGGCCATCGCACTACCATCCCACCATAAAATACCCTGTAAATAAGTAATATACAGGCGCCAGTAAACCATACTACCGTATAAAACCTAAAATGGTTTATAGTCGAAGATGTTCCCAATTTAATAATTAAAACGGTTTAAGCTGTTAATCGACATGGAAATAATCATTATTAATACGGACCTGTTAATTCTGAGCAAACTTCCGATGAGTAAAAGAGGTGGTACATCGAATGGGAAAATCCCTTCTATCCAAGTTTTGTTTCAGTTCGGCCAGTTTTATGACTTATTACACAGATAATCAGTAATTAAGGTTTCGTAATGGTGTTTACATTCAAAACAAACGACCTTACCTGAGGTGAGATGTAGATTTAGATTAACTGCATGGATAATAACGAGGAAGTAGATAACCATTATCTGATGATGGAATCGAGTACCTTTGACAGTTACACAGAGTTCTTAATACGTGTTATTGTCTTTTACGTACTAGCTTGGATTAGAAGATAAGCAAAGCATTATACTAAAACAGACCACTAAAAGTTGTTAAAAAATAAATAAATATAAAAGTAAAATGTAAGTTTACACCAAAGCTATTGTAAAACTCAACTATATTGCAACATAAAATACGTTGGAACAAAAGAAGTCGATATGACTAACACTTTGTACAAATTAACATATTTTTCTGTTTATCTGAGGATTTGTCTCGTTGTAATCAAACAAATTACGCGAATTTTAAACGTGTAGATCACTGTTATATTATTTTTTCTACATTTTAATATTGGTCCAAGAATTAATTATTGTATATTGGTCAAAACATGTACTACTGAAGACAAAAATAATATCACTGATACTGATTGCTGATTACCGTATCATTATACAGGGTGGGACAATAGTGCGTCCGACTTCGATATGTCGAGTTCTATGACAGCTTGAAACTTGATTTAAAAATATAAATAAACTAGACAAAAAAAGCCTATAACCAGAAGTTATTTTCGAATATACAGGGTGAGCCAAGACGATTCTATAGGGTCAATTAACATTTTTTTAAAATAGAATGCCAAGTCTATCAGAACATTTTTTGAAACCTCTTTGTAGCCCCCTTTCACTCTTGTATTATTATTGACTCACTCCCAACTATTTGGATGTAATGATTTTTTTCTGTTGAAATTATACCATTTACACGTGTATGTTAATAAAATCACTACAGTCACAATATTTATCGATTTTAAGAAAAAATATGTTAGTACCAGTTATGAGTCATCTGTGTGATGACACTCAGCTATTTTCACTTCCTAAAAGTATACAGGGTGGCCAAAAAGGATTTTTAAATTGACAACTTTTTGAACTGAATTTTCTCAATTTTTTCAAATGGAACACCCTGTATATTTTTGAACGATGTGACGTAGAATAGACTATTTGTAACCATTTTCGAGTTATTGAACAATATCTGCAGCAATAAAAATTAAAAATATATATTTTTTTGTAATTCAAGAGAAGATATTATAAAAAGTGCTCCACATTTTGATTGACACACATTTCTATGCGTCTTTGGAATGAGGTTTCTATTGTTCATAAAATTGCCGGAGTGATACTTCTAAAAGCATTTATTATCCTTTCCTTCAAATTTTGGATTGTTGCTGGTGTGATGTTTTTATGGATATCATGTAACATGCTTATTATAATACCTTCTCTTGAATTATTTGAAAAAAAACATCATTTTTAATTTTTATTGCTGAATTTTGCGGTTTTTGTTCAATAAATGAAAATGGCCACAAATAGTCACAGAAATGTACATACAAAAAATGTTCGTTTCTCAATCCTACATCACATCGTCCAAAAATATACAGGGTGTTCCATTTGAAAAAATTGAGAAAATTCTGTTCAAAAAGTTGTAAATTTAAAAAAAAATGGCCACCCTGTATACTTTTAGGAAGTGAAAATGGTTGAGTGTCATCACACAGATGTCTCATAACTGGTACTAACATATTTTTTGTTAAAATCGATAGTTGTGATTGAAGTGATATTGTTAATATACACGTGTAAATGGTATAATTTAACAAAAAAAATCATTACATCTAAGTGGTTGGAAGAAAGTCAATAATAATACAGAAGTGAAAGGAGGCCACAAAGAGGTTTCTAAAATGTTCTGATATATATGACATTTCGTTAAAAAAAAAAGTTACCTGCCCTGTAGAATCGTCTTGGCTCACCCTGTATATTCGAAAACAATTTCTGGTTATAGATTTTTTTGTCTAGTTGACTTATGTTTTTAAATCAAGTTTCTAGCTATCATAGAACTCGAGATATCGAAGTCGGATGCACTATTGCCCCATCCTGTATATTTAAATCAGCGAATGTTTAAAAAAATGTTTAGGACACACATACGCAATATCCTTTTCTTATTCCCTAGCGTTAAAACTTGGACCATCTTGTTCTTTTTTATAATATGATGAAAACGTCAGTTTGAATCATTTTTATTTGATTTCGCTTTCAATTCTTTAGTAATTATAAATTGTATTCGATAATTTTTTTCGGAATATTCCCTTCAGGCATAAAGTATGACTGATTGTGCGAAAGACACTTTACTAGCCGTGAAACTGAGATTTATTCAAAAAAGGCATTAATCCTCAAATATGTAGCCTCCCGGACAAAGTTACTTAAGTATGCCTAAGCAAGTTGTATTACCTCTGATATGAGGTATATAGCGGTAGGAAAATTTCGCAGGATCTTTGATCAAGTTACCAGGTATTCATGCAATGTTTAACGGGTTTGCCAAAGTTAGAAGTATATATTAAATATAAAAGGGGTCCAAATAATGATCCTTGCGGAACAACAGCTTTCAATAACCGTCTGATCCGAAGACACTGATAGTTAAAGCTGCTTTTGGTGACAGAGCAAGATTATTACTAAAACAGGTTAGCTCAAAGAGTATTACAGTGATATATCATTTTAATACCACTGTGCTATTCTGTTTTAATAATAAGCCTAGTCCCACACCGCCACAAGTAACACATGCATATCAGCGCCCTCTAGTCATTTAAAAACGACGAAGCTGTACACCTTAAGGCCCCCTATAAAACAGAGCTTTTCTCACACCAGTCATCATGCACTTCATCTTTTTATTTATTCTTCTATTAAGTAATAAGTCAGCAAAAGGGCCTTTTGAGGTATAATGTAATTAGTAGGGTTGCCAAAAATGTTCCGTGGGACAGTGGCGTACGCGAAATTAACTAATACGAGAAACAATAAACTGTTACAATTTATAACAATGTATGTAAAACTTATCCTCTTAACTAACTTGATGAACTAGCTTGCTTATCACAAACTGGAGAAGATGTGTAGCCATTTTGCAGCATCAGGTATATTTCTATGGTTGTCTCCATGAGTGATGTTCCCTTTGGTGAAAATATATTCTTATATTTTGAAAACGTCCACTATTTGCAGTGAGTCCGCTAACAACAACGAACTTATTTCTAATTTTTTTATGCTTTCATGTAATGGTTTATAATTCTTCACAATATTTTTTAAAGCTGTTTCAACAGAAATATCTTCGAATTTTGTCTGGCTTTCCTTAATAGCTGGATCGAATTGTAGTATCACAGCTTTTATTTTTTGGAAATATTCAGCATAATAAAAAGCTGCCTGCAACCATGTTCCCCAACGTGTAAGAATCGGCTGTGGTGGTTCAGGAATACCGGGACACTTCTTATGAAATGCACGGAGACGTTTAGGAGATTTAAAAAAATACTTTTTTTGTACTTGCTATTAATGCATCCACCTCTGGAAAACCTTTTCGAATAGTTTCTGCCATAAGATATAAAGCATGCATTTTACACGTAACATATATAAACGAACGACCTACCGTACGCACTGTCACGCCGCCATCAGTCACAAACATTAACACTTGACTTTTTGACAGTTCAAATTTTTCTAACGTCTCCAGCACCACCCTGGTAATTGTTTCGCTAGTACACTGACTTAGTCATTTGCTAGCTAGTAACAGTGAAACTGTCGGTTTAAGTGGGTCCAGTACTCGTATTATAACATTTAAAATAGAATTTTTTTTATAATCTGTTGTCTCATCAAGAGATAACCACAGCCGTGTATTTTTAATTCACATTTCATCTTATTTACCATGTCTACGTGTACAGTTGGTAGATAGTTACATAACGTTGTGCGACTTGGTAATTTCACCTGGGCATTGTATTTATTCCAGAACTGTCGAAATAGTTGTTTATCGAGTATGTACAGCGGAACATCACAGGCAATCAGCATTAATAGTAAATCAAACATAAACTGTGTTGTCGAAGGCACGCCATTTTTTTTATTTTTATGGTGTACACTATTTACGTGAAGTCCACAATCACGCTTATCCCAGCACGTCAAATCTTTCTCGCAAACTTTACAAATTATTTTAGTACTATCATAGAATAAATCCGGAAATTCACCTATAAATTTATTCACTTTGCCAGTAAATGGCCGTTTTCTACCCCTGCGTACGTCTGCCATGCTTTATTATTAAATTAAATTAATATCAACAATACAGTACAACAAATAAAATAAAAACACAAAAACAATATGCAATACGCCCAGGTGACTTAACGTGTACACAACTCGAAAGCTTATAATAGACTGGACTGGAGAAAGAGTTTCGCGGTCAAGGTGAATGCTGGCGACAGTAAGTACATCTGTACTCTACGACCATGATACACAGAAACGATTTGCAGCTTTAGTAATTAGTCATTGTGTATATTTGATTGAAGACTGTAATGCCTTTCTTCATTTATTAATAAAAGATATACCATTCTATTATTTAAAGTAAAAAACTAAACATTTTGTAGCCAGTTAATTGAATCTACTACTCAAAGAATAGCGTATTAGTTAATAGTCCACGTGGTAATTTATTCAAGGAGACCACAGTCACGTTTCAATATCTATTTCTAGAAAAAAAAATTTGAAATTTAAATCTTTCTGTTTTTATTGTTATGGATTGTGATTATAGAGTTCAGTTTTTCACTGATGTAACTACTCGTGCCTTAAAATAATGCCACAGCATTATTTCGTAGTTTACCTAACTTTTTTCTCAAACGTGCTAAATTGTTGTTGTTAACAATTTGTTGAGTCAGTTTATGTACAAATAAAGAGAAAAGTATCAAACATGATTCTGTTCACTGGTGCTGGGAAAGTTTATAAAAAATTAATTGGAATAACAAGCGGTAGATTTATCGTGAATTGACACCTATTAAACCTCATTAAAGAATATTTAGCAAATTGTTCCAACGAATAAATCACTAACTACTAGCTAGAATTTTCCCATGGTTTATGTATTACGTACATGGTAAAAACACTCCCTCACTAAACAATATTCACACAGAAAAAGACTGTTCTAAAAAAAGATCATAATGGCAAAAAAAAGTTATATAAATAACTGTCGATGAACTAAGAGCAATATTTTTTAAACTACAAAAAGATTTAAAACAGTGTGTTTTCAATTGTGAATTTTGTGCATTTTTGTGATGGTGTGTTGAAAGTGGGGCATTTTATTCTTTATGAAGTGTCGAATTGAAAAAGTGGAGTTGGCCATTTATAGGCGACGAAGTTACCCTTATTTTTCGCATCAAAAGCTGAGTTATGGTTTTTTACTGGCAGAATAACGTCTTTCATTGACCATCGTCGTTACATGTCGATAAATGCCTTCGTAAATAAATTAGGACCCACGCTATCTGCTGTTGGTTCCGGCTGTACATGCTCTTACTGGATGTGATACAATGTCATCTCTGTTTGACATTATTAAATATGATTTGAACGAAACAACTCCTCAGCGGGCAAATACCCCAACCTGCATTGGATTATACCTTCAAATCATGATAGATCGGTAACCAATATCATGTCAATTCCAAACCAGACATAGACCGGTTTCGAACTTATTAGTTCTCCTCAGTATGCCATAGGTTATAGAACAGACAAATGATAGTAGCCAACCTGTCAGTCATATACTGACTAAGGTAAATTGAGTAGTGGTGAGAGGTATATGAAACTTCTCATATGGTCCAAATGTTACTATCCGACCGACATCATAGATGTCTCTGTGGCGGATAGCGACTTGCGAGGCAAGTACCGAGAGCGGCGACCTCTAGCCCAGGTGGAATAAACTACTGTTATTAAATATGATTTGAATGAAACATCTACTCAGCGGGCAAGTATCCCGACCTGCATTGGATTATACCTTCAAACCATGATAGATCGTTAGCCAATATCATTTGTCAATTCCTAACCAGACATAGACTGGTTTAGAACTTATTAGTTCTCCTCAGTATGCCATAGGTTATGGAACAGACAAATGATAGTGGCCAACCTGCTAGTCATATACTGACTAAGGTAAATTGAGTAGTGGTGAGAGATATGTGAAACTTCTCATATGGTCTGAATGCTACTATCCGACCGACATCCTCGATGTCTCTGTGGCGGATAGCGACTTGCGAAGCAAGTACCGAGAGCGGCGACCTCTAGCCCAGGTGGACTATACTACTGTTATTAAATATGATTTGAACGAAACAAGTACTCAGCGGGCAATTTACCTTAGTATATGACTAACAGGTTGGCCACTATCATTTGTCTGTTCCATAACCTATGGCATACTGAGGAGAACTAATAAGTTCGAAACAGGTCTATGTCTGGTTAGGAATTGACAAATGATATTGGCTAACAATCTATCATGATTTGAAGGTATAATCCAATGCAGGTCGCGGTATTTGCCCGCTGAGTAGTTGTTTCGTTCAAATCATATTTAATAACAGTAGTTTAGTCGACCTGGGCTAGAGGTCGCCATTCTCGGTACTTGCTTCGCAAGTCGCTTTTCGCCACAGAGACATCTATAATGTCGACATACTGAGGAGAACTAATAAGTTCGAAACCGGTCTATGTCTGGTTAGGAATTGACAAATGATATTGGTTACCGATCTATCATGATTTGAAGGTATAATCCAATGCAGGTCGCGATATTTGCCCGCTTAGTAGTTGTTTCGTTCAAATTATATTTAATAACAGTAGTTTAGTCGACCTGGGCTAGAGGTCGCCGCTCTCAGTACTTGCTTCGCAAGTCGCTATCCGCCACAGAGACATCTATGATGTCGGTCAGATTAGTAGGATGTGGACCATATGATAAGTTTCACATACCTCTCACCACTATTCTGTTTGACATTAGCAAGAAATCTGCTTTTCAAGATCTGAAAAGGACATTGGAGCTAGCTAGATTTTCGTTTGATTGCCGTGATGCATATGGCTGCCTATTGAAATTGCTACATAAGCAGCGACAGTGAATTCCTGCAGGGAATATAACTGGTGATTATAAAGTAAGGGATATATGTCAACTTATTATATATTCTTAACAAATCAAATTAATAACAAAAAGTAAGTAGCATCTGGTTGCTTACATACTGGGATTTCTGATGTCAAACACTAGTTACTGCAAATGCTCGATATGGCCTCCATTTTGTTGTTGTAAAATTACCAACCGTTCCTCCAAATTGTATACAGCACTATTCAACATTGCTGGTTGAATTGCACGAATTTACTCTCTAATACTGTCCTATAATTCCTCCAGCGTTATTGGCCGTATTCTAAACACCAAATTTTTTAAATAACCCCACAGCCAGTACTCCGCTGGGTTAATATCAGGCGATATTGCAAAATGTCTGCTTATAACACGATCTTGAAAAACCGCTATTAACAATTCTCTAACTGGTCGGTAAATGTGCGGAGGTGCTCCATCCTGCATAAAAATCATGTTTTCAATTCCTTCGTGCTCGTTTTGCAACTGTGGAATTGCATAATCCCTTAACATTTGCAGGTATCGTTCACCAGTAAGTTACAGATACGGCCTCCCCATTCTGTATTTCCTCGAAAAAGTATGGACCAATGATGAAATTAGCTGTGAAACTACACCAAACGGTGACTTTTTTGTCATGAAGGCCTTGCTGAACGATTTCATGTGGATTTTCTGTTGACCATATACGACAGTTTTGAGTATTAATTCCACCATTAAGAGAGAAATGGGCCTCATCTATCCATAAAATATGGGATAACCATTCGGGTTCAATTTCCATCTGAGCCAATACGTGTAATGAAAAATCGTACCTGAGAGCAAAATCTGCGTCCTTTAATTCAAACAGCAGTTGCAGTTTAAAGAGATACACTTTTAGGATTTTCCGTGAAATTTTCCAAACCGTGTGTATGGCATTTGTAATGGTTTTGATATCGCATTCACACTGCTGATTGCTAGCGGATTAGTATTGCTTACGTTTTGACTTTCCTGAAGAACTTCTGCAACTTGCACATCACTAATCCTAGGTCTTCCTGACCTCGGAACGTCTTTTGCAGACCCTGTTCTTTCAAATTTGCTAATCAAATTACGATACGCCTTCATTTTGCACGGCCCTGCTCTCAAACCAATTTTCGTACGAAATCTTCGTAATCCAGTAGTGTAATTTTTACCGCCTTCTAATAACATTGCACTAAACCAATTATTGTTTGCAGATCCATATTGAAATTGTTACAATTTACGTTACGAGAGTTTTATTTTGAGAACAATTCTCTAAATTACGATTATTTCGTTTGACACTTGTATGAATAGTTGTCACGACAATTCTTTTGTTTTCCGTAGATACACTAAAATCCAATTATTGAGGCAACTAGATTCTGTTTACTTTCTGCTACTAGCATCATTTCTTAAAACTATATAAGAATTTAAAATAGACCCCTTACTTTATGATAAACTCCAATACATGTGGTCCCATAAACACACAAACCAAAGTTAAATGTTTTAAATAGAACACCCTATATTTTTGACATTTTAGAAATCTGTGTTTTTTTTGTGATTTCAAATATATAGATATATTTTATCTCATATTTTACTGTTTATTATTTATTGCAAGTTGTATACAATCAGCCTCTGCATGGTTATCAGGTTCGCCATGGATGAAAAACAATTACTTAGATACGTATGCCTTACAAAATAATTTAATAAATTCAAAAAGCAAACTGCATGGTCTTGTGTGTTATACTATTTCTGAAAACGTTTACTTTATCAGAGCGCTACGATATACCTATTCACTATTTAAAAAAAATAACAAGAACTCTTCAACTGGTAACATTTTATTTGGTATAGTATGTATAATAGTAGTTATATAATTAATATATAATTATTATTACGCTGTTTTCTTTTTGAATTTATTAAATTATTCTGTAAGGCATGAGTGTTTTTCATCCATGGCTAACCTGATAACCTGGCAGATAAAATTGCAATAAATAAAAAATAGTAAAAGATAAGATACAACATATCTATAGATCTGAAATCACAAAAGAACATAGATTTCAAAAATGTAAAAAATATAGGGTGTTCCATTAAAAAAATGCAAGTTTGTTTTGTTCCGCTTTTATGGGACCACCTGTACAAGGTGGGTAAATTTCGATGTTTGTATAAATATATGTAATATACTGGAAACGGTCAGTTAAGTAAGAACGAAACAATAATTGAAGTAACAGCTCGGAGAAACAGTATTGTTTCAATTTAGCTAGCAGGCTGTGCGATCAATTGTCGGTGTATATGATATTCACCTGTCCCTCATCAACAAATTTGGAAATAAATTGTGTGGTATACATTAAATTTGTATTTGTTGAGCATTTTTCCATGAAACAGTATTGACTAAGTGATCTGATATTTTTAACAAGGGTAAATGTGTTTATACACTGATATTTTAAAAACCTTCGAGCAATTACACAGTAAGGTGATACTTTCGTATGGGACAGACACTGGTAGTTATTCAAATACCTGGAAAGTACCTTGTGTCATTAACATATTAAATCATTGCTTAATGCTTGCGCTAAGACGTATGCGCAATCATTGCCGAAAAAGCTGAGAATGTATAGTCGGAGCTACAAGTCCTTTTGTTTCTCAAATTTTCAATATAGGCACGATTTCGTCCTCAGATAATTATTGCATATTTATGTTAGGTATATTGAAATTTATGTCAAGAAAGTAGTTCTCGTGAAAAAATGCTCAACAAATACAAATTTAATGTATGCCACACAATTTATCTACAAATTTGTTGATGAGGGACAGGTGAATATCATATACACCGACAATTGATCGCACAGACTGCTAGCTAAATTGAAACAATACTGTTTCTCCGAGCTGTTACCTCAATTGTTTCGGTCTTATACTGACCATTTCCAGTACATTACATATAATTATTTTAAATCTGGCAGTTATAAAACTACATCAGAGGTTCCGCAAGAATTAAAACTGGACCCGCTACTCTTTTCAATATTCATAATTGATCTAAATGGCCTTATCAGATGCCATAAACAATTCTTTGTAGATGATTTAAAAATTTCTACTTCAATTAACTCTGCTGATGATAGCCACACCTAGCAATATGTTTGTATAGGATAACTCGGTAACTGTAAGAGATACAAAAAAAAAAATGGAAGACACATTCTCGATCTCTTTTTTTGAGACAAATTCACTGGCGAAAACAAAAATTTGCTATCGTCTTTTGTTTTCGAGTTATAAACAAAAGTTAGATTTTTCGACTTTTTTAAAGGCGTGTCAATATCTTGGTTGTTTGTAAAGTTATGAAAAAACAACTTTTAAATTCTTCAGGCACTTTTTTCTGTATAATACAGTGGCGTCGAGAAAATTTTTAAAAAAGGTGAAATTTCGAGTTATGGCATAAAGTTTTATTTTTTTTAAATAGAAATCATAGTTGGCTATGGTTTAGTTAAAAATGATTTTTTTTCCCTTTCAAACTATATGTCATATGTGGGGTTGCTTTTGATGTGTAAGTATTTAATAGGGAAAATAATCTTTTAGTAGATTACCTTTTGCGTTTTTTTTTATATTTATTTCAAGTGGGCGTGTGATATTTATGACAGTGTTTATCCATTTGTCAGTAAATTGCATATTAATAATTCTGTTTCCGTCATAATTACGCCCCATTTAATCGTAAAAATGAAGATGTCTTGCGAAAATTACGAGAAATATGATATGCTAGAATGCTTTATTCAAACTAATAACAATTGTGATACTGTATCCGAAATATATTTCAGTCGCTATTCAGAAAGAAGACAACCTAATAAAGCTATTTTTTAGAAGTTTAAAAAAATCTCATTAATTATGGGTCTTTCAACTAGCCAGGACCAAAAAATTACAACATTGAAGATGCTGAAGAAACTGTAATTGGAGTGGCTGTTGCAAATCCTTCAATTTCAAGTCGTCAAATTGAGGATGATTCTGGGATTTCAAGACGTCGAGCTTTGGATATTTTGAAGACACACAAATTCAGGCAGTATACAATAAGGAAACAACATCACCAACTGATCTTCAGCGACGATTAGAGTTTTGCATACGGTATCGTCAGAAAAGTCAACAAGATCCATTCTTCTCTAGAAATGTAGTTTAGACAGATGAAGCCTACATTAACAGTGCAGAAATTTTCAACAGACATAACAAGCACTATTGGTCTGATATGAACCCTCACCGTACCGTTGACGTGCGATCTCAGGGACGCTTTAGTTTTAGTGTTTGGTGTGCTCCACGTGGCAATCGTGTTTTAACATATCACATATATCAAGAAAATCTTATTGGCCAACGGTACTACGAAATCTTAAACGAGAAAATTATTGAGGAATTTATGGATAATCTACCGTTAATTGAGACAAGAAATCAGTGCTTCCAACAAGATAGTGCACCATCTCATAATATCAGGACCGTTTCAGAATTATTAAATACCAATTTTGGAAATAACTGGAAGTAACGGAACAGTGAGGTTGCCACCACAATCACCTGACTTAACGTACGTTGGGGCCACATAAGACAAAACAAGAAACCAGTACCGACATAAATGAACTCGGACAAAATTTTATAGACTGTGTGAATTCCATTTTAAATCTTCATATTTATGATGCAGTTCAGAGTAATATGAAGAGGTGTAATTTAATTTGAATTTTTATTTTGTAATTGTAATATATTATAAAATTAGATATGAAGGACCCACAATTAATGAGATTTTCTGTTAACCTCTTAAAAATAGCTTTATTATGTTGTCTTCTTTCTGGATAGTGATTGAAATATATTTCGGATACAACATCACAATTGTTATTACTTTGAATAAAGCATTCTAGCATATCATATTTCTTGTAATTTTCGTAGGACGTCTTCACTTTTACAATTACATGGAGTGTAATTATGACGGAAACAAAATTATTAATGTGCAATTTACTGACAAAGGGATAAACACTGTCATAGATGACACACGTCTACTTGGAATAAATATAAAAAAACGCAGAAGTAATCTACTAAAAGATTATTTTCGCTATTAAATTCTTCCACATCAAAAGCGACCCCACATATGACATATAGTTTGAAAGAGAAAAAATTCCTCTTTAACTAAATCATAGCCAACTATGATTCCCATTTAAAAAAATACAACTTTATACCTTACTTAACTCGAAATTGCACCTTTTTTGTAAATTTTCTCGACGCCACTGTATTATACAGAAAAAAGTGCCTCAGGAATGTAAAAGTTGTTTTTCCATAATTTTACAAACAACCAAGATATTGACATGCGTCTAAAAAGTCGAAAAATCGAACTGTTGTTTATAACTCGAATACATGATGCTAAATAATATATCACATATCACCGAAAGAATCTTGATGAATTTGAACTTTACGAGTTATTTAAATTTAGGTATATAATCGAAAACATTACAATATCTCTCGCGGGCCATCTTCATAGAGGAATATTACAAAGTTCTCCCGCTTAAAAATAAATAAAAAAGCACATAATCGCCTTCCATTTGATGTACTATCAGTTAAAAATTTAATTAGCCTACCAAACACGATTAGTCGGTCACTCATTTTCTGAACAACTTTTAGGGGGTAATATGCTCGACTATTAGAACTCGCGACTGGGGGAGGAATTTCAAAAAGTGCTTTTCATATAAACAGAACTAGTTTTAATACGACATGATTTCTTAGACCATATTATTTTATATTTCTGAACCAGCAAATCGAGTAAGTACGACCTTATTAGATTCAGTACAGTTGAAAAATATTCTCCCTAAAAGTGATATAACCACGTTAAAAGTATTTAATACCACAAAATGGCTAATATAATTTTATAATTATTCAAGATCGGCATTGAGAGTAATTTCTAATAATATTTTTATTAATCGGAGCCGCCTTATATATTCTGCAGACAGCTAGAGTTGTATGTGGAATGGCAAAAATCTATACATGGAACCGGAATAATATCAGATTTAACAGATCAGTTGTACCAGAACAATTTTTTTCAAAATATGGGTATATTCAGAAGCTCATATTTCTCCTCTACATAGGCTAAATACAAGGAATTCCCATATTTTGAAAATACTCTCTTACAGAACTGATCTGTCAAATCTGAATCTGAAGCTTTCGTGTATGGATTTCTGCAATTTCTTCTAGACCTGCAACCGACTGCAAAATGTATAATGCAGTTTAAATTAGGCAACTCTGCCCTATTAATAACATTATTATTAGAAGTTACTTTCAGTGATGACCTTGAACCACGACAAAATTATATTGGCCATTTTGTGGCAATCGTAGGTATATTTTAATTTTGAGAAAAAACTTTTCCGTCATATTATATCTAATATGTCGGTTATTTTAACGACTTACTAGTTAAGAAATTTTATAAAATATGTCTAAGAAATCATAACTCATTAAAATCAGTTTCATTCGTGCCAAAAATATGAACACACTAAATTTTTTAAATGTAAGATACTTCTCCCACTCCGACGGGAGTCCGCGATAGCCACCATCATTTTTTTCATTCTACACTTCATAAGGAACAACACCACTCGTAATATTTTATCACAAAATTGCATGCGGGACATATTTACTGAATTCACTAATGTATCTATAACTATGACGTATAAATTGTACACATGAAAGTTTGTTAATTGTATAGAATTAGGTTATTGTTATTGTCTATATGACAATCATTTATACCATTAATTAGTTCCAATTAGTGAAATAAAACTAGATGGTCTTAAGCAGTGTCCTCTAGTTGGAATATTTCAAATAACTCTAAAATTCAACTTTCTTTTAAACAGAAATATGTAAAAGAAAATCAATTCTATGGCCTATAGAAATGGTCTAATGACCATTCTTGGGCTACAGCCAAGTGCCGAATATTATTATCAACTACTGCAATTTATATTATTTGACGTTTCATTAGATGATAACAAGGAATGATCATTCAACGGTGACAATTTATAAATTATCTATACAAAAACAATTAACAGTTTTGGAGAATTCAAAATGTGATGACTTCAGTTCTGAGGATATAAACTGAAACTTGCCATATATTTTTATTGGTATAATACAATACCTAGGAAAATAAATTAAGAAAACAGTATATCTTGAATACTTAAGAAGAATCCTTTGTACACTTTACACCGTTGGCAACAATGGAAAAAACATTTTTAATATTCTGTCATTTATATACATTACTGGAGGAAAAATTATACTATGGCATTACTTATTGTCTTGTGTCGATTTTGTACGTTATGTGGTTAAATTGAAATTAATCATAAAACATGCCTGACAGAAGCCATCAAGATCAATATCTACCCATCAACATAGGGCGTCAATCGAACTTCTTGTATGGCTAATTTGAATATAATCACATGGTGCTTTATAAAACTGAATCAAGGCGATAAATACTAATATTTAAAAGATCGTGACATATTTTTTCTACGACCGTTATTGAAAGTATACCTTTTAATGTTAACTTGTCGAATTGAAAATGACATATTATGGGGAAGCGTGTTAAAAGTAAAAATATGCAATTGCTCAACCGGTTATTGTCAAATAAAGCTCGTTTGCATTGTTATTTTACTAAAGTGACATTAACAACTATCATATTTATTTGAGTCGAAATCGATATCAAAATCATAAGTATTACATATCCTTGTATTCAGGATAAAATGCTTAATCGTATGAAAAATACTCGATATGCCATCCATAAGAAAAAATTAACCTGATGATGATCCAAGAAAACTGAAACGGTTTTTCAAATATCAATTAACGGCATCTGATTCGTCTTAAAAAGTTGTCCTAGTTTTTTACAGAATTCGAAAATTATTGTAAATAAAGAAGTTGTGGGGAAAAAACGAAAATACATGTTTCCACATTTTTTTAAATATTTACAAAACTATCAAAGTAGACTAAATTTTCTTAAATATTATTGATACGCTGCCTCTATTTAAGCTAACTTGTATCTCTAAAGAGAAGCGAGATAACAATGGTGGGCAACAAAAATCAGGCACCCTGTATAGAAATGTAGGTTGCAATTAAATAAATGCTATCTTTGGCCTGTACCTATATAACTATCGTACAGTATATCCTTTTAAAAATATACAATAGCTCCAAAACACCAAAACAATACAATGCATAGTATGGGTTCCACCAACACATTCTTGTGAAGAAATATTTAAGGAACTGAGGATTATTACCTGCGCCATGTATGTAGTATATTAGAATTGCTACACAATATATTTTAAACAAAGGATTGTTATTTATTAAATAACTGTACACAACTATTATACAAGGATAAATCAAGACTTTCATTTACCAAATCTAGCCAACAATATTTTTATGTCACTCATGTACAAGGTGGACCATTTAAGATGGCACGCTGACTCTCATCGTTAGTGATATATCAGTTAAAAATTGAAAAGGAATTTAAGTGTCTACAAACAGAATAATTGACTACCGAAAAAAAAAAAGATACAGCAAAAACAAGTTTCCAAACAATTAAAACTGTATATATTTTGGCACAAAATGATATGGTATTGTCATTATTGACACCATCTAATTAAATTTACTTTTTCACTACAAATTGTTATAAAATTTAGTGCAATTAGCTCAAATTTTAAATTTTCTGGATACTGAAACATTTTCAAACAACGAAAAATATAAATTTATACATGATAAAGTGAATTTTAATTCATTTTAAAATGTTACGTAAACTAGTTTTATTGGAAAATGTAATATATTAAATAAAAACGTAATAGATTCTTTTACAATTGCACTACATTGTGTCAATTCTGAGAATTCACGTAAATACCTGCGCTCTGTGGTCAACTGAAAATAACGAGAACTACGGGAAGGGGCAGACCACATACTGTTTGTCAGTACATTGCATAATATCGAAGTCGTATGTAACATTAACATAACATACAAATTTCAACTTAAATGTCAATTAACATAACACCACAAATACACCTATAGTACCACCCCCTGTAACCCTAAACTAACGTTGTGCAGAAGGAGTACACAACAGACACACACCTAATATTCATGTATAGTGGACATAATCTCTCTCACTTATAATTCCACTGCCATGATCGGGGATCGAACACGGAAAATGTTGGTGAACGCCAAGCGCGCTTGACTCTCTACCATCTCATATTCCTTCTATAATTCTTTGAATTAATCTACATTCTTGGAAAAATCTTTATACATATTTTTGTTTAAACATCGCCACAGAGACTAAGTTGTGAAATCTGGATTCATTGGTGGCCAAACAATGGTTCCAAATTTGCTACCCAGATATGTTAATGATCATTCCAATATTCCTAAACAGCTATTGTGTAGGAAGCATCATCTTGACGCTAAATGATGTTGGCATAAGATTAAGCATAAAGTTCTAAACAATTTTTTATCTTATTTAATAATTCTAAATATCGATATCTTGTGAGACTATAGTTCATAAATATATGTAATAGCACCGCTGCCAACATTGTAATACCAACGCTTGCTACCATTATAATAAAATTAATCAATACCCCTCAAAATAAGGGATAGTTGCTGCCACCACCCCCAGAAGGGGAACAGAATCTAGTAGCGCCTTCCGAAAGGAAGGCGGATTCGTAGCCCTATTAGATATGTCTAGAGTAGAACTCTCAACAGAGAATTAGTAAGACACACGGGTTTCATATAAACAGTACGTACAATAAAAAAAATCTAAAACACCCACACATCACAATAAATTTCCCAATACACAATAGTAACCCTATTAGGGAATAGGAAAGAGCACTCGATACTCTATAAAAGATTTCTCACGCTACAAATTACAAAAACAGTTTGTCTCACAAAATTCTGCTATCTCTACCATTCACACACACTTAATTTATTAAACAGTTAATCAATAATTTACCAATAAAATGTCTAGAGTTATAGCCAAAAATAAGTAAAATAATTTAAATTTCTTCCCCCAAGTCTACTACATAGTTTTACGTCCTCCCTGACTCGTCCACGTTGTCTGACCGACTCCCTATATGCGTCTCTATAATAACCAAAATAAGTATAAAAATTACAAATTTCAATGAATTAAATTCATCATCCCGAAATATACATCTCAACGTCTGCTTAGATCGTCCACGTTCACCGACCGACACTCTAATCATGACTAAGCTTGGCCAAGGTCATTAATCCTACAGAGAAAGGGGAAAAAAAAAAAAAAAAAAAAAAAAAAAAAAAAAAAAAAAAAAAAAAAATTTTTTTTTGTGTGTTTTTTTTTTTTTTGTTTTTTTTGTTTTTTTTTTTTTTTTTTTTTTTTTTTTTTTTTTTTTTTTTTTTTTGAGTTTCCGAGATACGAAGAACAACAACACCACCCCCACAAAAAAAAAAAAAAAAAAAAAAAAAAAAAAAAAAAAAAAAAAAAAAAAAAAAAAAAAAAAAAAAGAAGTAAATATTTTTAATAACCCGCCGGGCGGGGGGGGGGGGGGGGGGGGGGGGGGGCCGCCGGAGAAAAAAAGAAAAAAGAAAAAGAGGAGGGGGGGGGGGGGGGAGAGGGGGGCCCCCCGCGGGGGGGGGGGGGGGGGGGGGGGAAAAAAAGGGGGGGAGAAAAACCGGCGCCCCGCCCCCGGGGAGGGGGGGAAGAAAAAAAAAAAAAACCCCCCCGGCACCCCCCCCCCCGGGGCCCCCACCCCCCCCCCCCCTCCTCACTCCAAAAAAAAAAAAAAAAATCCCGAAAACAACAAAAAAATATTATAAAAGGGGGGGGTTTTGTTGGGGGGGTTTTTTGGGGGGGGGTGTTGGGGGCCCCCCCCCCCCCCCCCCCCCCCCCCCCCCCCCGAGACCCAAAAAAAGAAAAAAGAATTTTTTTTTGGGCGTCGGCTCGCGCTTTGGATAAAATAAAAATTTTTTAAATTTAGGGGGGAAGGGGGGGGGGGGGGGGGGGGGGCGGCCCCCCGGGGGGCCCCCCCGGGGGGGGGGGGGGGGGGGGGGGCGCCAAATTTTTTAAAAAAAAAAAAAAAAAAAAAAAAAAAAAGACCCCCCCCCCCCCCCCCCCCCCGGGGCGCCGGGGGGGGGGGGGGGGGGGGGGGGGCCGGGGGGGGGGGGGGGGGGGGGGGGGGGGGGGGGGGGGGGAGGGGGGAATTTTTTTTTTTATTTATTATAAAAAACCCCCCCCAAAAAACTTCCTCCGTGGAAACCCGCGAAGGGGGGGGGCCCCCCCCCCCCCAAAAAAAAAAAAAAAACCCCCCACCACCCCAAAAAAAAACCCCCCCCCCCCCCCGCCCCCGCCCCCCCCCCCCCGCCCCCCCCCCCCCCCCCCCGGGGACGCGCCACCCCTTTTTTTGAACCACCCCCCCCCCCCCCCCCCGGGGGGGGCCCGCCCCGGCCCGGGGGGGGGTGTGGGCGGGGGGGGGGGGGGGGGGGGGGGGGGGGGGGGGGGGGCCCGGCCCCCAAAAAAAAAAAAAAAAAAAATTTTTTAAATTTTCCCCCCCCCCCCCCCCCCCCCCCCCCCCCGGTTTTTTTTTTTTTCTTTTTTTAACTTTTTCAAAACCCCCCCCCCCACACCCGGGACCCCCCCCAGAAGAGGGGGGCGCGGGGGGGCGAGGGGGGGGGGGGGTTTTTCCCCCCCCCCCCCCCCCGGGGGTCCCCCCAAAAAAAACGGGGGAAAAACCCCCACAAAAAAAAAAAAAAAAAAAAAAAAAAAAAAAAAGGGAAAAAAAAAAAAACCCCCCTTTTTTTTTTTTTTTTTTTTGGGGGGGGGGGGGGGGGCCCCCCCCCCCCCCCCGGGGGGGAGAAAAAAAAAAAAAGAGGAAAAAAAAAAATTTTAGAAAAAAGGGGAAAGAGGTTTTGGGAAAACCCCCCCCCACAAAAAAAAAAAGGGGGATTTTTATAGGACCCAAGGAGGGCGCAAAGGGGAATCCCCAATTTTTTTTTATTTTTCCCCCAAAAAAAAAGGGGACCTTTTTGGAAAAAACCCCCCCCCCCGGGGGGAATTTTTTTTGTTTTTTTTTTTATTTTAATACCCCCGGGGGGCGGCTTTTAACCCCCTTTTTTTTAAAAAGGGGGGGGGGGGGGGGGGTTCCCCAAAAAAAAAAATAAAAAAAAAAATTTTTTTTTTTTCCCAAAAATTTTGGGCAAGGGAGAATGGAAAAAAAGGGGGTTTGGCGGCGGGAGGGGCCTTTTGAAATTATTTAACAGCAGACAAATCATCCAGAATTACAACGATTTCTGGTACTAATTGTTTTGAAAAGGTGAAGAGAGATTTGAAAGGACGGCAGATGCCAATTATGACCAGGATACATGAAGCTATTAACAAGAATAGTCAAATCACTATTTTGGCATCTTTCGATAGTCAATCCAAATACCAGTATCAAGCAAATGAATGACGAGATTGGAGTTTCCAAGAACTTGTGAGTAAATTGCTCAAAAAGAATAATGTTTACACTTATCACGTCGAGTATCAGCCATCATTATTGGACCTAGATATCCAAAACCGTTTGCAATTTTGTGATTGGGTACTGATAAAAAAATCAGGATCCATTTTTTTTTCTAATATTTTATTCGCTGATGAATCATCATTGTCGAATGCCCGCAGAGCCAATCACACAATTTGCACCATTACGCTGATCAAAACCCTAGGTTATTAACAGAGACAGATCATCAGCATCGCATTAAAGTGAACATGTGGGCTGGAATATGCGAAGAACATATTGTTGGACCGTACCTTTTGAAGACAATTTTACTGTAAACATCTAAGTATATGGTTCGATAATTGTTTCAACACCATGGGGCTTCTCCGCATTCTATAGTAGCTGTAATCTTGTTCATGTACTCGGATACTGTTTATTCATCATTATTATTATTATTTCAGGTTAAACAACATCCAAATGGAACATATGCAAACACATGGTTAAGGAGGATAGGTCCAGAAGCTTACCCCGCGCGATCACCAATAATGCATTCTTGACACGAACTCCGGAGTTCAGAAATATAGAGAAATGTATCCAGAAATTCTCCAAATAAAATTATGTTATGTAGAGAGAAGAATGGTGAACATTTTAAACACTTACTTTTGTTGTGGACACAAATTTTTAGATATAATCGCCAGTAAATGTTGAGTTAATCGTTGGCTGTTTTTGGTTGGATATATCAACATTGATTTTACAGTCCTCATTGCTAGTTTATCTATCCTGGTAGTTTTCTCATAATGTATCATTATCTGTCCTTTCGAATCTTTCCTTATCGTGTTCAGAACGGTTATTTCGAAGAAATCGTTGTAAATATGGATGATCTGCCTTGTAAACACGGGCTGTTTTAAACAATCGACACGCGTTTTTCCCAGATAATAATTGTGACAAAATATGCTTATTATCAAGTTTTTATAAAATTATGAGTAAAGGTTACTCTCAAGATTTCATTAATTTTTTGAATTTTGTGTTATGTGTTAAATGGAGTAAATTTGCGGTGAGGTTGTATTTTAAAAGTTTGCGATTTTTAAAAAAATTAATCAAATTAAGTATAGGGAAAGCTATAGCAAAAAATTGCACGAACAAATAGTATGCGCACTCTCTTTCATCCGATGGACGAGCCGCGCTCAGCTGCAATGCTGCGTCCTCTTCTATCGCACCGGATAGTTTGCTCGGACCTCTTTGTCGCACATTTTCATTCTCACCAATATTTCGCTTTTTAAAGCTCGCCAACCGGAATTTAAACCAGATTTTTCGCAGACAACCCTATATCATTCTGTTCGCAATTTAATTACCTTTATTTTGACATAA
Organism: Rhamnusium bicolor; assembly: GCA_029963845.1. Lineage (NCBI taxonomy): Eukaryota > Metazoa > Arthropoda > Insecta > Coleoptera > Cerambycidae > Rhamnusium > Rhamnusium bicolor. The sequence goes on along the minus strand of JANEYF010003387.1, from coordinate 224,509 downwards.
GATTTATTCATTAAACAGATGAATGTAAATTACTAGTATCGAATTACCTGTTTGTACCTGCCAACCCAATAGTTACGCCAGGAAAAAAATAGACAACCTAACGTTTGCATATTCTATAGGCTTCATAGTTTCGATTGGAATAAAATTTGTTCCCTAAACAAATGAGTGCAATGTTTAAAAAAAAAGTTATTTTTGAATTTTTAATTAATCATAGTCTTGCCAGGGATTTTTTAGCCAACCCACTCTCGATATATTTTATAACATATTAAAATTAATATAAAATATTTTTCATCCATTAAAAGGATAGGTGAATGTCGTTTTTAATTCGGATCCTCTACTATAAGTTTGTCACTTGTCACGCTCTGGCCACTGGGCTTCCGAGCTCAGTAATATATATTTGTATGAAAATTTTTCTTGTCCAACAGCTATATGTATTATGTAACAAAAGTCATCAGAAACCTCAGATCATATAACCTTGAACCGCTATACAAACATTTTTAATTACGCAGCGTTTACACCGGCAAAAATCTCCTAGTGTTAAAGGGCAATTTGGAGTTGGAACTCCAATGGAACAACTCGTTAGTTTTGTCTCGTGCTGTAAAAACATCAGAAGCGGCACGGTTCCCAACTTTTATTTACACGAAGTAATAAAAAATAAACCACCCCCATTGTACCGAAATAACCTCGTAAAATATTGTATTGCGACACGGCCGTTTTAATGTCCGTAAAATTATGACTTACAATACACTCATTAAAATATTTCTTGTGTGGCCCAAGGTAAATTTCTGCTGTATCAGGTTATTGCTGTCATTACGTTTTTCTTTAGTTTATCTTTTTAACGGTTTTATTGTTCAAAGTATCTAGCCATACCAACATAAAAGGGAGTGTTTATTATTTTTTTAGCCAATAAAAATAATCACAAAATTAAAATCAAGTCTTCCAAATTTGTCGCAGAAGTTCTTTTTTTAAAGTAAAATCATTAAGTTGTTTTGCTTATTCTGTTCTCAGCTGTAGTAAGAATTTCGATATACCGTTGAGGGTGATAAAAATTAATAGAAACCGAAATTATTTTGTATGTACTTTTATTTAAAAATAAATTGAAAAATATTTTCAGAAAAAAATTATTTCTGTTGCCAACATAACTTGAAATGTGAAATTTGAATGTTGTATCCAAGGGAGTATATAAAAAATTTTTGAGAAGTGGGGGGTGCAAATTGAAACAGGTATTTATATATATTCATTATTATGAATGTATCAAATGTATCAAAAATAGTCCTCTAACCGCTAACATCACCCTAAGAAGGTAGTATAACGAGCTTTTCGTATTAAACACAGATTACCGTATCAGACGTTATCAATTTTGCAACCCCCTTAGAAAAGCGCTTCCAACAAACGGGATGGACACGACCTCACTATAAATGGAGCACCAAAATTCCAAATTTTTCACCTTTTTCTTCTTTTCTTTTCATTTGTTTTTATTGTCCAAATTCCCTCCATAATTCTTATCAAAATTATAAAACAACCATCAGTAAATTGCAGCATATTATTATACAAGAATATTTTCTCTAAGTAAAAATAAGCGGAGCTGGACATTCTGGCTCATCGAGGCAACATCAAATTGTAAAGTCTACATATACAAATTAATTCATACCATTTACCATTTTCTTCTAGCAAAGTTTTTAAAGTTTTCCGTCAATGACGCATACTTTTGCATGCGTCGTTGTTTTCAGTTCAATGATTTATTACACAATTTAAATTTTTATATTTAGGAGTTGTATTATTGTTAATTTGTTTGTTTTTCAGCCCGGACCGGCCCCGCTCCTTCCGACCTAACAACTGCCCCGTGCCGCCATACGTGGGGATGCTAGGTCGGTCACGGACCGGGTGTCCGGCGACGGCCATATAACTCTGTGTTATATTTATTGTTTACATAAATTATTTTGAATTGAATCGAATTCTATCAAAAATTTACAAATTTATAAAAATAATCTAGTAACAGAGGTACTTTTTTTATCAAAAAAAAAAACTTTAGTATTTAGTTCTCGAGTACGAATTATCATTTTCGAGAATTTTCGTCAAACTTGTTCAGTACATATATTAATTGATTATAATTAGTTACGTATATTATTAGAATGTTTTTTACGAAATCTATAGTGCGGGACTAACGCCTCTCTGTCGCACCCTATATACGCCCTTGGTTGTATCTCATTGTTGGTACTGTACCTCAATTTTCTCATCCTAATAAATATACGTACCAAAAATGGAACGAGATAGACGATATGGCCGTGATCATAGAAATTAACAATGGAAAACAAAATTTCTAATATGCAAGTTTTACATTCCGTGCGAGTTATACACTATACTTTTTCTACGACTAAGTTTAATATTCCTTTAAATTCAAAAAACGTTTGATAGCGCAGCTCTGTGTATTTTACAAAATCGTGTTGCTATGACACTACTTTCATACCTTCTTCGATTTAATTGTACCTGAAACTCAATAGGTCTATTGTGCGCTAATTGCCATGGCAACTAGTGAGAAATAAAATGTCGTAGACAATGTAGTAGATTTACTAATCAATCACACGTATATTAATGAACAGATTCATTGTTAATCGTAGAAAGAATAGTATGTAAAATTCGCCCGGACAGCATTTTGCACACTCGTGTGGCAAAGTAGGGCCTTCTACTTATACAAAATACTATTTCCTTAATTTAAAAAAAAGGGAGTGGTCCTCAGTAGCTTCTTGTACGGTAAATTCAAATCTGCCAGAAAATAGAGCACAAAATAGCACATAATTTAAGAAATGTTGTCAACAGCATCTTTACAAATTTACACATTGTTACATTTTTTGTAACAATATAAAATAAACTAAATACAAACAAAAATTAAAAAATAAGGAAATAACGAAGCATTGTCAATTATAAATATTTAGGCAATGTCAAGCTTAAAACTTAATTACATATAACATTTAAACACAATATACAGACATTTCAAAATTAACAAGGTGACCAAAACTCCTGAGCAGAATAACAATTTTTTTTCTAATAACAGCGATTTCACAGAGGATTTGTAAATTGTTGGTATAGATTTAACATTCTCAGGTAGAGCATTAAAATACTTACATCCTGTGTAATGGAGATTCTTTTGATACAAAGTAGTTTCATGTGTATTCATGTCTATTGATTAGGTAATTCTTTTTTTCTCGTGCTATATTGGCGATTTATTTTATTTTTGGAAAATGTATCCTTATGTTTATAAATGAAACAAGCTGATTCATAAATATATACTGAGATCATCGTCAATATATTTAAATTTTTGAAAGTATTCCTACATGACTCATTAAAATATAAATTAGCCACAATACGTACAGCACCTTTCTGTAATACAAAGATACTTTGTGCATCAGGAGATAAACCTTAATGATCTATAGCGTATATGAGATGTGAATAGAATGAAGCATAATACAACTGTTTTAAAATTGAGGAATTACAGTGCTTGGATGTCACTGCTAAAGCATAGCAAGCCTTTGCTAACTTAGAGCAAACAGTGTATATGGCTTGTCCATTTCAAATTACAGTTAATTACTAACCCTAACATTTTGTATCATCGACATAACTAACACAACTATTATTATCCAAATTGATGATATCGATTATGTTAAGACTAGATTGTGGTGTTCTAAAAACTATTGTAGTAGTTTTATCAGGATTTATACATAATTTATTTTAGTAGTCCATAGATTTATTATAAATTAAAACAGCACAATCTTCAGCCTCTGTAATAGAGTTACAACGTATAAGAACATTGGCATCATCAGCATAGGACACCCTCATGCACATTTGATGATCTATATAACTAAGCAAATCATTAATAAAGATTATAACTAGAGTTGGCCCCAGGATAGATCCTTGAGGAACTTCAGTACTGACAATTCCTAAGGGTGATACACTGTTGTTGACTTTAAATTGTTGCAATCGATTAGACAAGAACGAATTAAACCATGCATTAGTTACACCTCTAATTCCATATGTCTCTAATTTGATGTCGTCTGAAGCATCTGAAATAAATTGAAACATCAAATTGAAGAGCTTGGATAAAAACAATGTTCAACTAATAGCATCTAGTGATCTAAGGCAATAAATCCATTCTGTTAAAAATATTTGTCGCTATCTCTAAAATAATTACTCTTTAAGTTTCTTCTGCAAATAAGAAATGGCACTATATATATTTTCAACGTGAAAATAATTTAAATATCGCACTTTAGATAAATGTGTGCATATTCTTTATCAATGGACATATCTGTTCTTAATAACCGTAAATTAAAATATTCAACTAATTGTGGCTAATTGGACTATTTTAAGTAGGTCAACTTCATTTCTAAGATACCATACATATTCAAATTTCCCATAATATCTCTAAGAACATATGCAAAGTGGAATCCATAAAATGCAGAGAAAACCGCCAAATTAGACTATTTATAAGGAAGTCGTCGTATTAAATAAATGCCCCCATATTGTGTGGGCACTTAGGAGAGAGCCGGCAATTTTCTGAGAATATCTTGGCAACCTAGATCAATTTTATAAACACTTAGAAGTGCAGAACACCTGCAGCATGATGTCTCCACCGGAAACTTAGCTGCCGATAGTCAACTAGGGTGTAAATTATCTGCACGAATGAACTGATTAAATTTAAATATTACGTACTACGACAACAGTAAAAAATTCAGTAAATACTACAGAAATTAAAAAAAATAATAATAACTACTTTTCCGGTTATTTGCCATGATGAATATTGAATTACATAAAAGAGAATAATTTGAACGTAGTTTTAATCGTCTCTGATTGTTTCCGTGTTCATGGAATTTACTATACAGAATAGAATATAATTTATTCTTAATCACGTATATATAATTACATAATATTTATCACTGTTACATATAATATTTATATGATAATGGTCATAATGATAATGAGGAAATAGGTACGGTTTATTTCAAACTTAATTGCAACATAAAAAACGTCGGCCTCTTTGATCCCTTTACCTCCGTCAAAGAAGCCGACAGTTTTTAAATAAGTTTGAAATAAACTATACTTACATGAAAAATGCTCCTCCTGAAGCACCCGAGAAATTGTACTGAAACTAAACCTAACTTAGCTAAACTACCATATTGTATTGTGTAATGCATATATTTATCATTACAATGTTTTTGTAGATTTTTAAACCGAATATAAAATTTTAAGACTCAAGTTTTAAAATTACAAAGTAGTTTCAAAAAATTCCATGACAGTATAAAGTGACAGTATATTTTTTTCTTCATGTTTGAATGTCGTCATATTCCTGCCAAAAGTCATTAACAGTCATTAACATACTTGTTTTTATAATAATAGCCCTTAAACAGTTTAATGTAACTTTTAAATTTGCTTTTGAATATATTGTTCTGAATTATAATGATAACTATAGTTAGCATTTATTATGACAGTGGTACGAGGGTATTTTTAATTTCTATTAAGATATTGTTACGTGTTTGCTATCCACACAAACACCTCTTCTCGTAGATTCGTTGATTGAAAGTCCAGGTAACACTTATTCACTACTTTATTTATTATTCCATTGGTGCATCAGGATAGGCTAGATGGGCTAATCTTTCTACCGCAGCCTCGAACTCCTGGAGGCTTTCTCCACCTCGTTGTCTGCGTGATTTGAGCTGAGCCTGATATACTTGAGCGAGATGTTGGTCGCCATATCTTAGTTCTAACGCTGCCTCCAAAATGTTGAAGTTTTGTTGCTGTGCGGCAGGAATTGTTTGGAGCAGGTCTAATGCTTGGCCCCTTAGTGCTAATACCAATGCTGTTGCCTTTTCCTCATCGTTCCAGTTATTTGAACGTGCAGCTGCCTTAAATTGTATCTTATAAGTTGACCATGAACTTTGACCGTCGAATGAAGGTGGCTGTAACCTAGCACCAGACGACAGTACTAATTGGCCTCCCTTCTCTCTTAATTGTTGTTTGAGTCGGGCTACTTCTCCTCTGACTTCGGTTATTTCCTCTTCAACTTGGCTGACTTTTTCTTTAACTTCACAGACTTTTCCTATAACATCGACTTTAAATTTTTCAGTGAGAGAGAAAATGGCTGCCTGCTGTTCCTCTAGGCTTCTTTTTATATCTTCGTTTTCCTCCAATCGTCTTATTTCCAGGCCCTCAATCATTTTTCTTAAGTCTTCTTTTTCTTCCTGGCGTTTTCTCTCGAGTTCTTCCTTTTCTTCCTGTCGTCTTCTCTCTTGATCTTCCATAATCTTCCTTTGTTCCTCCATCCGTTGTAACAATGCTGCAAGCATGTCCTGTGTTTGCTTCTCCGCCATACTTTTTGTTGTTGGCATTAACTCACAACACGTAAATCAATTTCAGAATAAAGTTTATTACACTATAAAGTCCGTAAAATGTTGCTATCACGTATATTTTAATAATGGAATGTTCCAGAAAAATCTCGAAACAGCACTCTAGAAAGTCTTATTTAGAGTCTATAACACGTTCCCGTCAACACAATTCACGTATCTTCTGTGGTTTCCAAATCGAATGTTCTAGAATTGTCACTAAAAGTCACTTATAGTCTTGTTTTTAAGTCTACAACACGTTCCCGTCGACACAATTCACGTATCTCCTGTAGTTTCCAAATAGAATGTTCTGGAATTTTCCCGAAATTGCACTAGTCCTTTTTCTCAGTCTACAACACGTTATTACTAGCGGCACTCGCGTATTTGCAGTTATTTCTAAATCGAATGTTCTAGAAACGTCTCGAAAATCCACTTTAAAGTCACTACTCAGTCCAGAAATAATCCTCCAAACACTGCCCAGTAGTTTAATTCTTCGTGTTACCACTAATTTCTGAGAAGAACACTGTACAACCTTTTCGAATATTCCAGAAATTTCTCTTCTAATCCACTTCCGACACCAAATTGTTACGTGTTTGCTATCCACACAAACACCTCTTCTCGTAGATTCGTTGATTGAAAGTCCAGGTAACACTTATTCACTACTTTATTTATTAATTAACAATTAACAACAATAGACTAGTTACTGTCTTAACTATAATTACACTTGAACACTTATAAGTCTCTTTCTTATTACTTCTTTACTCGCTCACGTTCAACTTAAGATTAAGATTCGGCCCACCGTGTGTCTTATTTATACATCCGTTCACACAATCTAGGGCAGTCCAGAATATTCCAGGCCGTTCGTGTACAATTCCAGCCTAATCTAACCAGTCTGCACAGTCCAGTGGCGTAACAATATATTTGTTTTAAATAATTTTTGTAGTTAAATTTTTGGCAATAAGAAAACAGAAGCGAATGGTAGTTATTTATTTTATCGATTTTGAAAGAACAAACACATATCAAACAAATCCATATTAAAAATAATTATACTTAAACTAAAAGGTTACTTATTGTTATTTTCTTCTTCTTCCTCATCTTGAATGGCAGGTTCTGTTGTGTAATCTCTTACGTTATGTAAAATTTGCATTAAATAAAAAACCGTAAAAGATAAGATGCAACATATTTAATTCACAAAAGAACACAGATTCCAAAAATGTAAAAAAATATAGGGTATTCCATTTAAAAAAAATGTAAGTTTGGTTTGTCGCGCTTTTATTGGACCACCTGTACATTCTTTGCAGGGATTCTAAAAAAAGTTCATTTGATTTACTACAACTTTTATTTGAAAACTTGAAAAATAAACAAAATAGAGTTGGGTCTTTTCGTTGAATAACCCTTTCTGTACCTTGGAACATTGTATCTTAGGACAGTAATTTTTTTCTAATATTACATGCAAGAAGTAAAAAGTTAAAGTTTAGTTTACTTATGTGACGATTGAAGCGCTGCAGTCTTTTTTTATATGTCACATGTTTACGCACCAAAAAAAAAGTTTGTTTATAGCTTGACAGTTGACATTTTATTATTTTGTAAAAGAACAAATGTTTACCAGGTGTACTGGTAGTATTTCAAGATGTTTGCTGTGCTAAATGTGACTTCATCACTTAAGCGAAGAACTGCTCCCACAGACTGGGAGAAATGTATTATTTGCCAGTTAATCATCTCCATGGGAAACTCATCATCAGGCGCAGAACTTGAGACGTACTAAGCATGGGTTAAAAATGATTTGCATGTAATTTGAAGAAGCTTCACGACGTTGGCGCCATTCCTTTTCTATTGGACATTTCTCAACTTAAAGGAGTAAAACACTATGATGCGGAACAAGGTGTTATGGTGCAAATCGTGCTACCTCAAAACAGCAACTCAAAATTGAAGAGAACTGAGGTGATTTGCCGAAAGCAATGAACTGCAAAACCCGATCTTTCTTGACATAAAAGTATTTTTTCAATAAACCACTTTTTTTGTTCCTAAGATCGAGCACAGCCTCATCTGTGAACGAGTACCGCAAAATATTATTAGCAAAGAAGAAACGGCAAATCGAAAACATTTTTTCGACTCTACATGCCCTAGAGCATCACACACTGTGCTCCATGTAACAGGGAGTAGGGATGTCAGGTTTGGGGAAAATATCTCGAATAGCTGCAGGATCTTCTCTGCCCCTTCAGCTGGAGATATCGAAAGACTAAAGGGAGCACCAGTGTGGGATACTCTTCCAATAGCATCCAACGCATGCTAGAAGCATATGATGATTCACCCAAAATATGAAAGAATTGATAAATCTAGTATTGCTCAGCGTAGAAAATCAAAGATCAGTTATTAGCAACCTCAGGTTAATTAGAAACATAAGAAATAATAGAAAACTAGATGGCGTAGTGATTAAAAAAATATAGAAAATAGTATAAACAATGACAAAGGGTCTATTCCAAACAATCCTGTTATTAGTGATAGGTTATGGTTGGTTAATCGACCATAGATAAGTGTAAATGGGCTATATCAACTTGGTTGTCGAAATGCGCGTCGATTGTAAACTGTAGTGTTTTGTTGTTTATATCGTTTTTATGATGAAAACTTTTCGTTGGAAATGGGTTTAAAATTGGGCTCCATAGAATTGTCATTAACACAACCCACAGAGATCTGTTTTTTAATTTCCTGCTGTTACTGCACAATTCTAAATTACAATTTGTTTGAAAAAAAACTACACAACTTATGACATTACTGGGACTACATAGGAATTTCAGTATTAGAATAGGGAAGATTATATAAATAATATTTAGTACAACCTATTTCCGTCTAAGGTATTATAATTCTTCTATGGAATTAACTGATTATGGCGATTATTAAGCTAGAAATTTAATGGTCGCTCAACTCAAACTTGATGCATTTAAAAAGTAGCCTGCAGGCGAAAAATGATTTAGATATGAATTAGAGATAGGGCGCACGGACACTGTAGTGAATTCAAGGCAACTCAAGGTCAAGACTTGGGATTCTTATAACAAGTATACCGACGGAAATACCGGATTACTGTTTATGTTAAGAACCCCATTTGTAAAACGGTGTATTTTATCTAAAACGTTAATAATCCCCATTCTGAGATGAATGTACAATATAAAAATGTTTACTTAAAAATTATTTAAATTTTACAAATGGCAGACTGGTTTTACGTGATTTGGAAAACAATGTGGTCGAAAATATGTTTCAAGTACATATTTGCCACAGACGAAAACCCAAAAACGTAAAAACCTTCATTTACAAATTTGATAGCAGTTATGTTAAAATAATGTGAATATTAATCACAAAGTGTAACTACCACAAATTGTGCCCTGAGTGAAGTATGCCATGTCGCCTACCTCTAGGTAAAACAAACCTGTTTCTTTAATATGTCTAGCACATACCGAGGATGCTAGAAGTTCACCCTCGCCGTTAAAAGTGATGTACTCCCCCAGGACGCGATCTCCTCTCGTTCAGGAGTGCGGGGGTGCCTAGAAGAGCTTGCCAGGCATAAAAAAGTGAGACTGGTGTGGGTCCCGGGACATACGGCAGTTTCAGGCAACGAGAAGGCCGATGAATTGGCTAGACTTGGAGCCGAGGAACTCTGTCTCGAGCCTGAGCCTATGTTAGGCATTACAGAGAAGACAGCTCACAATGGCCCTCAATGAGTGGACCCACGAGATACTAAGGAAGCATTGGAGGACCAACACAGACTGCAGGAAAACTCAAGATTTTGTGACGGGGCCGAACAAATCGAGATCTGCCGGTTATTGGGCCGGAGTCGAAAGAATCTGAATATTTTAATCAAAGTTTTGACAGACCACTGCAGACCTAGGAGGCATCTATCATTGATAGATATTGAGGAAGACCATACATGTCCAGGATGCGGGATAGTGTGAATCGTTTGGGCGCCTGAGACATAGGATCTTTGGGTCTGAGGCGCTTTTAAGGGAGGAGATGAACTCCCTTGCAATGAGTGACATCCTGACCTTCATTAGAAGATTGGAAAGATTCGAGGAGCACATGGCTGAGGGGACAGCTGGGGTTTGGTAAAAAGGGCCCGTCTGCGGTCTACTTGCCAGGCGTCAGCCTCCACCACCACTACCATTCACCCTCATCGCTTATATCAAGGTCTAACGCAATGTCAAGGTGGACACAACAAATTTGTCTTTCATCTCTGTAGAAAGGGAAGAACAGCGCGGTAGCCTGCACCTGATTTTTAGCTCAGATTAGGGTTGCCAAGCGTACCCTTTAAAGAGTACATGTACCCTTTTGAAGCTAAAAATATTGAGTACTCTTACTTTTCTGTTTCAAGCCTATATTAAGTCACGCCATGTATATTTTTAATTATAAGTTAGTAGAAAGATGGATTTCCCAGTTGATTTAATCTTTAAACATTCTTGTGTAAACATCATTTAGATACATAAATTCAGATTACAATTTGCTTAAAATTAAAGTTAAATTATGCTGAGAGGGTCAAAACCTATAGGTAATAACATTATCTTTTATTTGTTGGCAATAATTGTTTGGCCATAGTATTTATGAAAGGATTTGAAATACCCTACATTATTTACCCTTTTATTTTTATAGTTTAAAGAGCTAGGGAACTTGGAAATTCTCAGATTTTTTATATTCATAGATTGTAAGTTGAAATAAGCCCTATAAAAGGCCAACTAGTATAAGAAAACGTCAGTGTAAAAACTCAACGACTAATGTTGTGACGTAAGTCGCAACGTGGGCCTATTACACACAAGAATAAACTTAAGTCACAGTATACTGTGCTTAAGTCTTACAAACTCAAGTTATTGTTATTAAATATTTAAATATATAATTTGAGATAAAGAAAAGGTGTTTGTTTCTGGTCCTTCAAGCAATAAGAACAAAACATGTAGAACAAATGTACAATCAAGTGAATAAAGCATAATTTGATAGTCTCAATTTCACATTTATAACGGAAAAGTTATCAAAGCTTGGCATACAGGGTTCACTACAACATTGGATATATTCATTTTTTAAATAATAGAAAAATATCTGTCGAGATTTATGATAAAATATCAGAGGAGTTTAAGGTCAACTCGGGCATCCCTCAGGAGAGTGTCTTAGGACCGTTGATTTTCTTAATGTTTATTAACGACCATCCAGACTACATACTAGAAGGAGTGTTTATTTTTTGCAGATCTTATCAACAAAATAAATAATGTTCTTATACAATTTGATAATTGGTGTCAAAAAAATAAGCTAATTATAAATTATTAACTGTAGCTATCGATTTCCACAAATGGTCAATACCAAAAATAACAAACCTCTCGTATAAATAATCATCCCATTGAAGTGGCTAGCCAATGCAAATTTCTTGGAACTATCATAGATGAAAATTTAAGTTGGAACGATTGTATTAATTCCATATGCTCCAAAATAAATCAACAACACTTCGCTATATTAACTTTAAAAAATTGTCTGAATGAACAAAGTACTTCTACTATTCGTTGATCTATTCAACAGTTAACTACAACATAATTGTTTATGGACTAGCTGTGGATAGCAATAGGGTATTTATTGCCCAGAAATGCATTATCCAGCTCATATTCAATCTTAATTGTAGACAATCAATCATGTAGACAAACTTTTAAAAATAAAAAAAATTTTAACGTTTACTGGCATTTTTCTGTTTAAAATATTAATTTATATTTATATCAACCGTGACCAATTTATAAAAATTCAGATATTCATAACTACTTAACCAGAAAAAATAATCAAATATGAAAGATATAATTATGTAAGTTCCAAAAAATCACCCCAGTATGCTGGTTGCTACTTCTTTAATATGTTACCAATCCAATTCCAATTTAAAATCTTTATTAATAATTAAATACATTGTATCAACTTGAATGGGGTACAATAAGAAGCTGAGTATTCCTAGGCAGCCGGCCGGTGTTATGGCCCTGGTGGCTTGGCAGTACCCCTTTCGTTGTTAGGGGTAGAGGTGAATGCTTTCCTGTAAAATTAAAGCATGTTTAGTTGATTTGCCATAGCTTATAATAATTAAAAAGAATACAAAAATACTATAAATGTCGTTATAGTCTGTCTTGCAGGAAAAAGCTAAAGAAAAAAACCTGCTTAAGAAAATTTTGAATTTAGAATGTGTGTGTGAAATGGGTAGGTAGGTAAAAGAGTAGTTATCTAAGAAAGATTTAGGTTTTAGGTATGTAGGATGGTGGTATAAAAGGGGTAGTTTGTTATGTCTGTCGTTTTGTGTGTAGTGTTAATGTTATTCGTAATAGATCGGGAGGTTTTCATGTATTAATTTGTGGGTGTGCTGATGGCCGTGGTAATGTCTGATGTCTGTAATATGTGCTGTAAGTACTGAGTGTTGTATGTTATGTCTAAAAAATTTTTGTGCCGTTTGTGTGATGTACTCTCTAATGTAGGGTAAGTTAGCTGTCTCGTGGAGTCGTTGCATGTTTATGTATCTATTAGAGTTAGTGAGGAGACGTAAAAGTTTGTTTTGCGTCGTCTGGAGACGCCCGAACTGTGTGTCGGACATCCTGTTCCAGACGACGCATCCATATGTTAATATGGGTCTAATAATAGTGGTATAAATTAGTAGCTTATTTTTTGGTGTTTAACACCGCCCGTCGGTTAACGAGCGGATATAGCCGATGTAATGCCATGTAGGCCCTATTTAAGGTTTTAGTAATGTGCGGCTCAAAAGAAAGCCGCTGGTCCAAATGGACACCAAGATATTTAACAACTTTAGTCTCCTCAATAACTCTATTGTTTATGGTAAGTGGTGTGAAAGTCCGTATGTTTGTGAATTTCTTAGTAAAGTTGATTGTCTCTGTTTTTGTTTCGTTAATTACTATCTTCCAGTCCTTGTGATACTTGACAATTTTGTCCAAATGGTACCGCAACTTGGTGGTTGCGGTTTGGGCGTAGAAGGACTGGGAGTAGATCGTCGTGTCGTCCGCGTACATAATAGTCTGTGTAAGTGGATGTGTCGGGATGTCCGCGACATATAGGTTAAATAGAACTGGAGACAGCACCGTCCCCGTTACCGAGTAATATAAGTAGCGCAAACACACTGATTAGTTTTAAATCAAAATTAAAAAATTATCTGCTAGAAAATGTCTTCTATTCTGTTGAGGAATTTGTAAACTTTTATTTTATTAGAATAATTTTATCACAGGTGCTTAGTTATAAAATATAATATAGAAGTTGTATTCTTATTTTTAATTATGTAAACTATGTTTAGTTTCACCTATCCTATCTATCTAATCACGACAAAAAAACAGCCTAAATGTACTCTTGAACAAAATCATGAAAACATTAAATAAATTTACTCAAACAATTTTTCACATGAAACGAAGAGGTCATCTGTGAGCTAATTAATGAATTACGTCATAAGTTTATCAGACAGATTATGGTTCACATTCCGTACCTACCTCACAGATGAGATCTACATAATATAACTTCTAGTGTTAGTGTAGAATATTCTAATATTTAGCAACTCTACCTAAATGTCACGCTTTTACAGGTAAGATTATAACTTGTTTTGCAGATTTTCATTTCGTTATTCACCCAGGTTATTGGTTAGGTGCTAGGAGTTTATACAGAAACAGAGTAAGCAGCGTAGAGTGAAGAGTGAGTTTTACTAGTGACATATTTATTATAACAAGACAAATAATCTCTTTGTTCTATTTGAGCCTGCAATTGTCAAAATGAGCATAGACAGTACCAGAGGGCGACACTGCTTCCTTGTTTTTTTTTCATAGATACTACTATCCAAATTATTTGACACATTTGTTGAAACAAGATTAATGGATTATTACCTAATAACATGTTAAAGAATAATTTCGGTGCAGTAAAAAAGATATTTTAGTGTCGCCCCCTGGTATTGTCCATACCCATTCTTGACATTTGCTGGTATAATTAGAACAAAGAGATTGTTTATCTTATAATAAATATGTCACTGGTGTAACATAGTTAAGCAAGTCTCGTCACAAATGCAATTTTACGATGAGTTGATTAAAGGATACTCTATATTTAAAAAAACCAAAATAGAGTGCGAGTTTTGTAACGTACGTAGATAGTAGTTTCTACCTCATAAGGTAGAAAGGGCCCTCCTGCATAAGGAGGTCACCCTAGCAGTATATTTTGATATAGAGGGAGCCTTTGATAAAGCAAGGACTACTACTATCTGCGATGCCCTTCAGACTAGAGGTACTGCTCCAGTACTGGTCAGATGGGTGAAATCTGCGCTGGAAGAGAGACGAGTTAGTGCTGCTTTGGGAGACTGACTGACTGACGTCGCGTCGGGTGAGGGGCGGCTGTCCACAAGGCAGCTGCCTATCACCCCATCTATGGTGTCTAATAATGGATGGTCTCTTGGAGCGCCTAACTTCGGAAGGATTTTATGCACAGACATATGCGGACGACGGGCTGGTCCTAGTGACCGGCCGCTTCTTAAATGTCGTTTGCAACAGAACGCAGGTAGCTTGTAGAATAATAGAAAGATGGTGCGGCGAAACAGGTCTCTCAGTCAATCCATCTAAGACTGAGATGATCCTATTCACCAAGAGAAGAAAAATAGAGGATTTTAGGGCACCAACTATGTACAGTAAACCTCTCGCGCTTGAGCAGGAGGTTAGGTACCTGGGAGTGACCCTAGATAGCAAACTGTCATGGGGGCCGCATATCGACAACGTCATCAAAAAGTCGACTGCAATTACGCCGAGCGGTAGGTAGGAACTGGGGCCTCAACCCACGGATCCTACACTGGCTATACACGGCGGTCATCAGGCCGAGGCTCCAGTATGGATCTGTGGTCTGGTGGCCGAGCGTGGACAGAGCGATTACGTCCCGAAAGCTGGCAAAAGTCCAGAGACTCGCCTGCCTAGGGATCACTGGCGCAATGAGGACGACACCGACAGCTGCTTTGGAGGTTCTGCTAGGCCTGCCAACGCTTCCCTCGTGGATAAAGAGGAAGGCTATGGCGGCCTATCTGAGAATGCGGGATTCTGGGAGCTGGCAGTGTTCAGGCAGAGCTGAAGGTCACGCAGCAATTGCTGGACTGACGGAGAGGGAAATCCCTCTCTTGTCCTGAAGGTGAGAGAAGCGATCAGCTAAGGTTGGAAAGGAATCACACTCTCACTCTTCCCAGTAGGGAGGAGTGGAGTGAAGGAAGAATTGACTTCCGCCCGGATTCTCTAGTGTGTTACACAGACGGATCTCGGGTGGCCACTAGACCGTCTTCCGGGGCGGGAATATATCTGGAAGGCAAAGAAGTACAGGAGAGTTTTGCTCTAGGCTCGTACACCACGTTCTTCCAGGCAGAGGTTTACGCCATCCTAGCGGTGGCAGATAGGGCTGAGGTTAGGAATGGGGCGGAACAGATAATATACATCTGCTCCGACAGCCAGACTGCTCTAAAGGCGGTGTGCTCACCCAGAACGAGATCAGCTCTTGTCCAGGAGTGTGGGGATGCCCTAGAAGAGCTGGCTAGGCATAAACAAGTGAGACTGGTATGGGTCCCGGGACATATGGGAGTTCCAGGCAACGAGAAGACCGATGAATTGGCTAGACTCGGAGCCAAGGAACCCTGTCACGGGCCTGAGCCTATGTTAGGTATTTCAAGAAGGCAGGTCACAACGGCCCTGAATGAGTGGGCCTACGAGACACTGAGGACGCACTGGAGGACCAACAGGGCCTGCAGGCAGACCCGAGATTTTGTGACAGGGCCGAACAAATCGAGATTGGCCTGGTTGCTGGGACGGAGTCGGAAAACTCTGAATCTCTTAATCGGTGTTCTGACAGTCCACTGCAGACTTAGGAGGCATCTATCATTGATAGGTATTGAAGAAGACCCTACATGTCCAAGATGCAGGAGTGATGAAGAGACATCTTACCACTTCCTGAGACAATGTGAAGCGTTTGGGCGCCTGAGACACAGTATCTTCGGTTCTGAGGCGCTTCTAAGGGAGGAGATAAGCTCCCTCGCAATGAGTGACATCCTGACCTTCATCAGAAGGTCGGAAAGATTCGATGAGGGAGCAAGAGAAGCACATGGCTGAGGGGACAGCTGAGGGTTGGTAAAAAGGGCCCGTCTGTGGTCTACTTGCCAGGCGTCAGCCTCCCCCACCATTACCATTACCATTACATTTTACCTCTTTGGTCCATTAATTTTTCTCCAGTCAGTTGGTGGAATTTTATTTTAAATTATTTGTACCTAATATAGGTATTTTGCTCGATATTTTGTTGTTATGAAAAATATGGTTTTATCATAATATAACATACAGGGTGTTCCGATTTTACTGTTTTAAATTGAAATAGGTAAAAATAAAACATGTAATTTGAAGACAAAGGTTTTCTGTAAACATGTATCGAACATATTTCGTAAGAGAGCTACAGCCCCCTCAAAGAGGTGCTTCATTTAACGGGTTTCCCAATATTTCAGAAACCGTTTAGGATAAAATTAGGAAATCTGGTACACTTTATAATAATAACAATAATAATAATATATGCTTTATTTGCCCAACAGGTAACACCCAATTACAGGACAATTTAAATTACTCTTAAATACTACGAAACATTTTATAATATTTAGTAAAATATCTTTATATCAAACATAAAGGTAAGTACAATAGATGTTATTAGAAGAACTGAAAATTAAATTTAAAAAAAGACAGTGTGATAGTAATAGTTAAGAAAAACAAAATAAGAACTAATTACTGAAAAAAAATAAAGTAATAAAAATAACGATGAGAAAATAAGTATATCTACATAACACGCAAAGGAACAATCAATAAAGGGAATAGTAAACTAAAATTATGTACTAAAAGTTTGCTTAGCATATTTTACCAGCTGATTTTGTGTGCAAAGGCTTATATCACAATGTTGACTTAATTTGTTAAAATAATAGCACATACAATGTATTGGTGATTTTAGCAACATATTGGTATTGGCTCGTTTGGTGTAAAATGTGGGATTTTGTCGAGAATGAATTCTTAGAGGGAAAAAATTAATTTGTGAAAGAATTTAAGGACAGTCAATTTTATTATGTAATAATTTGTATAGAAAAAGTAGCATAGAGCAAATTCACCGGTACTGTAAACTTTCAAAATGAAATGTGCTTAGAAGATAATTGTTATCTATGCCCCTCTCAGGATATATTCCTGTATCTTTAAATGATAAAAATTTTAAAAATCTTTGAACTTGCTCTAATGCGCCTTTGTGAACTAGATAGTAAGGGTTCCAGATTATGGATTCATACTCAAGTTTTGATCGTACATAAGAATAATATAATGATTTTAAACAATTTAAATTATATTTACAGTTTCTTATGATATATCCTAACGTTTTGATTGCCTCTTTAGATTTGATATGTAAATGTTCGACAAAACTCAGTTCAGAATCAAAATATATACCCAAATCTTTAATTGTTTGTATGCGCTCTAAAACAGTGTCGTTAATGCTGTAGTTGTAGTTAAAGAAATTTTTCTTTTTTGTGTAAGACAGTACTTTACATTTAGTAGCATTGATACCAACTTTGTTCAGGCCGCACCACTTGCTGACGATATTAAGGTTTTTTTTATAACCTTATGGTCTAAGCGAATTCTAAGATCAAAATTTATAGAAAAATATTTCTTTACGTTTATTATTCTGTAGTTTCATCGTAGTAGATCTAAAATTGATTTTAATACTATTTTATGGTCTGTAACATAAATTTTAATTTAATTTTTTTAAACAGTAAATTATACTCCTCCTTCCTTTTTGTGAAAAAAATATGAAATTTTAGATGTTGATAAAAGTGGCAAGAAACTAGAGCCAAAATAGTTGGGGGAATTTTTACCCTACAATTATTTTAGGATGCCACTGATTAAGATTTTTAAATTTTGATCTTAGAGTTCGTTTAGACGCTTGAGGGGCTGTAACTCCCTTACGAAGTATTTTTCGATACATGTTTATAGGGAACTTTTATCTTAAAATAATATGTTCTATAATCTGTTTCAATTTATAACAATAAAAGCGGAACACCCTGTATATATTTGGTTTCAATTTGCATTCAATTTTGAGTGACCTAAGTTGGTTATCCTAACTCATTTGACACCCGTCCAGTCATACGCTTCATCGTACAACACTATACAATCAGCATGAACAACCTCTCTGGAACGTTCATCCATCATCGACATCCACCTAGACCGAAACCGCGACCATGATCGCGACCGCCATTGCGAGCAGCGAGATATCCTTGGCATGTGCGTATCTTCATGGAAACACCACGCCTCTATTTGTATGGCGTTTGAAAATATTATTATTATTATTATAATTGTTGGTAATGATTTGTTAAGTTCATTTGACTAGATATACAGTTTTGACTAGATATACAGTAGAGATATAATAATACTTCTATTACAAATCTACACCTTTAATAAAATGATTTAATAGAAACATGTTATGTATGAGGTAGACAACATGTCGACAAGACACCTGAGGTATACAAGTTATTGAAATTGTAATTAAATCGAGTAATATACACCGTTACATCAACATTATTTATGTCTGCAAATCAATACACAGTTTATCATAGTTTCTTGCCAACACCAGTCTTGATCATACGTTTCATAAGTAGCATGCTAGTAAGTATGGCACTAAATTTCAATTTATTAAACATTTTACTGTCATCCATTTTGATTATATAGGGTGGGACAATAATAGTGCGTCCGACTTCGATATGTCGAGTTCTGTGATAAATAAAGATAAATAAACTAGACAAAAAAGTTTATAACCGGAAATTGCTTTCGAATATACAGGATGAGCCAAGACGATTCTACAGGGTCAACTAACATTTCTTTAAATGGAATGCCATGTATATCAGAACATTTTTTGAAACCTCTTTGTGGCCTCCTTCCACTACTGTATTATTATTGACCAGTTATGAAACATCTATGCGATTACACATTTTCACTTCCCAAAAGTATACAGGGTGGCCAAAAAAGCAATTTTTAAATGATATTTTACAAGTTGTTGGCTGTTAAAGTAGAATTTATTTCTTCAATAAAAAACAGAAAAAACTTTCATTCCTATTTTTATTTTTAGAGGACTTTCAGGGTACATGAACAATTTATCCTACGTTTCGTCCAAGTTTTCGTACATTTTTAGCTTTTACCTTGAATAAGTCCGAAAACTTGGACGAAACGTAGGATAAATTGTTCATGTACCTGGCTGAAAGTCCTCTAAAAACAAAAAATAGGAAAGAAAGTTTTTTTTATTTTTTATTAAAGAAATAAATAGTAATTTTTAAATTTACAGCTATTTGAACGGAATTTTTTAATTTTTTCAAATGGAACACTCTGTATATTTTTGGACAATGTGATGTGAAATTGAAAACCGAAAATTTTTTGTACTTACATCCCTATCGCTAGTTGTAACCATTTTCGATTTATTGACCAGTAACTGCAAAATTCAGCAATGAAAATTAATTTTTTTTTTGTAATTCAAGAGAAGATAAAAAGTGCTCCACATGTTGCCCATTTTTATTGACACACATTTCTATGCGTCTTTGGAATGAAATTTCTACTGTTCATAAAATTGCCGGAGTGATACTTCTAAAAGCTTTATTATCCTTTCCCTCAAATTTTGGATTGTTGTAGGTGTGATGTTTTTATGGGCATCATGTAGCATGCTTATTATAATACCTTCTCTTGAATTATTTGAAAAAATCCTCATTTTTAATTTTTATTGTTGAATTTTGCAGTTATGGTTCTATTAATTGAAAATGGCCATAAATAGTCATAGGAATGTGTTTACAGGAAATGTTAGTTTTTCAATCCAATTCCAATCGTCCAAAAATATATATCCATTTGAAAAAAATTGAGAAAGTTCAGTTCAAAAAGTTGTAAATTTAAAAATCCTTTTGGCCACCGTGTGTACTTTTAGGACGTGAAAATGGCTGAGTCATCACATAGATATCTTTTAACTGGTACTAATATATTTTTTCTTAAAATTGATAGTTGTGATTATCATGATATTTTTAATATACACGTGTAAATGGTATAATTTCGACAAAAAAATCATTACATCCAGGTGGTGGGGGAAAGACAGTAAAAATACAGGAGTGAAAGGAGGCCACAAAGAGGTTTCAAAAATTGTTCTGATATACATGGCATTTCATTTAAAATAATGTTACTTCACTCTGTAGAATCGTCTTGGCTTACCCTGTATATTAGAAAACAACTTCTGGTTATAGACTTTTTTGTCTAGTTTTCTTGTTTTTTTTTGCACTTAGACATAGTCCAATCAGCCATTTTTATGTTTTTAAATCAAGTTTCTAGCTATCATACAACTCAAGATATTGAAGTCGGATGCACTATTTCCCCCACCCTGTATACATGAGCAGATACAATACGAATACAATTATTATAGCATTGTTACACAAAACGGACTTAACAAAATAAAACAAGAACTGTATGAATCGATAATAAATATTGCTTTTCTTCCTTGTCTAGTTTGGACTTTTAACCGTTTTCAGATGAAACTAACTTGGCTGATGAAGTGTCATGTGTTATATATAATGTTTGTGGAAATTTAAATAACATTCCAAACAATTTAGATAATATTCAAAACTATTGTCTGAACGTTATTTGTCGCATTCTCTAAATTTTTCTTTTTTTTTTGGGACTTACTACACATGAATAATTATTCTTCGTTATGTAAAAAATATAGTTAGTTACCCAGTATGTTACTAGAAAAATAAACTTCTGAGCTTGTGACTTTACGTCAAAAGATTAGCCAGAGGGTGTTTTTTGAAAACTAATATGAGACACAAAAATAATAATATATTTTCTTAACGTTTCGGAAATCAAATCTGTTTCCTTTTTCAAAGTTATTTATCTTTTTTTAGAATATGTTAAGCGTGAAACGACACGTATATTATTTACTTATTTAATATTCATAGATACCTACATAGAACTGTTGATACTTAAAAATAATACAATATCAATTTTGTTCAATTCTTCTTTTAACATCGGTAACCATGTTGTACCAAAATCTACAGAGCTATGGGATAAACATATTTCTTCATACATAAACCAAATATTCCTTTAAAACCGATTGTTAGTTCAATTAATTCTCCGTGTCATAATTTAGCAAAATATTTACTGAAAATTATTAATCCGCTTTCTGGCAATACCGAATCGTATATCAAGTCCCAAAAAAGAAAAAGAAAAATATTTAAAACTATTATTCATTAATTCAAAAAATGTTTTAAATGAAACAATTTCTAAATCCTTTCTGTATAGAATAAAACTATCTTTTTTAACATTTTCAATAGGAATGTCCATAAAATTCTTTCCTTTTTTTCCAATTTTTCAAGTAGACTTTTTTACATCAGCTGGATATAATTCTTTTCAATGACAATAAATAACGAAATAAATAAATGTATGTACAACCAGTCTTAATTGGTCACATTTTATACTTAGTTTGAGGGCTTAAAGTATCACTTTACAGCCCGCCTAGGGCTTTTGCTCCATTTTTTATACAACATTTTTGACTTCAACAAGTTCAAAGTCATAACCTTAGCCGCTTCGGGGATTTCTAGTGGGGCATAGGAAAATAAATTTTCGTCGCCTTCCATTTCCAGTTCTATTGAAAAACACAAACACTTCGACAAAAGGATTGTAAAACTTTGGGAATGGGTCTTGCCACAAAATTACAATATGGCCATCTTGTTTATAGAAACTTTTCGACTTATTTCTAAGTAAGAAATGGGTGATTGAAAGATTTATATGTAATTTAGAAACACCTTATATTTAAAATTAAGAATCTGCCCTAAATTCTACTACATCTCCTTATATACCGGGTGAGTCACGAATTGCGCTCGCCCCGATATCTCCTAAAATATTTGGAATAGAAAATTGAAATTTCGAGGGCTTATTATACGACTAAAATGCCATCTTTTCAATAAAAAATCAAGTTTGGTGCACATCCGGTTTGACCGGAAATGCCCACAACTTTCGATTTTTAAATGAAACACCCTATATATTTTTACATTTTTTGGAATCTACAGGAAATTTTGAATACAATACATCCATTTTGGTCACTTTTTGATAAACATTAAAAATTTTATTAAAAAAATCTATTTCTGAATCCAGAGTACTGTGGTGCCCAAAATATATTTTAGTTTGTGTGCTACGTTACTATGATTTTTCCAATGTTATTAGGTTACCAGATTTTAAACAGAAATGTGTCATTTTAGTTTCCAAAGCCCACTAATCTATTAGTCGCATGTTTCTAAAAGCTTGGTTGCATTGTATTTTGGCTGAAATCTCAAATATTTCTGAGCGGATTTTCAAAATTTTGGTATCATTAGATTCGTATGAAAATGGGGTATTTAAAAATGTTGGTGAACGATTAACTTCCCATTTAAAAAAACCGAGTTAGTGGGTAAAAATCACATTTAAAAATTTTAAACGCCTCTAGACAATTAAGTAATGCAATCATATTGCTCTTTTTATTTTTATAGTAACGTAGCACACAAACTAAAATATATTTTGGGCACCACAGCACTCTGGATTCAGAAATAGGTTTTTTAATAAAATTTTTAATGTTTATCAAAAAGTGACCAAAATGGATGTATTGTATTCAAAATTTCCTCTAGATTCCAAAAATGTAAAAATATATAGGGTGTTTCATTTAAAAATCGAAAGTTGTGGGCATTTCCGGTCAAACTGGATGTGCACCAAACTTGATTTTTTTATTGAAAAGATGGCATTTTAGTCGTATAATAAGCCCTCGAAATTTCAATTTTCTGTTCCAAATATTTTAGGAGATATCGGGGCGAGCGCAATTCGTGACTCACCCGGTATAGTCTGGATGTGTGAAATCGAATATTTTCTAAGAATATATTAAATGTATTGCATATGAATAATAAACTAAAAATTTCATGGTAATTCTTTCTTCTTAATCAATTTCTGCTTTTATTTTTATAAATAAAAATGAAACCGTTAATTTGAAAGACCCAGCACAACTCGAGTGCTTTCAAATATGTTTATTTTAAATTATAAACCAACAAACACTGTAATCGTAACAATTACAAATCAAGATGGCTTCACTAGAATGTAACGCAGTTGAAATGAAAACGACAAGCAATAAAAGCGAACAGCACTTTATTAAATTTTAGTTGACAGTTCGGAAAGCTCACATTTCATCCTCAGCATTTGCAAATTTTGGTCGTAAAGTAATACGGAATCGTCTGATGAAATGTTGATGGTATGTACCCCCTATTGGGGAGCCATACCACATGCAATTACTGTATATTGTGACGTGATTTCCCCTGGGTCTTTCCGTAATTTCGACTCTGAAAGTTTAGGTGCAAGCAAGTTGACGCGTTTTCGCCTAAAGTCCCCGATGACTCTATATATAGTTAGAGTGTATTTTAAACAAATTTTAGGGCAATTTTTCAACTTAGATAGATTTATATAAATGATATATCACTCAAACACAAAATGTGCAACAAGGGGAGAATATTAAAAAGACGTCTTAGCCAAACCAAAAATGTATGGTTATAATTTGTGCTATTATATAGGAATTACTATAACACAAGTACACAAGCATGTTCCAAATAAAAAAAATATATAGAAAATATTATTTTCATCTCAATATTTCATTAATTTTGTAATTAGCGAAAATGACATGATGAATGACTTAATAATGTACCTGAAAATTCTCTACAAAAATGGCTCCAGCGACATGAATTGGTTGTATTTGTTTTTGACATTTATGAAACAAAGTCCATTCACTTTCTGTAGTCTTAACTAAAGACAAATTTTCACGTTGTTAAGTTGGCAATAATTTTTTAGGTTAAGTAATGTCATTAACGGCATGAATAAATAGGATTGGATTTAAACAAATTTTAGAGTTTTGGTATATTCTAAAATAACTTTTACTTATTTACAAATATAATTATCAAAAATATTGGAAACAGAAAATATGAAAAATCTGATGCGTATTTTATAGCAAAGTACAAGGTAAGCGGCAATGGCTATGTCTTGAAAATTAAAGGTGTTGATCTGGATTTGGTATGTTCCGGGTGTACCACTTAATTTGTAAGTTCAAATAAAAAAGTCATTATCTTAGATACAGAAAAAAGTTTTTTTATACATGTTGTTGTATATCAATCGGTTTACAAATTAGTTATCAAAATTTATACAGAATATACAAGTTTCTCCTGATCAAACAGTGTTATATTTTTTTTAAATGGAACACTCAATATACTATTATGTTCTTGGATTTCTTGAGAAAATGCTTTTCAACATTCCAAATTTACCCTTCAGATGCCACAACTAAAATAACAATTTACTTTTATTATTAAATATAAGAAAAAAATCAAATAGATTTTGTTGTACATCGATTGGAGTACAAATTAATATACATATTTAAATAGTATACTGTAGGTATTTTTTATAGAACATCTTATTTATGTATTTATTTATTTATTTATTTACACCATTCAACGGGAAACCATTTGAAAAGGAATTACAAAAATATAATATAAAATAATATTTTAAAAAGATAGAAGTAAAAAAAACAATACACATATATACATATATACATATATACATATATACATATATACATATACCGATATACATATATACCCACATACACACATATCCATATACTTATCTATAATTGACATATGCAAATTTTTTATACATTAATTAATATCTTTAACATGCAAATTTTTGGAGAAAGAAAAATTTTATTTTACGATTTTTTAACTGTGGCTACATTGCAGAAGAAAATATCAAGAGTATGTTGGTGTTCATTATAATTATTGCACATTTGATATAAAGGCGAGAATTTACCAACGAGGTATACTCAAAGTATAGGTCATATGTTGCCTTGCGGTTACTCTGGGAACACAAAATTTAACATTTGTAATATATCGGGACAGTCAATCTCATTAGTTATTATTTTGTTCAAGAAGGTTAACTGAGATTTCATCCGTCTGTTTTTTGAGGATATCTAAATAAAATCATTCGCATATAATAAATATTTACAATTTAAATTAGATAAAATGTCATTTATAAAGATAAGAAAAAGTAAGGGTCCTAAATTCGAGCGTTGAGGAACTCCAGAAGTGGCATGTATTTCAACAGACTGGACTCCACAGCATTGCACAAATTGTTTCCTGTCAGATAAGTACGATGTAATAAAGTTTAACATAATTTGCGATAATCCATAACTCTGCAATTTTATTAATAAGATACTGTGATCCAATCTGTCAAATGCTTTTGAGAAATCTGTATAAATGACATCTGTCTGAAACCCGGCATCTAAAGAATTTGTTAAATACTGCGTGATACAAAACAGATTGGTAACAGTTGATCTCCCTTTCATAAATCTATGCTGATAAAGCGTAATGCGATGTTTCATGTAAAAGAAAATAAATTCATACACCAGAATTTCATAAACTTTAGAGAAATTATTAACTATAGTAATAGACATGTAATTTCGTATTTTGGCACGATCTCCCTTTTTGAAAACAGAGATAACTCTAGAGGTTTTCTAAGTTTCTGGAAAAACAGCAGTTTAAATAGATAAATTAAAGATGATTGTTAGAGGATATGCAAATACATAGGCACAGTTTCCAATAAAAAAGGCAGAAATATTGTCTAAACCAGTGGTAAATTTCGGTTTTTAATTTTTTTTAAACTTTCTACACACATCAGTTTCGAAAAACCGCTTATATGAAAATTATCAGAAGTTAAATCAGTTATTTTGTTTTCATAATTTTTGTCGAGTTGTGTATACAAATCCTGGAAGTGTTTTGCAAATTTATTAACAAAATTCTCATAGCCCAGTACATCTTCAGTATTATCAATCATGGTATCAGGTATGGTGAATGTATTTTTTTATTATTTAAAAATTGCCAAAATTTGGATTACTGTTAGTATTGCATTCAATATTGCTGCAATAATTTTTATATGACATATCAATGTTCTCTTTGATTAATGTTCTCAGATTTTTTTAATTCAGTCAGTGCATTTTCATCTTTATGCTTTTTATACCGTTTCCAGGCCCTTTAGTTTAATATAATGTATTATTTCACTTGTAAACTAGGGTGGGTAACTTCTGTTACGTTGTCTAGTTGTCATGAAAAATACAAGAGTAAAACAACAATCGACGAGCATCCTCGAATTTGAGAAGATGTTATGAATAATAATGATTACTTGTATTTTCTGTGAAGAGTTGAGAGAATTAGACGTATACTTTGCATATTGTCTGGTAGATATGTAAAAAATTGTAGAAATCATTGCTGCATATGGCGAGGACTTAATCTCTTTTGTTCTGTGTAGAATTATTACCACATATGTAAACATTGCTACAAAATGAGCAATTTTTAAGACAATTAAATAACATCGGGACTTCTTCAGTTCTGCTCAACTAATCGGCTCTGTTTAAAGAGATCTGTACAACTTTGGATTGAAAATACTACACACTTGTTTGATTTTACATTTAAAGTAAAACGGATATATTAATTTAGGTGGAATTGCTAAATTTTGCATGGGAGCTCTTCAACTATTCTTACCTAAAACATTTTACATTTAATAGTTTCATTTTTAGGTTAAAATAATTTTGTTTTGGCAAGACATCTTTTGGATAGGCAACAATATTTAAAATAAAACCCACCTTACTAACCGTTTTAGCGCTGAGGTTTATATAACATTTTTTTGAATAATTTGTAGAGCAGTGGATTAATAGCCAAAGAAAGTGCGAGAAAATGATTTCTTTCGTACTACACAGGTGTATATAAATGTATGTCTATGAAAAGCAAGCGTATTGAGTTTCATTAGAAATGCTTCAACGGTTCCCGACGTATTCACGATTTAATGTTTTCAACCCTCAAATTTGGAGGGATATATTTCTGCACGGGTCAGTTTTCGGAAAAAAAAACAGTGTTAGAAAAATTTCCTATTCTTCGCCCCTGAATCGTATACAGCTTGTCAGTGGAATTTTGGGGCACACTGTACAGGGTGTCCCATTTTCGAGCCTCATCATTGGAATCTTGGAAACCGCAAGAGATACAGGATCGGTTAAATTATGGCAAAGTTGCGCAATTTAATGCTTATCAAAATGCCGTCACATAGTTTCTTAATGAAACATTTCCTAATCAGTGGATTGGAAAGAAAGGGGTAGTGCGCTGGCCTGCTAGAGGCCCGGATTTGTCCCCGCTGGATTATTTTTTATGGGGATTTTTAAAAAACCGTTTGTCACGTGACATAAACATTTTTGCGCCAAAATTTAATGTTAGAGATAACAGATTTAAGAGCAAGAGGAAGAGTAATCCAGCGGGCGGTTACGGGCAATCTGCGGAGACGCATACGAAAATGCATAGAGGGGGATATTTGAGCATTTACTTTCGGTTTTAATTTTGTTCCATTTAAAGTTTAGGTATATAGCTATTAATTAATTAATTAATTATTATTAACATTATTTAGCCAGAAGTTTTATAAACAGTGTCATAGTAAATATTTAAAAAAATACAGAATATGTCAGTTTTTGTCATCGAAACGTTTTAAAATCAAAATTTGTGATGGGTCATAGCATTTAGGGAGTGCAAAGGTAACACAAAATAAAATAAAATAAAAAAATCCAGGTCCATATTTAAAAAAAAAATAGTTGATAATGGTTTCTGGAATACGAAACGTCGGATTTAAAATTTGACAGCGCCACCTTGTAGAGGATAAAGAGTGGCAATGTCGAAGTTTTATTAGTTTTAAAATTTCTTTTCAAATAACGTCAGAAAAAAATAAATTTTTTTTATGAAATTTCGTTTTTTTCCGGATATTTCAGAAAGTATTCGGAATTTTTCAAATTCCAACACAGCATTTTGATAAGCACAAATTGCGCAACTTTGCCATTATTTAACCGACCCTGTATCTCTTGCGGTTTCCAAGATCCCATTGATGAGGCTCGAAAATGGGCCACTCTGTATATAGTATTATGAGGAGAAACCTGTTGAAATTTAAAACAAAAATACTTATATGAACTGTGTTTAATACTTAACGGAAAATTACAAAAATTATTACTGAAAACATAATTAATAAATTTTATATAGGACGAATTTGATCAGTTCCAAATATTTTTCTTATTCGGCATAACCACAGAATCAGCTGGCCTTAATTTATCTACTTTAATTATTTACAACTAAATTTTAAAGAATGTTTACAAGTTATAGAAGAAGCTTTTAAAACTTATGGGGCAACATAAAATCTGGTAAAATTATTAATTGAATTAAAACTCCACCCTATGAAACTTGATTCCTTAAATTCATCCAGTGGGAGCTAAAAATGTTATCTACAAATCTACTTGTATAAATCTTCATTTGAAAGCCATGAAACACGACAGGGGATTCGATAAAATCGCTAGAAAGAAATCAAAAGGAATTTCTATTTTTTAACCTCCCAATCAGTATTTACCTAGTTGATCAAAGACACTTTAGATAATAAAACGAAGATTACTTCCAGTCATGTTTGTTTTCAATTCGAGCTATGTAAATGTTTATCTATGAGTCACCCTTGGTAGTTTTTACTGCGGGGTAAATTGCTTCAAAACGTTCAATTTTTTATTGAGGATTTTCATTTAAATACAGTGCTTTTAAATGGTTGAGTTAATTAACAAAATTTGGAACTTTATAGAGTGGACAGAACAAAATGAACTTGCAAATCAACTAATCACATGAACAAAATCACGTGACAAATGGCTTCATTACTATGCAGTACAACACTTTTTTAGGTCAACTTGAGATGAGGCGTTACGATTTAATTTATTTTCTTGATTGAAAAAATAAACAAACTTAATTGCAATTCATCCCATCACAATCTGCATTCTTTTGAATATTCCCCTTTTGTATTATTTGTCGAGGTTGCTTGAAAAATATTTATATAACTTAATTTAGGACGTTAATAATACAAAATCAATAATGAAGATGAAATTAACAAACGGTCAATCTACTGATCAGCAAAATGTTATTTATTTTCTAGTGGTTGGTGTTATGGATTCATAACATAAAAATAAAGTTAATTCATCTATATTGTTAGATTTAAAACAACACTGTTCACAAATTTCACAATATTTTTTTGCCAGGATCGGAATCTAACAATATATTTACTATTTTTACAACGTAACATTTACTATCGTATGCTATCGTTTCTCTAGAATTCAGACAATTCATGCCACCAGTATTAAGAGTTAAATTGTGACTGATGAAATAATAACTCTTTAATATTGGTGGTATGAATTGTCTGAATTCCAGAGAAACGATAGTGTACTTATTTCATCATTTACTATAATTTATTGAAAACGTGGTAAGCGGTGAACGACGAGCGGTGAGCGCTAAGCGGCGAGTGCTAATCGGGAGGAACTTTACGTCTGTTTCTTTCACTGTATATTTGTACTAAAATTGTTCGTTGCACATCTAGAACTGCTTGCACTCAGTTCATTAGTAATATCGCGCATGTACTGAACCTATAATATCTACACTTCCTTCAGATGAAGTGTAGAGTGAGTGCAAACTTTAAACTCTTATTTTAAAGTTGAAAGCATACAATGAGATTGAGGTTATGGTCGTAGGTACGTATTAAGAAGTAAACATTTTCAAGGTATTTTAATGAATAATTAATTATCTTTAAATATATTTTATAAATACAAGCCGAAAATTTTAGTTTAATTATAATTTAAATTATTTTGGGTTATGTTAACTAGTAAAATGCTGTACTTGTCGCACTACAACTACACTAGATTCACAAGTGTCAAATTTATTTTGCAGTTAATATAACTAGGTGCAACTTAAATGAACAGACCTGTTGAAAGGTTAATGTTAAAAATATTTTATTTAATGCCCACCGCTCGGCAATGTGTCTTGCAGCTACGGGTTTGACGGATGAAGACTTTTCGAAATTAATTGCATGAGAGAACCCCAAAAATTGGGTTTGATCACAGAAAAAACAATTTGGAATGAAAACAAATGCAGAGTTGGATTCTACTAAATAAATATTGAATATTATAGCGCATATCAACTATGTCCCAATATTTGATTTGTATACATTTGTGTCCCTTTTTCACTTTCAATTTGATGAATATAGTTATCTTTTGGGTAAAGCATTAAATTTTGTAAATATGTATTTATTATTTAAAAAAAAACAGCAGCAGCCAAATTCACATTAATCATTTT
Source organism: Rhamnusium bicolor (assembly GCA_029963845.1). Classification (NCBI taxonomy): domain Eukaryota; kingdom Metazoa; phylum Arthropoda; class Insecta; order Coleoptera; family Cerambycidae; genus Rhamnusium; species Rhamnusium bicolor. The sequence goes on along the minus strand of JANEYF010003387.1, from coordinate 193,858 downwards.
TTAAATTACGTTCTTCTTTTTTACTTTTAAAATCCCAAACAAACTGTTAAGGAACCAATATTTTGCAAAAACTACGGCCAACTAAGCACAATCTTTGGCATAAGTAGCGGTTGCTGACCTTAGATTAAGACAATACAGCTGAAACTTAACAGAGCCCAGATCATTATACCCAGATCATTATTGACCAGAGGTTTCTAATAACTAGATAATTAATCAACTATGGTATAACCCGTTCTAGATAGTTAAATCTGTTTAATTATATAATTAATATTACTTACGGTTAACGAGGTAATAGTCAAACCAGAATAAGAAGAGTATTAAGAAGACATATGTATTTACCTGAAACAAAAAATTCAAATTAATCGTTAGTAATCCACTAGTCACAAAAACAGTAATACTGCTATTATAATAATCTTTCAAATTAATTAATTACCTACTTTGTTTTATTTAGTTATTTATTAATCAAACATTTTATATAATAATGTACTAAAACCATTACACACTGGTCTACAAAAAAAATTTTTTTTTTGTTATAGAGACCTACACTATTCTTTAGTAATATTTTCCGCTGAAGCCAAACATGAAAAAAAAAAATGTTATCGTGTGAGTTCCCCCCCACACATTCCAATTCTCCCCAAACATAAAAAAATGCAAACTGGGCGAAATAAACCTACCTATCTTTAGTAAAATTTGAATGAAAAAAAATTACCATGTGGGTTTCCCAACACACCCTAATTCCCCCCTTCCAAAATTAAAAAAATCCAAATTGGGCTTCAAAACATCGGACAGTGAAACTCAATTTTATCCTCGGAATGGCAAATTCAAACTGAATCTTATACAGGCGAAACTATTCTTCTCATCTCATGCAATGTGTTCAGTTTTACCTTTACTGCCATTCACATTTCAATCTGTTCCATGATAGGATCTTTTTCAAAGACCTAACATAGGTGTTATCCCCGAGGTGGTGAACGCCTTGTCGTGGCCTCGGGGCTTGAGCTTCAATTGAATATTAATTGATCTTTTTCGTCGTTCCAAATTTTCAATTTATATTCTCTTAGAGGGACCAAGTTTCACCTATGAAAAAAAAACCATTCAGAAAATCGGGAACCCATACATTTATTTTACAGCCAACCCAATTTATTATTTTGAAAATGGTGACAACCGTTTATTATAAAATAGATTTTTTATTAAATTTTATTAAAAGACATCTGATCTCGCAAATCCTCAGAATTTTTTTTGTGGAATCCTGGGTTCCGCGAAACAGTTTGGAAAACACTGACCTAGAGTATCTCCTGAAAATTTTTTGCAATAACTACGAGAATTACGAAGAACTTTACGAGAATTGTATTACTTAAAGTATATTTTTATTAAACTCGAAATTTCGATTTCAATTTCAAAATTTCGAAAATCCTATCGAAATTTCCTGTTTAATTGTTAAATTGCGATTGTACACTATACCCACCAGATTTCTTTTACTGAATTGCTTGAATTTATTTGCTGTCATAAATGTTTTTTAAAATGTCATAGGTATTATATTTTTTTAACAATATTTGTTCATTAAAATGTAAATGCAATTACAAAATTTTTTTATTAAAATTACCGAGAGTATTTCGCAACCACTCAGGACACAATTTGTACTGTCACGTATTTTTATTTTTTTTTAACTAACCCCAAAAAATACAAAGGGTGTAAATCAGGCAATCGTGGTGACCAATCAATTCGCTTGAATATTCCAATGCAACACCATAAGAGATGTGTTAAATAGAGAAAATTATTGTGAAGAAAATTTGTAGAAAAATATGTCTTTTAAAAAACAGAAATAGTCATAACATAACTTATTCATATAATCAGGTAAAAAAATCTGATAGGTAAATCATCTGATAGGCCAGAATTTATAAACATTAATCAACATTCTAATGGATGGTTTTGTAGAAATTTATAAAGAAATTTAATTCATAATATAAATAAATTACTTTCATTTTTATAATTATACTACACTGTATTTCAACTAGAATTCTGAATAATAGACAGAATTTTAACAAGGTTCCGTAGTGTAGCGGTTATCACGTCTGCTTTACACGCAGAAGGTCCCCGGTTCGATCCCGGGCGGAACCAACTTCTTTTTTTTAAGTAACTATAAAACAAAATACAGACTCGATAATGTTTTAAAATGTTTTCTCACGCTTATTGAATTAGTTGTTTTCCGTGAATATATATTATTATTTAACTGAAAGTTAAGATAGTTAATAAGCGTGCGACTTCCCTCTTTCCGTATTTTAACAAAAATAGTAGGTATCTTTACATGAATTGAACCAAAAAAACTAAAATTTAGCTTTTTATAAGTAAGGAGTGCATCTCAGGTAGTCATTCCAGTTACGGACTTAACGTACAACTCTTACACAACTAATAAAATGAGAATAAATATTGTGAAATAGTACACGATTTTTTTAAAGAAATAATAACCTTCTCACATGTTCTTTTATTATGTATTACTAATTCCGTGAAAAATACAACACATTTATGTATTCGCGTAATTAATTGAGCAGTGAAGAAACAAATAACTATATTTTCAATGTGGGTGCTGTCATGTTACAATTAGATGTTGCCTAAGCAAGTTACGTAAAGCATGCTGAAGATAATACAGCAAAGAAGCCGGACAGTAAAAAGAAGTGTACAAATATCTCCACCCAAATGTCTTATCATGAGCAACATCTTAATAAACCTAGTGATATTATTGAAGCCCTCGATAATTTTTTCAATAATTCTTTATACCACCCTCGGATAATTTTGAATCTATTCCTATCGAGGTAAGTAATTTAATAGTTAATATCATGAGTTTTGATGAAAACGATGTATTAAATGCTTTAAAAAAACTTAAATCTAAGATGACGACTGGACCTGATGATGTTCCGTCGTTCTTGATTAATGTTTGTGCTCGTATTTTTGCAAATCCGCTCACGGTATTATTTAATTTATGCATTAAAAATGTTTGTCTCCCTGATATCTGAAATTGTTCAAAAATGTGCCCAGTTTTTCAAAGGGCGATAAACATGACATTACCAACTTTAGGCCTATATCTTTTTTTGTAATTTTTATAAAGTTCTTGAAATCTTACTTCATGATTCAATTTATTCTATATCACTATATCAAATTTACATAACCCAATATATCTCCGAAGCCATCGACCAACGTAAGCAAGTTGACGTAATATATACCGACTTCTCAAAGGCTTTCGATCGACTTAATGCTAAATAAATTGTCAAATATAGATTTTTCACATGTTTACTTATTACTTCATCACCCCTCAAAGTGAAGATGTTATGTATTAGTGAAAAACATTTAGAACATTTTTTTTGCATTTCTGGACGAATCTCGACGAATTATGACGATACACAAAATTTCAAACAGACAAAATTGTCTGTCTGGTTCGCGATAGCGCTACAGTTTTTGAGATAAAGTTTTCAAATTTGGTACACACATTCTAAAGGTCAAGGAAGAGATTGAGTTCGTTGATGATCAAAATCGGTCCCAATGTCTAAAAAAAATATTAGTGATATTCCACCAATGTGACTTTTTTGAAACGTCAAAATGTGACTTTTTTGAAACGTCAAAAAATGTGACTTTTTTGAAATGTCAAAGTGACTTTTTTGAAACGTCAAAATGTGACTTTTTTGAATCGTCAAAAATTACTTTTATTATAAACACCACACGTCGAGTTTTACTACGGTGAGGATGTTCTGATCCCCAAGTAATTGGCAGCGGTATTTTTTATTCCTATCTTTCTAATATGAAGCACTATGTGCCCTATAATGGCTTCCGGTCGGTAGCAAATACTGAAACATCCGGTGTTCCTCAAGGGTCCATTCTCGGACACCTGTTGTTTAACTTATTTATTAATGATATTATAAATGTTACGGACGTTTGCTGTTTGCTCTTTGCTGATGATCTTAAAATCTTTAAAATAATTTTTTCCTTGGATGACTGCGCCTTTCTGCAAAATAGTTTCTCAAATATATCTCATTGGTGTGTTCAAAATAAGCTAAACTTAAATGTGTCGAAATATTACGTTATGACTTATACAACTAAAATTGATCCTATTCTGTTTTATTATAGAGTAGATAACTAAGCCTTCTAAGATCTTCAACTCTTGTGGACTTCGGCGTAATTCTTGACAAAAAATTCTCTTTTATATCGTATATAAAAAAAGTTAGTAAATGAGTCATTCAAAACTCTTGGCTATCTAATTGGAACTACTAGATTTTTCGAATGTTAATACTTAAAAAAATTTATATTTTGCGTTTTCAGGTCGATTCATAAAATTATTATGGTTTAAATCTGATGCGAGTATACCCGATTGTTGATTTTCTACAGCTAGAGCTCTTAAATAGATTCTCTATGACTACTCTTGAGAACAGGCGTGATATTTCTACAGTGTGACCCATATGAAACCGGGACACCCCCATAAAATTTGTATTTATCGTCCGATTTTGACTTTTTTTTTTGGATTGTAGAGCGGAAAGAACTGTACTTTAGGACAAAGGGTCACATTTTTTTTACAAAAACCAAGGCCTACTACGTATTTTTTTAGAGATGAAAATTAAAGAAATCGCATTAGCTATTTCTTTCCAAAAAATCTGAGTTATTTCTTCTGATGAAGCAAGCCATGGAATAAAACGTCACAAATAACTAACAATATCAGAAAGTGACTTAAAGCAATAGTTCTATCAGATTAGAGTCTTTGAAAATATTGTAAAAAGTGTACAACTTAGTGGTGTCATTATGGAACAACTAAGTGAACAACAAAATTGAACTTGAGTCTTGTTGGCGATAATGTTCTTTCGGCAAGAGATGCCGCCAGAGAATTTAATAACATACATCCCGATAGACCTGCAGTGAGTAGCAGTACTGTACACCGTATAAATAAAGTTTTCAATAAAACAGGCAGTGTATCAAGGCATATTCTCAAAAACAGAAATAATCCACGTCGGGAGATTAGAAATAATGAGCGAATATTGAAATATGTTCACAATAATACTAATTCGAGCTTGAGAATGGCTAGTTTAGACTTAAATATCCCTACAGAAAATATTAGAAGGTGCCTTGTAAAAAATAAAATAAAGCCATTTAAGCCTAAATTTTTGCATACTCTTCAACTGGGAGATGAGGAAAGAAGATTGGAATTATGTTTGTGGGCCCAGGGAGAATAGGAATTTTTTAAGGGAAATTTTGTTCAATAACAAGGCCATGTTTATAACAAATGGGGTGGTGTCTTCCCAAAATTCACGGTATTGGTTTGCGGAAAATTCTGAGTGGGTCATAAACGCAAAGAGCCAGTATTCACATAAAATAAAAAATGTATGGTGCGGAATACTTGATAATAGAATTATTGGTCCTTTTTTCTTTGAGGGCAATTTGAATGGACATCTGTTTTTGAACTTTCTAAGAAATGAATTTTGGAACGCACTGCATGACATACCACCTCTGGTTCGCCTCAATTTGAAGTTTCAATTAGATGGGTCTCCTGTGCATAACTCAGTAGTGGTGAGAGTATGACTGAACGAAAATTTTGAAAATCGGTAGATAGGAAGAGACAGTCCTCTTATTGAATGGCCGCTAAATTCATCGGACTTGACGCCACTCGACTTTTTCCTTTGGGGCATCCTTAAGCAAAAAGTTTATAAGTCAAGACCACACTCAGTAGAAGAACTACGCGCTAGAATAACCGAAGCATGTGCAAATGTTACCCCAGAACAACTGAGAAAAGTAATCACGAACATACGAAAAAGGTATAATAAGCGTCTTGAAATAAACGGCAGAATGGTGGAAGCAACAAGAATTTGATTAGCTTTTCTATTCTGGAACTCCAATAATTTTGTTGAATATATGTAGAATATTTTGTAGAAATAAATTAATAACAAGAATGTGATCTTTAATTTTGCCACAGAATTATTATGCAATATTTTTTTTATGAAATTTGGTACATGTCTATTTCAGGGGGCGCATAATCCAGTGGTGTACTCAGATTTTTTTGTAAGAAAATAGCTAATATCATTTCTTTAAGTTTCATCCCTAAAAAAATACGCAGTAGGCCTTGGTTTTTGTAAAATAAAATGTGACACTTTGTCCTATAGTACAGTTTTCACGCTATACAGTTCAAAAAAAAGTTAGTCAAAATCGGACGAATAATAAAAATTTTATGGGGGTGTCCCGCTTTCAAGTGGCTCACACTGTATATAAAATCATACACAATCAAATTGACTGCCAAGAACTTTTTGGTAAATTAAATTTTCATGTTTCAAATCTAAATTTCCGAAGATTGCAAACTTTTTATTTCTTAATATAACAATAACTTTGATATATTGTCAATTTGTTTTACTGTAAAATTTTTTGTTTTTAATGATTTATTTTTCTTGTGTTGTCCTGCTCTTTAATTGGGTTTACCTGTTGTGCAATGTATGTAAAAATAACCTAAAAAAAAGTATAGTGCTATCTTTTAAATGTAGTTAGTACTTAATTACTGAAAAAAGTCTAAAATAAATTTTCTCTAATTAAACCCATATGAAATAATGACTACTAAACTAAATAGTAAAGCACTGAAATAAACGTAGGTTTCATACGATCGTAAAAGGTGTTATAAATCGAAAACACCTATAATATGTCATAGTTCATAAAAATAAACAAGCAGACATACGTGTAAAACAGAACCCCCCCCCCACTACCTACATACATCGCTATTGAAGACACGTGTTAACCCGCGACCTCGACAATCAGCAGTTTGCAGTTGCGTTTAGATAGATAGAGTCTTAGGCGTTTTATTGTGTTATTGTGAAAAATGTTTTGACGGGTTCCTTCGCGAAATACCGTGGACCGGTGAAAACAAAACAACCCGGAACTAGAGTTTAATGATACTGAATTTTTCTGCAAATGCTGTAAAAAAAGTTATCTTATGTACACGAAAATGGAACGTTTTAAAACTTTCAGTATTTTAAATATGCTCCAGTTACGTCTGTAGACGTGGAACGGTTGTTTTCAGACTACAAAAGCGCCGAAATCATTTAGAATAATAATTATTAATAATATACTTTTATTCTAGTGCCAAAGAATAATTATTGTTATAGTGCAATAGTGTTTTTTTGACCAATATTCAGCATTCTTCTACTTTTGGACATTACAAAATCACCCGCCAAAAGTTAGGTAGATATATGTCAAAACCTTATGAGCTATGACCTTCATATGAGCAGGGGTGTAACTCCACTTATACCGTAAAATAAGCTCCGCTTGTTGTGCATTTCACGGCACATAAGGTTTTGAAGCACCTCTAAGATACTGTATACTATTTTTGCACATGAAAATATTGATATAATCACACACGAGCTGATTCTGCCACTGATATTCTCGAAATGACTTTCTGATATGCGGTCTTTTTTATTAGCTTCATTGGCATTAGGGAAGCAAAACTATACCGGAATAAAGCCCGATTACCTATAAAAGGATTTAATCGCTGTGTTGGTAAAATTGAAGAAGTTTACAATGATTGGTGTAAGATATAGAAGAATGCTTTTTACGTAGATGGCGATGACTGAGCCAAATCCAAATTCAAAGATGCTAAAATCACGCCATCTGCCTTGTCTTTTCTCTTGTACCACTAAAAAAATCTTTCATCTTCTTGTGTTTCTCAAAATATCACATTAAAATTATTAGATTAAAATTACAAAATCCTTGGCACCATCGAATTCAAGCATGCATGGTTTTTACTTATCACTCATCAGGGTTAAGGCGTCCCCAACACAAATGTCCTCCTGATTCTGTGGTAATGTCAATCAAATCGTCCAATTTCTCACAAAAATCGTTTTCCTTCTGTTTTTTTTATCATGCCGTTCTATTGAAAACATTCTTCTTTATCGAGTAGTGGTGAGAGGTATGAAACTTCTTGTATGGTCTAACTAAATGCTACTATCCGACCGACATCATAGATGTCTCTCTGGCGGATAGCGACTTGCGAAGCAAGTACCGAGAGCGGCGACTTCTAGCCCAGGTGGACTAAACTCCTGTTATTAAATATGATTTGAAGGAAACAACTACTCAGCGGGCAAATACCCCGACCTGCATTGGATTACACCTTGAAATCATAATAGATCAATAGCCAATTCCTAACCAGACATAGACTGGTTTCGAACTTATTTGTTCTCCTCAGTATGCCATAGGTTATGGAACAGACAAATGATAGTAGCCAACCTGCTAGTCATATACTAACTAAGGTAAATTGAGTAGTGGTGAGAGGTATGAAACTTCTTGTATGGTCTAAATGCTACTATCCGGCCGACATCATAGATGTCTCTGTGGCGGATAGCGCCAATCACTATAAACTATTTCTAGTGATCAATTTTTTTTGTGGGTATTCGGGCTTTATCCCAGAACAGTTTTGCTTCTATAATTGCCAATAAAACGCTCTCGTGAAGTCGAAAAACACATATTATGAAATAAAAAATTAAAAATACTTTTGAGCCTATAATTTGGCTAGTTTCTACACCTAGCAAATGTATCGACTTATGAAATTTACTTATTTTTGACATAAGACCAAACGTGCGATATGCATATGATAAGAAAATGTGCATAATACTGCAAGCGTTGTCAAAACCAGGAGGTCTAAAATTAGTAGCATTATCCTGATCACGGCCGACTCCAAACAGGCTATGAAGAGACCTTCGGTGCGCTGGCGCTGTAGCCAAAAGTTGGTTAGTTGTCTGTGTCTACTTTGACGCTGTTATGTTTGTTGGTTTTACGAGCTGATTTTTGAGATTTCTCTTGACAGTTCTTTTATTTCATTTGGAGAGAATTTAAAAAAAATTGCCGAAACGTTAAAGTTAACGTGAAAACTTAATATTTTTTGATGTCACAATCTTGTAATTTGAAGCATATCAGTTTTTAATTATAGAAAATGAAGTGTTTTACTCCTATTTATTAAAAGTATTAAGTTCGCTTTTCTTGTTTTTCGATTCGACCTTTTTGGCACTCGACCGATTGCTTTTCTTTTTAATGTAATCGTTAAGTGAAACATTAGAAAAACTAAACATAGCATAATAAGAATATTTTTCTGTTCTTTACCACAGACACACTGAGAATAAAAATATTTTAAAAATATAAAAATAAAATGGTTGCAGCTAACGAATTGTCATTACAAACTACACCTCCATCAATTAAGAGAATAATATTTTTTTCATGGGGTTTTAGAGAATCAGATATATAAATAAGAAATTATTGGTACTTCTGTCATTATCACTGATATTTGAATAAGTATTTCGGACAACATCAAGGCTTGATTAGAGATATTGGAGATATCTTTTAGTTGGTAAGTTTCGAGGTAGGTTTAAATAATCCCAAATTAAATCATATGCTCATGGAAAAAGTGCGTACAATATGAAAGCCATAATTATGGTTTCAGAAGGAAAACGCGTTTTTATAAATAATTTCGCTTGATTAATGAAATTGTTAATATATTATTTAATTTATTACTAGCTTCTGAAACGTCCTCCGCCGTCAAAATATCTGAGTGTGAAACAAGTTTTTTAGAAGCTGTCCCCAAAAAATATATACACCTTTTCCTATTAAAAAGGCAATTAAATCTGATTCTTCAAATGATTCATTCAATCCATTATGACGAGCTAGTTTTTAATGCCTTTCTTCTGGACTTTTCCTTGGAACAGGTATTTCTGTTTTGATAAATATTTCGGTAAATTTGGAAAAATACAAGGAACTGCAATAGGTTTAAGTTTAATTTTTGTTGGAATTTTTTTCACAGTTCCGTCTGGTAATACAAAAATATCCTCCCTAATAATATCATTTTCTGGAAAATGAATACTACAAACAACAGAATATTGAGGAGACCAGTTATCTCATTGTTTCTAACCAACCATTTACCTTTTAAAATACCATCTTTTGGAAAATATCCAAAGACACAGCAGGTCTTTGGCATTATGTAATAAATTTATAAACTTACTTTTTTTACAACTTTACACTATAAAATAGACCCCTAAGGACAACAATGTTAAACACTGTACCTAGCACAGACCTTACCTATGATACCTAGAAACCTAACCTACTTAAAAGTGAAATACTAGAGAAACACACTATTTTTTTAAATAATTTATTATATAAATATTACAACGTAAAATAATTATTTACGACTAAAACTTAATGGAGTTGGCCGTGACTTTATGCATGGTCCAGTCGGCCGTGCTTTATCACTAATTTACAGGAGAAATATTAGAAGTTACGTATCACTAACACTTTAAATATTTACACAAACACAAGATACACCTATTAACTTTTTAATAAATAACCATAACTGATATCAGTTAAAATCACTGTTGGGCTATACCGGCACATTAACATAACCAAACAAACAAAATGGTATGGAAGTAGACAACCATGCGGTGTTGCACGATTTTCTATTTCATGGCCTGCTTGGCGTCAGCCGTGGCCTGATAAATAATTTATTAGTACATAGTGGGAGGTAAAGTGTGTAGAGCAGTATAGCGGATGAAGAAAATATCCAACAAGTTAGTATTTTAAACTTCTGTTTAATGGTTTCTTCATCTAATAACAAGAAATTTCGCAAATTATAATAATTCATCGATAATAAATAATTTTTCGTAAAATTGTATAAGAGTATTTCAAGCCCTAAAATTTAGATAAGATGAATTTTTGTGCTAAATAAAACGATTAATAAGATATTTTATAAAAATCAGCGAAAGCTGCTGGAATGTAAAATTTGGGGTAAATATACATTATTGAAATTTTCCGCCATCGGTGTAGATATTTATCTTACAATAAAATTAGATCATTTTTACATATTACAATCGATTTACATTTATAATCGATGAATAAATTATATCCTACTAATTTTTTTTTAAATTATTTTATGCGGTATTTTGCGAGATAAATCAAGGATTCTGTAAAAAATCCCCCCTTTACGGGCACAGGAAGAGGTCGGCTAGCCACACAAAATTTTGTGCACAATTTTTTTTCTTATATCATACATAGCAAAGTGAGGGGGTGGGTCACTAGATTTTCAGAAGTTCAAAAATATGGACAAGTCAACTATCTAGTAACATTCCTAATAGTTCAGACAATGTTGTTTAGATAATACTAAAGCAGAAGATATACCCAACCAAAACAAAAAAAAAAAAGATTCATACTGCAACCTGTTTTCAGACAAATGAAAGTTCAAGAGCTACTTTACATTTCTTATCTATAAAAATCATTATAATTCAAGGCTCTAAATTATGTATAACCTCCAACCCACATTGGATATTTTAAAATGTTTCATATTAACTTTTATTAACTGATTTATAATCATCCAGAACCAATCAAACAATATAACAAATTGAACCCAATAAATTCAATTTGAAAATAATTTATCATCAAAAATTAATGCAGACATATAAATTTCTATTTTCTTCAAGCGTATAATAATAATTACATTATATATTGCAACCCGTCCTGGAGAAAGAGCCTATTTTTATACTAATACGAATATTTTTCATTTTTTTCCTAGGACAAAAATGAAACAATGTACATTACTGTGCAAAAGTAAGTAGGACAGTGACAGTAGTGGTGTAATATATATGTAATATTAATGTATCTATTTTTCCACGCAGATAATTTACTAATTGCTGATCGTATTCAACCATCATTTATCCTCCGTCTCCCAGTTAAAGGCATTCTTTTAACACTTCTTTCTTCTTATCTCGCTTTTTAACTCTTATAGGTACAGTAATAAGTGTTGCCCTACTTAGTTTTGCACAGCAGTGTACCTATCATACAACGAATTAAAAATCCAAGTAGCTATGACTTGTCATAACCGTCAGTTTTAAATTTCACGTTGGGTCGGTTTTCAAATTTAAAAGCAAAAATGTCTGAAGAAATGCAGTGCACACCACCTTAATTACTTGAAATTGCAAATTCATCAGTGGCAACATTAATTCCCGCGAAATCCAAAAAAGTTTACGATAATGCGTACGATAAATTTATAAAACGGGCCAAAGACAACAACGTACATGTATTCGGAAAATGTGATTATAGCATATTTTACACATTTATCAAAAAAACTGAAAAGTTCAACTCTATGAGCATAATATTCAATGGTAAAATCTAAATTAAACATCGAATACAATGTAAAAATTCACAACTATTTTAAATTAATTGCCTTTTTAAAACGACAAGGCGAAAATTATAAACATAAAAAGTCAAAAGTTTTGTCTAAAGAAGAGTTTGATGAATTTCTTAATAAAGCACCTAATGATAAATATTTAGCAACAAAGGTGTGTACGCATTCTAAAATTATATATTTAACCCTTTCATATCTGTAATATAAAATTTTGTTATAATTTGTGAAATTCCAGTTATTTTATATCTATCCGCTATGAAAATAATAGATAAAAAGAATTGATTGCTTTGATTAAGTCCGGATATAGCTCATGGGTCAGAGTGTTGAACTCGTAATTTGAAAGCCTGGGTTCGAATCCTGTATTTTTAACTTTTTCGTTTTGCTCTTTCTAACTTTATTTTACTTTTATGAAATTAATATAGTATATTTTTTAGGTTGTATTAATATTTGGAGTCACAGGAGCTTGTAGATGCGATGATCTTGTTCATATACAAGTTAATGATATAAAAGATTTAGGAGATTTAGTCTTATAAATATTCCCAACACAAAAACTAAAAAACATCACTCATTTACTATAATTGGAGATTTTTATTTAAAATTATACAGAAAATATGCTACTCTTCGGCCAAAAGACATAACTTTTGGTAGATTTTTTATTAAATATCAAAATGATCATTGTCATCGTGTTGTGATGGGCATACATAAAATTTCAAACGTTGCAAAAGATGTTGCGTCGTTTTTAAAGTTGCCAAATTCACATGAATATACGGGCCATAGCCTTAGAAGAACCTCGGCAACTATCTTAGTTGATAATGGTGAAGATATAACAACCCTAAAGCGACATGGTGGATGGAAATCCGCCAGCGTTGCTGAAGGATAGATTGAAGAATCTGTAAATAATAAAAAACAGATAGCGATGAAAATACTAAACCCATTAGAGTATAATGAGCCCAGTACTTCAAGTCAAACTGAAAACATTTTTACTGAAGAATTTTCTGCCAACAATGAAAGAATTTTGAACAATCAAACTGACAATCTTAATACAAGTAATGTATTCGACAGAACAGAACTATGAATCTAGAAACAAACACAACCAGCAGTGCTTTAAACGTAATCAACTGTACTATACAGAATTGCACATTTAATATTCATGTTAATAAATAATGGTTTTTGGAAAGACATATAAGTAACATAGATTTTGATTTTTAAGAACTAAAAATGTTATACAAACTTAATTTTAATTCCAATTAAAAAAAAAGTTACCTATGTTTAATTTATAAATAAAGTGGTTAGTACTATGTTATGCTTAATTAATAAATAAAATGGTATTACCAATATTTTATTTTTTTGCCAAAATTGAACATATTTGATGACATTTTTCGAAATTAAAATCGCAATTTTTTTATTTTGACGCTTGAAGAAAAAATAGTATATGGCACTTAGAGTAGAAGGCACATTATATGTTTCGCCCAGTTGCTCTGCCTCAGATTGCGCCTCGGCTGTGCAAACTTCTGGGCTCAACATGTAATGTTCGCCTTCTCCTCCTAGTAACATAATATACTATTCTAATATGTATTGTACAGTAAAACAATATTAGTTGAAACTATGTGTAAAGATATAGCAAAATGTACTCCACAATAAACGTATGGCAAATTCTAATAAATAAAAGTGATACGAAAAAAATGATAAAAAGAAAAGTAAAAAAATATATATATTTTAATACACTTTATTGCAAATAACACTGGTTTACAAATAAGTTTTTTAATTATCAGAAATAAAATCAACTTTTTTAAAGTTACCTTTTTCTAATTTTAAATCTACTAATACTTTTTTTCTAGCACTTAACATTTGTGAAATATTAAATAGTGCTAAATTTGACATACCCATTTTATACATTTTTTAGATATTTTTAGGATTAACAAAAACACTAAAATTTGTTAACACATTGTATATTCTCTATATGAATTTAAGCATCTAAAATAAATAAATTACCATTAAGTGCTAGAGAAAAACGGAAATCAGATTTCTAATGAGCCTCTCAAAAATAGCCTAATCCACCCAAAATTGTGCGCGATGATTTTTCATTGTAAACCAGTGTAATTTGACAACGATTCTTTAATATTACAAACAATGCTGAAAATTTAATACACTGATTCATTTATTATTTAAAAATAAAAAAAAACAAGTGTCAACAAACGATGTTCAAGTTTTATATACACCGAAATACATGGAACAAGATTCAATTTCCAGTGTTTAATTTCTAGGGACAGACCATAATTCACTATTGAATTCAACCGAAACGAATAAGAAATAGAAAACCAGCCGGCTATTTTCTTGCCATTGATAATTTGTAGCTCTATTGTTACAGTCAGTTCGCTACTGAAATGGCAAAAAGACTAAAAAAGAACAAAAAAAACTACCTTTGTGGCGGTGGAAAAGGCTTGGCTTTTATCTGGATTGTTTATAGCTGCATAAATCTTCAAATTTTGCAAATACACCATCTATTTAATCATTAAACTTGTGTTAAATTAAATGTATAGTTTTCTTATAGCGACCTCCGGGATACTCAGCCGAGCAGAATCGTTTAGTTTAAATGGTGATATTTTTTATAAATAAGCGCAAACAACCGGAAATGTAAAAGTTGATTGATGACAAACTGATTGTGGTTGTAAATAATAATTAATATACAAATTTATAAATTATTAAGAAGTGTGTATGGTAAATTTATTTAATCTTCAATTAAGTAAATTCTGGTTACAGTTTCCAGTTATTGGGAATATAGGCCCCATGTCGCCCCTTGATGGCTAATCCACTTTCACTATCTTCCCAAGAAAGTCGCGGGATCTGTTTATATCATCAATAGCTGTCGTATCGTGAAGAAAACAGATAGAAGAAAAGTATAGAGGGAAGCATTAACTTCGGCAGTGCGTGTCCATTTCAAGCTAGTGAAGTATAATACAAAAAGTATATAAAGATATAATAAGTTAGGTATTTTCACAAATTAGCAATAATGCAAAATACGTTAAAATTATTGAATTTACTTACCAACTTTCGATTAATGTTATAATACATATTTTTTTTATTTAAGAAACAACCCACAAAAGCAATTAAAATAAATGTAAACAAACCAAGATTTAGCAGACTTTTACTCATCTGACTATAGCGCCATATACGCCGTGGTGATTTTAGTTCCCAATTTGCCTTCAACTAGTGATGGGATCATTCGGATGAAAAATAATCAGTCATTCGATTATTGAAATATTCGGAAACATTCCGATAACTGAGAAAAATCTGAATAATATTCGATCACCAGCAGACGTGGGACTTACCGATCAGTTCCCAGGGATGGCTTTTACAGATATGATATAATATATTGCAAACACCTACTGAAACCTTCCCAAACTACAAAAACATATTAAGTGCATTTTATTTAATTTTATAATGTTCGTGGTAACTTTGTTTTGTCAGGGAACGCACTATATTCAATTAAAACGTAATGCATAATAGATTCTTTTAAATTGCAGTATATTGGTAATTACTGAAGGCCAACAGCCAACCTTAGCGTGGAGGGGAGAAAACATTAACACGATCAAACAGTATCTTGCTTAACATGGACAACTGTATTGCACTAGATGTAACAAAGTAATTTCGTGGTCATGCAACACAAATATTAATAGATATAAAAATGTATTAGTGGCAAATATAGCAATGGTAACGTGCCTTCGGGATCTACACTAAGAAAAAAATATTTATCAGCGAAGTGTGAAAATATTAGACAGAAAATTTCTTCTGAGCTTAATGGGAAGTACATCTGGCTTAGCGTGGACAAAACCACTAATGCTTGCCAATTTAAGGTAGCGATTGTTTTAATGGATGCATTGCAGGAAAATTGTTCAATGAGCGGGCACTTGATTTCCTCTAAAGTTTCAGAAGCTACAAATTCTCGCACTATAGCGGAGGTGGAGAATTCAAGTCTACAAGAGTTTTGGAGGGACAAATATGCAGAAAATAAGGATAAGTTCTTATTATTTCTTACCGATGGAATGAATTATATGAAAGCTGCTGGAAGAATTTTGAAGGAAACGTATCAGAATACACTTCATGTAACATGTTTAGCACATGGGCTTTATAGGATTGCTGAAGCTATTAGGGGGTGCTACCCCTAATGTTGATTATTTGATGTCCAGTGTAAAGAAAGTTTTTCTTAAAGCACCAAGTCGTGTACGGTTATTTAATGAAATTCTACAGATGCAACATCATACTATTGATGTCATTTTGAAAATGTGATATCCCTAATACAACATTTAAATCCAAATGACGCAGTTGCTATTTCAAAGGCGCAACAGGCATTTATTGATCCAACTATTGAAGGAAATCTGGAGACCATACACGGAAATTTTTCATGAATTCCTCTAGCCATACGGGCCCTTCAATATCAGCCAACATCAGAATTTACTACAGCTGATGCAATAAACGTTGTGTTTGATCTTCGACAATATATTTTTCAATTACAAGGAGAAATTGCTGGGAGGGTACAAACAGAATTTCAAACTATTTAAAAAAATCCCCGATTTGTTACGATAACAGGTGCAATAGACCTTTTAAACGACAAAGAAGTAGACTTTACTACACCGGGCATGAATGTGGTACTTTGACGAAAGTTTACATATTTTAAGTATGTTCCAGTTACATTTGTCGACGTCGAGCAATATAAATGGATTTTCAACGAAAGGCACCGAAATTTAACTACAAAACATTTAGAACAGATATTAATAATATTCTTTTATTCTTGTAACCCGCAGTGAAAAATACTTGTTTACTGTTAAGTATATCCCCCTATACCTCCAGTTCTCTTTCAGTCAGTATTTATAATAAGTTGACTATCAACTTTGGATAATACGGAATTCGCTAAAAAAGAATTCAAGGTACGATATCTTACCTTGCCAACTACGAGTGTGAGTCAAGTGAGTGTATAGTAAAGGTAAGAAAAAGATAAAGTAAAGGTAAAGTAGAAATAAAGCAAATGTAAAGAAGAGGTAACGTAAAGTTAAAGTAAAGGAAAAGTAAAGGTAAAGTAAAGATAAAGGTAAAGTAAAGTAAAATAGAAAATGAATCTTCCAATTCCTAAAGAATCGAAACCCCGCCCCAAACGTGAGAGCGGTTGTCGATTGCGCACTCTTCTCAGTTCTCGACTCTCATCGCTCTCATATTGTCCCAGAAACATTTGAGCGATCATCCGGATGATCATCCGAATATTGAAATATCAAGTAACAATTTTCCGATTATTGAAATTGTCCAATTATTCCCATCATTATCCTCAACATTACCAGAGATGAACTTTAACATTATCGTGAGGGAGCCCTAGACTCTTGCGAACCTAGAGCTGTATTAAAACAGCGACTTGTAAGAAAAACTCAGTTAAATACCTGAATGGGAAATTGTACACGCAAAAAAATTCCACAAAAAACAAAGACCAGTAACAAAATGCTATGTATATTACTCATTTATGTTGATTTACGTTTCTATATATAACTATAAAAAAGTTGTATATAAATATTATAGATACATACACAGTACAATACAATTTTACAAATCTAGTTTTGCTGGTGGGATAAGCAAAAGGGGAAAGATTGCGAAAGAAAAACAAATGTAGTTGTACTAGTTGTTCAGAATGGTAAGATGTCTTTCTCACAATTTAACCCTACCTGAAAACATGAAAACTATAAATGTATTTTAAAAATTATGTGAGAAAATATTATTAACATTCTCATAAAACTCCATGTTATTTAACCCATAATTTAAATAAAATTATCATAATTTCGCATTTAAATTTATTATCTAAAACTAGTTATTCTTGGAGAAATTATAGCGGTTCTTCAACTTTACATGTTTATTACTTAATAATAAATACATTTACATTTATATGTATACATTACTATGCTATGATAGCTTCTTACAGCTTTTATGTAGCATTTTGAAATATTATTTATTACTAAATGGTCCATGTTGGTCCATCTTTATGTTTATGTAAAAGTATGCAGAATTTTTGAACTACCTGCTTCCATAAATATATTTTCTAAAGGGTCATTCTTTTACTACATACATGGTATTAAATTAATCTTATTTTTGGAAAGAAATAAACATAATATAAAAATAAAATTTAGACAGCCTTACAGTGTCGTGGTATCAATCGTATAAAAGTATGGACAAATTTAGTGAAAACATATTGTAACGTAATTCTAGGATGTTCGAGAGGGTTTAAATCTGGTGACAGAGCAAGATCCGTTCCCTACTCGGTCTCCCATTACAGTATTTTAAAACTAGAGGGGTTAACAGCAGCTGCAAAGAAAAAATATAGGATTCTATTACTGTAACATCTTAATTTGTTATTTCTATTTCCTTATTACTATAAACAAAACTACAAAGTAAGAGTATATTTGCATTGGCAATGAATCTCATCACTATATTAATTCAGAAGCGGTGATTGCAATGACCATTAGTAAAACCAATTCTCTGATTATAAATACTATAAAATAGAATAATATAGTCGTAGATTTTTTTTATGTAATACGGTCATCTCGCTTACAAGATGGCCTATGTTAGTTAAACAAATTTATTTTATGTGTATTTTATTTCCATACGATATAGTCTGTTTTAAACCAGTCATAAACTTTGAAATGTTTGTTTTTAAAGCATGGCATCACTTGATGCGACTGAAAGTCACTAGATTGAATATTTATTTATTTTAATAAACATTCTTCCTGGTTTTTAATTTCAATTTATAATTTATTTACAGCTTTTCTCGCAAAGCTAGAGGTTAGATCTGAAAATATAAGACATCTTTTTGTAAGTAGGTTCCATGGAGGAAATATTACATTAAAACTAACGTTTTTAAGTCAACCTAGATTTTATGTTAGTATATAATTTATGCAGTTCAGATTAAAGTGCGTATTTTACTTTTAATTTTTAACAGCGTCTATAATATTACAAGACCCAAAATAAACTATTCCAGTTACTACAATTTTATGAGGAGAAAATTTGAAGATTATTTATACTTTATATTATACTTAATACATTTATTTATACAACACATTTCAATTTTGAAATTAACAAGACTGGGGAAACATATTTTTTTACGATTATTTTAGAAAATAAGCAATCTTATACAATATTTAATTACGAAACAGCTACATTATGATACTTGTTAGAGGATATTTCATTCTAACACTTGTTATTGAATGAGTACTAGTAGCGACATCTACTGTCTGTTAAATAAAGTCTGCGGTGTTAACTAATTAATAATAAACACTGCGTTTCAGTAATAAATATTTAATAACTAATGCTGATATTCTAATTTTACCTTAAAATTAGAAAATTTTTATTAACATTATATAAATTAAACAATCTTTTTTAAAACAAACAATTATTTATGACGGCGACAGCCATTATCAAATTATTTAACATAATAATATAATAATGCTCGCTTCTTTCGTCTAGCAATTGTTTTCTGTTTTGCTGATTTAAAGACAGAGCGTGTTTTAGTACATACTATTCGCAGTTATTAAAATTTAATGGCCTAAATAATTTACAGTCATAGAAAAAGTATAGCCTGAAACACATCTGGAATGTTTAAATGTTTTTCTAACCATCTCTCAAGTCACCAAGGTAACTCCCAGATAATTCTAGGGTTGGTACTGGTGAATGGTAACTTTCCACTTGTGTGGGATATGCCATTTTCTAAACTTACTACAGAATATATAATTCTGGTACTTCCTTTTATTTTCTACATCTGTTTTTATGTCAGGGATCTCGTTACTCAGCAAATTACAAGAAAATAACAGATTTTGTCCTCCATGTTTCCGATGTATACATGGATCCAGGAAGCTTTTTAACGGTTGAATGACAAATTTTTATTAAAATCTCAACAATATAGAACACATATTCGTCTTAAATAATTTATTAGCGAAGCGAAGTTTCCATTTTTTTCACAGGAGCTGATATCATGTACGGATATTTGTAGGTGGGGGAATTTTTCGACATAATTCCGTAATGGTGCCAAATATCATAAACTTCTTTGCAGCATTTTAATAGTTCCACTCTGTATGATTTAAATAAATCTTTATTTAACCGCTAATGGTTTGCTAATAGTAAGTTACATAGTTTTTAAGATAAAGATCTTTTGTACTGTCTAAAAGTTTAATAAAAATCTATCATAAAAGTTCTAACAGTTGTTAATTTTTCCGTTTGTCACTTTTTTTTGTCTGTCTGTCAATATGGCTATTACAATTGCAGGAAGCAATTAGAAACATTATTTTTTTTAAATAAACTATTTAGAGGGATGCATACGTAATACGTTTGCAACTGCGTCGGAATGCCGAAAGTATCCAAATATAAAAACGCTTAGAATATATCTGCAAAATAATAAATCACACCGCAGAAAAATCGTTTTGCAGGTGTCAATTAGAAGTTTCCATTGGTAAAAAATTGTCATTTAACGGATTTCACTTAACACTAAAATTTACTGTGTACTACTAATGGTCTATTTATTTGCTTAATCAAAGCTAGAAAATTACAGGGTCGGATTGTAATGTTAATTCTTAATTCTCGTATTAAAAATTTCACCCTGTATACATAATTTTCAAAATCTGGTACTAAATTATGAAACTACATGCAAAAGTGATCTAAACTGTCTATTTGTTTTTTTTGCCACACTTCTGGCGAATTTTATACTAAAACATTCTGTGTTTTCATATATTATTAAATATGAAATCATATAAAGAAAAGCAAGTAATGAGAAAATTTGAATAGTAGGCAGCACCTACCTAAATAATTTTAATTTCTTTGTGGTTTCTTTGAAAAAATTCACATTTATAGGAATTTTTATTCCAACTTAATATTTTCCACTTTTTGACTATTTTGTAAATAGCTTCGTCCCATTTTTAAATATCGAAAATTTTCCATGCTACTGGACAATCAGAGGACGAGATATTACATTAGTTTTCAAATAAAATAGTTGGCTTTGATATTTTGACACATTGTTTTATTTTTTTCATAATCTGTTATTTATTACTTACTGTCGTTGTTATTAATTATTGTTGTGTATTACAATTTTCGAAAAATGCCTTATCATTTTACCGATGTGGAATACGGCGATATAATTTACATTTATGGTTTTGGTGATGGAAATTGCAGCTGAAGGAGATTCCCTGTGATTCTCACATAACCATAAATCGTTTGCCTTAATTTTCCGTTTTGCAAGACAACAAGAAAAAATTCCGACATCTGCTAGAATTGAACGAAATAATGTGCAAAACATTCAGGTAGAGGATAATATTAGAAATATTGTAGATGAAAACCCCTGAGTAAGTACCCATAGAATTAGTACCCAGTTGGGTATTTCTCAATCGTGAGTGTGGAGGACTTTGAAAAAGAAAGACTGCACCCCTTTCACATACAACAAATTCAACGCCTTTAACCAAGAGATAACATAAACCGTCTGGCATTTTGTCGGTGGATTGTTAATCATAGACAAGCTATTTACAGCACGTTGTTGAATTTACCAGAGATGGGATAAATAAATCTAGAAATGCCCACGTGTGGGCTTTGATTTTCTGCAAATGTCTGGTATGGAATTGTAAATAATCAATTAATAGGATCACATTACTTTGAAAAACGTTTAACGGCAGAAGTATATTTGATTTTCTACAAAATATTTTGCCTGGTCTATTAGAAGATGCAGTTTTCAGAAGTATGCATTTTAGGCATGACAGGTCACCTCCTCATTTTTTGCAGCGGTTAGGCACCCCTTAGACAATGTCGATTAAAACAGGTGGATAGGTCGAGAAGGTCCACATCCATGGCCAGCTAGATCCCCGGATTTTAATCCGGTGGATTACTTTCTATGGGGACACCTAAAAGCCATCGTGTATAGTGAAAATATTAATACAAGAGATCAGTTCATAAAAATAATAAACAACTGTTGTAATGAAATTAGGAATAATCCTTTAGTTATTAGGAAAGCCATAGATAGTTTGATGGTAGGGTAAAGAAAATGTATGGAGGTAGGCGAAATTCATTTTGAAAATCATTTATAAGAACTAGTTAGTAGCTACTTTGTTTTTATGCTGTAAATTTTTGAAATCAAAATTATTTACTTATCTTGTAATTTTCTTGCTTTGATTAGGCACGTATATAGACCATTAGTAGTATACTACACACCCATAATACGAGCTAATTCTAGCAAGTAGTTCAAAAATATGACCTTAATAAATGTTGGGCAAAACCAATAAATCACCCTGTAGCACAGTAAAAAAAGGTCTCAGACATTTTTAAGGACTATTTCTAGTTCGCTCAAGTGAACTCTAACTATCATAACAGTATGTGCCTTACCTCGTGAATCAGCCTGTATATACTCGTACAGTGTGGTGATAATTATGGAACAAATTCAATAAAACTTTCCAGTATGGTCTTCGCAAAAAATCCCAGGATAGGTCAATTTTGTTTTTATTTAAAGAGGCATCTTTTCTGATAAATGGCATTATCCGATTAAGTTTTGTTTCCCAGCTATGACGTCATCAACATTTTTTTTAAATATGAACCTTCATATATTTTTCTGTGGATTAGTATAGAGGACGCTTTTCTGCATACGCTGGTATAAAAAAGTGGCATGTTGAAGAGGAAAGTTTACGAGATATATTTCATCAATTTTTGTACATTTATTATAAATTGTTAGGTCTATTTTCGTTCGTCTTCGGTGTAATAATTATTATTTCCCAATTAATTTAATATTTTAATAGATTATTAGTGATTTTTTACTTTCATGATAATTTTATTTTATTTTAGAATGAATTAAAAATGTTGTTCCTTGAATTGAAATTTTCGACGAATTTGATTAGATACGACGATATATAAACATTATTGCCAAAGCTTATTTTTCCAACTTGCAAAACGACTGAAACTTTGAAGTAAAATATCTCGAAAACTTTCCTCTTCAACATGCCACTTTTCTTATACCATCGCATATAAAAAAGCATCATCTGTACAAATCCATAAAAAATAGGTTGCCATTTTAAAAAAATACCGATGATGTCATAGCTCGAAAAAAAACACATTCAACGAATGCCATTTATCAGAAAAGATGCATTATTAAAAAAGAAAATTGACCTGTCGTATAAATTTTTGCGAAAACCTTCCTGGAAAGTTTTAATGAATTTGTTCCATACATTATCATCACATTGTATACTGTGTAGTCCTTTGCAGTTTAAGAATTTTTTAAAAGTAATACCTAATAATACACAATAATATTGTAAATGTAACTGATAGTAGGCACAGACTCTTATTTGAGGGGACTAACGCCAGGTGTGCAGTGAGTTTACATTCAACATCTGGACAGTTCGTGTGCCAAGCACAGTGGGTATACAATAATTATAGTATTAATTTAATCAAAAACATATTTACAGCAATATGCCAAAGGTATTAATTCTTATAACCTTCACAGCAATTTTTTGGGTGGGTCAAATTTCCTATAAACCCTACAAAAGGAAATGAATTGTTTACTCAAAAAATAATTTGGATGTAATGAACTGACACATTATTAAAAATAATTTAGGTAACATTACTGCTTTATTAACTATAATATTTACGTGGGGTCATGTATCCAATGGTCACCAGCTCGCCCAATAAAGAGTCACTTTCCGGTCTTGTTATGGAAGTACCTATTTTCAGCTACAATAATTATTTTAATGAAAAATTTCCAGACAGGTAAATTTTTGGTATTAATTGAGCATATTTTTAAATTGAACTAAATTCCACGATGTACTCTACCATATGTTTGGGAAAAAACAATGTTCTATTTAAAAAAATATTTATAACTCGAACATGGACCACCCTATAAGTTGGATTTCAATTTCAAAATATGCGCAATTAGAACCAAAAATTGACTAGTCAGTAATTCTCATTAATATACTTTATGGACGCATTGTATATACCCCAACCTTTGAATTCGGCAGGATATTACAAATTAAATTTATAAAACATTGAAAAGGATCAATTTTAAAATTGGATTTTTACATGTAGTTTTTTTTCAATTCTAATTATAATCATATTGTTTACAAAAATAAACGAGCAGTTCTGGATGGGTCAAAGAAGCCGTTTATGTAAATATGCACCTCGACACATCATAAGAGCAAAACTTTAAATTTTTTGTTTTATTTTCGCCTCAAATAAAGTGCAAGGAAAATAGTAACTTCTGAAAATACGACTCTTAAACTTTTAGAACAGTGATTTAGGATGGTTCGTATTGATTTATAGTCAAATTTGCCAAGAATCACTTTAATTTTAAATTGCAAATTACAATTCCTCTTCATCCGTACAGAAAATGTTGTACGTAATTAATAAATGCATACATTTTTCGGCGATGTTTACATTTACTAAGTTGGATGTTTAATGTAGAAATAAATTTAAAAATTAGGTGTTTTTGCCCACTTTAACCAGTAAATGTACATAGTTACCGAAGCGCTTTTGAAAAAGTAAACATAAAGTATGAAAATAACAGCCATAATTTATAACATGTCGTAATTCAATTAAATGATATACATTTTGTTATGTAACTAATTTCCCTTGTCCTAAAATGCCCTTTATTGTAATTTTGATGTTATAAAGGTCTAAATGACCTTTAATATGTCATTCCATTCTATTTTCTTTGACCACCATTTCATTTTCGATCACTGACTGAACTGTGGCCTTCATAATATCTAAATATACAAAAAAAATGACATTTTAGGGCAAAGAAAATTAGTTACAACACAAAATGTGTATCATTTAATTGATTTACGGCATAATAGAACAGAACTTTGTACTTTTACCGCGGCTTGCTGATTAATATGCACGTTTCCCAATTTAATTGGCGAATGTGCATAAAATATTACTTAAATGTGGATTATTTCTACATTTACCAACTGAATAGAAAAATGTGTATATTTATCGGATAATCTACATATACACCGATCTTTTTACATTTATCGTAACATATACATATAAACTACATTTTTGCAAAATTTAATTTATGACACTAATAGGATTACAGTTTGATATTTGTGCATTAAAAAAAAATACACATGAGGCGAAACCTACAATCTACAATAAATCAAATAATCAAAAATAAATAGAAAGGTCAAATCTACCTTTGAACAATGGCGAGTATTGGACAACGTTTAATTTATACATATCATTTTATTTGTTGATACTATAAATGCATTGCTGCAATATAGCAGTACACGAGCAGGTCGTACCAAATTTGATATGCGTGCATGCAAAGATCCAAATACCAAACTTATGTATATCCCAAGTAAAGGGTCATCATGCAAAAATGTCATTTTTTGAAATAACTTGGTTATTTTTGAAGTTAACGAAAAGGTGTTTATTAATTTTTTTCGCAAAATCCAAATTTTGAAAAAAAAAAACAATCGTGTTTAAGAAATATGACGTCTTACTTTCTTTTCTGTCAATGCTGTATAGACAAAGACGCTCAGCAGCAGCAATCTGGACAACTCAAACATGGTAAATTTGCAACTGGATTTGATTTTTTGTCAAAAAGCAATGTAGAACCGTGTACTTAAACTATTCTATGGGGTAAAAATATGTGTAGGTTCGCAATAGTGGCGTAGTAGGCAAATATCTGATCAGTCAGAAAATAAGTACAGTTTCCTTTCAATTTCCTAAAGGTTTTGATCATTAATAATTTTAAAGTAGAAAGTTACTTTCACTGTAAGAGGGAGGCTATGGCGGCCTATCTGAGAATGCGGGATTCTGGGAGCTGATGATGTTCAGGTAGAGCTGAAGGTCACGCAGCAATTGCTGGACTGGCAGAGGGGGAATTCTCCATCTCTGTCCTAATGGTGAAAAATGTGAAAGATCATCTAAGGTTGGAAAGAAAATATACTCTCACTCTTCCCAGCAGGGAGGAGTGGAGTGAAGGGAGAATTGACTTTCCTCCGGACTATCTGGTGTGCTATACAAGACGGTTCTTTTGTGGCCACCGGACCGGGGCGGGAATATACCTGGAAGACAGAGAAGTGCAGGAGAGCATTGCTCTAGGTTCGTACACCATTGTCTTCGATGCAGAGGTTTACACCATCCTCGCGTGGCAGGTAAGGATGACGTGAGTAACGAGGCGGAACAGATGGTATACATCTGCTCAAACAGCCAGGCAGCTCTAAAAGCGGTGTGCTCCCCCAGGACGAAATCAGCTCTCGTTCAGGACGTCCTAGAATAACTTGCCGGGCGTAAACAAATGAGACTGGTGTGGGTCCTGGGATTTACCGGGGTTCCAGGTAACGAAAAGGCTGATGAATTGGCTAGACTTGGAGCCGAGGAACCCTGTCTCGGACCTGAGCTTGTTAGGCATTACAAGAAGGCAGGTCACAACGGCCCTCAATGAGTGGGCCCACGAGACACTGAGGAAGCAGTGGAGGACCAACAGGGCCTGTAGGCAAACTCCGTGATTTTGTAACGAGGCCGAAAGAATCGAGATCGGCCTGGTTACTGAACTGGAGTCGGAAGAATCTGATTCCTTTAATCAGAGTTCTGACAGGCTACTGCAGACTTTGATGACATCTATCACTGATAGGTATTGAGGAGGGCCCTACTTGTCCAGGATGCGGGAGTGATGATGAAACATCTTACCACTTCCTGGGATAGTATGAAGTGTTGAACGCCTGAGACAGCATATTCGGTTTTGAGGTGCTTCTAAGAGGCGAGATGAGCTCCCTCGCACTGAGTGACCTTTATTAATAGATCGGAAAGGTTCGACGAGAGAGCAAGAGAAGTGCATGGCTGAGGAGACAGCTGGGGGTTGGTAAAAAGGGCCCATCTCCAGGCCAGGCGTCAGCATCCCCCACCATTACCATTGTTACTTTTACTATAATTCTCATTTTAGAGTATTTTGTTACATACAATAGTATCCATATGTTTTTAAAATCTTGAGTTAAAATACCAAATCGTCCTTTATGTTATATATTTAATGTATTTTAATTTTCTCGAATCAAAGCTACTATTAATTTCAAAATATTGGTTGCTGGCATTCGAATAACGGCTTGCCTTACAATTTCAATGTTCTAATCTACCACAGATTTCTTAACAACAATACTGACCCTTTTCGTAACATAAGTAATAAATGTTTCGGTTGTCGGTAACTGTAATGCCTTTTAAAGTTACGTCCCCTGAATTATTCTCTGAACAGTTTTGTAAATGTTTTTAACATAAATAATCGGTAATTGCTACAATAGGGTTAATGCCGTTTGTTACACAGATGAAGACATGTTAATTTGCCTTATATTCTATCTATATGAAGGTTACAAAGATATACTGAATTACATTGATATGTACACCTGATTTAGTATAAGAAATAATTTACTCTATTTTATTATTATTATTATTATTATTATTAATCCAATGCAATCTTGCTTCTAGAATGAATAGTTGTTTTAATAGTTTCTGCGATAAAATATATTTGAAGTGTCGTGTTTGATTTATTATCTACTAAAAATTTTTATATTATCGCACTCATAAAAATGACAGTATAAAATGTAAGAAATTGGGTATTTGTTATTGTTATCATATTAGGTTTGAAAGGATGCTTATGTGATACTCTATATTTTTTTCTAAAAATGCATAAATATGTAACAAATAAAATTTCAGATTTTTTAAAAAGATAATTTCTGAAGTTAAATATTAAAAAGCGATTAAAATCATTACATTCCGGAGACTGAATATTATAATTAACGTATAGTCAAATTCGCCTAAAAAATAACAAAGTTACACAGTTCCTAGACATTTAATAAAAAATAGTCATCACATCTTTTATATTTTTAATTTGTAGGAAAGTTGGTTGTACAATTTTATTTTATTGTTAGTTTTATTAAACTTTTTTATACAAATAAAGTTAAACTTTAAATAAAATAAATAAAATAACTGATGACCAGTAGGTGACGAAAATGAGAAGCCCTCTACGTAAATCGCCACCCTCAGAAAATGCAGCCAGTCTGTCACTGTAACCAGCCATAAGCATTATTTTGTAACGTGTCTAATTAATAGACAAATAAATATAAGAATATTTTATCCAATAATCTAATTTGCTCTAGGCCCTACGATAATATCGTTCGTAACCTTTTATAGATGATTTTACACTTTTGAAGGAGTTGGACCACCCTGTTAGTATATGTTTATATAAAAATTTTAATGTGTGCGCGTACATCTTGATAATAAATGTGTTAACATTAATAAGATTTCAGAAAAAAATGTTTAACGGTGTAATTTTTTCAATAAATTAACTATAAACTTTCCTTCAATAAATAATTACAACATTGGCATGTTTATTTATACAGCTTTTGTTCGCCACGGTGGCCGTACTTAATATGTTGAGTATGTTTACAATGTAACATCTGCAGCCATATTAAGAGAAGCAACCACAGAAATTACAGACCGAGATGAACACGGAAATGTATGTACCTACCTGGTGTAACCAGAGAAGTGCGAATATTATTTTAATACTTGCCTGACGCCCTAAGATGTCATATTTATTGCCAAGAAATTCACCAAAAACATGTGGTGCGTGGTTGTTATTTAATCAAATTATTAATATACAGAAGTATTTTAAATACGGAGCACAACTTTAGGAGGGTGTTCGAGGTGTAAAAACAAGTCAGAAAGTTATTATAATAGTACATTGTGTATCTAGTAGTGAAAGCAATACATTCCCGAACGACGATGTAAATTGCATTGAAGTCCGGGAATGTGCTTTTACTACGAGATACACATACTATTTGTTCTGAAATCGCAATCAATATTATTATAAATTAAGGAATTTTTATTAATGCACAACATTTTTTTATTACAATCTAATTGCTTATAAAATCGTTTCTTTGACAATCACTGTTTATTTATTGTTGTGATAAAAATCTGACTCAGTGCTTATTTCGCTTTAATACTTAAGTGCTAAAAAATATATTAAAAAATATTTAAAATGGAGAGTGCTGATGATGCTCAGGTGTTTGGGACACCACCAAAGTTAGTAACAACTGCAAAAAATGTGACTTTAAATTTAATGTGAGTTGGCTTGCCTGCGTGTATTTATTTACTGTCTAAAATATATATAAAAAACATGTACGGGAGTTACTTTCCCGGCTTAGGTCGGAAGAGTAACTTTCTCGTACTGTTACTAGAAAACGTATTTTGGGATCTTAAATTGCGCCGAAAAAGTAGACACATTAATTGGGCGATTTCAGAATAACATTTTTCCAGAAATAATTCCTACAGGTGCTACGGTCTCCCAAAGATGTGTGGGAGGTACATTTTTTTCCAGTGTATTATTTTCTGCTTGATTTTTTGCCTAATAGTGACTGAAATATAATTCTTTGGACAAAATTATACAAAAAATGTTCACTTTCTAATTGGTCCTAGAATCAATTGTCTACAGGAAAGCCTCAAAACAGAGAGTTGTTCTAAGACCAATAATTACAGTGAGTACCTTCTTATATACTTTGATTCATAGAAATATATTACGGTACAAAAACAGATTGATGAAAGTGTACTCCCGAAAATTCTCATGCCATCAACTGAAGTCAGTTTTTTGAAATACTAGCTGTATATCAACGGGTACTGAAACAATAATTAAAAAACTAATTTTGGTACTATTTTTGTGGAGCCATAGCTTCCCTAAGAAAATATTTCCAGACATGCTTATTTTAATATTTTGTTTTATTTTTAAGCCTCGAACATACGCCTGAAATTGTGCCCACACATTTGTTAAATACGACCCTACAGTCTTTTACAGCAAAAATAGTTATTTTGGTTTATTGATTTTTGTCACTAAATTATTAGTTTCCATGTCAAAATCAATTTTGACAGATAGCGCGAGAACGGAAAGAGATATCGAAATCGGACCTTCACCATTGGAATTTTCTTAAAAGACGAAGTGTGTATGATGTGCAATCCATTTCACTTTATATGTTTCAGAAATCGGTAAAACTTCTTGATTACAAACAATTTCCCTCAACTTAAAGCAGCGTAACTATTGCTAACAATAATAGAATTTTAGATTCAATCTTGAGTAAAATATCATTTTACTCGATATAATGTGTGAGTTAGATACTTGTAACCACTGTCTCAAATAATTTAATTCCTAGCTTCAACTTTAAAAAGGCAGACTTTTTATTATTATACAATAGATTAATCATTTACTGGAGCTTTTGAATTTCGGATGTTGATTTAGCATTAAATTATTTTATGATATTATTTATGAAAAATTATCACTATATGTTCCAAAAACTTATCCAAGGGCAAATACATAATCTGTATGGTTTTCTAAAGATATTACTGGAGACCTTAAACGGAAAAACAAATTCCGGAATAAATATTAAAAAAAAAAAACAAGAAATTAAACTTTTCATGAAAATTATAAAGAAATCATATCAAATTTAGAAAGACACTGACGAGTTACACAAACGATCTTTGTATGAAATTGAGATTAATCTGAAAAACAATCCAAAGATGTTTTGATCGTATATTCATACTAAATCTAGTACCAGCTTAGTACCAAACGCTATGACTTATGCAAATGTTTGTTATAATGATTCCTAAAAAATAGTAGATACATTTGCAGAATATTTTAAGTCATCATATACAACATCAAATAGATAACTCTAAAATTAGTAGTATACACGATCTCAATATGAAAAATATATTTATTCCTACTATCTTAGAAGCAGCAATAATTAGTGCTTGTAAAAAAATTAATAGCAAAATTTACATCTGGCTTGGATGGATTATCGGCATTTTTTGAGAAGCATTGTATATCATTATTTTCTCTTCCATTATATAGCACTTTCCCAGTTTGTGGAAAATATCCAAGATATACCCTATTTATAAAAAAAATAACAAAGGTGAAAATTATTTGGATATATCTTTCCTAATATAAAAAATGAAATATGTCCTAACCAACATGGGTTTATGCCAGGCAGATCAACAACAACAAAATTATTATGCCTAAGTCACTATCTCTGTGAAGTATTGGACACGGGTGGTCAAATCGACGTCATATGCACTGATTTTTCCAAGGCGTTTAACACACTTGATCATGGTATTTTCCTAAATAAATTAATAAATATTACATGAATTTGTTTCATTTTTTAATCCATATCTAAGTAATAGATGAAAATATATTTGCTATCATAGTTATAAATCTGTTGAATTTACAGCTGAATCAGGTGTTCCACAAGGATCCGTACTTGGCGCTCTTCTTTTCAATATTTTTATCAACGACTCAGTGATTTAAAGTGATGAAAAATCGAAGGTATTCAGTGTATAAATTTATTTAAAATCTGTGCCAAGTACTTTTGACATAAACATGTCATCTTCAAGGGACCACTCTAAAACAAGTTATAATATATATGCAATTCTTTTATTATTTTTTATAAGTGAAAAATTAAAACTTTTTTATAAACAATTTTGTTAACAGAATTATTATACAAGTTACTTACTACGAGTAAGTAACCTATATAATAATTCTGTTGTTTCCTCACCTTTTAAATCATTAGGATTTATAATTAGAAACTTCAAAGGATTTAAAAAGGTTCACACATTAAAGATTTTATTACTTAACTATAACTTAAACATACCGAAGTAATTTGGAACCCACACTATGCAATCCATATCAATCATTTAGATTCAATCCAAAAAAAGTTTTTAGCTCTTGTCGAGGATTATATTTATCCACCTATTGGAACTGATAATGAAGTACTACTAAACAGATTCATTTTCAATTCCCTACAAACTCGACAGGATCGTATTTTTATACAAATTATTAAATAATAAACTTAACTGAGTTGAACAATTAAGGCTCATCAAATTGCATGTTCCTTTTCCAAATCAACTCAACTCCACCAAACATTTCATATAAAAATGTCACGTACAAATTTACTAAAATATTCTCTCATTAATATAATATGTCAAAGTTATAACCAAATTAATGAAAAAGCAGATATCTTGCTGTAATAATAAAGATTTAAAATCGATGTATAATAAATAATTAATTGTGATTTGCAATATTTCTGCACTTTATAAACATTATTGTAATTTTTCGACTATATCATTGGGGGGTGAGTCCTGTTGAGTTGTATAGAATAAATAAACTAATAAATAAATAAATAAATTTGGGATACACTATATAAAATATTCCCCAAAAATGTTCAAAGTGATTTCACGAGGAACAGTACATACATATTTTATTATTACTAAGTTACTACAGACGGATGAGCAGGAAACCTACAAATTACTATTTTTATTTAAAAAAAAGATTGATGGTATAGTCCATTCTATTAAAAAATTGCAATTTATTGCCCAAGAGACCGTAAACTAAATTAGCTACATCGATAAATTTAACAAGCAAATGAATTTTGAAACTGGAATGTATGTGTTTCTCTATAAATATGCCACGATATGTGATCTATATAAGACTATATATATGCAATATGCAAATTCCCGCCCCTGGAGAAAAACTCATATTTGCATGACGCTGCATACCCAATTTAATAGAAATGATGTGCGTTTTTACACCCTCTTAAAAAGACAATTGGGGAAAACTTACGTAATATTTATCACTTCAGGTAAAATGATGTTATTGATGTTTGAGAATATTCCTTTATTATTCAATTAAATTATGCTCAATCCTAGTAAATTAGTCAATAAATTGGTTTAACGTCTGTTTTTTTGTTTAACCATTCTCCAAGTTACCTAGGTGAGTCTCTGAAATTTAGGAAATCTAGATATATATGACTAATTGAGGTGAGAACCAACAGCTATAATGGAATCCGAATAACTTCTGGATTTTTATAATTAAAAATTATTCATTTAGGCAGTGATGTGCGTGGTCATACTGATCATCATACTGACAGTGACGTGACCGTGACCAAAATACCAGTCACGTCATATTGGTTTGTGATAGTCATTTTCAAAATTACCAATTTAAAATAAATGCCATTTACAGACATCTGGAACTCTCATCCCCACCGCCTGCTAGTAAGCATAAGCTGAAGCCAGTGCAACAAAACTGTGTCAGTTCTCAGATAGACTCATAGGGTGGTAGTGCTCTTTCACTATGATATCCACAAGTGTCGCATATTCAATTTTCCCCCTTAAAACAAACGAAACGCGCAAAAACATACGAGTGTAAATTTTGTAAAAGAATTATGCTTTACGTGCAATGTGTATGACGAACTATTTTATTAGGATAATACAAAGAAAAAAATGAAATTCTACATCTAAAAGAAAAAGTAACAAACCCTAAAATAAAAAGAAAGGGGATACCGTGTCCATTATGAACAAAATACAAATACTGGCTGGCATTAATGCATCAAGTGAACACGAAACTCAAAGCAGCACAATCAGCACACCCCCACCAAGAAAACAAGAAAAAAGTTCTATTATTGGTCACTACTACTACAACTATAGAACAAATAAAAACATCCTGGATAAAATTAGGTACAGTGATATTTGTACAGCAATATGTAGCACAGCAAGTATATATGGTTATTAATGAAATTGGGGTACAGAAAGTACTTGCATTTCGTTCTGTTAATGCAAGTAACATAAAGGAAAGTTGGAATTTATTAGAACAAAAATAAAGTTAAAATGAATGATTTCAAAATGACCTTAGGTGACCCAATATGACTGTCATCTGACCGTGAGCGGTCACGATTTTTAAATGACCGTCCTTTTAAGAAATCAATTGGCGCGTCGGTGAGGGGCAACTTATAAAGACCTCTTATATTATGTCCATTAACGGTTGTTTATTGTTGTCAGCATACACTTGCATCATTATTTCTATAGTATCCTCTGCTAAAATTGAATGTAAATATTAAGACGTATTTTGAAAAAGAACGTTCTAGACCAGTTTTAATAATGACACTTCCAATTTAAAACTCCAGAATATATATATATATTCTCTCTTAAATCACATAATTGCAGCTGTGTTTATATGTATGTACATACGTATGTATGTAGAAAGTAGTTATGTATATATTATGCATATATGCTAGAGTATGAAGAACAGCAAGTCATTAATGGATATCTCGCCGTGTAGAACATAGTTTTTGAAATATTTGCAAAAAAGAAACGAAAAAGCGGAGATAGAGATTTTAACAAAAATTCACTAGTCTTTGTGACAATATAACATTCCATGCAGATAATTTAAATCGCTTGGACAATAGCTCGTGAACAGACTGGCTGTCTGCGTCTAAATAGGTAGATATATCGCAACAATATTTTTTGAGCACTCATGGAACCTACAACAAATCCCATATTTTATTAAAAAAAAAAAAAAATTGTAAAATGTGATAAAAAGGAATTCATGTAGCAGTTTCACCCATACTTCCCCTACAGGTTCGATTGCCGAAAAAAGCAAACAGTTGCTATTTTATTTGACTTGTTAAAGTTGTTAACGAGTTAACAAATGTTGGTTGTCTGTCGGTATCATTGTGTAGGTGTTAACCTTAATAAAGATCGGTTGGGGTGGACCTTAAAATGTCTTAAAAATTATTTATTGCTAAAGATCGGAGATTATTGAAAAATGATTTAATATAATGATTTAGAAAGCAGTCACAAAGAATATGTAAAACAATTATTAACACTCCTTTTAAATAGAACTATAAAACAAATGCAGAATACTAGAAATATAACGGTAAAGTCGTGAAGAAAACACAATCGCCACGACTTGAATAATAATAGATGTCAAAGAAAATGTACTTACTACTTAGTAAATCATAGACATTGCAAAAATATGAAAAAGTATTTAGAAGCCCGAATGTATTAGAACAAGAGAATAGAGGAGGATAAAGAGAGAAAGAGCAACATTATCCATTTAAGATGTTAACGATTTTATAGATTTAAGAGCAAAATATGCTAAATAGATAACATAACTTTAAAAATTATAGAAAAACACTGTAAAACAGACAAACAAGTTATTTTTTTATTGAAAAACACAGCAATAACAGAATAATTTGACTTCTTAAGGTTTTTTCATAAATTTGTTTTAAAGAACAAAAAAATACATTATTCACAATATGATTATTTCAGATAAAAAAGTGTGCTATGAGATCCATGAATTGGAGAAATGACGACGAGATTTTGGAGACAACATGTAATACCATCTCGACGAAAACAGAAAGAATTAAATGAATGAATTATTTTAAAATACATGAAATACCGTATGTAAAGCGGCTAATGTGGCCAACTGTTAACAAAGACCGATTGAACAAGCAAGATTGACGTAACAGTGTGAGTGTATTGTAGCTGGCTGGTGGGACATAGACTGAGTCTGTCTCTATGTTCGCTGGCTGTATCTTATTCCATCTCATTCCATCCTAGTTCGCAGCCATCGCTCGTATTTTTTTCTAACTGGCAACACTTGGCGCTATACATATGGTATATTGTACCGATGTCAATGCAATAAAAAGAAACTAACAATAATATTGAAATTGGGTTAACATGGGCGACTGTCATAACTGTAAATACTTACATATAAGTTAGCCGTAGCAAGTGAAATTCTGGTGAATCCGTAAATTAACATAAGAACTTTCGACACCGTTAAATCTCATAATCGGAATCCTCATTTTTGGAGAATTACTGTAACATACACCATGGCAGTAATCACATTGCACAGCATTATAAACCAACTTGCTACTTAATAGGACCGCAGAGCTGCAGCACTACCAAACAGACGAGAAAATAATAAGAATGTAAAATTATTATGATAACATTCTGTTTTTATAAATTCACGTTTAGCGAATTTTTTAAAGGCCAACGGGCAACATTGTACTGTAAGAGAAATATGACATGCACCGCGAAAAATACCATAAAAATGAGGGGAAGTGCTTGTATCCTGTCTATAACTGCCAATTCCTTCATTCTGCTATCTTCACGATTACTTATCGTCCGCATATGCCATGTGCATTGTATACTTTACGCGGGGGGAGTTATAAGTGGAGTGTGTCTGAGCCAAGATAAGTGTCTTTGTTTTTATATTTTATATATCGCTGGATCACTATCACTTTTCCACGTTAGACAATTTTTGTGCGTATGTTTGCAATTCTATAATTTTTTAAAACCGTTCACCTAAACAAGTAAACTAATAAGTGTGTTTTGATTTTATAATGCAATCACCATTTTATTTATATTAGAAGTTGACCATTCTTTTGTTTTGTTAGTGCATCGTTGTAAACAGTAGAGTTTATGTTTATATCTAGTAAAGACCATTTTCTAATAATTGACACTATCAATATAATACTTAAACTTAATCGACGAATATTGTTGAAAAGTTGTACAAACCTAATCATCAGGATAAATTAGAATATAAAGAACAAGGTAGATCTACAACGTACTTATATACCGAGGTAAATGTTGTCAAAAAAGGGAAACTTTAGAAACGTAAGTTTAGCAGACTTTTAAAAGAAAACAATTGAATATGTGGTTGCGATTTATCAATGAACAATTTTGCTTCCTTTGCATTATATTTGGGAAGGAGGAGCCCTGGACTGTATCGGGTATTCATAATATTACAGATTCGAATGGCAAACTAAAAAAAAAACTTGTCATTTCAAAATGACATTTTTACAAAATAAACGGAACTGGCTTTGCATGGATCAGCAAATATACGGATCCAACTGGACAAGGCTGATTATTTGGATTTTTACCGACATGACGAGGCAAACATAGATATATTTCGTCTAAAAGAAAAATTTTATACAATTTTATGGTATAGTCGAATTAGATTGAAACTTAAAATTGCGAAAAGAGAGTCATCCAAAAAATACGTACCATGTTGGAAACATTTATAATTTATGTAAAAAAAATTCTGCTTGACTTGCAATATTCCTAACAAAAGTTGCCACATGTCGGTATGCCCAAAATAATAACGGTCATTTTCTAGAACACGCACTTCTGCGATACCACAAAACCAATTATACCGGCACACTCTACACATCATCAGCTGTTCATTGCACAGTGTCATATCTTGTGCAAACATCCCTAACTACCCTTAAATAAATCAATAAGATTGCAACACTTGACATCCACCCGGTATTAATTTATATGGCTGTCTGTGTGTGTTGTATAAAACCGTTGTCAGGTGTCGCACGACGTTCTCCGATTTTGCCAGATTGAGATAATTCAACCAAGTTACTTACGGACAAATTACTGACGTTTATTTTTCTAATAATGGCAGGTCAAATATTTATGTTTAGATTGTTACAATCTGGCAACGCTGTTGGCCGCGCATTTTATTAATTTCACCTGTTGAAATAAAGTACATCTATCGCGGGAATTCACGTGAGGCTCCGCGAGTCCGTTTCAGATAATTTTAACTTCATGTTGACAATTTTCTTTTTAATAAAGTCTTCGCGGAAAAGGTTTTCGGGTTAGTATAAACAAAAAGCTGAGAGCTGATTGGTTGAAGGCGTATAGGGACGCTTACTCAATGCTTAGAGGGCAATTTTCATGAAGACGCCATTTTAGTTCTTTGTTACTACGTGATGATTGAACTTGTAAGGTTAGTGCCAACGTCTAAGGATGATTTAAGTGTGTTTCAATTTCAAATAAAACAAAAAATATCCCTTGCCCTACAAAAATAATTGACATTTAGTGACATATCAGTCATTTTAGGCTCACTATTACCCACCCAGCACTCCAATTCGCTCCACGATCCCGTAAGTTTCTTGGCTTATTTATTATTTGCACAACATTTCTTATGTCACAAATTGTTACTACATCGTTTGTGGGTAAATCTATGCAAAAGATTTCGAAAAATTGCAAAAGTGCGTGTTCTAGAAAATTACCAAAATAACACAGGTATCACTTTTAAGTATTCGTCGAAAATTGAGTTATTTTGTTTGAATTTCGAAAAATATTATTATGAAAAATTGCTTCCGGATCGATGTGCAAATTTTAAGGAATCGAAAAAAAATTGTATGTATAAATACCCGATATTTTTGTTGCCACCTGCACTGCAGTACCTCCATATCCAAAACACATGAGCCGCCACTGCACTGTAGCATGTCCAATATTCCGATGGGAACAAAATAATACCATCGAGGCTTACTACGAATTATATCAACTTGTTTGTTCAGCAAACTTTCTGGTAGGGAATGTTGTGCCGAATAATGAGATTAAATTTTAAAACACTTGATGCTATTAAAGAGTTAATTATGGGCGAGTTTGTTTGTTTTTCTCCTCG
Organism: Rhamnusium bicolor; assembly: GCA_029963845.1. Lineage (NCBI taxonomy): Eukaryota > Metazoa > Arthropoda > Insecta > Coleoptera > Cerambycidae > Rhamnusium > Rhamnusium bicolor. The sequence continues at coordinate 155,408 of JANEYF010003387.1, read as the reverse complement.
TTTATATTTTCCTGACGCTCACCGGTCGCATATTTTATTATTACTTGGTTGGACTGAATTTCGGTAATATAAAAAGACACACGGAGAACTAAATTCGGAAATATAGAAATAGATCAACTAATCTGGGGTATTACACTTTATTTTAGTAAATCCCAGTTATGTGCAATAATCTCTTTCTCGTCAGGCGAATAACTTCCAATCACTGCACATAGTTTACATTTCTGAATTTAAAACATTGAGCTATTGTAGACGGTTGTACCGTAAATGCAAATAGAAGGATTACATTTCATTTGGCAGCGCCAGCTTTCGTATGTTTTGGTTAAAGAATAATTGAAAATAAATCAGTGCAGCCATGAAGCGGGCAGAGCTAATTTACAGAGGTCATTTCAGTAATGACCGTCGAGCCAGCTTTTGCTCCAAGTTAATTAAGCCGCAATACCGTAGCCCACGCTTCTCTCATGGCCAGTTTGATGTTCCTTTTGCCGGATATCGCGCTTAAAGGGACCAAATGTGGGATGCCTCTTTATCATTTTTTAGAGAAACTTTAGGGAAAACGTTACTTAACTTTTAACTGATGAGGTGAAAGGGTTATATAAAATGTTATTATAAGGATTTCTTTACTAAAAAATATTTTCAGGAAAACGACAAATAGAAATAAAAATAAATAACTTTCTATATAAGAGGTTTCAACATAGAATGACCATATGTGCTAGACAAATGAACTAGAAAGTACTGGAATGGGTCGCCTCCATTTTAACACCAATTAATCAATAATAAATCCTCACATCAAGATAATGACGTAGCAGGCATGCATCGCGCTCTAACACGATGCTCCACCATAATTCATTCAGTCTCAGAACCTTGGGACCAATTCATACGGAGGCAAATGTTAGTTGATTTTCGTCAGTCAACTCATCCGATTCTATTTTGCATTCAGCTTGTCGTATTCCGAACTTAAAACCATTACCAAATATAGTAAATAAATTAATCTCAGAATGACGCAGTCGACATACTAATCAATCACTAATTAGGTTTTGGTGTTTATGAGCTAGGGCTAAAAAGAAAATAGTAAAAAAGTTCGGAACAACTGGATAAGTTATAGTATAGAATAATCATTATTTTAGCTTCTTCATATTAAGTAGGTTTAGGTGTAGTTCTCACATTCTTGTTTGTAGACAGAATTTTTAATAAAAGCTTTCTCTTAGTACTTTGGTAAAAAGACAGCCAGTTTTATTTATAGGTTAATTAGACCTGTAGCCTGTAGACACTGTTGAGTCTTCACTGTAGTTACCTAGCCTCTATTAACACACAGATAAAATAAATTGGTTTCTATACTTTAAAAAAGTAACTGGTGACCAACACGACCGTATTAAAATATAACGTACTGTGGGGTTAAACAAAGGTTACAATACGATCGCAGATCAATAAATACGTTAATTAAAAATGTTTATGGGTATTTACGTTTTCCCTTTTTTATTGTTAAAATATTTATTTTATAAAGTTTTAACTCATCCAGTATCTTTGTTTTGTTAAATGGTTAAATATAATCATATATGTAGTATTTTTTAAAGCTAACATACATATATAAAACTAATCCATAAATCGAGGAAGTTTGGGGAACAGTGGTAATTCCCACAAGAGTGAAATGTTGGAATAATCTGCCGTCTTCACAAGAAGGGCAGCATGGAATGTAAGAATTATAGAGGAATCACACTCCTGGATGTTGCCTACAAGATACTATCAAAGATCCTGTACAAGACACTTCATTCAACTCTTTGCATAGGCCCACTTGATCAAATGTCAAAGTAAATTCCTGGACCATCAACAACTGTGGACCAAATATTCTCACTGCGCCAAATTTTAGAGAAATGTCTCCAATTTAATGTCGACACATACAAAACATTCATCAAATTTAGGATAGAGTACGATACTATCGTACTCTATCCTAAATAAAATAGAATAAAATTGTCGACGCCATGAATGATTTCCACATCCCCAAAAGTTGACTAACCTCACAAAAATGACAATGAGTAATGCATTTTGTGCGGTATAAACACAAAACCACACGTCAGAACAGTTTCAAACTTTAAATAGACTGAGACAAGGAGGCGAGTCTTCTCTTTAATATCGCTCCTGAAAAACAAGTGAGAGATTCACGGATTGACTAGTACCATCTATTATAAACCTGTTCAGCTGTTAGTCTATGCAGATTATGAGTCCATGATCACTAAGTCAGTAGCACATGTAACACAAACGTATGTTAACTTCATAGGCAAACATCATCCTGGCAAATAAGTGCTACTATGGACTGCGAAAGCATCTGCAGAACGGTAATCTAACACGAAAAACAAAGATACGGATGTACAAAATACTTACTTTTCCAGTTCTCATAACTGCGTCGGAATTCTGGATACACAACAACTCTACTACACTCCTCTCCTGCTCACCTTTAAGAGAAAAATATTTTATACCATATTTGGCGGTACATGCAAGTAGGGAATATGACGTCATATGTACAATTTTGAATTGAGCCAATTACTCAGCCAAGCTTGGAAAAAAGATGTCACGCATACTAAAACAGAAAGGCAAAGGTGACCAGGAGACGGAACACGAGCTAACGATAGAAAGGTCACACAACGCTTGCTTTTCTGTATCCCAGAAGACAGAAGGAGATCCAGTCGACCTAGGCTGCGATGGGATGAAGAAGAAGATGGAGTGGTCTATGATACCAAGTAAATTGGTATTAGACTGGAGAAATGCAGATAGGAATAGGAACAAATGGAGGAGGAAAGTGAGAGAAGCCAGGACGCGATTTGGGTTGTAGGGTTATAGATGATGAATATATAGATAACGAAACTGCAAATCCCAATGTAAGGCGGTTTGTTCGTCTTTGTCCCACACTGGCGATATTTCTTCCCTCTCTCGGCGCCGCCAAACGCCAAGCTAGAATCATAACGCAGTACATTCTGCAGCAGCAAGACATGTCAGAAATTAGAATATTTAGGGTTAATTTGCATTCTTTATCACCAACTGAGACAAAAACAAAATAAATGATTCTCATAACAACAAAATGTTAAGACAAATAGTTAATTAAAGATAAATTCATGAAAAAATTCTAAAAAATTTGTCTAAAAAAAATTCTAACAGCAAAGAAAAAATCAATCCCAGGAAAAAAAAACAAAGCAATGACAGCATAATGTTATTTTATAAGGTGTTGAAAAATACAACCTTCTTGGGTCAAATAGCATATCTTAGAAAGGCCTATCTCACTTTGTTGACTAGAACAAGGACCATTAATTTCAACAAATGAACAACATTCAGCTCTGTCTCTTCTCTATCTTGAGACATTTGTGGAACTGGAGATTCTTCACTTTTTTCCTGGCATTTTCTGCAATATCCAACCACAAATCCGTATTTTTTAAATGAATAAACAATATTAATCACCTGTGTGTCGACAGAATTTGTTGTTTTGAAAGGCCAGTATGTATTTACAGTATCATGGCTGGAATTTTGAGAAAATTTACTGAATCTTTTCTTGGGTTGTATAAATCAACAATGCACTCATTGTTAAGTATTCACTACTCATAAAAAAAAACTGAAGAATTCGTTTTACAGAACGTGTTATGTCCATCATAGTTGGGTTTAAAGTCAAATAACAGTCGCGCATCTAAACCTGAAGACACGACATGGCGGCTAGGAGTGAAATTCTACGATTCACTCATTATCACTACACCGCGCTTTACGGTTTCTTATATCAAGATGCTCATTTTCTTTACCTGTATATAAAACATATAGGCAGTTTTATAAAGATTTTTTTTTTGTTACTGTATTGCTGTATATCTTAAAAGAGTAGATTTTTGTTTCGAATAAACGGTAATGGAAGTCTCCAACCAAAATTGTTGTATTTTGCATTTTGCTTTACGCGATTCTATTGGTGGCGCTAAAGTTTAAAATGCACTGCAGCAAGGGAAATGCAAACGCAGATCTAATATTGTTCTATAGAGGTTGGGCAAATTTCGTTGTTTATATGAGGTAGCTCGGTAACTGTAAAAGATACAAAAAAATGGAACACATTCTCGATCTCTTTTTTTGAGACAAGCTCACTGGCGAAAACAAAAATTTGCTATCGTCTTTTGTTTTCGAGTTATAAACAAAAGTTCAATTTTTCGACTTTTAGACACATCAATATCTTGGTTGTTAGTAAAGTTATGAAAAAAACAACTTTTACATTCTTGAGGTACTCTTTTCTCTATAATGCAGTGACGTCGAGAAAATTTAAAAAAGGGGCAATTTCGAGTTATGGCATAAAGTTGTATTTTTTTAAATGGGAATCATAGTTGGCTATGGTTTAGTTAAAAAAAGAAATTTTTTTCTCTTTCAAACTATATATCATATGTGGGGTCGCTTTTGATCTGTAAGTATTTAATAACAAAAATAATCTTTTAGTAGATTACTTTTGCGTTTCTTTAGATTTATTCCAAGTAGGCGTGTGTCATGTATGACAGTGTTTAACCGTTTGTCAGTAAATTGCATATCAATAATTTTGTTTCCGTCATATTTACACCCTATTAATGATATGCTAGAATGCTTTATTCAAAGTAATAATAACAATTGTGCTATTGTATCCGAAATATCTTTTTATCGCTATTCAGAAAGAAGACAACCTAATAAAGATATTTTTAAAAGGTTAAAAGAAAATCTCATTAATTATGGGTGCTTCAACAAGCCAAGACCAAAAAATTACAACATTGAAAATGCTGAAGAAACTTCTATAACTATAATTGGAATGGCGGTTGCAAATCCTTCAATTTCAAGTCGTCAAATTAAAGTCGATTCTGGGATTTCAAGACGTCGAGCTTTGGGTATTTTGAAGACACACATATTCAGGCCTTATATAATAAGGAAACAACATCATTTGCAACCAACTGATCTTCAGCGACGATTGGAGTTTTGCATATGGTATCGTAAAAAAAAGTCAACAAGATGTATTCTTCTCTAGAAATGTAGTTTGGACAGATGAAACCTACATTAGCGGTGCAGGAATTTTCAACAGGCAAACGAGCACTATTGGTCTAATATGAACCCTCACCGTACCGTTGATGTTCCATCTCAGGGACGCTTTGGTTTTAATATTTGGCGTGCTCTACGTGGCAATCGTGTTTTAACATATTACATATATCAAGAAAATCTGAATGGCCAACGGTACTATGAAATCTTAAACCAGAAAATCATTTAGGAATTTATGGACAATCTATCTTTAATTGAGACAAGAAATCAGTTCTTCCAACAAGCTGGTGCACCACCTCACAATATCAGAATTATTAAATATCAATTTTGGAAATAACTGGATGGGAGGTCACGGACCAGTGAGGTGGCATACGCGATCACCTGACTTGACGCCACTGGATTTTTTCTTTTGGGGCTACATTAAAGACAAATTATACAAGAAAACCAGTACAGACATAAATGAATTCCGACAAAATTTTACAGACTGTGTGAATTTCATTTCAAACCTTCATATTTATAATGCAGTTCAGCGTATTATGAAGAGGTGTAATTTATGTATCGAACATAACGAACATTAGTTTGAACATTTACTTTAATTTGAATTTTTACTTTGTAATTGTAATGTATTATAAAATTAGATATAAATATCTGATTCTTTGGTTTTGGCTTGTTGAAGGACCCACAATTAATGATATTTTCTTTTAACCTCTTAAAAATAGCTTTATTAGGTTGTCTTCTTTTGGATAGTGTTTGAAATATATTTCGGATGCAAGATCACACTTTTACGATTAAATGGGTGTAATTATGACGGAAACAAAATTATTAATATGCAATTTACTGACAAACGGATAAACACTGTCATAGATGACACACGCCTACTTGGAATAAATATAAAAAAACACAAAAAGTAATCTACTAAAAGATTATTTTCGCCATTAAATACTTACACATCAAAAGCAACCTCACATAAATGATATATAGTTTGAGAGAGAAACAAATTTCCTTTTTAACTAAACCATAGCCAACTACTATGATACCCATTTAAAAAAATAACCCTTTATGCCATATCTCGAAAATGCACCTTTGTTAAATTTTCTCAACGCCCATGTATTATACGGAAAAAAATGCCTGAAGAATGTAATATGTGTATTGTAGGAAAACCGCTAAACACAAAAATCCAACTTAATCTAAAACTGTAGTTCTGCTGGTTTGGAGAGCTTTCAACGCACAAATAAACACCTGAGCGCAAAAAGTTGAGAATATCACCTTCAACCCGCCTATTTTATTTTAAATTTAAACCTCACGCATAACGCAAAAATCAAAACGCGGAAAGTTTGGTTGAAACATCTGCAAAACTGTACTCCCTATTTGCCATTAACATTTAAGCATAATAAACAAATGTTAGATAACGTCAATCCTCTTTAAATTAACTTATTTATTTCCCTATTTACTTCTTGCACTTTCAATTAATTTCCACTGGCTTCGTTTCCGCTTCTATAAAGACAAGTTAAACAGCAAATATGTTGAAAATAAACAAACTTCTATTATTACCAGCTACATCCTAAACGAAAGATAACAGAATTTTATTTAACACTACATCGAACAGAATAACAGAGATTGTTTTCGCTGAGGAAGGAAAGAAAAGATTTGTAATTTAAATTCGACCGCGTGCGGAAAAATTGGTCTAAGCCATCTTGGATTGTATGTTTACCTCTGTTATGTTCTAAGCTATATAGACAACTGCCTTAGGTATAACTAATATTAAGCAGATCGAAGTTCTTTTTTTATAGAAAATTAAAGAGATAGCAAACCGTATCAAATATAGCATGATTGTTCAAAAAAGGAATAATGATATTTAAGTAAGGTAATAAGGTAAAAGCAATAAGTGTAAGTAAGATAATATTTTATAATAGTTTTTACAATAGTTTCAACGTCTTTAAGAATCTTATATCATATCTTACTTTTATACGCATATATTTTTTACTGTTATATTTATACAGCATTGCCTTTTTCCAAAAGATCCTTGAGATTTCTTACAACGGTATTCTTTATGAATTATGAATGATTGTCCGATTTATAACATGAGAAAATTAAAACCAGAAAAGATATGCAAAACAGACAAGAAAAATATAGTTTCAATTGTCACACAAAACATTTCAGATGCAAACAAGAATATTTGAATCTGCAAGTTTAAGAATAAATTTCCTATTTCATTTATTTTGGTGTTAAACACTAAGTTATTTTGAAAAGAAGCATAGCTGAATCACATAAGAAAGAATAGTAGTAAATTTGTTCGAGGTATAGGCAATAGAACAATATAGGCAATAGAACAATATAGGCAATAGAACAGAGGCGAATCCGAACGAGTCTCTAGATTTGGAACATAAAAAAAAGGCAGCCAAAGATTTCAACACAATCACTTCTGCCATTTAAAATCTTGTAAAAGAATACAAGAGAGTAATAGATACGACATGTTTCGAGTTCACTTACGTGAAATTTATTTAATAATAATTCATAATGTGAAAATCCTATCTCTGGGTAAGTTCCAACACTCTTACATACTCCGAAGATATTTGAGAATATTTGAGATATTTGAGTGTCTTGACGCTCTTCAGTATTAGTTGTCATATTCAAAGCTCCACACAGCTGAAGCATATTCAAGTTTTGATCTAACAAACGAATGAGGGCTACCGCGCTTGAATTCACCATGAGAGGCGCTAGTGTAGGGTAAGATCCATGTCACTGAACGTTAATGTTTACGATGGATTTTTAACGTGAGTTTTCAGTAATTTTCATAAAAATTAGCTGAAAAACATAACACAATGATGGGAGAAGGGGAAAGTAGTAATTTACTTGCTCAGTAGGGAAATTATTGTACCTATCAGAGATGTCTTATGTCATTAAAATTAGGTTATCTCAAGCATGAGCATAATGAAACCAACGAATCTGCATGATTATTACTTACAATTTTCTGTAGTAGACTCCTTTGGTAACGCATAATCGTCAGGATTAAAATGTTCCTTACAAACAAACGAATGTTTCGAAGGAGTAAAGTTATCCCTACGAATCGCTACCAACCACTTTTTTAGGCGAGTTTTATCTCTCGGAATCATATGTCCGCCTTTTGTTTACGAACAAAATGGAACTGCACAACACTGAGGCATAAATAACAAGTTTATTTATTTACTGATGCACGAAATAATTATAATAAAACCCTATACATTTTTTCCGCGCCTAACAATAACTTTTGACAGCGACCTTACACGCCAGTGGCGCCAACTGGTGAGCCTAAAAACGGTAGCCCTCATTAAAAAGTTTTAATGTATCTTTATTACATTTTTTACCGTTGCGTAAAACAAGCCCTAAGTTTCTAAAAGAACTAGCTGTAGTATCATTGACATATTTAGCAAAAGACAATTAAGTATAAAATAGAACACCAACATCTTTTAACTGATTGCAACTGCTTAACTCCTCATTAATAATCTGATAAACAAATTTTACTGCATTCTGCATGTGGTAATATATCATCGAATTGCATTTTGCGATATTTAATTGCAACTTATTTGCACTACACCAGGTTGATAGCCGTACAAGATCAAGTTGCAATTTAGCATAGTCGTCTGTACTAGCAATATGACTATATTAGTCTTAAATCGTCTGCATATAGTAAGATCTTGCATTGTAAATCATTGGTGATGTCATTTATAAAGATATTAAACAATAAAGGTCCGAGTGCGGAGCCCTAGGGAACACCAGATGTTACGATAGGCTCATTAAACCAGAAACCACGATATAACACAGTTAGCTGTGTATCTTTTAAACACGACTCAAAAAATTTTAGAGAGAATTCTGTTAGATCAAATGCTGACAGTTTTCATAGCAAAATATTGAATATTTTTGAAAAATCCGTATAAATGACATCAATGTCTCCGTGGCTCCGTGGTCTAGAGGTAACGTACTTGCCTCGAAACCTCGGGGTCCCGGGTTCGATTCCCGGCCGTGGCACTGGGATTTTTCTGTGAGAGAGATTAATCGTAGTGTACTCGGATATTGGATGTATGTCCGTTGTCTCTTAATGTGTAACCCTGTCCCGCACAATGTCATTTAAGATATTCAGGGATAAAGGGGTTGTCATTACATGTGGTGTTAAAGTGATTTCTTGCATCTAGATATATGCTCATATAAACATATAACTACCTGTTTTATAAAAATTTTGTATCTTTATGAAAAACCAGAAAGCATTAAAAATTTGGTTAGTTTCGACCGATTTTGATTGCCACAAAACCAAAAAAGCATTCGTTTGGAAATAACATCTTGAAGGGAATAAGCAAGAAAATGAATTCGGCTAGCAACATGGTGACAGATATTAACAAAATTTTACGAAAAACAATAAAAATACCTTGGCCTGAGTGATTTAATGTTCTATATGGATTGGTGATTTATTTAAATTTCCGACCCACTCAAATTATCCTCCCACAACTAGTTTGAAATTAATATTATTATGTACCTACTAGATTTCCTCACAATTCAATTAATGGTATAATTTTAAATATAATACGTACAACAACCTCTGGCTGAAAGTATTATCTACAAACTCTTGAGTGTATGAATTCTTTTATTTTTATACTTTTGATATTAACCCAAGTCAAATATAATAAATCGTGTGGGTGTATACATAATACTTTCGTGGTAATGCTTCAAGTTTAAACGTGCCACTCTCACTAATTAAAATTCATGCGAATGAGAGTATACCAAATGAAGTTTTATACCTGCATTGAACACAAAAGACATTTTAAAGTATTCTCAGAACCGAGAGCGACAAGTTGGGGCAAACAGTACAACCTTGCAGGGTCGCGAAATAGCTTGGGGCTATCAGAGACAGGTCCGGCCTGTCATAATTTAACAAAAAGTTACCAATATGCGAGATGTTTTTATACTTGTGTTTGAGTATAATGATTCATACTATATAATTCACTAATAAATGCATTAGTGATAATAAAAGTAAATTTTAAACCATGTGTATTTGTGTGTGCAAAACAAAACAATGGAAATTTCGACGTAATGTTAAAATATCAAAAAGTTTAACCAAAAGAAACTGATCAGTATGGAGCATTTCAAAATATGTAAAAAATACTGTAAGCAATCATCAAAAGAGCCAAGTTATACAGGGTGTCCCAACCAAAAGTAGGCACCCTGAATAACTTTGGAGATAATAATTTTTTGAACACTTGGTGAAACATGTCGACCTTGTTTCCAAGGGGGACATATTTTAATGTAATACTTGTATACCTGTCATCATCCCTCTACCCTACATGGCCACCCCTCAAAAAATTCAAATGGCAAGTGGGGTCGAGCGACACATCTTTTGAAAGGTCTTTTAATTCCCTACATAACTATATATTTTTTTTAACTTTTGTCGATTCCTTCTGAAGGAAAATAATTTTATTTTTGACGATTACAAAAAAAATCTAAAATACACGGCACTAGGTATTGGAATTTATAAAAAAAACTACATTTTTTAGTGCTCTCAAATCAACACGAGTTTTTTCGACAAAAAAACACTTTCCTTATCCGTTTAGTTTTAGAATAATAAAAGACTCATAAGTATTTGATAGTCCTTGAACATTAATTTATTCACAACCAATTTTAAATCGAGATACATTTTACCAGAGTGAGTTCTCAAAATGGATTATACCCTTCAGGAGAGAATAGAAATTGTCAGCATTTATTTTAAAAACGATAATTGTGCTAGGGCTACGGACCGCATATTTAATAGAAATCATCCAGATAGAAGGGTTGGTTCTCAGTATGTTTTACAATTATTGACAAAATTTATGGAAACAGGTTCTGTAGGAAACAAAATGCATGAACCTCAGCGACCGATTAGGAAAGAAGCAGTCGAAGTGGCAGTTCTTCTGGGTCATTTGCAGATGGATAATACTCAATCGATCAGGAAAGTAGCTAAGGCTTCCGGTGTATCACGAAGCAGTGTTCATCGAATTGTAAAGGCCCACAAATTTCATCCATATAAATTTAAATTGTTACACTAATTAAACGAAGATGATCCCGATCGTCGGCTTGAATTCTGTGAAATTTTTAGTGAACAATTAAACGGTAATGCCAATCTACTGTACAATACATGTTTTTCTGATGATTCGACATTTCGTTAAATGGGGAGATAAACAGGCACAATTGTAGGTATTGGAGTGAAACCAATCCACATTTGTTCATGGAAACTCATACCCAAAGGCCTCAGAAGTTAAATGTTTGGGCTGGCATCTTAAGGGATCACATTGTCGGGCTGTTTTTTATTCCTGACAATTTAAATGGCGAAAGGTACCTCAATCTGTTAGAAAATAACATCGACCCAATGATTACCCAAATCCTCAAAGAAGACGATAATCATTTAGAGGGCAAACGGTTTTTTCATCACATTTTACTATAGCAGTCCGTCAATTTTTGGATAATCGGTTTCCTGAGCGATGGATTGGAAGAAAAGGTCCTGTGGAGTGGCCCACTAGGTCACCCGATTTAACTCCCTTGGATTTATTTCTGTGGGGATATTTGAAATCGAAGGTATTTGCAACAAAACCTGCATTTCTGGAAGAGTTACGTGAAAAAATTGTTCGAGAATGCCGTTTATTGACAGATGTGTTCAGAAATGTTCGTACAGAATTTCAAGACAGATTATACTACTGTATGGAAGTCGGTGGGGGTCATTTTGAACAATACATACGATAATTTAAACTGCTTCTTTTATTTTTATTTCCCGAACCTAAAATAATGAAACAATTATTTCTCAGAAACGAATCGATAAAAGTTTAAAATAATACACAGTTATGTAGAGAATTGAAAGACCTTTCAAAAGATGTATCACTTGACCCCCTTTGCCATTTGAATTTTTTGAGGAGGTGGCCGTGTAAGGTAGAGGGATGATGATGGGTATACAAATATTACATTAAAATAAGCCCCTTGGAAACTAGGTCGACGTGTTTCACCAATTTTTCAAAAATTTTTTATCTCCAAAGTTATTCAGGGTGCCTACTTTTGGTTGGGACACCCTGTATTTTCGTTTTGAAAGTAAAGTAAAAAGTTTTATTCGTTTTTTGTTTCTATATCAGCGACTAACACGTATTGATTTCAAATTTGGTAAGGCTAAGTTTCTGTCGGTGATTGCAATGGGGGCATTCGCACGTCATAATAGAGGACGCTAGTTAGAGTACTTCTCTCTGACACTTTAAACCATAACTTTTTTGAAGTTAGGTTTTCGTCATTGTCTTTCATTACTTTTGAAGAGCAATTCATTTCTCTACAAAAAACGCATACTGTTGAAACGGGATCAATGTACCCTTTTAAAAAATACGCGATTTGTAACTACCCTTTACATCAATTGGAGGAAAGTTATTTGTATAGGGTGAATTTGTGAGAATTCCCACCCACTCATTTTTTATTTTTATTATTATGAAAAAAAGTTATAACTTTTTATGTAGATTTTGAAAATAATATCAGAAAAGAATAGAAGCTCACACAGAATTGCTACAGTTATTAATTAATTTTTTTTAAATTTGAACACACTGTAGCTTTTTACATTTTTGAATAGAACACTTTCTAACGAACACAGTGATATAAGGGGTTGATGGGTCGATCTCTAATACTAAAGAGGCTATGAGAGAATCTTCGTGCGAATCCCACCCTCGTTAACTTTGTTATTTCTGACTATTCAAAAATAGTATAAAAACGTTACAGGATTTTTTACAAACATTTTAAAAATCGAATGATCAATAAAATTGAAGCTATTTTTAATAATCTACAGCCAGGTGTTCCAATCTTTTTGTAACACTGTGCATTATAAACAAAACAGGACTTTTTTTGGTGTATTCGTTGTAATATTATAATAAAAGCTTTACTAGTAAAGGCAATGAAGAACAACAACTACTGAAACAAAACGGATGGAAACGACTTAGAGCGTCAAAATTAGATACTGAAAATAAATACTAAATACCTACTAATTGTTAATATGATTTACACGGCTCAAGTGATTTCGGAAAAAATTTTGTTATTTTTATTTACATGAGCCGATAATATTTTTATTTTGAGACTTACCCAATACACCTTTAGATAATAGACGAAATTAATCAGCTTACCTGAAAAAAAAAAGATATTAGTACGAACTAAGAGTTTTATAAGACTAAATCAAGTCAAGATTTCATATTGATGTTGGTGAGAGGTTTTCAATATCATTTGCTGACACGCACACATGTTAGCATTACCTTCTAATATAGCCACTTTCCATACATATCACGTCGATAATAACCATATTTCCATTGACAAAAGATTCGGCTGGCACTGGCAGTGATATAAAATCAATATCCTTTTAGAGAAGATAAAAGGATACTTATGAGATATATACGTAACCAGGAATAAGTTAGGAGATACAGATAAGCAAATTCTAACGGGAAAAACAGGCGCACAGATAAGGCACCCATAGGAATATTATTTGTACCAAAAGAAAATGATAGAAGACATATTTTGGATAGTAATGTGAGCTTATTTGAGCTACTCGTCCTATGAAATTTTCACAAATTTGTGGAAAATATGAACATTTTGTTTTATAAAAAAAGTTTTCTATAATGAATAAAGGTATACCTTTATTCATTATCTATAGTATAATGTTCAATGAAAATAGTAAAAGATTGTATCAAGAGTCGTATTCCTCTATTTTGAAAATGATTGCAATTATATCTGATTGGTGATTTATTTTCCTTTATTATATTGACAGTTTTCTTCGATTTTCGAAAAGCCTTTGAAACTGTCAATAGAGAATTACTGGTAAGAAAACTTAAGAAAATGGATATTTGTAATATAGCACGAAAGTGGTTTAAATCTTATTTATCTAGTCATTATCAAAAAGTAAAATATATAATTTTTGTATCCAATCAACTAGAAAATTTAAACTGTATACCACAGGGTACGGTCTTGGAATCTATTTTGTTTCTATTATATGTAAATGATATTGTAAAATATGTAAAAAGTGTAGTATAACTATATTTACTGATAATACTATGATAAGTATAATGAATGATGAATTGAAATACATGTTGTGTAATAATGAAATGATTCATATGTAAATATTAAGAAATCTAAATATATGTTCATAGGAAATAATTGTAATTTATACAGCGCAGCGCAGCGTTCATAATTCATTAAATATATCGATAAATAAATGAAATATTTAGAAGTCATAATAGATCAAAACTTAAATTTTATAAGTCATACGAATTTCATTATGAATAAAATGTCAAAGAAATGTCACGTTTTATTTAGAATAGGATCATCTACAAAATTAAATTTAAACAAAGCATTAATTGCATCTCATTTAGATTTTGTTCAACAATTTTATTCAAAATAAGTCAAAATCAAATACAACAAATACAAAAAATACAAAACCGAGCAAAGAGAATTATACGTAATGTAAATGAATATACACCTATAAAATTAATGTTAGATTTTAAACTTTATGAATTAAAGAGTCATATTTAAAACTTTAATTTTTATCTATAAAAATGAAAAACAAAATGTTACCAGCCTATCTATACGATGGATAGTAAGTATAATCATGATATTCACAATTATCCAACTTGAAATGCTACAGATTTTTTCATTGAAATATTTAATAGGAGCCAAACTTTCTCTAAAGATTTTAAAATATCTAATGATATGCCAGCACATCTAAAAATTTGTAATAACTTCACAATGTTCAAAAAACTTGTGTATATGTAAAAAATTGTTTTTATGACATGTAAATGTTCAATTTTTTGTTTAAAATAAGTAATTACGTTAAGTTATGTGTCAATTATGTAAATAGCTTGTGTTAAATAAACATATTATTATTATTATTAAAAGTTGTATCCATTTGGGGGGGATTGTAAACAAAAATAGAAAATGATCTGGATTTGATATAGTTTTTTTTATTTATTTTATTTGTGTTTTATACACACATGCCGCACAAAATTTATATTCCATTTACAGGGCCGGAAATAGAGTATTAACATGATGTAGGTACGTATATACAGCGGGACCTACAAGTAGTGTGATAAATTTTAGAGGCTGCTAGTTTAACAAAAAATAAGTATAATGCATAATAAAGGAACTACAACTCCTCACAGGGGGATGATGAATATCAGTTTTTCAGGTACATGTCCGATACGGTGTTGCCTAGAAACACGAAAATTACGTTAAATACGCTACTTGCTTGATGTAGGCGCATAATACTACAAATTTCATTCTTAGTGGCTTGCTTTAGTGGGGTAATTCTGAGATATGATGAGTACTCTTTTTACCCCAAAATTTTTCGGATGTTATTTTTGAGACAGAATTTACATAAAATTATTTATCATAAAATATTACATAAAACAGGTTTTCAATATTATATGTAATGATATCCGTTTTTGAGTTAACTGCATTGAACTGTCGTGAGTGATTTTTATAAATTGAAATTTTCTACACATTTTCATAAAATGGGGTTAGGATAAATATAGCAGTTTAAAATTTGAAATGTCTAATTTAGTTACAAAAATGTCAATGTTAATAAGAAGAAATTATTAAAATATATGACAGGAATTATTATTGATAGTGCTGAAAATTAATTATTTAAAAATTTTAATGACACATTTCAAGGTACGCCATTACAATTGAGGTAAGTAAAGAATTAAATAGAATGATTTTTTTTAGATCAGGATGATATATACTGGTATAAGAAAGTTATATGCTGGCCACATCAGATATTTTGAATAAGTATATCGATAGTGTAGCGTACACATATTATGGTAAGTGTATTTTTTACGAAAAAAAAAAAAAAAAAAAAAAAAAATATATATATATATATATATATATATATATATATATATATATATATGTATATATGTATATATATATATATATATATATATATATATATATATATATATATATATATATATATATATATATATATATATATATATATATATATATATATATATATATATATATATATATATATATAATAAAAATTTTTGTTTTATTAAAACTACTATTATTAATTTGGGACACTACTCTGGCATAATAAAATATGTAAGGACTATCAACTGTTTGGAAACATGTTTAAAACGAGTGATGACAGATGGTCTAAAATGTAAACGATAATGAAATCTTGGACAAATCACTGATTCCCGCCGACACTTCTTCAATCATTATCCTCAAATTCCAACAGCATATCTATACGGTCACTTCTCTGCCAAATTTGTTTTAATTTCCTTCATTACATTTTACTGAACGATATCGATAATCTGAACAGGCGAGTTCATGGGCATATTTCATCAATAGGTCAGTTTCGCAGGTCAATATGTTTTCAACATGAAAGAGAACCGCTGTATTTCACGTACATTTGTTTTGACTCTATAAAAACTTCTGGCTGACATTCGCTGGTTTATTTGCCATGTCCTTGTACTTTGCCTGCTCGATATCTGGACCCGATTCCTCAATTATCTTCACTGAGCACATATAAAAATATTATCTGAAGCATTTATAGCGGCTCGCCGATGTCAGCTGTGCATATAAATGTTAACGGATGCGACTTACAAAATTTCAAGAGCGGTCGCACTGCGGCATTTTATGCCGCAAACTGATATACTTATTCAATAATTCAAAAAAAACAAAATTTATTGCATAAATGGGTACAAAAAGAAAATAAAACTTAATTCTTACAAAATAGACAAAATGAACGTTTAAAAAACAATATCCTTTTTCCTAAATGTAATCCTCCATGGGGGGGGGATCCAAGCAATTATTGCAACTAACAGTTTTACTACAATGCCCCTTGCAAATAAATTATAGACATGACTGGCAAGTAACTGTGGTTTTATTATTTTTGTGAGCACTGCACATATGCCAACGCGATTTTGGTTAACTACTACCCCAGGAGGTGGGCGACATTTTCAAAGAAATCCTGTTATATCTTTGAGAAGTGTCTGTAATTTAGCCAGATCTCTCAGATGGTCTTCTAGGAGATCAATACCTAAATCAGTTAAGAATTTCCGTCTTCTAGTGGGCTTTTCTAAAAGCCTAGTATTATAAAGGCTTAGTATTACTGAATATAAATTCTGAATTGATTCCGGCAATATCAAGCATTCGAAAAAAAAATTGGAGGAGGCCATCTTCTAGTAATTCTTTGTGTTGTATAAGAAGCACATTTTTTATCAACAGTATTGACACCACATATTGTTCTATTGTAATCCAAAATCATATGTGGTTTGTTAGTTATCTCGTCAAGTTCGCCTTTATAATGCATAGTTGACAATAAAATCACCCTTATTCTTATGATAACATATGAGACTAGAGTCATATATCATCTTGAAACCTGAACAAAGACGATCCAACTATGGAAGAAATTCAGGTGGAATTTCTCTTTTGTTTTTTTTTATTCATTGTGCCAATAAATGTAATTCCATTTTGGAGGAAATATTCGGCCAAAGGATAACTAGTATAACAATTATCCGTAGTCAAGTTTCTATGGAATTTTTGTAGGATGTATCAATTTCTTTACTATATCGAACGGCTTATTAGATGCATTGTAAGATTTGTAAGGTCCATTCCGTTATTTTTCACAGTATATCTCAAAGCTCCATGTATAATGCGTCCTGCTATCACAAAGGGCATATTAGACCGTATATGGCTGGTTTTAGTGGCATGTACTGTACAAATCCGCATCGACCTCAATAGGGATGAAGCATTCATCTATTGTGACAAATTGTACCAAATCATAATTATTCATGCAGTTATATACAAAACTCGTATAAAAATATCTGATAGCAGCTAATTTGTCAGTCTTTTCACGAACTTTTCTAGTTCTAATGTCATCGAAGCGAAGGGGTCGAAGGAGAAAGATGAATCTTTTGTAGCTAAAAACAGCTCTCAATATAAGCACTCGTCCCATATTTGGACCACAATTCCTCAACGTTCACATGATTTTTTTTTTCACTGCAATAAGAAAGAGTACTCCAGGCATGAATTCCAGTACGAGAAGTTAAATTACAGTCTCTATCTCTTTGATATCGAACATTTGTTTTTTTATAAATGTAAAAAATGATTCCATTTTGGTTGACGTATTTTTTGCTGGACCTTTGGACCCAGGCAGCACTTTTATTATATTTTTGGCTTTGGTTTTATTTGAAATAACTAATTTTCTTGGTCTTTCTCAATGTAAAATTGGTAATTTGTTTCGATTATTTCCATACGCTCTTCTGCATTTTCGAAACCTTCATCTTCAGATAGGTCTAATTCACTTAGTTATTCACCTCAATTTCTTTATTCCCTTCTTCACTTATATCACTAAAGTTCACTGTCTCTTCCGCGATATCTGGTTCTGATAAATTATTAGCAATTTCTTCTAATTCTTCAATTGTCAGGTATTTTCTTGACCATTTTCTATTCCTAAAATAACAAAAGCTAATTATTAAATTGTTTTAAATTAAATTTAAATTATAAAACTCATGCAACTCGACAAAAAACTAGACGGATTTTGGCACTTCTCACTTTCACGTCTCAATTGTAACTGACAGAACGCTATAAAAGCCACGATTCCTGTATAATATATTGCCTAATATAGTCATCTGAGCATATCTCGATGGACACTGGTACTCAACTCACAATATTTACGAAATCTGTAAATAACTAAAAATGCGGCATGAAATGCCGCTGCGTGACTGCCGGAGGATTAACCACAGTATAATCGTGAAGAGACAAGCAATGATTTTATTATTTTTTAGAAAATTTTAGCTATTATTCTCAGGGTCTAATGAGAAAAAATTATATCAGTGTGTTTTCAATATGGCGGAGCAAACTTTAATTTGAGTTCTGATACAATCCCTATAACAAATCAGCGTAAGAATTTCGATGTATTCTATTTAGGTTAGACTTAGATCCATTTTCTTCACTCTAGGTAAGCTACTGATAACAAGATGATTAGAAGTGGTTTTACTTCAACATTTCATTTATGACTATATTCGCATTCTAACATTCTAGTTAATTACCATTTTTTTATCCAGAGGTGAAAAAACGGCCCTTAGACGTATATTTTTACCAGAATTAAATAATACTAGAAGACCACAAAAATATAAAGTATGTTAATACGTCAGGGCAGTAGTGAAATGGAATTTTTTTTATCTTTTTATAATTTGTACTGCTTTCGTTTTTTACTATCACAAAACGACTTTTTTAACTTATTCACTTGTCGGATTTTAGCACCCAATAAAATCTTAAGATCTTAGATTTCTTACTCAAAAATTTTGTAACACACCATAAAATGGAGATATCTCATTTGATTGACATTACGTTTCCTAATTATTTTATCAATTAAATTTACAGAATATTCATTACTTGCAGTTATATTTTTAATCAATGCATTTTCTTTTTTAAACCCATCCTTATTGAGGGGGACGCTTAATAGACGATGAACTAGAAAATTAAAATTCGCTATTTTGTGTTGAACAAAATAATGAGACTCCTTAAGGACATATCTTAAAGTACTGCTATTCTGTATATGTCAAATACTAACTTATTTTTACTATTCCTAATGATTCAGTCTAAAAATGGTAGTTGTCCAGAGTTTTCAATTTCATATTTGAATTTAGCTGACGTGAAATGACTGTTTAATTTAGAAACAAAGTTGTCAATATCAAAGTGACTTTTGTATCCAACACTGCAAAAATATCATCCACATACCAAAGTCAATCCGTGGGGATATATTCTGGGACTGACAATATGATGATAAGAGTTACCCATTGCTGTTCCTTCATGTCGCTCGAAAGTTTGGTGAGTTGAAGATATTTTTTTACTACATCTTGACTGATATTGTTTGATTTGAGTAGTTCCTCAATAAAGTCCAAGGTCTGTGGTATCAGAATACTTGAAAACAATGAACAAACATCAAAGGATATCAAAATTTCACATACTTGCAAGAGGAAGGCTGGACTGTATTGACTATGCATTATAAAATGTAAATATTCAGTGGATCAATGCGCAGTGCTTACACGTTAGGCTTGAGACCAAGGGGTCCCGGGTTCGAATCTCGGCTATGTCATAGATGTATAGTGGTGTTTTTAAAATACCGAGACACCAGTTAGCTAAAGAGTACGGCTAGTCACTGTTTATCTCTCCTGAGTTCAGTCTCAGCTGCGGCATCTGGCAAATATTGGAGGGAATGGTTGTTGTGTGTGTGTGTGTTTTGGTGGAATAGCAATGAGCTAAACTCAGCCAGGACGTTAATATAAATAAGGCGACAAAAAAAATGTATTTTACAACTTTTATATATTAACAAGTTTAATTCTCGCCATTGAGGTGAGAGGTATATAGAGTTGCGTTATAATAGTAAAGATTGAAGCCCATTATGACATCACAGGGCCGACAAAATATGGCGGATAATCAGGTCGGATTTAGGATTAATTGTAAAATTTTTATGTAAATGGAGAAAATAATGGATTCATTTATGTAGTGTTAATATCGAATCTCGATGAACAGGAAATTACACTGTTTATTTATTTTCTATACTTGATATATTTATTAATAAACTTAGTTTTGTTATTAAATAATTTATAATTAAAGAAGTTATGGGAATTTTGCACTATCACTAATTACTGTTGTGGTTTCTATATTGATGCCCCATTATGAACTTAAGGTTTGTAATATTTGGTGTATGTTTTATTATTTTTGGCTACTAATTTTATTCATACGTAATACTCAAAACAACTTATTTAATCTTGATTTCCAATTGTATAGAAACTCAGAACCTCCTAAACATTAAATAGGAACGTTAATACACAACGAATAGGTGAATTATATAATATAATGGAAACTGGAGGGAAAAAATGTATCAATGCATACTTATTTAAATCTATAAAAATACACAATACATAGGTACTAATTTACAATATATAGGTACATAGAAGCCTTTAAATAATAATACTTTAACTATATATGCATATTTATTTAAATATATAAAAATACGCAATACATAGGTACTAACTTACAATATATAGGTACATAGACGCCTTCAAATAATAACTTACCTATCAATGCATATTTATTTAAATCTATAAAAATACACAATACATAGCTAGAAGCCTTTAAATAATAATAACTTATTATAATGAGATCGTAAAGTCTGAGAATTGTCAATAAAAGTTTTTATACGATGATGAATTTTAACAATAAAATAATGATTGGCAATTAATTTTATTAAATTTATACGAATATTTGAAAAAAGTTCTTGTTCGAAATCGTGATCATTTAATTCTTCGAATATGGCTTTATTTGTGCTATTTTTTTAAAATAGTAATTGTAAAATGTTTGGATTTAACAATTTTATAGAATTTGTTTCTTTCAAAACCTTTCTGAAACGGTCTTCAGCCATTATACAGACTTTTAGGACATTATCTGATGTTTATTTTAGACCATCTTTATCTTTCTTGCTTATGAGAGAATACAAAAAATGTTCTCTTTCACTATTTATCATCGAATCTAAGTATACCTCATATTTTATATGTGAATATTGAGAATGCAGCAATGTAACTTACTACTTGCTCAGAAAAATCAGTTAAATTACAATAAAAAGCATACGTATGGTCTATCAAAAATTCATTTTCAATGTTACATAAATCCAAAGTATCTATGGTCTCAATTATTCGGCTTCTCTCGGTGCTGCCATTTACTAGTTCTACAGGATCGCTACTTTTCGTTGTCACATTTAGAATACTAATATTTTCAAAGTATCATACAGTTTTCACTAGACAAGTCTTTTAAATCTGTATGAATCAAAATTTTCTTATATGCAGATGTAAACTGTTTTACTGTAGGGTTGTTACTGAAACTGCTTGCAGACCGTATTGTACAAAAAACAATTCCAAATGATCTTGGCTTAATTTGCATGTTGGAATGTATGACAAGTTTTGATTTTGTTTTAAATCGGCATACATCAGCCTTAAACTAATCATATTTATTCGAATGCCAAGGAACCCCGTTTTCCTCTTTGATTTTAAGATAATTACATTTGTTTGCAAAATTTTAAGTCCAAGTAAATACTAATCAACGATATCAAAATAATAAAATAATATTTTCCACATTTTGCTGACACAGTGGCCTAACTGAATTAAAAATATCAAAAATATTATTCATAATTCTAATGAAATCTACAGTACTTTCAACTATTTAAAATCCATCTAAATCTAACCTTCTTTACATGCTAACAGTGCATCGGCAACCGAATTGCTAAAGAGTCGCTAGTGTTACTTTCATTATTTGTTGTTTATAATTTATATGTCTCATGGTCAGTTTATTACCAAGCTTTAAACATTCCATTTCTTGCAAATTCGTCTACCTCTATGATCTAATTTTTTTTCTGCTGAAGCCCCTCAACTAATTTAATTACATGACCCATATCAAGAAATACATAAACATTCTCTCTCTCGGATGTTTAAAATGAGTTTTTACTTCATTTTGTAAATCACAGCCTAATCGTTTTACCATTGTTAAATTAGATGAAAGGCTATCGAATGTAAAAGATGTAACTTTTATACCTGTATCATAGATTTTACATAAAGAATTTAAAAGTAAATTTTCCTTTTGCTCAGCAGTTAGTGTAACTACTGAGCAAAATATTAATGAAAAAGTAACTCACAGGTAGTTTCCATTTCTCATTTATTGCAGTTAGTAAAAATGTTAATGCCTGTCGAGCAAGCGGCAAATTTTCATTTCTACAACCCTCTCTCATATCACCGAAACCAAAAAATTCCTTTCCGTTTGTTTCGACATGCTTCCGAAAAGTCATTTCGTCTAATGTGAGATTACATAATAACTGCTTATCCTCGTTTAATATCTGGCGCAGATGTAATGTTGTGAAGGATTCATAGGTTAAACCTGGTTTTCCGTTGATACTACTATACCATTTAGCGATTGTTTTTACATGTGGTAAGCAAGTATTGGAAACCTCACCTTAAGTGAATAAAAATTTAATGTCAACACATATTTCCTAAGTACTGGAGAATAAGTTTTCTTCATCTTCTTTTCCCAACCTTTGCTGCTTGTCTTATGAAAAGTTTATTACTGGTAACATTTACAATAGTTAATATATCTATACCACTATCATCGATTAAATTCTTCTATTGTAAGTGTTTTAACACGTCCTGTAAGGTGTTTAAACTATTTTTAAGTTGTCTGGTTTTTTGTTGTAGATACTTAATTTTCTTCCGTGCTGACTCCAGATGCCTTCTCAATTTGCGTTTTCCTGGAGTTTCAAAAGAACTCTCTAAAGGAATAGCTACATTTACATCACTTACTACCTCAGGAGACAACATGGGCCGACTTTCACTTGACGATGAAAAAAAAAGTAAATGATGTACTAGGGTGGCTCTCAGGGGACATCAAACTGTCCCTGGATGCGATTTTTTCTTGTTTGCCCCCTTCTGGTTGGCATTCCTAGAACAATTTATAGAAATACAAAATGAAACGACACTGCCAGTGTCTAGTATAATAATAATGCTTGTGTCCAGCAAGTTTACATAAAACAAGTAATTTTTAAAGTAGGTAAATTAAAAAAAGAAATTATACTGTCACAATCAAAATTATCAAAAAATAACTCCATGTGACCGACCCAAATTTCATCAAAATGCATATAATATGCCAATTTCATCACCATTCATTCAAGGTACATTATATTTTTGGTCATCTCAACACCAATCAAAAAAATAAAGGTATCGTGGAACCAGTATATTTTAATCTGTAACATCACTGCAGATATTTTTATTCTTAAAAAATCTGTATTATGCATAGTAGGCACTTATACTAGTATGAATTTTCGTAAGGCTCAGAAATACCAACGCTTATTGTAATTTCTTAAATTTTCATCACCTAAATTATTACTAATATTTACCTACATAGTGATGGTTGGAACTGAGTGTAATCTTAATTTTACTTCATTGCCAGGATGATCAAAGTAATCCTCAGTTAAATATTCTGAACAAACAACTGCATATTTGGATGGCACCCATGTCTCCCTGTGGATCCCTTTTAACCATTCATTCAGTCTCATATCATATTTAGGAAATCTGAAATATAAAAAATAATTTTTGCAGTAAATTTAAATATAATTCAGAAAATTTACTGCAGGTACATAAATTATGTATGAAAAGTAGGTAACCTAAATAATTTATAGAAAATCGAGGTGTATGTATCTACCAAATAAGTTAAGCTAAAGTCAACGATTTAAATTTTAAAAAAAAAATGTAATAAAATGAACCTGCTTAGGTCGAAATTTTTCAATACGTACCTGTGAAATGAAACATGCTTCTCACTTTTACGATCGCTCCTATTTCGGCAACCCAAAACTCTGCAGTTTGGCATTTTCATGTTACTAGCCTTTCAAAGAATTAATTAGGATAGTTTCATAAAGTCTAAAGAATAAAAGAAATAAAAAAAAATACTAAAATTCGCACTTTAACCTGTACACAACTGACAGGCCATACTAAATATGGCAACTGGCTTCACGGTCGAGCTTAACACGACATTTCTATCCCCTCCCAACTCAGTGATTCTCGCAAGCAAATGTACTAATTACACTTTTTGTCGTGTTATTAATTTCTAGAAGTTGTAATTACCACTAGCGGTTCTTCTATAGGGTCATTTGGCCAATGACCTTCCACATACAAATAAAAAAGTAGAGCTATTCATTTTCTGAAGTTTAAAAATATATAATATATAATATATTTTTAATATTCTTAAAAATATATTAAAGTTTCTAGTTCATTCTATGCACAATACTATTCAAATATCGAGCCTCTACATTCACATTCATTACATTATTCATTTATAGAATTTAAAAATCTTGGGTTAATCCACAACTTGTCCTCAAAGCTAGCTACGGGCCGAATTTACAACGAATTAAAGTGAAATAGACTTATGCGCGAATCGTCAGAAAGCAAAAGAGACAGAAAACACTGGCGGGGACAATGTCCCTGACGCATTTTACGGAAAAGGTAACGCACGAAGTTCGCTAGAAGAGCAGTCTTAATGCTGACTAGGTACGCGTTGGTCGGTAAATTCTGTCGCGTTGTTTTTAATGTTTTTATTCGTGAACATTTTATTAGTAAATCTCTACTTTTCGTGAAATTAAGTAAAACAGTGTTTTTGGTGTTTACTATTAAATATGAGTGTTGTACAAAATATATTAAAACTGAAAGATGGACATAAGTTGGGTTATGAAGACCGAGTGAAATTCAAAGGTGGTGGCCATACAAAACCTAATATGACGATAAAGCAAACATCTCTTGATAAGAAAAAAGAAGTTAATAGGTATTTTCGAAATTCAATGTACGATTTATCCGAGTGGATTAGAACAGCCGTGTTAGATAATGTTGTTAAGGTGAGATTACCTAAAGCGGCTCCACCACGATGGAATTTTAATACAAAGTGCATAGAGACTGTTTATACCTATCGAACAGAATTATTAGATTGTTTAGAAAAAATCATTGATAATGAATGAGAAAACAACACTCTAAACCAAGCTATTGGTTTAAAAAACTACTTACAAAATGAACTTTTTCTTTACTGGTTAAATTTTTTTCATTTAGTTATGCCTCATTGTGATATATTGTTCAATCAGTTACAAAAAATGTAATATCGATGTCATAACAGTAAATAAGTGTATTGGCGTTTTTAATAGTAAAATTTTGAATAACTATTTGGAGGAGACATCCATGCAGTCTGCCCAGAGATGTAAAACGGAAGAATCAAAAAGGAGAATTTCATTAGAAGTTTGTGATATAATTACATCTGAGATCAAAAACAGGTTTGGCTTCAGTAATCATTTAGCAGTGTCTCAGTTATTTCACGCAGATCGATTTAAAGATTATAAAAAAAAGCTTTCCTCAAGATATGTTTAAATTAGTTAAAACGGAGTATCCAGTCATAGATCATTTGAAACTTAAAAGTGAATTAGAAGTATTATATAGCCGAGAAGATTTTTCCAATAGTGAAGGTGCAGTTGCTTTGTTACAGCTTTTTATTAACAATAATTTGTGCAATACTTTTTCTGAAAGTGTCAAACTGTTAAAAATCTTGTGTACTCTCCCTATGACTACCATCGAAAGTGAACGTTGTTTTTCCACCTTAAAAAGAATAAAGACATTTTTAAGAAATATCATGGGTCAGGAAAGGTTATCTTCTTTAGCTTTGCTTACCATAGAAAGGGCATTAATAAAAAAGATAAAAGATTTTAATGAAAAAGTAACTGACCACTTGGCATTTTAAAAAGGACCGGAGGATCGACTTGGAATTTAAATCACTTTAAAAGGTAGGCAATACAGTAAACTTTTCTAATTGACCTCCCTATCTCTTGACCCACGAACTGCCACTGGTAATTGCATGATTTTTTAAAGTAAAACATTAAAGTAATGAAATATGCTAGTGATGCTAATAGGTAAATCTGGCAACGCAACAGTACCGTCTTCAATTTCACTGACTGCTCGTGCTTCAATGCGGACCTAGTCGGATGACATCATAGGACTAAAATTCAAAACTTTGTTATTATTCCTTACACCTTTATTGCGCTCAAAAAACTTTCCGAACAATTCCCATTTGTATACAAAATCTTAAATAAAAATACATGCTCATTCAAGTGGTGCTAAAAATAAGAATTATAATTTTTTAAAAATGTAGATAACGTCATAGAAATGAAAAGGCACGGTCCTGAATATTGAATAAGGCGGAGACAATATAAAAGAGGACTTGATATCATATTAAAACGATATTTATATTTTACTTTTTATATTCTACGTATATTTTCTAATTTATTACACCGTTTATAAAAATATATAACTTAGTTTACGTTACCCTAAAATACGATTTTTTAAAACATAAACACACACATTGTTTAAACGAGCTTTGAATGCTGCGTTGTGTTGAGAGAACAAAACCAGAAGCGTATGTTATAAACGACGCGACGTGCGTGTCAATAGAAACTTGTAAAGTAGCTTTTTAGCTTTTACATTTTGCTTTCTGTAGCTGCAAGTGGATTATCGTTCTAGGTACGAGATCTCCGGTTAAGAGCTTATAGTTCTTGAAATCCATTTGAGCCTGGTTATTACTTATTATGTACTTACCTACACCTTTTGTAATAAAAGTTTACGGAAGCGTTTATTATAGTCTTTTACGGGTTAACGGTTGAAACCAATAGAAAAGTACAGAAGGAGTAATATTTCATTTTATTTGCGTTAAACTAACTTAATGTATTCTTGATTGCAGACCATAACATCGGGAACACCCAGTTTTAACTTTATAGTTGAATTTTTCTTCTTTTTAATTTCGTTGAATATTTACTGTATATTTTTAGAACGACGTCGTTAACCGATGTGGACAAGTGGTAAGGGCTTTAAGGTACGTATCCACCATAGCAACATAGAGGAACTTTTGTGTTGTTGTCTTTTGCCGTCTGTTCCAAATTGTCGAAACATAAAGCAACATAAATAAACATTTTGTCTCCATCAAAGAACTGATGGTAAAAGTGTTTGCAGTTTCTTTTTTGTTGCCGAAATAGAGTGTCTCCACAAAAGCAACTTAGTTTATTAAAAAATATCTACCGACGAATACTACCTTGCTCTAGCAGCAGTAGCGTATATTGTTTTAAGTCAAAAAAAGATCCCACAAACACTCCATACTCCTGTAGGATTCAATTAGCTGTATTAATAAATCATTATTCCACTTAAACATGTTTTTTTCTTTATTTCCCAAAACATGTCCACTACACACTATTTTAAAACAGTAACTATCGTATAAACAAAACGTCGCACCTTATATTTGTTCCGACTTGTTGCTGCTTTTCCTTTGAAGTTTGCAGCTTCGAATTGAAACAAGCAACACAATGAAATATTTGAATTGGTGATTGTTGAAAGGGTACTAAGTCCATTTTTCAATGAATTTATATTTGATATGGGTTGCTATACAAAATTATGTCCGCGATCGTTTGGCGTTGAAAGGAACTAAGTCTCATTAACGGAATTACCAATATGTACGTACTGGATTGCAATGAGAGTTGAATGGAAATAAGTCACGTTCCATCCAGCTCTCACTCATGTTTTTCCATTCTGATTGCACTTTTCTGCGCACACGCATATTTCCTATCATGTCACCGTCACTACAGTCAACAGTCACTTGTTAAAATGGAGAGTCCAGAAGTTGCTGTGAAAATGAGTGGTAGAAAAAGATCTAAAAACCCTGAAACCTAAAATTAGGTGAATTAGACATTTAAAACTCGCCATTTTATGGTGAGCACAATGATGAGAGTTAGAAATATATCCATAAAATACTGGTATATTTTCTGTATATGTCAAATTTTAATTTATTTTCACTATTTCTAATTAATATCACATCTAAAAATGGTAGTTGTCCACAGTATTCAATTTCATATGTGAATTTAACTGACACGAAACGACTGTTTAATTTAGAAACAAAGTTGTCAATATCAATGACTTTTGTATGAAGCACTACAAAAATATCATTCACATGCCGAAGAAAAAACTTTGGGATAATACTCGAATTTTTCTTTTGCTTCTGTTTCTAATCTGTTCATGAAGAGACCAACAATGAATGGTGACAAAAAGTTACTCACTGCTGTCCCTTCATGTCGTTTGAAGAAACTATCATTACAGTGCAGCATATGATGTTTTGTGGAAAACCACGTGTTGAACCGACCAACTTCAGGAATAAAGATAAATTGAGTTCAAACGTTTTATTTTTGTTTCAGAAATATATTGTAACGTTTTGTACAGACTCTCCATATACACCCTGTATATTATAGCAACGGCATTATTTCTCTATCCAGAAATGTTGGAATTATTAATTTATAATCTTTAACAAACTTGATCATACACCCTAGTAAATCCAGCACTGAGCCATGAAAAAAATTACGTAAAGCTGGAACTTGGCCCAGAGACCCTACACGCCATCGTATTAACCGTCGTGGACTCCCTCTTGTCGGCATTCTGGATTTCATGGGTCTTCGAATCGTTGAATCCCAGGACACATTTTGCGGTCGGTCGGATCAAGCAATACATTTTAGCCGCAAATGAAAGATGAGGAATCAAGAACCACAAATTAATTAATCTGATTTAATATGATTAAGTTTTTTCTGGTCATCGCCAACGGGTAAGAGTTGATTTATTTCGTACATACCTTTCCCGTTTTAGATCCAAAAACATATTTATCAACTGACCACAACTTACCATATTGGCAGGAAATTAAAATTCAAGCAAAAAATTGTTCACAATTCAATACTGATTTGGACCATATAAATATAAAAATTATAACAACATAACATGAAATTATAGGAATTGAGGGAAAACTATATTTGCGCTTCTTCTATATTTGTAACTAACGATGCACAAAGACAAGAATTCATTAGTGGGCAGTGGTATTGATGGAGGTTTCTTCTATGAAACGTCAAAATTATCTACTCCTAAATGACACTTTTAAGAACTTCATCTTATGAAAGAGCATTGTAACTTCAGGACAATTCTGCTTACTTAAGGAAGTAGCCATAACTATTTGCTTTGTCGAAAGTAATTGTTACAGCCTGCTGGTGGTAAAAATCGTATTCGTCGTGGGTTTATTTTATGGCATTGTTTTATTATGTTTCTGATTATAACTAATATAGCTAATCCATATAAAACTTCTTACATCTGAAATACTTCAAAAAGATAGTGGTGGCTTCTCTCAACAGTCGCATTAATCCATGGTAACTTTATCTAATATTGGTTTTGGTCATTGTGTTGTTCTCTCTCGCCAGCCTTTGTAGTACAAATGAGTTCAGTAAAAACGGAACAAGTCTGCTATTATTAATGAGTAGATAATGTTATTTATTAATCGCGACTAAGGCAATATCCCTTTTATTTAATGGTATTTATGACTAGAGTCAGTTTAGTTATTAGTGCAGGGATTTCCAACAAACTAATACCCTAAAATAATATGTTGAATACCACTCGTGACAATTTTTTAAAGAAAATAAATACTGTGTAAACGTCCCAAAATTTCAACAAACTAAACTGCAAAATATTTTGGCTGTGCTCGAAAATGTGATCAAATTTTAATGGAAATGTCATAGTACTTTCTAAAAAACTGTTCATTTCTTTTGATATATAGAAATTCCGGAGTATATAATTCAAATTGCGCAACATTATAAACGTCGTGGTAGAAATTTTGTTCGATTTTAAAACGAAAAAAAACTGATTGCCGATATCAAATCCATTTTAACGTTCTGTTGGCTTAATTTTTCAAGAAACTAAAAATAAAGTTTCTACAAGGTAATCTATAAAACATGCTATGACTTACCCCGTTTGGCCAATTTTGTTTCAGTTCCTGTGTCAAAACCATGAGGTTTTTTAATTTTCCGCATTGGAAATCTAGTAGCCAAGATATGAATTTTTATTTGGATTGATGCATTCAAGTTCCATACGATAAAAAATCGTACTTTTGTTATTAACGAGATGTCACCTGGCATTAGGTTGGTCAATAATTTGTTGAAATGCCGATACTATCTGCTGAATTGGCAATTGTGGTAAGAATGAGGGAGCGAAGTGACACAATTCCCGAGATAGCAAATTTCTTTGGAACTTCCATCAGGTAAATCGACCGAGTGCAATTTACCATTTGGCAGCAGGTGACTTCAACTACTGTCGCAGAGGTAAAAGGAGGCGAAAAACTACGTGCGGCAAAGATTGTTTCATAAGAAGAGCAAACATCGGAACCGTACTGCGACTGCAAGCGAAGTTAATAACGCACTCATAGCCGCGAAGGAGATCCAGCTGTCAAACCAGTCAATTCGAAGAGTGCACGAAGCTGGGCTAGGAGACAAGCTGCATGCTCCTTAATGTAGTCACAACATCGTGTTACTCATCTACAAGAACATCAAAACTGGGGAATAGCTGAATGGGACCGATGCTTCTTTTTAGATAAAAGTAAGTTCAATTTGTTTAGATCGGATGAACCTATTTTGGCATGGTGAGGGAGAAATGAGAGACATGCGGAAATCACATGGAGCCAAGAGTGCTTTTATTAGGTGGAGGTGGAGGTGGAGGAGTGACTGTTTGGTCAGAGATAACAATGATTGGAAGGACTGAATTGGTGACTGAGAGGAGAGCGCATGAAAAGTAAAAGATATAGAGATTTGTGCATTTGAGATATTGTGATCTCTTATGCGCAAAATTTCGGTGACGATTTCCTTTTAGTTGATGATAACGCCCGACCACATTATTATTGTTAGCATTATAAGTATTATTATTATTTTAACATGAAATCCATTGTCTGTATTTTTTGTGATTTATTGTAGAATTAGGAACATGTTTTCATTATTCTATAATTATTTTAAAGTTCAATAAAAAGTATGCTTCTACACCGATAACCATTAGAATCAAAAATCAATAATGCCAAGTTATATTTCGTTAACATCAAGAGTGCGATTTTTATTCATACGATGGAATTGCATGCATTATTCCAAATAAAAATTCATATCTTGGCTACTAGACCACTAAAAATTCAAAAAACTTTCCGAGGTAAAACATCAAACTTCATGATTTCACCTCCAGAACTGAGAAAAAAATGTATTGGTCAAACGGGGTGAGGTTGAAGTCAAGGCAATTTTGCACTGTTTTATATATCGTCATGTAGAAACTATTTGTAATTTCTTGAGATTTACGTCAATAACATAGATTACTGAAAGATCACACCAACAAACAGTGAGAACAGATTTAATATCGTTCACGGCAATCAAAAGTTATTTCATTTAAAAATGGAATGAAAAGTTCCACCACGACGTTAATAATATTGCGTAGTTCAACTCAATTGAAGGCTACAGGCTAATAACGATGAATGTCACATAATTATCAAAACTGACATATCACCACCATCTGTTAGGTAGAGGACAGTACTATAAACTGCAGGGCATAGGTAGAGCAAAAACGATGAGAGTAACGAAATATTATGGAATTTAGTTTAGGCATACAAAGTAATAATGATGAATGTCCATGCAAAACAGGGCATGAACGATGAGAGAGTCTGAGATGAGAGTTTAATTTCTGCATAAGTTCACTGTTCAGTTGTTTTTAGTCTAGAAACGGGTTAACAGTGTCTGTGTGTGCAAATTAAAAAAATAATACTAGCGACAATGAATATTCAGACGTTTGCGAATAATACATCAGTGATTAAGGACATTTATCGTTTTTTCCCAGTTTTCTTTGCCACTTATTAGTATTTTGAAGTTTTTCTTTTCGTAAATATGTTGGAATAAGACAATTATTTTTGTAAACTATTTGTAGTATAATATAAAGTCTATAAATAAAAGCATTTGAAAAAGTTGTTTGTAGTTTATGACCAAAAACGTTTTGAAGATAAAACTGTAAATATCTCAGTATCTAGTTTTAGTGACATTCATCGTTATTAGCCTCTACCCTTCAATTATTATGCTTAGGGGTTGTGCGCGTTCAAGAAAAGTGTGGGAGGCGGCAACATTTTAAATGAAATATATTTTCATTGACGCACAGTGGATGGAAACGCCGAAAAGCTGGCCAAAATATAAAGGCATTGAGCTATTTTACTGAAATTGTGCATACAGGGGTTTTTTGTGTCGCTGATCAAGAATCCGAAGTTGAATTTTGAAAAAACAAAATGGCGGCCATGAAACCCCCCCAAAACATACCAAAAATCGCCAATTATCGCCTCATTTTTACAAAACTTTATATACAGTTTTTTTTGGGTCGCTGATGAAGAATCCCATATAGAATTTCAAAAAAAATTACGGTCAAAAATATATACATAGTTCGAAAAATTATTATTAAATTGAACCGAATTCATGTGTTTCATTTGTTTCGGGAAAATTAGGATCTGGGGAATGGAATAAAAATGTGTAATGACTTTTAAATTTAATTTTATTCAATTACTATCTGAATTACATCATGAGAACGCATTCAAAAGGAGCCCACTTTATAGTGCACGAATGTGCATGCATCCGTGCATTCGCGCACAATTTGGCTAATTTTTTATACACTTTCGAAAAATGTTCATTGAACACATTCCAATAAGTTTCATGACCAATCATCACCAACCGCGTAACTTATGGCTTTTTTTGTGGAGTTTATGAATCGTTGCATGTACAAAAATGCACTCCACTTCGATAATTATTTACTAATTACCATATAAATAAACTGATCTGATACTGAGATATTTTAATTGTACTTACTTTCTGATGCAGAATCCATTTTTATGACACAGAAAACTGCACTTTGAGAATTTTTACGCTGCAGACAAAATTTATCGATTTTTGAAGCGTTGCGAGCTGCCGAAGTGACGCGCTGCACGGTCGCACAATAAGTAATTTCCTCGCTCAGGTAGTGAACCCGGACCGGTATTAACGGTCGTTTCTAATGCTAGGGGTACCACTACAACGATTTAAAACGTTTCCCTTTCCAAAAAAAAATCTTCATTTTTTTAATTTTGGCCAGCTTTTTGGCGTTTCCGTC
The DNA here is from genome assembly GCA_029963845.1 of Rhamnusium bicolor. Lineage (NCBI taxonomy): Eukaryota > Metazoa > Arthropoda > Insecta > Coleoptera > Cerambycidae > Rhamnusium > Rhamnusium bicolor. The sequence goes on along the minus strand of JANEYF010003387.1, from coordinate 121,809 downwards.
CACTGTGTGACGGTCCTTTGTCTACAAGATGTTAGGCAAGTAAAAGATCCATACTCTTCGACAATGGAGAGGTTCCTCAAAATTTCCAGTTAGACGTAGCACGTTTCTTGACGTCGGCGTCGGTGATTGGCCTTCGTAGTGGAAGTAGGCCGACGTTAAATAAAAGAATTTAAAAAAGCATCAGGTTAACATTTTCTGGCGTTGATATTCAACATTTAAGATTTTTACCATGACTAGGTGTTTTCGATGTACGATTATAAGTATAATGCTTTTGATAAAAAAGTTCCATCTATACTATTTCTAATGTATGTATGTACGTGGTTTTAATTGCAAAATTCCGAAATCAGAACCCGAGAATCTAGAAGAAAATACTTGAATACTATATCAATATTCATAATAATATACTCCTTACTGGCTAATGGAAAATTAAAAACAAAAATTCTTTGTTTTGTCACTTCTGATTTATGTATACTTAACGCATATCTGACAACTCGATGACTGTCTTATCTACCATTGATACATTGCATTGGCAAAATTACGATTGCGTATTCACAACTACTTGTATCACAATTATCATAAACATCAACGAAACTCCAAATGTTACCTTTATATAATTACTGTAAACTGAGAATTGCAATAAATTTGTACTAAAGCACACCTTTGGTAGCATATTGCAATATAACATAGATATAAATACAGAAATAAAGGTATTTATAACTTACAACATGAAATATAATGAACACTGCCGGTGGGTGAGTGGAAATTAACTTTATAATTTTTGCAGAGGCATATAAGTTTGCTCTAAACATTGGTTTTCACGAAGTACGCGTTGAAAATTACTAGGTTGGAAAATTATTATACAACGAAGGTGTTGGGAGAATATTATATACAATTGTGTAGGATGCAATTTGATTTAATGGGCCTTAATTTAATATACATTCTATATAATGTTAAGGAAGGAACGTTCTAAACAGCTTTATAACATTTTATCTTATTTCAGTGTTTTTTAATTAATAGCTCTTTTTTTGTAAGCATAAAATGTAACGATTACAAATGACTAGTCATTTTACAATATACCAGTTAGACTTCATTCTTCTGTCTAGCTTCATTTAAACCAGCCCAGATTTATTTGTAGTAAGCTTTACATCATTTATGGTTTTTATTTTATTTTTTTAATTTGATCTACTAGAGAATGTGTTCCTAAAGGATTGCAAAAGAATTTAAGGGGCGATTAATTGGCTTATTCTAAGACAAAAAGTTCAAATATATCCTAAACGGCATATCTTTCAAGATAAAGGGTGCCTACTGAATTTCGAAAAAAAATTAACTTTTTTTCCAAAAACTTATGTGACATGGCAGGGGGGAATTTTCAACTATTACTTTTCTAAACAATCACTTCTTTTTTGTCTTTTTTTGATAAACTTTAAAAATTAATTAAATATAAAAAAAAAAGTTTTATTGCTTTGGCATTTTTATTAGAAACAGTTTGTACAACAAAATACCAAGAGGAAAGTTTTGTGTAGATTATACCGAGTAATCAAAATGAAAAATCCTAATTTGGAGGAATTTGAGGCCTTCGATTTTTTAACAAAAGCTGAACCTCAATATCCATACTTCCACCCTGGCATGGCGTGTCAAAAAAATATAAAAAAATATATAAAAATCACACTAAATTTAATAAAAATATCTTAAAGCGTTTTCGAGATTTTTGAAGAGAACCTAATTTTTTTTGAAATTCAACACACTTTGCCTTGAAAAATATGCCGTTTAGGACATACGTTTATACGAAATTTTTGTCTCTGTCAAGGAATAGCCACATAAAATAATTTGCAATTATTTGGCAACACCCTGTATGTCAGTAGCTTGATTATATTTAGAATAACTATACCTTTCTTACATCATAAAAATCAGTACAAGGATATTAGTCTTCTCACTTGAATTTTAGAACGTACTACACCACTAGCTTGAAATATCCAAATTCCAAAGATCTAGTAATTTTAACGTTAGTGATTTGTTGATGACGACGTCAGTCATGTATCATTTTTTGTTAATCTCGTTGGCATCAAATAACCAGTGAGTTTCGAAAAACCTTCCTTTTTTTCTGTCAAGAAATGAATAAAGAACACTTAGTATTGCTGAGGTTTAGACTTTTGTTAAAGTAAATTTTTGGTTGCTTCGAAAATAGTTTCAGATCATGATCATTGTATCATATTTAGATTATAATTAATTGTCTATTACTTTACTTTGCTAATTAATGCGGAAGTATTGATTGCTTTCGATTTGCAAATCGAATTTATTGACAAACTAAACGTCCAGATTTGCTGAGTAAGTTGTAATTCATAATTTCTTCTGTTAACGACCACGTTGATGAAGGTTAATTTCATAATTTATTTTAGACATTTTTTGGTAGAGTTTTTTTTGTTACGGTATAAAAGCTTATACTTTATTTTTGGATTGTACTTTTGGATACAGGATTTTCTAAATTTAGCGAGTTAAATGGTAACTGACTTCGATGATTATATTTTACTGTCTACAGTGCCTACCTATACTACTGAACCCATAAAATTATTGCGTCTTGAAAAATTTCTCATGGTATGCACTTATTTGGATTATTCAGTCGAGGAAATCCTAATGAAAGTTTTTATATTCCACCGTAGTTGGTTGTTGTCAAGCCAGCTCGAACAGATGATTTTGGGTCCTGGAGCCACTTACGCCGCTGTTATTGTAAGATGTGTTATAGATTACAAATTGTTTATTTGAAAAATCCTTTGCTACTGTGATATTTTGTATTCTATAGTTTTTAATTAACCATATTTTACCTTTCAGCTACCCTAGTGGGATTTATATATTTCTTTGCTTAACTCTAATTCTTAATTTTTGTATCATTTTTTCTACTAGTTTCATTTCTAAATTAGGGTACATCTTTAAATTTGTTAGTAATTAAATAATTACGGTAAGTTTGCGTCTCACTATGTCAGTATTTACTATACTGCGTAAGTGGTGCGTATCTAAGTAAAATCATGTTATTATTGGAAAAGTTTGTGCTCTAACTTGTTAGTACATTCAACAGGTTGTGCATTTGGGTTTTTAATTGTGTATAACTGTTACAAATGGCGAATTTTTCCAACACTGGTGTGACAAATATGGTACTTTTCTTTATTAAAAACATTAATTTATTATTAAAAGTGTCATTTTTGCGTGTGGTGAAGTGAAGAGTTTTATTTATTTTCTATATAAGGACAGATTTGAACATATGCATATATTTCAAAAACATACACCCATGGAGGAGTAGTTTTAAGACAGGAATAGGTCAAAATCGCAATATACGTTATTCTGTTTTTAGATTATATTTCTGAGCTCATTACATTCAGTACAATATGTTATGGTTTCTAGAATATTTTTAACTTACCGACAGAAAGCGGAGTAATCCTTAACCGCTTCCCGTAGCCGTCCAGCCGATACAGCTTCTCGGGACACTGGCTGTATTGAAGAGTTTAACTTGACAAATTATTTTGAGTAGTCAATATACCACATAAAAATAATTGTTTTAATTTTAGAAATTTATAGAAAAGAGTTTTTTTATGCAATTTTAAATAGTTTAACTTTATGCGAACATATCAAATAGTATTATCCAGAATATCTGTCCTCAATTGTTGGTTATTTAACACACAATACATGAGTGTGGTCAGTGATATTCGTGGTGTAATAATATAGTGCGGCACATTTTTCTCTAAAAATAGGAACCAATATATCAGCTTGACATATTCCCACAAATAAAATATTGGAAGGGTAAATTTACCAGAAAAGTAATGTGAGAATTCCGCAGGGCTCAATACTGACACCGATATTGTTTTTAATTTATAACAATGATTTAAATATGACACGTTGAGGCATTTATAGGCCCCATACACGGTCAAACAAATTTCACAAAGGAGGGTGTTGTGCAAACATGTTGATTATGTATACCTGTGTTTGAGCTGTTACGTAACAGTTTGAGTTAATTAAAGTCTGCTTGAAATTATTTGTGCAACATGAGGCATTGTGCAACAAGTTGAAACGTGTATGTGGATGTTGGAAGGCGTTATATAACAGTCTCACGTAGTGCATGCTCGACTGTCTTTCAGTGGTTTTTATTTAAAAAATTTAAAATGGGATCATCTACGGCTGATAATAAAGAATATTGGGGGGAATTTATACAAATGCATCACGATTTATCGGAAGTATTGAATTATAATTGCGAAATATGCTGCTTGCGTAGACATTTCTGAAATAAAATTAATTACTCAGTTAATTAAATAAAAACGCACGAGCTCACATATAACAAAGTGTTTTTTGAACTATTTCACTTTCATTTTATTTTTACGTTAACCAAGTCAAATTGGTACACACTGTATAGCACTAGTAAATATTTTTTACAAATATTTTAATTCCGTACCGTTCTGAAAACACAAAAGTTGAATAATAATTTATTACCTTTTCATTAAATAATATTCGTTTCATCTTGCAATACCAATTGTTTTACGTTAACAGTTAATTTATGATTTAATGAAGAATGAAATAGTTGATCCGTTTAATAAATACATACATAATTTACTGCCTGAATGTAAAATAATTATTTAAAATTTCTTTTAATAAAGTTATGTAGTATTTTCTGGATATTGTTAATAACAGTTATTATTTATTTTTCGTCGATCGTTTAATATCATTTAAAAGAGTTTAAATTGTTTATTACCATTACATTGTTTGTTTTGTTTATAAATCGTTCGGGTTACCCTGTGTCGTTTAAATATTTACTTCTATTAAAAATTTAAACCCGGAAATATTATAAATAATTGTTTAACAATTACTTAATTTAAATAAGGATAATTAATTAGTTAAACTGTACCAAAATAATTCATAGGAGTATTGCCAGTTAGGGAATTAATTTAGAAATGGAAATTGTTGATTATTTTGCAGTTTTGACTGTATTTTATTTTTCTAGGAAAATATTATTTAGTTCATAAATTATTCATTTTTAAATTACACATTTAAAAATAAAAATCTATATTGAAAAAACTGCTAGCCTGAATACAAGCAGAGATAGTTTTTCTAGCCTGAATACAAGCAGAGTTTTTATATTCAACTTTGTGAACCGCGCTAATTTTTGGGGCAAAAACTCTTGAAAAAGGATATAAATACAGATGTTCTGACCTCGAAAAGATAATGTTGAAATCCCGATGTTTGAAGGAATATCACCTGGCTGTGATGAGTAAGAATTTGTATTTAATTTCAATTTAATTTATTTATTGACAGTTGCATTTTTATTTAAAATTTAAATTTTACTAATTTAAGGACTTGGTAAAAATCCTACTAGCTGTTCTCGTATTATATATTTATTAATTTAATTATATTCTCATTTGAAGATTTATCTTACTATTTCAAATACTCTAGTAAAATTTCATTAATAAATTTTGATATTTATCAGTAGTAAAAGGTTTTAGTAGAGCTGAAATTTTAATTCTTTCCGTCCGTCTATCCATGAGAGCCTCGTTTTTTTTTTGGAAGCTTAATTTTGTTTTTTTCAGAGTGCGTTCATTGACCACACTAGTAATTTGCATATTCTGATGACTGACTGTTTTGGCCCTGGCCGTTACCAACGATTTGAGACCCTTTGCGGTAGCAATAAAGCTAGAATTAACAGTGTGTCAATTAGTCAATATTTCAAACTCATACACTAGTAAACTAGCAAATTCGCATCCCTCTGAGGACTAACTGTTTCGATTCAGACAGTTTGTTAACGATTTGAGACCCCTTGCGATAGCAATAAAGCTAGAATTTAGTTTGTCATTAAAATTGATATGTTGAACTCAGACGCTAGGAACTTACATTGATCTGACGATCACTGTTCCGACCCTTATTGATTGCTAACGATTTGAGACTCCTTACGGTAGCAAATAAACTGGGACTAACAGTGTGTCACTCAGACTATCGAATTCAGTAAGGTCATAAACTCTGCTCTTAAAGACAGCCGTCCACGTCGTGTAACTGCGTATATAGGGTAACTCTTGAAGAGACCGGCTCTAGAAATAAATTTAAGTAATTTTGATTTAGAGTAAATTTGGCTTGTAGTTTTTCTCGCTAGTAGTATTTTTATCTATCTGTTTGTCCATATTTGCTTAACGTACACACCGATACAGTCGCCTTTATAGAAACACACTTATTTCTACTTGGGTGTATGGCAATACGTTTTGGTTGAAACAAACATAAATATTTTTTGTTTTATACATATTTGTATGTTAATAAATGCCGTTACTTGTCTAATTGTTAAATTTATAGTTTTACTTAAATAAAAAATGTTTGTAAAATTGTTAGTGCCTTGTTCTTATTTCTGGTTTACTTTTTCTAGACCCCTAGACATTTCCGTCTTCACTGTGGTTATCCGAGAGCCTATTATCTACGAACAGGGAAAAGTGCTGTTCCTGCACTATAATGAGGAACTGGCGTCCGAGAGAACCGCAAATCGAACACCGTCTTGCTGCAGTAGTCTCGACCGTCACAAGTGACGTCTTTTTCTTGTCAAGAAGAAAAAGCTCGTCACACACTGTACAATATAATGTGATGAACTGATTAATTTGCACAAGTTGTTACATCGTGTATGATTATTACATGTTGCACAACACAGTGTTGTACAACAAAAGCTTGCGCAAATTGTTTAACTGTGCATGGGGCCTATAAGATGTTAAATGTAACATGATTAAACATTTTAATTAACTGATATGGTTTTCATAAACAATATTTTAATGCTAATAAAACCCAGTACATAAATTTCATAATCGGCAAAATTTGTTCTAATTTAGACCTTAAAGTCAACGATTGCATAAACAGAATCTTTGTAAAATATGATATTTATAGGAATTATACTTGAATGATAACACTCCCAAAACAAATTGTAAGCCGTTTAAAACTTATGATAAAAGTACAACTAAGTTTATTTATATCATATCATACATAAGTGAGAACTAAATCTAGTACGGGGTATGCTTTCGGAGGAAATTCACCTTATCATCAGTCTGATGATATTACTGAGTAAAAACAGATTTTACGAAGTTCAAGCAGAAAAGTTTAGATTTTTGTCTTTTAAGTAATAAAATAAATTAAGGCTATTGCACACTAATGAGATAAATGTAAGACAAAATAACATTTTTTTTATATCATTTAACAAATTTAATATTTGAATAAAATCACTTACTTGCCTATGTTAAAGTAGTCAACCATTTAGCATCAATAACATACTGAAAGTTTAAAAAGTTTTAAATTTTTGTTAAAATATTTTTACTGAACAAATACTTCTCAATGAATGAATTTTTACAGTAGATTGTAAGACTATTCCTGTATGTACAAGTTGTAAAACATAGAAGAGTAAACTAAATTACAATTATTATTCCCTATGTTTCTTATATAGTAATCAAGTTATAATAATATGTTTACAATTACTTATGTATATCGGCATAACAAAATGCTGAAAATTTGTAAATATTTAACGCTGAAAAAGTTGGAAAGTTGGAAATATTTAAAATATTTTAAATCATACGATACATCAAATTAAATTTTCTAATATATACGCACGCGGCAATACATCTTGACATATCAGCTCTATTTAAAAAACTGCATGATGAATAAAATATCTCAGTAGTTAATAAAGAAAAAATCGTCTTATTAAATAGTACGTATATCTACATAGCCCGCGGCACCAAAGCTTTCACTAATATCTTAATTTGGCATGACCAAATATAAAGACCCACTTATAAAGGATCAAATAAAAAATGCATGATTTATATATGCATAACCAGATATAATTATTCATATTAGTATTATTTATAAAATGAACACATCGCATTAATTATATATCTTAATATAAAACATAGTAAAAGTATTTAAATTATGTATCTGATTACATACCTAAAATAATCTATTGAAAAGAAGAAAACATTTAGAAAAATAAAAGTTACAAAAAAATTCGAGTTACAAGGTAATAATAAGACAACGTGAATGGCAATACTGCAGAGCCCAATGTAAAGGTTACTGACATATTATTAATGCAAGTCTGAGATTAGCAGGGTCCGGATTCGTTTTCCATTTTTCAGAGCCGGCACTTAAAAAACACGTATTGATATTAATAAACACGCCATATAAAAAATCATCTGGTGTGTTATTTATATACCTGTAATATATGCAACCAGTGGAACCAGGATAAAAGCAGAGAGTTGCACTACTGTGCGGGAATGAAAGACTTTCTCGTATACAATTCTATAATTGTTTTATTATTTTTTTCTAGAAATGTACAATACGAAACAAATAAAATATCATATTTTTTAAAACAACAGTGACGGTTCATACATTCTGTGTACTCCACGCAATCGACGTCACGTGGTATTTGATACACGCCGTGATTGCGAAAGACATTTAAATTCGGCTATCCATCGGCAAAATATTGCTGGTACAGTTAGAAATGAAGAATTTTTTTTATGATTTGTGTGTGTCATGTTTTGTGCATGTAGTTTTCTTTTACCTAGTAGTCATATAATGCGTAAAACAAACCTACCAAAAGTGTATATAAAAATGTTTTGGATTATAGAGGACGTGCAAAATAAATTTTTGAGGATGACAGTGGACGAAACAAATGACTTTCGGTGTAATAACGTTGTTAATGTTATACTAAGAATTTTGAGTGTTCAAACTACTTTGTCGCTATCAGACATCAAAAGTCGGGCTATAAACAATAAATTAAAAAATACGAGTACTGTTAAGGCAGATCTATGCTCGCCCCTATTTGTAAAATTCTTTAAAATTATCTGCGCGGATTACAGTGCCTGCCCATGTCAACAATTTTCCTTATACAAACATATGTATGGACCAAATTGCTCAAATTTAACAGCCACAAATGAAGAACGAATATTAGTTGTGACATGACCATGTTAATGCGATGGCGGACGTCAGCCATTCTGAATAATACATTGTATCAAGCGGTATTGATTTCATTATACAGTTTGGCTCTGGATTCTGGCGTAGTATCCTGATTCTGAAGAGTAGTTACCTAATACATTCAGGGTTATAGTCAACCCTCCTCAAACTCCTTCTAAATTTTTTTTTGATTATTGTATGCACTCAATAACAAGAATTTTCAAAATTTTACATTCTTTTAAAATATGTTAGAATATTCACATTTATACAGAGTGTTTCAGGTTTTAATAACAGTGCTTTAGAAAACATAATTTAAAGCTGAAATTATTCTATAAACCACCTTTAAACAGTAATTTAAAGCTGAAAATACCACATAAACTACCCTTCAACACTTCCTACGGATACTACAGCCCTTAGAAGGGGTGAAAGAGAAACAGTATTTTAGAAATATATAAGGAACTAATTAACTATTGTAGTTCTATCATCGATTTTTCTCCGAAGAGTAAACACAAAAACCTAATATTACATCTATTGGTTGAAAATAAGTAAAAAAATTTCGACTAACCATATGTTCTACTAAAACTTTATATGCTGAAATGGGCGAGTTACAAATAAAGAAACTGCAAATTATATCTTAAACGACGCCAGAGAGAATTTTTCCCAAAATTTTTTTTTATGACAAAATATCTGTGGTAAATGTAGAAAATTATACGAATCGGATATTTCTAAAAAAATGATTTTTTACCCATTTATAAGCTTGTAGTTAGTTCCCTTAGGAATCAGTTAACGGTATAAGTTTATTAGACATTTTCAGCTTAAAATTACGTTTTCTTTGCTTTGTTAAAATTCTGCTACTAAAACCTGAAACACCTTGTATGTATTTTTATATTTTAGCCATTAAACACGCAAATAGGATAACCGTATAAATGTAATATATCTCTCTGCAATTAAACTTCATAATAACTTTTTTCAAGTTTCAATATGAAAACTCAAATGTAAACTATACTTGTGTGAAACAATTTCTACAAGTAAAAAGACAATAGAATCCACTATACACATTTGTTACTTCGTTAGTGCGGTACAAGGTCTCCATGTAAGTATATAATAGTATGCGTGGTAACGTTACACAAAAGACTTCTTCGGATCTAGTTATCCACGGTCGTATCAGGATCGAACTGGCACTAAGACAAATCTTAACATGGTAGGTATTATAAAAAAAAAAAGATTTATCTAAGATTCCACAGTAACATGGATGTTATGAAAAACTGATTATTCGTAGGTAGTGGTGTATTTCACTAATAGACAAAAACAGTGGTTATTTAGGTGTAAGGCACCTTGTCTGTCTATCTATCGACTGAATCATAGTTTATATATTTATAAACTGTCTTAAAACTTGGACACAATTTTGCCATCATTTAAAACAATTTAAAGACTTATTAGAGGTGTCACGAGGTTCAATTCTGGTGCCACTTTGGTTAATATTTTTATAAATGACATAACTCTTCAATTATTTCCATTGTAAGATTTTGTCTGTCGGTAATTAAGGGAGAAAATTATTTAACTTGGTTGGTATTTTTGAAAATTGCCATTTTATTCAATGTCTATCGGTAATAAGTGCAAGAATAACGTATTTATTCCAAGTTCATTGGCATTATTTAAAGCAATTGTTTCAGGGATTCAAAATTGGATAACATTGATATACATATTCCGCTAATGGGTAATTTGTCAGAATTATTGTCCAATTGTATTTCTTCCTGGCGGATTCATATACTTAATCTCCACCGATTGACAACGCTTTACCTCATCGGAATATATCTACGTTAATCATTATTATCGTGTTTTGTTATATCCACTATCTCCATGCGGAAAACCAATGTACAGTATGTAAAATAAATAGTAAGTAACTGGTAATACGTACCGAGCCAATTAGTAATTTGGAACCAGTAACTAGTGTACCAGCACATATAACACTAGTAACTATTCGTAATGGCAAGTAACAAGTGTGAAGTAAAGCAAGTACAGGCAGGCGTGCTAAAAAAACAAGTATTTTCGTGAAATATATTATTTGATCACACTAAATAGGTAATAATTTTATCGCGACGTGATAAAAGTTACTAACCTTTGTTTTTTTCATTTTACAATTTTTTTCATTTTCTGTTAAATTGTAGAATTTTTCTTCGTATGTAATTTGCCAGTCAGATATTTATCCAAATTGACTGTAATAGAGTGCTTAACAGAGGGATACACTGAGTTGTCCTGTAAGTCGCTGTTTTAATACAGGTCTAGGCTGATAGAGTCCGGGATTCTATGATTCCTGTGGCGAAATATTAAAAGCAAATAGCCAGAAACTGCAGTTGTGGATGAAATCTCCTACATGGAGATTTGATCTTCTCTGGTAGTCATGTTTGCAATCTTCTAGTTAGTATTCGTAATAATTTTATATTAATGGAATACCACAGTCCTCATTTTAGTGATGAAGTTAGATTCCTTTATACAGCAGCGATTTGTTAACTAATTTTATTGATTCATAGATTTACTTACAGAGAATATATTTGCATACATGACGCAAAAATTTATTTAAATTAAATTAACATTAATTCCAATATCTGCATTAGAAAGCTAATTGCATATTTCATTGTTGATTAATGATTAATATATTTAATCATAAAATTAGTGTAGTTTATGTTCAAATAGTTTTAAATACATATTTGTTCATTGTTTTATTAAGTATACATGGAAAAATATAATTAAAACATTACTGTTTTAAAAAAAATAATAAAAATAAAGAAATCTGTAATCAATAAAAAATTATTAATTATTTTCCTTATCCTACATCAGAGACTCTTTCTAATTTTATCCCTGCTAAGAAAAATAGTTAATTATTGCGTTAGCCAAAATTTTAAATTTCTCTGATATTCTCATTTATTACATCAGTGTAAAAAAGACAAATACGTTTTTCAAAAACGTTCTCATTCCGAGCCTGTATTATTAAGGATAAGGACTTTCGGTCACGGCGAAGGACGCTCTATTTTAATTACGAAACGTAAATGATAAGGTAAGTTTATCGACTTCGTTAGTTGCACATTCAAGGTGGAAGATATTTTATGTAAATCTGCTCTATATGCGCAAAATATATTATTACATAATTCTATAGGCGGTAGAAAGCTTACCGTGTCTGCATGGGAGGGATATAGAAAATCAAAGAGGAAAGAGTGAGGCAGCATTATTTGTTACTAATGTAATCGTAGGCAATAAAAATTCACATAATTATGTAAATTTTCAACCAGTGTGGTGATGTCGTTAAACTAAAGTGTTACATATTTTAAAACAAAAGAGACCACATCGAGTATTTTACCAAATAATTGAATTAAATCTATTTTGGACATAATAATAAGACAGCATTTGATTGTCAAGCTAATAGGTACTGGATATACCAATTTTAAAGCACTGCATATATCGAACATTTGGGGCAATCCCAACTGATCGTAGACAGAAATCGTCGATCAGTTATTTGGTTGTGATAATGAAGAAAAAAAAATGTAAAACTAGCTTTGTTTTAAATAAAATTGTTGTGTTTACTGTACCCACAAATACCTCAAACTGTGGATTTCCAGTAACACTTACACACTACTTTATTAATTAATTAATAATTAACAATTAATGGCTACAGCGTGGCAAAACACACGGCTTTCAGTAGCGTCCCATGTGGATACCTACGTTCCTATTAATTATAGCAGATGATGAAATAAGTAACACGTGTTAACGACAGAGGAAAATGGCTGAATTCATGGGTGTCAGGGGGCCAAACCGGTCATTTACCTCTCCCCCTGAAAATTTCAAATGTTTATTTTTATTCATATATGTTTATAATATCCAAATTTGGTTAGCAGCTTAACGTTTTAAATTTAAAATACCCTCTCTAAATAGTTGTATTATGAACAGTTATCGACGAGTTTGGCAAAAATCCAAGAATCCAACTATTATTTAGAGAAAATCTAAATGAAAAAGATTAGTATGTTCATCTAGATCAATGTGAGTCGAAGCCCATTTTTGAGTTATACAGTGTGTTCCGTTTCAAGTCTGACCACATATCTTCGTTATTATAATAGGAATGTGATTGAAATTTTGGCGATCTATATAATGGTACAAAACGGCTTTATCAGAACTGCTGTAAAAAGTTTCCTCAAAAACACGCGCCTACTACGATAAAAAATAAACGCGATTGTTGCAAAGCCCATATTAGCGATAAAGACACGGTGTTATGGTTTCAGACTCGTGTGTTCTCCGTACTAAAAACCCCTTTCAGTTTCATAATAAATTTTTGATTTTTTTTATATATTTTTTTAACGTATAGGATAAGAGGAAAATTTATATAAAAAAACATATTTTTTAACACATCGTCGATACAAAAAAAACCGTTTCGTAGAATTATATACGTCACTAAAATTTGATTCATATCACAATTATAATAACGAAGATATAAGGGTGGTCGGACTTGAAACGGACACACTGTAGAGAGGAAACTATTTTTCTTTTATTAAATGTTATTTGTTACCTGCATTAATAATGTTTTTCACAGTTTTATTCAATAAAGACTGATTTTATCGTTACTGTTTTGAAATACTAACTTGTTTTCTTTTCATAAAAAATATATTTTAATTTTTTGTCGTCATGTTGAATTTTTTGCAATGCTATATAATTTGACTCCTCCCCTAGTTGCAAGTGTGCGGGCGCCAATGGCTGAGATTGCGCATCAACGAACATTTGCATGAGTAATACAGTTTCTATGTTTTCTACTGAAAAAGATCTCACTTTTGCTTTACACATGGGTGTAAATCGAAAGAGATCTTTCGACGTCTACCGACGTGATATTTGCAAACTTAAAAGTTTCTAAATCACTGTAAGAAGTTCATTAACATACCGAATAATTAACTTTCATATCCCACATCTCTATGTAAAATGTCATTACACCGCTTACTTACTGGCATACCAAGGTCATTCTTTAGGGTTTGTAATTTAATTTGTACCTTATGAATTATATGCAAAAGACACTTCTAATGATATCGAGGAATTTTCTTATAGTTAAATACTGTCCAATACCACTGTATAATTGTTATGAATCGCATGTATTGCTGCTTTTACTTAAGGATTTTTTTTAGAATAGTTTTGGGCTTCGGAGATGGCTTCTGATTCACTAGGATTTATCTGTAGAATGAAATTCTTTACTATTAAGTATCTTTTAAGTGTATAAAATAATAGAATTTTATATTTTATAGTCAAAAATTTTTTAATTTATTTAAGCACTATTAATGTTTTTACAATTGATAACACTATTATTATAAATTGTAATCGTGACATTTCTGAAAAATGTTTTGTGGGTTCATGAAATTTTCTGATAAAAAATAATTCGTGTATTGAAAATTATATTTTAAGAAATCTGCACTCATGTATGTTAAGCTACGAAAGCACTCGTGCAGTTCGTGCAATCGTGTTTTTCGTATTAACTTGAATTCATGCAGTTTTCCCAAATTATCGATAATTCTCAAACTTATTATATTACTGGGGGGGGGGGTTTGGGAGCGGGGGGGGGGGTTTTTGGGGGGGGGGGGGGGGGGGGGGAAGAGGGGGGGGGGGGGGGGGGGGGGGGGGGGGGGGGGGGGGGAGAAAGGGGGGGGGGGGGGGGAAAAAAAGGGGAAAAAGGGGGGGGGGTGAATGGGGGGGGGGGGGGGGGGGGGGGGGGGGGGGGGGGGGGGGGGGGGGGGGGGGGGGGGGGGGGAGCCGGGCGGGGGGGGGGGGGGGGGAAAGGAATTGGTGGTTGAGGGGGGGAAAAAAAAAAGGGGGGGAAATAGAAAAGGGGGAAAGGAAAAAAACCCCCGGGGGTTTTTTTTTGTTTTTTTTTTTTTTATTTTTTTTTGGGGGGGGGGAAAAAAAAAAAAGGGAGAGCCCGGGAGGGGGGAAGGAAAAAAAAAAAAAGGGGGGGAGGGGGGGAAGGGAGAAAATCTAAAAAAAAGGAAAAACACCAAAAAAAAAATTCCCCAAAAAAAAAGGGGGGGGAAAAAAACTTTTCTATTATTATTGAATACTTATAATTTTCTATTTTCAACGTACTGCTGAAAGGCGTAACTTTACTCTACAGAACTTCATTCACAATTTACATTTTTTTGCCATTAACTTGCCTTACTTGCGGCCTGAATCTGACTCATCTAATCATCAATCAGATTAATACTTCACTTGATTAAGTTCTAAAAAATAATTTATTTAAATTAAGTTATCGCAAATGCAAACGAATAATAATTAAAGTGCACCTGAGAATTTCTAATTTGTCGCATGTTATAAAATTCTCTTAATACTTTTAAAGGTTTCCAGTTTGAATTTGAAAAAGGATGGATTAGTAATAATTTATGAGCGTGAAATACTTCACTTTAATTAATACCTAATAGACTTAATTGGATAACAAATCGGACAAGTCGTTCTGTTAAGGAAAATTATAATATTTATACAATTAATTTTTAGTTCTATATTTACTCTTTTACTGATATTATTCTTAAGATTAAACTGAACAAAAATATTTTTATCTACGACCATTAAATAATGTATCCATTATGTATGTGTTTTCTGAAGGATAATGCTATCCATTATTCACTGCACTGATTAATAACTTCATTATTCTGAAATTTCATCGAATAGGGCATGTCATGTCAGTCAAATCGCGAAATTGCTATTTGAATTGAAACATCAAAATTTGTGCAGTGATATTTTACCAAAAATTGTTATTATTTAATAGTCAAATAGACAAAGTATAATATTCTACTCTCATCTAATAGCTATTTTAAGGCCCGCGAGTAAATCGTACATCACCTAAAAACCAGGGGCTGATCCAGGACACTGTGCTTACATACACATAAAGATATGCTAAATGATATATTACCTTTTAATTGACGATTCTGTAGTATCCAAAATAACAGGAGCAATACATATTTCACTGAACACACAACAAGTAATTTCTAGAGTTCTAGTAAATTAGCAGCAGATGTTCAGGAGTTAACTTTTGACGCCTGTCGCTCTAAATCCATTTATACAAGGGAAACGATCTACAGAGGCAACAGGAACATATTTAAAATATATGAAGCTTTTCAAGGAGAGCACATTTATATTAGGTTGAAAATGGTCTACCTCTTTACCGGCAGTCCAAAATATCATATAGTGTATGAAACCCGGGATTATTTTGTAAAACTCTTTCAAATTTTTTTCCATATGTTCAGCAGAATCTCCTGATAACTGAAAAATGAACTGGAGCAGATCGAATACAATATTTACTGCGTATTGCATATCCAGGTGAAATAGTTGTACATTCAAGCTTCCTAATGACAAATAAATTCTTCAAAACTGACTGTGGATGTACATTAGGTGTTCCTGAACAGCTGGGTCATTAAAGGCCTCTTTACATCATCAAAATGAACATAATGGCTTGCCGCCTCTATGTATCTCAACGCATGGTAATGGTGGTATTCGGCAGTTCGTCTTCAAATAATTTGCCTCGAGATGGCGCTTTTAAAAATCTCATTTTCACGCTGGCTATCAATGTGCCTATTGTGGGATGGCAGTCTCTAATCGTTTCTGCGATGCGATGGCGTCCGTGTGCTAAACATGTTACACGTAATAAATCGACATACTTGTATGTGTCTTTTAAGCGCACTACATATGCCTTAATATAGGACGCTGTGTCGATTACAAGAGTAACACAGGTACTTTATTGTTCTCCAAGTGGGCGTCCCATAATTTTCTTAAACTGCTATCCACACATTCAGATACTGTCCCTGCATCTATCGCATATAACACTTTTGATGCAATTAATCGTGCTCGCATTGGCGTTGTCTCTTGCATCCCGCCAACCAATACGTGTGCAATGTTCCGGGCTATAACATCAGTGGCCTCATCCACACTCACCTATACGGCGTTTTGGTCCTGAAACTGGACCTGGAATGTACGATTTACTCGCGATCTTTAGCAATTATTCACCCTCATGAATAATAGCCATCATTACATGCTCGTTGAATAATGCATCATGCATCACGTTACAAATAATTATTAAACATACGGGATGGGTCTTAATTATGCGGAATAATTTTGAGAGCAAATTCTGTGTTTAGTAAGTATTTAATGTTTATATCATAAGCGTCTTTACTGCTGGTATTTTTTAATCTGTTAAAAATATCAAGTACTTGTACGTAAGAGGCCTCGGAAAAACTAAATTTTTTGTTATGTTCATCTATCTATGTAATAAGTAGTTTTCCAAGATTGTTCTTTGGAAGGGGTAACATATTTGTGTTCTGGCAACTGTTCCAAAGTAATTGTTTAGATCCGCAGAATTAATAGAAGAATCTAAATGCGTGTTGTTCGTTTGCACTTTCTTATTATTAATGCCATTGCACATTGCTTTTCTTCGGGTGTTACTTTAGGATGTACTTTTGCTGACTATTAATTTTGGATTTTCTTAACTCAGATTTATATCGTGTTTTCATAAATTCTGTAGAGTAAATGAACACGGATTCAATGGAATGCATGCGTATGAAATAATAATATAATAATAAAGGTGTAGTAATTTGATTAAGAATACCCCCTGTATTTAAATAAATGCTCTTTGACCTTGACAAATATCCGACAATTTTTTTTACTCTACAGATTTTACGAAAACAATAGATTCTGTTTTCTTTTGCTTTTAATAGGGATTTTAATCTGGGTGTAGGATGTGTAGATATCTTGCAAAAATGTAATAAATCTCTCTGTAGTCTTACGTGGTCGGTAAACCAGTTAACCTTAGATCTGTTGTTACCTGCTCTATCTCCATCGCAGTAGTGATTGTGTTAAAAAAAATTTCAATTTATGTTCGAGGTCTATGGATAGGTTATTTACAAAGCTCCAAAATGTAGGATTTAAATGGTCATTTAATTAAAAAAGACTCGTTTAGGTAACTGGTCTAAAATTAATTCTTTTATACAAATTTGGAGGTTTATAATCTGGCACGTTTAAATTAACACTAATATGCTCAGACAATCTTGAATTCATGGTAGCAGTTTTGCAGATATTTTGTGAAAATATATATAATAAAGGGTATTTTTTAGATGAGTTAAGGGATCATAAAAATTAGACAATTTTGTTCTTTTTTAACTTGTCGACGTTTCGCTAAATTTATTAGCTTTTTCAGGACACTAAAAACGTATAAACAATAATATAAATAATATGATTTTTTTATATGTATATTATTTTACATTAAAAATAGATATAAAAGAAAGTAGACACTTTCAAATTTGTGTTTATTTTCTCAAACTTGGAAAATGTAAAAATATAGAAAACACAGAGTGATAAAAAAATAAAATTAGAGAATATATGTAAATATAAAAACTTACGGTTCAATTAAAATTTTGTGTGTCATTTTATCAAAATATTTACTGGACATATTAGGTACGTAACTTTTTTTTTTATAAAATGTTTATTGAACAGAAACAACATAAATATAATTGCTACACTGGTTCATTGGCTTTTTAAAGGTTTACTAACATTTACATGCCAAAAAATGATACACAAGGTGATGTTATTGGCACTGAGAGAATTTCTTCAAATATAAATTATGCTTTTAATTGGACTAAAAAAGCATAATATTTGTACCAAATTTTATCCAAATATTTACAGCCGCTCTAAAAATATGGCCGACTACAGTTTTAGTCAAAAAACATCAAACACCCTGTATATCAAAAATGGTCCATATTCAAGGGTAAGTACGGTTTTAAACTCATCGTAATGTACTCTATCTACCATTTCACTATGTCGTTTTAAATCTGAAACACTCTGTATGATACATTATGACGAAAAAAGTTTCCAAATCGCTGGAACTGAATTGAATGGTCAGACCTTAACGTCACTAAACTTTTTTTGTAGGGATATCTCAAAGGTCGCATTTATACTTTATTTCAAAATTATTTGCAACATAAAAAACATCGGCTTCTTTGACGGTGGTAAAGAGGACGGCGTTTTTTATGTTGCAAATAAGTTTGAAATAGACTGTACGTAAATTGTCCTCGTAACACATGAACTAAAGCAAGATTCGATAGGAGACAGATACGATCACTCACGCCCAATATGATTTATGTACAAACAGAATTCATTGACAGACTTAAGACATTGCCAAGTTGCAATAGGTCATGACTCCATGATGGAGGCCTTTTGAGTTATTGACATTGATATGGAATAAGTTTCCTCTTTGTTTCATTTTTGTTGATCCAGACAATCTGAAAATAATATTTTTTTTTTTCTAATTAATAACTTTTAAATCTATTCATATGGGCAAGAGAGCAGATAATTACAGATGATAGTGAAACCCGAATTATTTCCGTTAATAACTCCATTAATATTAAGAAATACAATACACATCATATTTCAAAAAATAAACATATATAATTGCACAAAACATGAACAGACAGTACATATCAATACTCACAAAATGTGTAACTCTTAGAATGCAAAATTCAAATCAAATAATAAGTAAACTACAATATGCCATTATTTTTTTGCGAGAAAATGAAAACGCATTAATGTAACAAATTTTACAGTTCAGACAGCCGTCGCTGCCAGAAGGCAACAATAAATCTAATTTTGAGTTCTTGCCTCGTAATTTGATTGTGAAAATGTTATTTTACAGGTTTATTATGAAAGCTATAAAAGGTTTCTAATTTCGAATGACTATGACATAAATCAAAGCGGAGATTTTAGCAGTTTGTAGAATTGTAAAATTTTGAAACTTAAATGCCAGCTTGTAAGAAAACAATATATATGGATCATAAAGCACGCAATTTTGCAAAGCGGATATCAAAGTTCACAATTTACAATTATAGGTTAATTATTCGTGACAAACATTCATTAAATTTGCAACGGCTCAAGTTTTATGAACATGTCACTAATAAATTTATTACTTTCACTGTTTCCGGATATGATCATGCATAGAGCAGAAACATCGTGGAAATGATATAGCAATTTACACGTATCCGGAAGAAAATTTATAATCAAAATTACATTGTCAGTGACATTTTTTATACCCTCTCACACATATGGGCGCTTTCGCACTTGCCGACACGACAGCAGCACGACACCGACAACGATGCTAGTGGACGCGAAATATCATGAATACGATTTACAGGAAACAACTACTCAGCGACAAAAGCCCCGACCTGCGTTGAATTAAACCTGCAAATCACGTCTGGTAGCTAAGATCATTTGCCAATTCCTCAATTTACATAGATTAGTTTCGAACTTACTATGTTCTCGTCAGTATGCCATAAGTAATGGAAATGACAAATAATAATAGCAAATCAAGCTAGCCTAACGCAGACTAGGCTAGGCAGACACAGTGAGTGATAAATGTATCCCTCTGGTGGTCAGTGCTACTATCCGTTAGACATCACTGATGCTTTGGTGACTGATAGCGACCTGCAATGCAGGTATCAAAAGCTGCGACTTCTAACCCTGGTCGGCTAAACTATATACTGAATAAGATTTACAGGAAACAACTACTCAGCGGACAAAATCCCCGATCTGTGTTGAATTAAGCCGGCAAGTCTTGTTTGGTAGCTAAGAGCTATGAGCTTGGTTTGCTATCATTATTTGTCTTTTCCATTACTTATGGCATACTGACGAGAATATAATAAGTTCGAAACCGGTCTATGTCTAGTGAGGAATTGGCAAATAATCTTAGCTACCAAACAAGACTTGAAGGTCGGGGCTTTTGTCCGCTGAGTAATTGTTTCCTGTAAATTTTATTCAGTATATAGTATAGCTCACCAGTGATAGAGGTCGCAGGTACCTGCTTTGTAGGTAGGGTAGCTATCAGTTACCAAGGCATCAATGATGTATGACGTGAAGTAGCACTGACCACCAGAGGGATACGCGAGATATCATGTTAATGATGGGATTGCTTCCACACACACCGACATGTAGGTGTGTATCATTTACATGGTATTTCACGTCCACCAATATCGTGGATTAGTTTAGTGATATACGAAGTGATATATGTTTAAAGTAACGGAAAAATCACTTCGTTACAATACAGTCTTCTTCTGTCGCATATATGATTTTGCTATTTTTATCCTTTATGCATACACCCAAAGCAGGCTTTCTAATTACATTTTTTCTAATAGTATATATATTCCTATTGCCAGGTCTAGAACTGATTAAATGCTGAATACGCAGACACTAATGAAGACGATGCTGATATCGACGCTGACGTACCATGATCTGCTTGATTTTGAATCCACCGAATTGGACTTCAGAGGTTTAGGCCAATACGGGAAACCACAGCAATAAAGATCCACCTCAAGGGTGGTGTGGAAATAAGCTTGAAATACGAGGTGTACAGTTCTTGTAAAGATATTGACAATGTATAAGAAATATCTGGTGTGGCCATCACATAACTTTCTTATACCAGTGTATATCTTTCTGATAAAAAAAATTCTAATAATTTAATTCTTGCCTTACCTCAATTAAATTTTAAAAGTGTACCTTGAATTTTTTCATTACAAATTTTAAATAATTATCATCGCTGGAGTCCCACTGTGTCTTGTAGTAGTAGATTATTAACTTGTTCACATCGCAGATATAGGAAACCCTTAGTTTAACATCCCTTGATGACACGAGCACCTTCACTCATCCTGCCTCTACACCTCATCGACTTGGTTGCATATATCATAAAAATATTTTCATCAAAATAATATACAAAAATTTGCACAAAAACCAGTAAAAATTGTTGATATTATTAGTGTCATTTTTTATTTATTTTCCATGTCATAAATTGCACAAATTTCCCTTTTATTGAAATTATTATTATATTTAAAAAAAACGATGATATGGTAACAGTTTGGATGTGTATATTTATATTTCTATCTCAAGTAACAGTAATTTTATTTGTTGTATTGATTTTCTATCGAAATTAATAAATCTCTCTTCTGTTCCGCTACATAAAATTTAACTAGATTTGCTTGTATCTGCCAATTTATTATAACTCATTTTATATCGAAATATTCCCCAATGTAAATATTTTAATACACATTGTAGAAATTCGCGTTAAACCTTCAAATAGAACGAACCACGACAGTTCAAAGCACAAATGGATTTTATACACATTAAGGAAGATTTGTATTATACACAATACTGTCATTTGTTAACTGCAGTTCCGCCTTTTTCTTGCCTAGATGATATTTAAATTTTGCTTTATTGATGCTAGTGCAAAACTGAATATGAGTTATGTATCAACATAAAGAGTAATAATTATTTTACAATTAAACTCATAAACAAGTGCGTTGGCGCCAAAGCATTTTCAGTCGGTTGTTTTCACGAACCTATGATTCATGCGCTTAGAGCAATTATTATTTTTTAACAATCTCATTAAATATTTAAATGTTATAAATTACGTATACAACTGGAAACTTGATAGTCGAAGTGGCTTTTTATTAATCAACAAACATACAAATGTGTAAGTTTACATAACATAATGTAAGTACAAAGAGAAAATAACTATTATTCAACATATCTTGTAATTAAAAATTCTAATTATATGAGCATTAAGGAAATGGTATTACGATTAAATTTTATGCATAATGCGAATAACACAATTTCAAAAATATGGCTTTTGGTCAATACGTTTTATAAGAATGATTAAATGTCAACCGAGAGTTTTACATATTTTTAAGTTCACCGAGACAAAATTGTCCATGTAAAAATATTGTAGTAGTGGATATCGAGATTTTTATATGACGATATACACCATTTTGTAATAAATAATTAATTGTTAAAGCCGCTTAGAAACAAACATATTCTACGAATTCTAGATATTTTTATTGATGTTTTATTTTCAAAGTTTTGGTACCGGCAAACTTTGACTTAGATGATTAGCAACTAGATTATAAATATCAAACCAACAAGCCATCACGTTTTCAAAAAAAAAAAAAAAAAATTACTTATACAGGCCAAATCTATCCTGGATCCACCTCCATTCAACAAACCTTATTAACTGTACCATATCTGCCCTCTACGTCTTCGGCAATCAATATCTTCACACAAAGAAAATAGTGAACCAAAAAGAAAGAGGCCTATGCACCAGACAACACTAAGCGTACCAAAAAAAATTGGATTTTCTCAGAAAAAAGCTATTGACGATAAATTGTTAAAATTGATAACTAAAGATTTCCAACCATTCTCAGTTGTAGAGGATATTGATTTCCAGGAATATTCTTATGTATTAAATCCTTCCTACACATTACCAAGTAGAAAAACATTATCCAAAACTTTGTTACCAGCGAAATTTGAGGAAATACTAATAAAAACAAAAGAAATTATTGAAGATGCAGCAGTATCTATTACTACAGATTGCTGCTGGACTACCTGTAATAATGAGGGATTTATTGCTGTTTACAGCACATTTTATTGACAAAAATTTCCAAATAAAATCAATTTTATTGGAAGTTAGTTCATTTAGTGGAAACTAGCATTAATTTAGCAAATGAACTAAAAAGAATAACTTCAGACTGGGGTCTAGACGATACAATTTTATTTGCTTTGTCCGACAATGCATCTAATATAAAAAAAGCAATATCTGATGAACTTCGATGGAAACATTCGGGTTGCTTAGCACATACAATCAATTTAATTGTACAGGATGCTTTGGACTGGTTGATCCTCTTTTGAGTAAAGTATCTGGCATTGTTTCCCATTTTAAAAGAAGTACAGTTGAAAAAACCAAATTAGATTTTCATCAAAAAACAAAACGGTAGAATACAAAAAACTCATACAATCAGTTGCAACTAGGTAGAATTCAGTGTATTACATGTTGCAACGAATTAAGGAATTAAAAGAGGAAGTACGGGTATCATTGGCTGCTCTTGGAAATGAAGATTGGCTTATGTTATCTAATCAGAATTTTGCAAATATTGACTAATTAAAATACTTGCTCCAATGGAATCAACAACGCGAGTTATGAGTAATGAAAAACAAGTTACTCTTTCCGCAGTTAGTATTTGTATTAATGGCCTTAATAAAATATGTACAAAGTGAAAAATAGTCAATTTCCTGCGCAATCCACAGCTGTTCTAGAACAAGTATTAAATGGAACTAACAGACGTCAAAAAAATATGGAAGGAAGTTCAACACTATTAATGAGTACTATCTTAGATCCGAGATTCAAGAATATTGGATTTACGTTAGAAACTTCTGCAGAAAGAGCAAAAACATTAATCTTGACAACATTAATTCAACAAAAAAGAGAAGAACATCAAATCTCAAATTTATCACCTGCTTCCAATACACAGACTCCAGATAATGAGCAAGAAAATCGATATTGTCTTCGATTCTCAAAAAGGCAACAACATTTATTCCTTCTGGAACTAAGACATTACGAGCTATAATTCAAATTCAATGGTATCTAGAGGAACCCCTTTTTTAGATGACAGAAAAAATCTCTTAGACTGGTGCAAAATTTATGTTTATAATTTCCCTTACCTCAGTGAACTGGTAAAATTAAAATTTGAACAGTTGCTATTTCAGTTCCACGTGACAGAGTTTTCTCCAAAACAGGTCAATTACTTTCCGACCGTCGGAACCCCCCTATTCTCTACCAAAGTAACACAAATAATGTGTATTAATAAAAATTCTGATTATTATTGTTGTTATATAATGATATGATTTTACCTTCTTTAATAGTTATTTACTTGTTTATATTCATTTACAATGGATTTTGTTTGTTGAGTTTTTTTATATTTTAGATAAGCTATTTATTTAATTTTTAAAAGAATGGATTTTGTTTGATTTGATAAAATAAATAATCGATTTCCATAAGACGTTTTTGAAATTTAAACCTCCAATTATTCAAAATTATTTCTTGTTTAAATATATACTAGCGTAGATAAATATACCATATTTGCGCTATGAATATCATATATAATGTAATATACTAATACAAATATAAATTAAATTTTTGTTGTGACATGGAATATCTAATTATTTATATACTGCTCGCTGCGATTAAATATCTATCGGACTCGCCGATCGCCAACAGAACACGGCATAGGCAAAGGCAATATTAATATTACCCCAAACTAGTCTAGTAGTGTACGCAATTCCATGTGTTGTTGTTTTCTGAGTAACAGTTGTCTTGTCGACGTTGTCGTTATCCAAATAGTTATCCCATACTATAATCTACGCTTTTCATCTGTTGCTGTTTTCTCGATTTCTGAATAACAGTTGATGCGAGAACATTTGCTACATCATATCGCTTATCTGTTATTTTTGAATAGAGATAGCAGTCTGTTACGTTATTTACAAAGAACACATAAAATAACAGATTGTTAAATAACAACCCATCTCTAATTGCTAAATATACTGCTATTGTACATTGTAATTAACGGCTATAATAACAACTTAAACTTTTACTAATTTATGTAGGAAATGCTACTACAAAAGTTCAAAATATATCCTATAATATTGTACTGTAGTGTTGGGTGCTACTCTGAAAAGTATCGATACTATGTATCGATCCGCTTCATATTGAAAAGTATCGATATTTACATGTATCAATCAGGTTCAATCAGAAATACAAACCACTTGCTAACTTTCATTTCTAGATTTTCAGTTTAGTAATAAATAGACTCTCATCAAAAGACTCAAATTATCTACAATCGGTTCCTCCTAACTATTCAATGTTTGTTACTGTAACGTTTGATATTCGGTACAACTTCGTCGATGATAGCATTTTCGCTAGCTTTTACTTCCACCAATTAAACTCTTCACCTCAAAATATTCACAGACTCACACCTCAAAATATTCATAGAACAATTCGATTAACTCCGACCTACTTATGATTCTTGAATCGGACTCAATTAATTTTGTTGACATCAATCCTTTATCAGATCAGCTCTAATACTCTAAGAAAAAGCAACTGTAATCGATAAAATAATACCATCATATCTAGCAACCCTTTTACGCCTGTATGCATGTCCATGCACAGGTTGATTGTCAGTAGTAGTCTTTCTTAGCACACATGACACTAATATAGATGAGTTGTGGCATCTCTTGTTGGTGATTTTATGTCGTTTTTATATTTCTCCGAATGAACAATCCAGAAACTTATAGTTAGTCATCATTTTAAATAAAATTAATTTTAGAACAACTTAGTTCTTGCTTCTTACAAAGTAGCGGGAGTTATAGTAGAAACATACAGTTGATTTTAATGAGAATTTAACATACTTGTACCGGAATACTGTTTTTTTCTTTCCAATTAAAATTATTAATGGTAGTGAACTAGTTAAACAAACTATTACATTGTATTGTATATCACAGATATATCATTATTTTATGATATAATAGCAAGTCATTGAAATTAACACAAATCCTAACACATACAATCTATGGAATTTATAAATGCAAAATAATTAACATATTTACTCTTTCTTATAGTTCATTTCAGAGATATAAGGAATATAAACAATACCATGAAATCACCAACAAAGATTATTAAAACATATGTTAAATTAAATAATAAACAGAAGTATATAAAATTAACATAATTCATAAACTTTAAAGTTCTAAACGAAAGCACACCAATGTACGTTATTTCAAATCAGGCATATAGATGACGTATTCCCGCCATTAATTCTATTGGTGAAAAGTTAAGAGGTAACCTACTCCTTTACGGACCTCGACATTGACATTTAATGTTAAAAAAACTAGCCTCCATGGCTTTAGAACCAGTTTCCCCGCTTACCGTGTCTAGTCTTAGTTTAGTGGTCATTGCTAAAAACCAAGTACAGCTGGTTTGGAATATTTTTAAAATTTATGGAAAATTGCCGTAACAGTTCACAGAATTTTAAACTCAAATTAAAATCGTAGCCTACCAATGCAATGGTTGCAAACACCTACCTATCTCACAAATTCCCTTAATGTTTTTGAAATGTTGTCAATCACTGTATCTATGGGAATTTTTATACAGATTGTTCAGCTGATATTTTGTAGCTTACACCAAGATAAGCGAGCTAACTATGCCCGTGCATTGCAACAAAGCGTGGAAGTATTTCCTTTTGCGCTTAGGACTCCATCTCAAGCATCTTTAGTTCTTACCATTTCTGATCTTCACATGGGGATATAATAGTCGTGACCAACACAAGGCGCTATTAAATAAAAAATTATGCATTAAATTTGCTGCAACTAATAAAAACATAGAAATTTTATAATGGAGTTATTAGAAGAACGAAAACCTAACGGTTCATTTTTTAAAGTTCGCTATTCTCGTTTTATCACAAGGCAGACAAAATCACACATATGCATTATAGATAATTCGGTTGATGTGATTAAATTGACATAGACATTTATTTCAAATATAATGCATGTCATCAAGAAGTATTGTATTATCAAAAATCATTGGTTAGGTTACATTAGTGTGAATATAGAGATGAAAATGGTTGATTTCTTACACGTTATGTGGCGGATAGATACTATTTTCAGGAAATGACTTTCTGTGTTTAGAATATCAAAGATATTTTTCAAATTTAACAATCCTGAAGAAAAATTATACAATAGCATGATATTAGTATTATAATATTGAATATTAATTTCCATTAATGTCTGTCGTATGATTATTACAATATTTATATAAATATCATGCTATTATATAATTTTCTCCAGGATTGTTAAATTTTAAAAATTATATAATTAAACATAATACATTTTAGTATGCTTAACTAGTGTGACCTAAGAGGGTTTAAGTAATAAAATAAAATGACAAACTATAAAACCAAATCAACTCAAAAGGGAAGAAATTGATTTATATTTAGAGAGGGACATATAAACAAATAGGACGCCTGTTTAATCTGACTCACCATGAAAGTTAGTCACGTCACATACAGAACAAGAATGTGAGAAAATATGTCAAAAAAAGAATAAGACGTTATGATTTATTTCGATACCATAGATCATTGTTTGTTATGTGCTAAACTGACACCCTACGGTTTTGATAATACTTCTATAAATTTCTTTGCGTCTTATTTAAGTACCTAATCGATATCAATCAGTGGTCATCGACAACAGTTATTCTACCATTTCTCCTATTACATCAGGTGTCCCACAAGGCTCTGTTTTGGGACTCATTCTTATTCAATTTACACAGTAGACATATTTAAATCTGTACAGTTTTTTCGCATTTAATGTTATGCAGCCGATTCGCAGCTCGAATACTTTTTCGAAGCAAAAAATATGTAGAAAAAGCATGTGAAGATATCAACAGTTATTTAAATTCATAATCAATTTATTCAAGAAATAACAATTTAAAGTTAAATCCTGATAAATGTGCCTTTATGCTTTTCTGTTCAAATAAAATTAGAAAAACGCTTACTGATGGTATCAAACTTAAAATAAATTGTCATGCATTAAATAATATACACAGAATAAAAAATTTAGGTTTAATATTTAAATGCGATCTTCGTTTTAAAGAATATATTGCCTTATTAGTAAAAAAAGCATATGTCTGTTTAAAGCGTCTATACAGGGTGTTTCAGGTATGCGGTCACTAATTTCTAGGGGTGATTGTACATAAAAAAATATGAAAAAGTTCATATAAACATGGGTCCGAAAATCCCTCCTAAGGGCGCTGCAGGCCTCTGAAGGGGGCCCAAAATTGACATTTTATTTAACATCTCAGGAACCCTTTGAGCTACAGTGACTAGTTTTTGCACGTGATTCGATATTAATAAAGGTAATTATCTGATGTTATTCACCAAGGGTAAATTCAGTCAGGGGTGCACAAAATTGGAAAGGGGGGACTTACTTCTCACCCGAATTATTTTAATGTGAATTTTTTGTGAATGTCTCATCTGAATATGATGCCTTGGCTATAAATACACAAAAAAAGGTGTTTTTTGTTGTAACGCTGTAGGACCAACCAGTTTCCAGAAATTTGAACATAAAAAAACGCATACATTGCCTAGGATTCAAAAATAAGGATAATGATTTCTCGCTCTTCTGAATAATTTAATAAGAATAAAAACCGTAGGCAGTCAATTTTTTAAAATAACAAATCTGTATTATGTGACACAAAGAAGTACCAATAGGGTTGGCTGTCGACTTCATTAATTTTCATCAATGAAAAAAAGAACAAATATTAGTGAAATTGCATTTATTATTCTCTTGAACAAAATAAGGAAAAATAACAAATTATTATTGAATTAAAGGACTCAACAGGTTTTAATGATTAACAAATTAAATTAAATGTTCAAAATGGGCGCCATTCATTTTCACACAAGCTGCTAGACGACGATTCAATGAAGCAAAGACCCGTTGAAAAATTCCTGTCCATTGTCCTTCTGGTCTCATACGGCACATCGTCCAGGAGATCTATTAAATTGTTTGTTAAAAAATCTAGATAATTTAACCCATTCAATCTATTAGGTAAAACTAATGGTCCCAATAATCTGTTGCCAAGTATACCTGCCCAAACGTTGATTGAAAATTTTTCTTAGTGCCTGGACTCAAAAAAAGCTTGAGGATTTTCTTCTGCCCATATGTGATTGTTGTGAAAGTTGACAACACCATCCGGCGTAAACCCCGCTTCGTCTGCAAACAAAATGTTTTGAATAAATTCAGCATTTTTTTCACAATTTCGCGCAAGCCATGACAGAATGCATCCCTTCTTGGTAGATCTTCTGGTTTGAGCGCTTGCACCCTTTGCATATGGTAGGGATGCAGTAATTGTTCATGTAACACCCTTCAAACAGACGTTGCTGACACACTTTCCTGTAACGCTAGCCTTCTCGTACTGATTTGGGGATTCGCATTTACTATTGCTTCTTCTGTTACTGGGGTCCTTACATAAAAATCGGGCCGGAATTCTTCTTGTCTGAATCGAATTTACCCTTTCTCGTAACGAACGATATACACTTACAAAAAATCTTTCGCAAGGTATTCTTCTATTTGGGAAAGCTTCTTCGTACGAAGATGCTTCAGCAGCAGCCTGTTCTACGAAAGTGTAACTCATATTAAATAATAATTGAAATTCTCTTATTAAAGACTGCAATGAGAACCTTAACTTTTATGTCATTAATCACAATTCAATATCGGAAACCAATAACAACCAAATAAGTAAGTAATAAAAAGCCAAGTAAGTTGATCGTTGGCAAGAAGTTATTACAAATAAAAAAATACGGTGCGAATTTTTAAAATTGCAGATCAAAAGATGACCTTCTGTCCATGACACTTGCGAATATGTGAATAAAAATAATGAAATCATTGAAAAAATTCTGGTTACGCAAAAAAGACTGGAAAAATTCCTTTATGTTCAAATTTCTGGAAACTGGTTGATCCTACGGCATTACAACAAGAGAACCTTTTTTTGTGTATTTAAATAAAATGTCAATTTTGGGTGCCCCTTCAGAGGCCCGCAGTGCCCTTAGGAGGGATATTTTTTTATGTAGAAACACCCCTAGAAATTAATGACCGCATACCTGAAACACCCTGTATACAAATATCAACAATAAATTTCAATTGAGGAAAAAATTGTGTGAATAGCTCATCCTCCCAATACTTATCTACTATTTTATACTTTATTATTCCTGTCTGGACAAAATAACACAATATCGGCTCCAAAAAATAGAAAATAGTTGTTGTTGATTTGTATATAGACTAAAAAAGTACGACAGAGTTTAAAATAGACACCCTGCATAAATACCATTTGTTAGTATTTGTTCACAATCTTTTATTAAATTCATCTTCACCTTACCTCCGCAAAAAAATTAACTAAAGGCACAATATTCACAATGTGAATTTATGATTCGTGATTCTACTATCCATTCCTCCACATCATGTATCCATGTTCCGACGTTCTTTCTCTTATAACTCAGTGATTACATACAATAAAATAAATAATGAATTAAAATTGCTACCTGTCAATAGATTCCGTAATAAGATTAAGGTTTTTTTTGTGTTACAACAAAATATAAACTCATAGAAAATTTGAATTTAATTTACTCTCACTGTTTTAGTTTTAGATTTAATTTGAGCTTCTATTTAGTTTTAATTAATAAGTACATATATTTAATAATGTTCACGTGTTCCTGTATTATTTGATACAATTAGGATTATTATTATTATTACCGGTCATTTTACTTTTAAATAATTATGAATTAGTGACATATTAAGAAATTTTATAGTTTATGTCCAAATTATTTAAATCTACTGACATTTTAGATTTTATTTTGAAAAATATTATTATCTAGATGATATTTCTTATATACAGTGTGTTTCACTTCTCATGAGGACACCTTGAAATCTTTGTGGCCAAATCCGATTTATTTTTTACCAAATGACTCCCTAAGGCGAGATGAGAAAAATAAATATGAAGAAGTTATTTAGAATTACAAGTTCAAATATAAAATTTCGTAAAAACCTAAACACTTTCAAATACCATTTTTTGGTTTCCTTCCCATAATTCCGGATCAAATCTTGTGTGATTCCGGTTATTTCTGCTCAAGAACTATTAAATTATTAGGAATGCCATGAAGCAAACTGTCAATCTTTGAAATTTTTTAATTAATATTTTATAGCTAAAAATTTTTTTTTTGTTGCAAGGGTCGGATTCTTCGACAACGTCGCGCTCGCCGCGCGGATCACTATTTTCACCATTAAATTAAATTTATTAATAATGGAGGTACAGTTCCAGGAGTTAGGACTTTTTTATCGGAAATTTCGACCTCTTTCAGAATCTTTTTTTTTTATTTCTTAATTATTAATAGCTTCTGAATTATTTGCGAAAAACTAAATGCCTTTTTTTATCTTAATTTGTTAATAACTTTTGCAATTTTTTATGTGCTGGTAAACAATTTTATACATTTTTTTCTAGACGTCATTCCGAATCCAATGAGCTATCGCTCATATTTTTACAACCTTTATCACTAATTAACACCGTTTTTAACTTGTGAACTAGACCAAAAAAAAATTGTTTTATTCTTTGCCACTTCAAATTTCATCAATAAAGTTTTACAATTCGTGCCAGTACTGCCAGCCTCGAGTTCAATAGTTTCTTCGCTGCTGTATCAAAGTTTTAAAACTATCAAAGGTTATAGTGAATACAAAAAATGGCTAACTAAATTTCACAAAAATATACATGTCCTCTAATTCTTGATTCCAGTCTGTTGTGGCAGAAATATTACTGCAATATTTTTTGCGGTGATTATAACATAACAAATCGGTTCTGTTATATAATTTATTTAACCTTGTCAAATATGCACAAGAGGAAATATAAATTACTAGTTAGCTAATATCTAGCTAGCAATAATTATGTTAATAAATTATCCTTAAAAATATGTTTTCATATGAACATTATAATATGATAATCAAACACGTATGATCTGACATGAATTATTGGAGATACTAATTGCCATCTTAATAAAGTTGTTAAAGAACAAATACCAAATTGATTGAGATTTTTATTCGTAATAACGCGAAACTTTTCAAGTTTAATAATTTAGATAAATAAATCCAGTTTTTTTTATTGAAATGTCAATTAACGTAAAAAGAATGTAAAGTTGTATTAGTTATCTTCGAAGAAAATCACAAATAGTGTTTAACTACATCAATATATGTTTTTTGGTTGTTGTCGGATCCGGGCCATGTATGGCGTGTTTTTTTTAAGTTTCGATGGTCAAATATTATTCTACATAATTTTTTATGTCGCATTCCATAAAGGTGCTTGACTTGCGTTCTTTGCAAAAATGTTTGTTTGGAGCAGCTGAATAGCCATAATAACAGTTTTCCATGTAAAACTGTTGTTTCCGAAAGAAAATTTAGGTAAATAAAGCATACGAGTTAAAACTACAATAAGTTTGAAGTTCGTTCAAATTCGACAGCCGACCACCAACATCAAGGTTTTCATAATGACCATTTATTTTCCAGCTTAAAGGACATTCATATTAAGACATATGCCCTAACTAACTAATGATTATGATATTTAACGTACCTTAGAAACAGATTGTGGTATTGCTGAAAACACATCTTAAAAGAATATTAGTCGGTTATTTAGGCCAGTAATACCATACACATTCAAACACAAAATCATCAACCTATTATTACCTAGTTTTAAAATTTCTCCTAGCTTAGCTATTGATTTTATTTATTTTCCTACAATTTGATCTTTCTATTTCTTCTGCTTTTAGTAATTCTTCCTGATAAAGGTGTTTTCATCACTGAGCTTTTATTTTTCATGACCCATTTTTCCCCTCTGTTGTTTTTTTGATTATTTCTTTGTTTGCTACGTAAAGTCAAATTAAAACAATTACTGTAAACGTACTTTCACATATTTTTATTATGTTTGGTTTAATCCATTTAACTTAAATACTGTTAGTACTAGAGTTTATTTAACAATGACCATGAGTCTTTAACCATAACAAATATTGACACTAGGTTTTTTTTTATAATTTGACTATTATGACTGATTTACTGCTATAGCAATTTTTAGTATTTCGTCAACAAAACGTTTGGTAATTAAGTTATTTTACTACAATTTAAATATTCTTGAGAGCAATATATATGTCAGAACTTTTTTTTGCTGTAACGGTCCATTTTAGGAAATAAGTAATTTGGATCACTTTCGTCGTAAATTAAATAAAATGTTTCAAATCATACATTAAATTTCAGACTTGATTAGAATAATATTGTTATTAATGTATTACCCCTGTAGCGTGGCGCTACTAGACTACTGGATTATGCCCGATGTTTTTGTAACTAGTGCGCGCGTTTGTGAGATTATGTTCTTCGGACAGTGTTTTTGGCGCGAAAGGGAGACGCTCGGTAGCCACGGCCCCGAGTGGACGTGTGGTGTGGAGAAGCATTGCGGCTGATGTTTCTGGTTGTATTGAGTACGTTACCTTCCCTTAGTTTATATGTATATGGAGACAATGCCAAGCCACGAGCAAAGTAGGATGTGAGTATTGATATGTTGAGTGTGTCCTCTTGAAGAGGCGTTAGATTACAGGCCTCTGCGTTGGATAGGTTGAGTTGCCTTGCAGTTTGTTTGAAGGTTGTGAGTAAAAAGAAAAACTCAAGAGATATGTGAGCTGGAGCTGTGTCATACCAGCTGGTAATGTCATCCTCATTACAAGTATATTATAACTAGGTACCTAGCTACGAAATAAGTCTGCTTGTATTAGCTGGAAGTGCCCACTGGATAATTGTAATAAATTGATTTGCATTAATTGGAAAATCGGTCTGTTTACTGAACTTTAGGTGTAAAGCCTCGTGGACTTTTTTATTTAACGATTAATTTGATGAGAAACTGTTTGATTCAAGTACACGTTTATTTCCACTTTTTTGCGTTATCAGTGCATGTAACTCGTCGGGAATTTGATAAAACAAGACAAACAAGAGGGTGGTGCCTAACAAAATATTTAAAACCCATTTGGACAATTTTCCTGTTTAATTTGGCGATTGCCGACTGTGTTTTTTTATGTCTTTAGTTTTAAGTTTTTTAAAGTTTGTCTGGTCAATTACTCGCTTCCTCCGCCCGGAAAAGAGAGTCAAGAAATCATGCTAATTTGTAATATATGTATTTGTTTATAGATTTTGTTTTATTTCAGTAAATAAGTGCGACTTATTAAATTCAACAATAGGACAAAAAAACGCCTTGTTACACTGCCTCCAACAATAGTGATGTGATGTATTTAAACTTATAACGAAGGCATATAATAAACTGCTTTCCTCGACACTAAATAAAAATGGTATCTGGTTCCTGCTGGAAGTAATTCCACTAAGTGATAAATAAAACAATAAAAGCGAAGACAATAGGCCCGTTGCACTTGCCGGATTTTTAAAATTAATTCATACAGTGAGTTCACAACGAAAGGAATAAATTTAATATAATCGTGGTTTTGCAAAAAACGCTCGGATACGTCGATTTTTAAATTTAGTTTGGCACATTTTGAAACATACGGCAAGTCAATGTCACTTCCGGTTGATCCGGAAGTGACATCTACTATGTTATTTTAAACGTAACACCCTGTATTTTTTTACGGATTTGTATAGACGATAACAAGACGTTTCCAAAGATGTAGTAAACAGATCTTTATTATGAATACTTTTTTTTATTATTCACAAAAAACTTGAGATACTAACTTGCTGCACTAACTTTCTAAAATGTTATTACATGTTCAATATGTTGCCCATTTACTTCAATGTATTATTGAATTTGATTAATTATTTCTCGTTGAACATTGTGAATCATTTCCTGTGAGATTAGTCGGATTTCCTGGCCTATCCTTTCTTCTAATTCATTAAGATTGTTAGGTCGATTCATATAGACTTTGAATTTTAAATAACCCCATAAGAAAAAATTTAAAGGGGTTATATCAGGTGACCTTGGCGCCCACTCAATAGGTTCCCAATCCATCTATTGAGGAAGGTTGCACGTAGAAATTGACAAACAGTGATTGCATAGTGTGGAGGTGCCCCGTCTTGTTGAAACCAAATCATATCATTTGAAACGTCAGGGTGCGTGAGTGGGAAACAGAACATTTAAAGTAGGAATAAGTTCCAATTGAAGAAATTGTAAATATCGTTCTGTGTTTACTGTTCCTTCAAACAAATACGGCTCAATAAATCAATTTTTGACAATTCCTGCCCATACGTTAATTTTCTGAGGATATTGTGTGGACCTCTTGCATCCAATGCGGATTGTCTGTCACCCAGTATCTGCAATTTTGTCTATTTACGTGACCACTTAAACAGAAAGTAGCCTCATCAGAAAAAATAATGCGTTGTATTAAATTTTAAATTTCATTGTGCATTTCATTTATTTGTTCGCAGAATTGAATTCTTCAATCAAAGTCATCTTCTGTACTTCATAGAGATGATATTTAGCTGCTCGAAACATATTTGATATTGATCCCGTTGCCAAATCACAGTTTCGTGAGAGTTTTCTAATCGTTACATAAGGATTCTCTCGAACGTGTAACTGGACATTTACCTTAACATCGGTCGGCCTTTTGGTAAATCGGCAACGTGGCCAAACTCTTTAATTATATTTTTTTCTTCAATTTTACTCACACGTGATTGGCTAATCGATGGACGGTTAGGTTGATTTTCATTAAATAAGATACACACCTGTTCCTGAGTATGAACTGTATCACCAAAACCAATCATCACAAGCATCTGAATTCGCTCTGCTTCCGTTAAATTCATTTTTGTGGTAAATAACTGACACTTGAAATTACAATCATCTGATACAGGAAACTTCAGTTACTTTTGACAACTTAAAAATCATATTAATGCAGCAACTTGGTATATTAAGTTTTTTTGTAAATAATAAAGAAAGTATACATGATAAAAACCCTGTTTACTACATCTTTGGAAACGTCTTTTTATCGTCTATACAAATTCGTATAAAAATACACGTTGTTACATTTAAAATAACAAAGTTAATGTCACTTCTGGAACAACCAGAAGTGACACTGACTTGCCGTATGTCTCAAAATGTGCCAATTCAAATCGACAATAATACATAATTCTAGAGGATTATTTTTGTTAAATGCTTAGGTTGGAATGTTTAATAGATTCCCGGACTGGGTGCTAGGATTCTTTTGGTAGCAAAAATTAACCTAAAGTTACTTGGATATTGGATGTGTCTGTTGTCGCCAAATATGTGGCCCTCCCACGCATATTGTTACTTTAGGTTTCAGATACAACCAAGTTGCTAGATTGTGCATTATGTACAGAAATAAATCGATACAATATCCAATGTACTTTACGATTTGTTTTAGTAATCCGTATCGTAGTAAAATTACACAAAAGAATATAAACATTCATCAATCAATACATCTTCTGCAATACCGTATGGCTAATTTCCGTCTGGTGTGAGATAAGCTGTAATAAAACATTGGAATTTATATTTACATCTTTACATAATAAATTTGTCCTCAGTTCACGCTACTGCCAAACAAAAGTAAGTAGGCAATATAATCCTCAAATTAAACGATGGCGTTTTATGGGGCTTTAAAAACAGATACCTACAGGAGTTCGAGAATTATTGTTGTGGAACGCGCACATTTCTGAGCATGATATTAAATAACTATAAAACTTGATCGTTTACCTCAAACTTAGCTTACATTGTTCGTGAAATAGTTGATACAAAGTTGAATTCGAATAGAGATATAAAACTTATTACTATTATCAGCATTCCTCACAACAGTTATGCATGTGAAATAATACAAATTACCGCTGGTATCGCTAGTAGATTTATTAAGTTTTGATTTCAGAGTGGAAGTAGGCACTTAGTTTTGGTCAAATATTTAAAAACTAAACATTAAAATATTTGCTACTTTTTTAACGATTATAATAAAATAAAATTTTAATTCTTCATTTTTGTTATAATTAAAATTTGTCACCTGACATTCTGACAATGAAAATACCTACTTAATTTAATCATTAGGTAAAAAATTTTTATATATAATAAAAATTAACAATTAATACTTTTTATTAATAATCGTTACAATAAGTAGCAATATCCTAAAACCATTTTAAATACTATATTATGTTTGATTATTTAAATATTTATAATATACCAAGTCCATTTCTCATAACTGCGAAATCCCAACATTAACAACACATCATCTGTTGATCATTATTACTATTTATCCTTATCATTTTTTACAATTTTTTAACTCTATGTGTTTATGCAGATCAAACATATTTATACCAATACTATCGGTATGTCTATCTTATATGATACATCTAGTTTTGTGG
Organism: Rhamnusium bicolor; assembly: GCA_029963845.1. Lineage (NCBI taxonomy): Eukaryota > Metazoa > Arthropoda > Insecta > Coleoptera > Cerambycidae > Rhamnusium > Rhamnusium bicolor. Next base: position 84,057 of record JANEYF010003387.1, on the reverse strand, counting down.
GGGTGATACTATATTGTCTTCAATATTTATAAAATCATCAATAAGCAACTTATAGGCGAGGTCGTTAACACAGAGTAAAATAACAACAGTCCTGAGACTGATCAATGTGGAATTCTCATACGAACAATTATATTTAAACAGAATGTTTAAAAAATATATTAGATTATAAATTTACCAAAATTCTGTACCGGGTGATCCAAATAAGCCCCCACCCCCATTTTCTCGGTTATTTGGAAAGATACGAAAAAAAATGAAAAATGCTTTTTTGTAGGGTTTTTAAACAGGAATCCAGACACATTAACAGAAAAACAATTGATCATCAAATAAAAAAGATGGAGGCCTAAGTTATATTTTTTTAAACGGAAGTACCCAAATATTTTTCCATATTTGAATAGGGCGTCTTATTCTGATTTCAAATATACATACTTTTTATATAGTATCTTCAGTAAATATTCCGATAATCGATTATTTCCCAAAAGAAAATACGTTGCTTAACAGATATCAAGAAATATTTTCTAGGTGGCCGTGATAACAAAACAACAATTAATATTTTGACAGTTTTGCTCATTTAATAATTCAACAGTTTGTCAACAACTGTTACTTTTGAACGTTGCTTTGTTGGCCAAAAATAAACAATATGAATAATCATTATACTTTAGGAGAAAAATACGATATGGTAAACTTATATATTAAAAATAATAAAAACACTTTAGCTGCCCAGCGAGAGTATGGACAAATATATCCGAATAGGAAATTGCCTGACAGGAAAACTATTAAGTTGGCAGATAAATTATTAAAACATACAGGAGCAATTCTAAATAAAAAGAAACGAGGAATAGTCAACGAAGATAGAGAATTCAGTATTTTACTCTATTTTAAAGAGAATCCAAGAAATTCAATAAGAGACGCAATGAGGTATTTGAATTTTTCTTATGGAACCATACAGAGAACTTCAAAAAAACATATACTTAAGGATTATAGTATATTGCCTGTTCAAAAATTATTCCCTCAAGATAATGAAAAGCGGCAACAATTTTGTAGAAATATGATCAACAGGTATGGCATTGATAATAATCTACTATCTTTTAATGTGTGACCACTTCCCTTTCATCGGACCCTCACTGTCTAAAATCGACGAAATTGGGGGCTCTAAAGGCTTTTTTCGCAGACACTTTTGATGGTTCGCGGTTGTCGAAATCGAAAATATCTGAAATTCTACAGTGCGCCGCGACATTTTCGTTCCTTAATTTCCATAAATAAAACGAAGATATGAGCGTTTAAAGTCGAGAAATTATTGGACTTTTGCGTCAGCTATTGACGTGACGTGGTCAAGAACGTCCGCACCCTGCTTGGGATAGAGTCATTTCGGGTGCTCGCACCAACTGCACTACGAAAAATTATTTTAATCTCGGTGTCAACTGCACCCACAAAAAATTAAATTAATCCGGTAATTTGCCACTGAACTGGGAAGAAATGGCCGCAGGCCATTTCCGGTGAAGGCCCGATAAATATTAATCCGGTAATTTGCCACTGAACTGGGAAGAAATGGCCGCAGGCCATTTCCGTGAGGGCCGAAGGCCCGATAAATGCCGGCTACTACGCGGTCCGGTCTCCGCAGGAGCGAGAAATTAGGCAACACCTCTAGTCTACTATCTTTTAATGTGTGACACTTCCCTTTCATCGGACCCTCACTGTCTAAAATCGACGAAATTGGGGGCTCTAAAGGCTTTTTTCGCAGACACTTTTGATGGTTCGCGGTTGTCGAAATCGAAAATATCTGAAATTCTACAGTGCGCCGCGACATTTTCGTTCCTTAATTTCCATAAATAACGAAGATATGAGCGTTTAAAGTCGAGAAATTATTGGACTTTGCGTCAGCTATTGACGTGACGTGGTCAAGAACGTCCGCACCCTGCTTGGGATAGAGTCATTTCGGGTGCTCGCACCAACTGCACTACGAAAAATTATTTTAATCTCGGTGTCAACTGCACCCACAAAAAATTAAATTAATCCGGTAATTTGCCACTGAACTGGGAAGAAATGGCCGCAGGCCATTTCCGTGAGGGCCGAAGGCCCGATAAATATTAATCCGGTAATTTGCCACTGAACTGGAAGAAATGGCCGCAGGCCATTTCCGTGAGGGCCGAAGGCCCGATAAATGCCGGCTACTACGCGGTCCGGTCTCCGAGGAGCGAGAAATTGGCGTAGCCAATTTCTAGTATATTTAATAAAATATGTTGGACCGATAAGGCATCATTCAACACATCTGGTATCTTCAGCAGAAGAAATTCACATTTTTGGTCTTCCGAAAATCCTCATATTTCTGAAGAGATTCAATTCCAAGGAAGGAAATCCATAAATGTTTGGTGTGGAATAATAAATAAAAAAATTATAGGGCCTATTTTTTACGAAGGCTCCCTTAGAGGACCATTGTATTTAAATATGTTAAGAAATGATGTAAATAATTTATTAGAAGAAATGCAATTGCAATTCGATGTTATTTGGCAGCAGGACGGGGCACCCCCACATAATATTAATGATGTTACAAATTACTTAAACACAACATATCAAGAATGGATAGGAAAACGAGGAACTATTGCTTGGCCACCTCGTAGTCCGGACCTAACTCCATTAGACACGTTTCTTTGGGGCCATTTAAAAAATATTGTTTATAAAGAAAGAAGCAACAACTTGGAAGAAATAAAGGAAAAAATCAGAACATAAATACGAAATTTGAATAATAACAACGCTGTTATGGCAAATGTAATGGGAAAAACGATACGTTCCGTGTATAGAACACAATGGAGGGCACATAGAGAATTTTTTGTGATATTTTATTATAAAATTTAAATATTTTCATTTACCACTCTTATTTTAATGGATAATATTATTTTTAATAAATTATCTACCACTTCAATAGTGTTCTTTAGTTATTTTCTATATTTGTAGTTTTTAAGCTGGCTGGGCAGCATAAGCGTTTTTTATTTATTTATTTATTTTTCAATATAATAATTTAACTAATAATTGAGCATAGTTTCATGAGGATAATAAAAAAGATATTAAATATAGGTAAATTAGGCAAAAAGTTAATAGTTATAATAGTCAAACTGTCAAACTAACACTTTTGTTTTACTATCACAGCCACCTAGATAGTATCTCTTGATATCTGTTAAGTAACGTATTTTATATTGAAATAAATCGATTATCGGAATATTTACTGAAGATACTATATAAAAAGTATATATATTTGAAATCAGAATAAGACGTCCTATTCAAACATGGAAAAATATTTGGGTACTTCCATTTAAAAAAAAAGTAACTTAGGCCTTCATCTTTTTTATTTGATGTTCAGTTGTTTTTCTGTTAATGTGTCTGGATTCCTTTTTAAAAAACCCTACAAAAAGCATTTTTCATTTTTTTTCGTATCTTTCCAAATAACCGAGAAAATGGGGGTGGGGGGCTAATTTGGATCACCCGATACATATTTAATTATATAAACTGTAGGCAATGAAAAGTTAAGGATTAATAACCTCAACAGTTTATTCTTGCATTAATCCACGGTCGCGCGTCAACCCTTAGAGGTCTGTACATTATGCGTTCAAGCTTGTCTGACGACGGTAATATATTATTATATAATTTTGGTAACTAATTTTACTCATTTAAAAATAAATACCTGAGGCATACGGAGTGTATGCAGATCCTTTTAAATTATAATAGTAAACAGTGTCATGACCAGATTAAACGTAGATTAAACGATTTATAGTAATATTTATTTAAAATAATTAAAAACTCGCCTATAAAATTCATATAGTATTGAGAAATTTAGCGTGCAAAATTCAAATTTAAATACAATCCAAAAATTTGCATATTAATTTGGGATATAGTTTAATAAACTAAAAGTTTATTTGCATGAATAAATTTATGTAAATTAAATTTAAATGTAGTTATTGTACAGTTTAAATATCATAACACCTATAATGTACTTACGGTAAATCTATTAATTTCGTCATAAAGACTAAGGATTCAAGATCGCTATATCTGTAAAAATTTCCATTGTTGAATTTGAGACACTTTGCTTAGCCTCCTATTTATCCTTGTCTCCAAGAACAGTAATTAAGTTAAATTTAAATTAGAACTTTTATACCTAAATTACAGGGTGGGCTATAATTAAGTACCCGCTTTGAAGTAACTACCATCACGTCAGTTTTGATTTTTGATAGTCATGCATTCAAGTTTCATGATGAATCGACAGACAGCACAAAATGTGCAAAAATTGTGCCTCTGTGCATTAGAAACGATGAGTCAGTTAGTTCTACGCAGCGAAATTTACGCTGAAATCTGGTCGCCTGGCTGGAAAGACAATACACCATTTAGTTGAACAATTTCAGCATCACGAAAAGTGCAAAGCATATTGGAAGACGCGAACAAGCAACAAGCTGTTCAAATGAGAAAATCGAGCGCGTGAGAGAAAGTATCGGAGAAGAACCGAGAACGTCATCAAAAATACGAAACAGGCAATCAGCCATTTCACAGACATCTTTGAATTTTGATTTTAGTAAGATTTGCACATGAAGTTTGGCGTCTGGTATAGATTATTAGAAACTTATTTGCCGCATAAAAAACGTCGGCTTCTTTGAAGGCGGTAAAGGGATCAAAGAAGCCGGCGTTTTTTATGTTGCAAATAAATACTTCATTTTGTTAGTGTAATTTAATAGGTAAGGATATGTTTTGTGACAAAATACACACTGAAGGTATGGAAAGTTGAATTCTTTTCAGCTATTTCTTATATGAAAACTCTTTGCGATTATGTGGAGAGCGTTGTACTTTTTCAAAAGTCGCAGTGTTTTAAATTAGGATATCAAATTGTAGTTCTGTACTCCAGAAGTGGTCTTATGTATGACATATGGTGCTATAGTGAGATTAAGGGTTACCAAAACATTTTCTTATGAGGTATGGTAGGAGAAATCGCTTTAGTGACAGGACGTGCGGTGCAAGACGTCATGACGGCGGAAAATGTCTAACACATGACATATTCTGCCTTTTACACCGCTTACATTATAGCGATTGTTGTTTATGTTGGCATGCGACCGAGGCGGAGTTTTACTTACATTCTGTGACACTTCAGGTCCGCACTTAGTTTATAGGAGAAAGTGTAATATTATAAGTAATAATTATTTTATATCTGTTTATTTGCTGGTGTGTTTTTGAAAATAATTTAAGAAGGTTATCGTATTTAATGTAATAATGTTTCGACCGTGGGAGGCCACAACGTTTATATCTTATTCTGTTTATGAAAATGAAAGTGATAGTGATTACAGTGCTAAAGAAAATCAAAATTCATCAGTGTTTTCAGTAAGAAAAAATCGGCTATATTTGAACGAGCAAGCAAAACAAATTTGTTTTAATGTTTATAATATTCTTTTGAAGCGACGAGCTAAAGACCCTAATTTGTATGATTTAAATGTACTAGGTGAAACAGCATCTCTCACTAACGTTCCCCGTCCCGCAATACACAAACTGGTGAAAGAAGGTGCCCTCCCAAGAAAACAAAGATCCGACGCCGGTCAATCGAAAACTGAACCCATCGTTAGCAAAACTTATAAGAACTTTAATGTATGACGCGTATCAGAAAAAATCTCAAGTATTGACGTGGTAGACAGAAAACTAAAATATATCTAAACTATACCAAATATACCTAAAATATACCAAAACAACTTTAGGAACTTGACTGAGAAAAATTGGATTGAAATATCAAACTATTAATAAACGCATGACGTTTATGGAAAGCAGACGAATAGTGGATTGGCGAGACTCATATCTAGAAGAGATAAAAGAACTCAGAAGGGAAAATAGACTAATTTATTATCTAGATGAAACTTGGTATGATACTCATGACACCGTAAAAAAAAAGAATGGACTGATGGATCTAAGAAATGTCAACCAATCTCTTTGCCCCTAATAAAGGGACTCGGTTGATTATATTACACTGAGGATCAGTTGATGGATGGGTTGATAATTCATTGAAACTGTGCGGAAAAAACACGGAAGACTGTAACGGGGATTACCACAAGAAGGAGAAATATTTGAGGAATGGTTTGAAAATATCCGAATTCCAAAATTAAAATCGAATAGCATTATTGTTCCTGACAATGCGAATTACCATTCGAGACGACTGTATAAAATTCCTAACAATAGTTCTACTATGCTGGAATTACAAATTTTTTTAATGGAACATGATTTTTATTATGAGGAAAATTATAATAAAGCACAACTCTTGGAAGCCCTGCAAACAAAAAATTATGAGAATTATATTATAGACACTGCAGTGGAGAGATATGGCCACAAAGTGTTGAGATTACCGGCATATTTCTGTATTTTCAACCAGATTGAATTAATTTGGTGTAAATTGAAAAAAAAAATATATCAGAAAAGGAAATACTTTCCGAAATTCGATAAAAAAAACGTACAGTTAATTCAAAATAAAGTGTCGAAAATTAACAAGGAAGATTGGGAATATATTTATTATATATTTGAAAGAGGATAGTAGTTCATCTGAAAATGAAGAACAGAATGTGAAGGGCGAGGATTCAGAGGAAGAAGTGATGTGACGTGAGGTAAAGTGAAGTGATGTGAAGTGAAGAAGTGAATTTTGTAATATCAGCTGTATTATTTATTTCCGCTTTTTTTGCTTTCGTAGTTTAGTGCTTGAGAAATATTCTTTTTTCAGAATGTTATTATTTATTAATATTATTTGTTTTCATTTTTTGTAAGGTCAAAAAGCAGAGATAAAAAAAAATGTTTTCATTTTGACAAAAATACGTCTTTCTATTTTTATTATAGTAATAACTTTACTATTAGAATTTATTTTTAGTTTATTTATTAAGAGAATTATTTGGTTTTGTTACTATTTTGAGAGTATATTTTTTTGTTTTTAATTTGTTTTTAAAGGTTTCGTGTTACTTTTTAAATATTTTTTTTTATTCTATACTAATATTCCATACCCATCCTTTCCTGGCAAGAAATGCTCATAGCTCCTTGCGATTCTTGTTGGGTAGTAACAATTTATAATCAGCGAACTTGAATATTGCAACTGTCAATACTTTAATTTCAACTTTTTTCTACATTGTTAAATTGTTGCTAGCTAATCTTAGCACAATAACCTACATTGAAAAAGTAAACAAGATACAGATACAGATAAATACGGCTCTGCGTTCTGTAGCGACTTACCCCGCACGTCCCGTCGCTAAAGCGATTCCTCCTACTATATAACTAGATGTTTGTTTCTTAAATTACCTGTTATGTATTCCTACAGAAAGTGTTTGAATTTATGGTAATTTCTAGTTCTTTGTGCTTCTCTGGTGACTCCAAATGAGATGGTACACATTTCTGCGGTTGTGGTGGCGAGGTGAAGACCAGCACACTTGATGTCAATAATTTGTATTGAGTCATTAACAGTATTTATTTACGCCTGAAGGTAAGGTTAAAGTGAATTATAATCGGATATTGTATTCGCACATAATTTGGTGTCATCGGCGTATCAATAATGCTATGGTTTTCTTATCTTTAGGTCAGGTAAATTAATTAGAAAACGTATGGTTTCCAAATTGACCCTTGAGAGACAAAGCAGTCAGTATACCCTGTTTGATAAGGTGCCACCTATTTTAGCTATAAATCGTCTGTTAAACAAAAACTCTAATCATTATCAGGCCAATGGCGCACTTAGTAAGAGTGCGACAAAATCAACTAGTCACTCTCTATCTGCTCTTGAGTTTGATTCTCTGCTATAGGATTGTGGGTTTTATACTTAAAAAAATGTCAGGCAAGCTAAATATTTATTTTTAGAGCAGTTTTTTCATCCAGACCTTTTATCAAACGCTGGAAACAGGATGATCAAGAGTGTTTGACCAGTTATCCAGAGATGTATGAAATTTAAGTATATCCGAAATATACTAAGAAGAAAACTGTGTTCAACCGGTGGCAAAATTTGTGCTTATTAAAGAAACATGATTTTCAAAATCTTGTTAACTATGAATATTTTCATACTTCCTACAAAGATGACGTTGTTGGAAAAGTAGCACGAAAAAGCGATAGAAAGTTTCATATTATGACTGGTTTGTCATTTACTTCCTATGTCAATAAGGAGGCCAAACTATTGGGGAATACCAATTTTCAGGCATACAAGAATTTTGTCAGATTTAAATACTCCACAGACTGGACTAATATTATATACTTACGGTAAACGCTGAGGTACTGATGTCATAAGAGTAGAAAATAAATATTTACCTGCAACAAAAGATGCAAATTAGACATTGGCATTATGTAAATAATTTGTTATATATTCAATAACTCCTTTTTTTATATTCAAGTGTTGTCAAAGGTTTTTTATAACAACATATATTACCATAATATTAAATTTATTTTATAGGTCACAAGGTATTGTATGTCTTCCTATCTACAACACCTACGCTTCCATTAAAAGATGCTTCTACTGAGAAAAGCTTTTGTCAGAAATTTTGTATTCCTTTGAGTTCGCATGATGTTTTCAAAATGAAACACAATATTCGTCCTTTTTATCAATGCGTCTGACATTTAATATTTAGGTACAATAAATAATTCAAACTCGGTGTTTCGGTATTAATTTAAGTAATATTAAAGACAATTTTTTTACATCGTTGTGGGTAGTGTAGGGTATCGAAACATAATTAATAGGATACTAAAAAACATGAAAGTTTTTATTGCATTGTGATAAATATTTTTTTGAGAAGTTGTTTTATACTTCTGCTAAAAATTGAAACATTTTGTGTGATATTAACGGTAAATCCACAAACCCAGAACCACATATTACAGTTTAAGTATATCCTGAAAGTACAGTATTTCTGGACTCGAAACCAACTCGAAGCACTTACGTAAATATCTGTTATATTAGATTTATTTTATCATCCTGCCTCTAAAAATTGTACAGCTTTATAAAAACGTGTCTGTGGACCTGAAAAATTCATTATTTGTTTTTTAAAAGATGGTACAGGAAAGAGGATTTTAATATTAAAAACTTCAAGTGAGCTGAAGAAAAGCATACATGAGGGTAAATTCCTTAACTTTACTTCTCGTGACTTGAGATTTGATATGAAGTACAAATCAAAAATGATGTCTTTATTAGTTGCACAAAATGTTAAAATGTTCAAAGTAATAACTGCCTGTAAATTTCTGAAACAACATTATTTCTACTTCTTTTTTATTTATAGTTAAATTAATCGAGCTTCAAAATAAGGTACGCCACTTTTAATGCATTTACTCATATTGACAATATGCAATTCGTTTTGAAGATGGAAATTGTCGATGCCCTAGATGTGGTTCGGACTCCACAATAAACTGTACGGTCCCGTCTCCCTTTCCTAACACAAAATCTTACGATTCTCAGGGAGTTACTTCGGTGACTTGAGAGGCGGGTAATAATAATATAATAATAATAATATTTATTTACCAGAAAAATATATACAAATGTGCGTAATTAACTATAAGTAACATTTGATCTAGAAATAGAATGTATAGCACACAAAATATATATCTAGTAAACAAACAGAGAGAAAAAAAAGCCCATAAAGGGTTAACCCTGCACATGGGCTTAGTTTACTGTTATTTTTTTTTATCAAGTAAGTATTTTGTATTTATAGAAAAGCTTATAGCTTTGAGAAAGAAAGATAAAATGAAAAAAATAAGAAACAATAGCAGTGAACAAGAGTATGTTGAAAGATAAAAGAGAGAGACAAAGTGATAGTTTGTATACAAGGCAATTTAGCTTATTCATTTACACACGAGAATATACATACATTTACATAAAATATAAAACAAAAGAAAAAGATAGATACATTGAGGTAAGTGGTAGAATAGATATTTTCTTGTTTTCATTATTACTTAAAAAAAAAATACATATAGGTACCTATATATAACATAATATATCAATTTTAATTTTTTTTTTAATTATTTTCTGTTTTCTATTAGTATCGCAAACTCATATTTTATTTATGATGATATGCCGCAAATAATCAGCCTTACTAAGTTCTATTAGCAGAGTACATCATTATTTTGGTAAAAGTTAGTTATAAACATTTTTCCTGTCTATTAATTGGTGAATTTCCTTCCTTGGCGTACTAAATAGCCAATCCTTCAATTTATTTTTAAGTAAGTCAATGGAATGGATTTTTTCGTAGACTATCTGGAATTTCTGCATATGTAACTGGACCTAGGTAAGTGTGGCAACTTTGGCCAATCGTTTTTTCTGTTTTTTTTTATAAAAGTGGTTTTAGATTTAAACCGCGTTTCATTTATGGTTTATAGGCCAAAGTGTTTTTTCTGTTTAAAGTGGTTCAGTATTAAGCTTTGAAAATATAATTGTCGGATGTCAAGGATGTTAGCTTCATTAAATAAAGCTTCACTCTCATAGCGGTAGCTTCTGTTGTACATAATTTTCAGAATCCATTTTTGTATGCATTGTAAACTTTCAAGGTGATTATTTGTGACTCCACCCCAGGCTATTATTCCATATGAGAGGTGTGTTTGTACTAAGCTGTGATAATTCGCAGATGTCAAAAATCTTTTTGTAAAATTTAAATCTGTTTAGCATGCTTCGTAGTTTTTTAACAACAAACTCTGTATGATAATTCCATCTAAGATGGCTATCTATAATGATTCCAAGATATTTGATATGAGTTTTTTTATGAATATTTATTTGATTGTTGTTAACGGTGAGGTGCAGTGTGTCAAATGTGGGTAATTTATCGCTATAACAGCTAAAGGGCACAAAGAATGTATTCTTAAAATTTATGGTAAGTAATCTATCATTAAGCCATTTGATTAGATTTACGAAGTCTAGTTCCACTTTCTTTTGAAGGTTTGCCCAAGATGAGTCTTTATAGAAGACAACAGTGTCGTCGGCGAAACTAATTACATCCCCTTCGGTATTTACCTTAAATAAATCATTCACATATAAGTTAAATAACAGGGGGCCTAGCACAGTTCCTTGTGGAACTTCGTATTCTAAAATCTTATTTGAACTGAGTACATTCTCAATTCCCACACATTGTTTCCTGTTCATGAGATAACTACTCATCAATTCTAATGCAGTTCCTCGAAATCCAATACTTTCTAATGTACTAAGTAATTTATTATGCTTTACAGTATCGAACGCTTTAGCCAGATCAATAAAGATGCAAATGCAAGGTTTTGATTCATCCATTGATTTATATATATTTGCAGTTAGCCGTGCCATCGCATCTTCTGTCGAATTGGCTTCCCTGAATCCATACTGTCGCGATGAAATAATCTTATATTTGTCTAGATAATTAACAATTCTATTTTTTTAACAATTTTTCATATATTTTGGCTATATTACTAATTAAAGATATGGGTCTATAGTTTTCTGGTTCTGTTTTATCGCCATTTTTATAGACTGGTTTTATAAGAGCATTCTTTAGTGGAGTTGGAAAAATGCCTACCTCGAGAAACCTATTTAATATAAAAGCTAAAGGTTTAGATATATAGTCTGCTATTTCTTTTAACGTCTCTGATTTTAGTGTATCTAGCCCAGGAGATTTGCCGGGTTTTAGAGATGTAATAATTTCTTTAATTTCGGACTCATTGGTTTCTTGTAAGTATATTGAATTCTGTATTTGTGTTGTGTTACTTTTATAATTAGGATTTACTGATAGTTTACTTCTCAATTTCTTACCTAAGGTGGCGTAATGAGTTGCAAAGATTTCAGCTATTTCTGATTTATCTGAGGTTAGGTTTCCGGTACTGCTTTTTATATGTTTGATTCCTCGAAATTCTTGTTTTTGTCCATTTATACTTTTTAAGCATGTCCAGAGTTTATTTGGATTATTGGGTAAGAAAACATTTTTTAAAACATTTTAAGGTTTCTCACTATTAAGAGTAAAGTGTCAAATAAAAATATGAAACATTTATTTGTAGAACTATATTTATCCACAAATTATGTAATTTGCCCTTTTAGCAATTTTTATTTTAAAATGAGATATCAAATAAAAAAGCGCTAATTATTCATAAAGATTAACAAACACGGACAAATTAAAATAGAATAATATCATAATCACTAATGTTAGTGATTATTTATTTACTGATATTCTCAATGTATAATTTGTAAACAAAGACAAAAAAAGGCAAATAAAAAAGTATAATATAATAAATAATTATAATTATCTTCATCAGTGGTTAAATATAAAACTTGTATGAAATATGACTGATCAATCAAGCATTTATCTGAGGGTAGTGAAATGTGATAGATATTGTGGTAGGATAATTAAAGTTCTGGAAAAAACACGCCGTCATTCTGAAAATGCAGAAATCAGCTAGATCTGACTTTTTTTAAATTTTTTTTTTGACAAATTTCTTGAGCTAAATTAATAAAAATTACCTAATTAATATAATTTAAACCACTTAATATTTTTTCATCGGTGTCTTCAATTTATGGGACTGAAAAAAGAAACATTTTTAAGTCTAACAAATAAATTTTTACTAAAACATTAGAAAAACTACTCTATGGGCAACAAAGTCAATTAATCCCAAAGAACAATGTATCTACCTACTTCTGAGATATTCAATGAGCGCAACTTCGAAGTTCATTAAAAAGTTTTAGGGAAAAGAAACTTCAATTAGTTTCATTGGAACTAAAAGTAAGGGCCACAGAACTTGGGCAGTAGTAGTAACCTAGGGAACAACACATGCCATTTTGCTTTGTCTGGAAAAAAATTTCCCTCGGATAATAATGCAAAAGATAATATGCTCAAATAATGTCTAAATATCTCCCATGATAATATATTTCTATATAAATAAATAAAAACGAATATTTTTAATTTTAAACGGGGATTGCAGTCATGTGACCAGAAAATAAAAAGAAAAACTCTTTCTCTTTTTCCCTCTCTGAACTAAATAAATAAATACATCTAATTATTTCATTTTATTCACTTTTTGTTACGTACATGTTATTATTATTGACTTATTGTAGTTAAAACTAGTGTTTCAAATTGGCCACACTTATATACAAGGTGACTTTTTATAAGAGAACTTCAACAGTCGTGTCGTAGGTCTCATTTTAAGAGCATATGGTAAGTCCCTATACATATGGGTCATAGAACGTGCTTTATTTCTAATATAAGGTGTCGAATTTGAAAATAAAAAATATTTTTTCCTTAATTATAAAATAATTGTAAAAAAAAATCAGTTTTTTTGTCTGTACTTTTTCTTTTTAATATTAAAAAACGTCTTTTGGATATGTTATTGCAGTAGAAAATACGAAAAATTTGAGGTTTTTTAATCCTTTAAGGGATGCTTTGGGGTGGGTTAAATTTGGTAAAAAATATCAGCCAGCCAAGGTTAAGGTTTTTTAGTGCCTTGTGAACCATAAGCTGGCTGGGCAGACGTTTTCTTTTTAAATTTTAACTATTTTATATCATCATTTCAAATTTTGATTCATTTTTTGCCATTTTGATGGCAAATTGCTCAAAAAACTGACCGATAGAAATACCGGCCCCTATGGTACAATACTTTACACACCAAAACAAACATTTTGCGTTAGGTTTGGTCCGGTAATTAAAATTTTTTTTTTCAATTTCCAGTTACCGCGCGCCCACCGGACGTTTTGTCTGCCGGCGTAATTCCCCCCCTTCGTATCCGGCCATCATACAACAAATTTCAAAAGAGAAAAAGTATGGTACTCATATAGTCTCTTTGATTACCGTGTGGCAGACGGTAACCTTTCATCGTCGAATTTGCACACTAGCTTATACTTTATTGTGTAAAATATAATACTTCGGTAACGAATAAAAATCAGACTAAGACCCATATAAACTTGCATTAAAATTACCTCCCTTACAATTTGCTGTAATTTGAGATAGTGGACAGAAAACATCTTGTATAGCCATTTCCTTTGAATATACAGGATGCTTCATATAATTATTGAATATTACGATTCCAAGAGGAATCTGCATGCAATGAAAAGCCTGAGGAAACATGGTCAAGACATTGATTTTAAATTGAAAAAGATAATAGATACATTAAATGAATCTCGGAATTCGGAGATTAAAGTCGAAATTCCAAGAATATAGTCGAGATTCCTACTTTAATCTCGGAGTTTTCCCTTTGCTCTACTAGACATGTTATTTGCTTGTTACCATGAACCTGTACGCTTGACTCGATCGTCTTGTGTCCCATTCACTCGAAATTCCGGCATTATTCTCGGAATTCCTACTTTAATTCCGGAATTCCGACTGTAACATTAGAATTTCGAGTTTAATCTTGAAATTCCGACTTTAAACTAGGACTTCCAACTTTAATCTCGGAATTCCGACTTTAATCTCGGAATTCCGATATTAATCTCGGATTTCCGACTTTAATCTCGGAATGCCGACATTAGTGTCGGAATGAAAAATACAATTTTCGGTGGCCCTTATATGCCTTTGTAATTTCCTGAAAAATTACGATGTATTTTTAATTTTCGGCCACTGTTGTTGATAATATTGAATAATAAGTTTACATAAACTTTGCATACGTAATTTTGCGTGTATGTAAGTACAAAATTCGAGAAGATTCCTAAACTGACTGATTTATTGGCGTTTTAAAGAAATAAAAACAACATGCTTTTAAACTAATTCAAAACTGTTTAAATACACATCTGATAAAAACTCCAGAAAAAATGTCTAGACGCTCATGATAAAATCACGAAACAAGTAATGCCCATTGTATTAAATTACAGTGTCTGCTTCATATGACAACTGAAACTGCATTTTATTTTTCTACCAGTTTAAGGGAGTTATATTACTCACACATAGTAATTTTTTTAATGAATTTAGGCACTATTGTCAGAAATACATAAAATCTTTCATTTAAATTATTATACTGATCGGTGGCAGGTTAAGATCAAAACAATGTTGAACAAGCACTTTCATAATCTTTTAAAAGCATCGTGTAATCGATTGTAATAAAGAACAATAACGGATTATACCTACCACAGCGTATGAAATTTGTGTCAAGTATTTGTATAAAATGGCCAGATGGAATATCATGCGAATAGGAAATACAGAAAAATAAACTTGGAGTCTATCAGTCATTTTAGTTTAGTTTTTTAATGTAGATGCTTTTTAAATATGTAGCACTGAAAAAAGTCCAGTGAATACGAAAGAGGACCCTTTTTCTAGACCCCGCTTGACGCTTCAAAGGGATGTAGTTGCAGGCTGGTATTTTCAATGCTCGGTGAAGATAATTTAGTTAGTCATTTTCTAGCTGTTTTTTAGTGACACTTTGAAATGATCGATAGTTACACATCTACACCAGTCACGTGACACTTTCAGTTTGGAGTGTGAACCACAGCATAAGAAAACTATGCTGTGGTGTGAACAATAAACATAACCTAAAAACTTACCTTACATAAGTCTTCCACATTATCGATTCATATGTTTTATAATGAAATTGTTCCAACAAATTCTTAATACATATTTTTTTAAATTAAAGATCGCATCTCAGGTAATCATTTCGAAAATATCAGGGGCGGAATCAGTAACACATCAATATTTTCATGTGCAAAATGCATATATACAGTTCAAAATAGAAAATATCTTACCTTACAGTTTTAACGGGTGATTTTTGTAATGTCCAAAATTAGATGAACGCTGAACATTTAGCGAAAAAACACTATAAAAATGATTCTTTGGCACTAGAATAAATGTACATTATTAATAATTATTCTAAATGATTTGGAGGTAGATTCCGACGCGTGGTGCTTGTAATTAAAAATCCAATTGTAGTCTGAAGGTGACCGTTCAACATCTACTTTAACTGGTATTTAAAATGCTGAAAGTTTTAAAACGATTGATGTTCTTGTACACAAAACAACTTTTTTACAGCATTTGCAAAAAAGTTATATGCAATAAAACTTTAGTTTCGGGTTGTTTGGTATCTACCGGTCCACGGTATTTCGCCAAGGAATCCGTCGAGAAATGTTTTCACAATAAAACGCCTAAGACTCTACCTATCGAAATACAATTGCAAACAGCTGATTGTCGGCGTCGCATCGCAAGCCCACATATGTCTTACAACCCATTGGCAACAACTATTCTTTATAGATTATATTGTTATTTTATTCACTGTTTATATTCCTAATTGAATGTATCACATTCAGATGCTGTATTGAGTATCTACGTATATACAGATTGGATGTCTATTTTTCTCAAAAAAAAAAAAGATTTGAAGAAACTTTCAAACTGTAAAGTTAAAAATCATAAATAACGATTTTAAATCAACATAAGTGCATAAACAAATGAAAATAACCAGATATAAATAAATTACAAAAAAAATTGTCTACTGCACAACTATATGGTAGAATGCACTCAGTTAATATAGTAAGGGACGTGCGGGGTAAGGCGCGACATAAAAGCTGAAAATGTCTAACACATGACATCTTCCATCTTTTACATCGCTTACATTAAAGCGAGAAAGATTATTGTTGTTTTTGTTGGCACACAACCGAGGCGGAGTTTTTACTTACATTCTGTGATAGTTCAGGTTCGCACTTAATTCTGTTACCGATTTGTTTAGCATAATTATTTTAGATCTGTTTATTTGCTGGTGTGGTTTTGAAAATAATTTAAGAAGGTTATCGTATTGCAGTGAGTTGTGTAATATATGGTAAGTGTAATATAAAATAATTATTACTTACAATTTATGTATATAATATAAAATAATTATTACTTATAATAACACACCAGCAAATAAATAGATATAAAATAATTATTACTTCTGTTTATTTGCTGGTGTGTTTTTGAAAATAAGTTAAGGAGGTTATCGTATTTAATGTAAAAATGGTTCGACAGTGGGAGGCCTTTACGTCTACATTTTATTTTGTTTGTGAAAATGAAAGTGATAATGATTACATTGATAAAGAGAATCAAAGTTCATCGGTGTTTTCAGTAAGAAAAAATGGTCTACATTTGAACGAGTAAGCGAAATAAATTTGCTTTAATATTTACAATGATCTTTTAAAGCGACGAGCTAATGACCCTAATTTGTATGATTTAGATGTACTCTGTGAAACAGCATCTCTGACTAGCGTTCCTTGTCCCACAATACACAAACTGGTGAAAGAAGGTGCCCTCCCAAGAAAACAGCGATCCGAGGCCAGTCAATCGAAAACTCTGGACCCATCGTTAGCAAAACTTTTTGCGACGCGTATCAGAAAAAATGAAATCCCAACTATTGACGTGGTAGACAGAAAACTAAAAGAAATGGATTTTCATCTGAAATGTACCAAAGGAACTTTAGGAACTTGGCCGAGAAAAATTGGATTTAAATATCAAACTATTAATAAACGCATGGCGATTATGAAACGCGGACGAATAGTGGATTGTGAGATTCATATCTAGAAGAGATAAAAAAACTCAGAAGGGAAAATCGACTAATTTATTATCTAGATGAGAATTGGTATGATACTCATGACACTGTAAAAAAAGATGGACTGATGGATCTAGGAAATGTCAACCAATCTCATTGCGCCCTAATAAAAGGACTCTATTGATTATATACTGTGGATCAGTTGATCGATGGGTTGATAATGCATTGAAACTGTGCGGAAAGAACATGGAAGACTGTAACGTGGATTACCACAATAACATGGAGGGAGAAATATTTGAGGAATGGTTTGAAAATGTCCTAATTTCATAATTAAAACCGAATAGCATTATTGTTTTTGACAATGCGAAGTACCATTCGAGACAATTGTATAAAATTCCTAACAAGAGTTCTACTAAACTAGCGTTACAATTTTTTTTAATGGAACATATTCTCAATTATGAGGAAAATTATAATAAAGCACAGCTCTTGGAAGTTCTACAATCGAAAATTTATGAGAAGTATATTATAGACAATGTAGCGGACAATAGTGTTGAGATTATCGCCATATTTCTGTATTTTCAACCCGATGGAATTAATTTGGTGTAAATTGAAGAAAAATGTCAGAAAAGGAAATACTTTTCCAAAATTCGATAAAAAAATCGTAGTTAATTTAAAATGAAGTGTCGAAGATTAACAAGGAAGACTGGGAAAAAAGAATTAGGAACGTAATTAAAATTGAGGACGATTATTTAAAAATTGCTGAATGTCATATAAATGGTGGAAATAAATTTATTATAAATTTGAACGAGGATAGTAGGTCATCTGAAAATTAAGAAGAAGGACGAGGATTCAGAGGAAGAAGCGATGTGAGGTGAAGAAGTAAATTTTGTGATATCAACTGTATTATTTATTTCCGTTTTTGAGCTTTCGTAGTTCAGTGCTTGAGAAATATTCTCTTTCAGGATGTTATTATTTATTAATAATATATTTTTTTTCATTTTGACAAAAATAAGTTTCTGTTTTTATTATAGCAAAAACTTTACTATTAGAATTGATTTTTAGTTTATTTATTGAGAAAAATATTTGTTTGTTACTCACTTTAAGAATATATTTTTTTGTTATTACTTTGTTTTTGATGGTTATTTTTTTTAAATAATTTCTTTATTCTATACTAATATTCCATACCCATGCTTTTCTGGCAAGAAATGCTCATACCTCCTCGCGGTTCTTGCTGCGTAGTAACAATTTATATTAAGTGAACTTGAATACTGCAATTACTGTATAGGGTGTCCCATAAGTAATAGGGAACTTGCACATTTTTTTTTACTTCATAAAAAATGTTCTACAATACTAAAAAATAAGATGTGCAAAATATGACGCCTTAATTCCCAATAATAAATTTGTTATAAATTATTAAAGTTTCGCGCGCGAGCGAACCGTTTCAAACAGGTTCAAAAGCGCGGGAGTAGTCGTGACATCACACCATACAATTTACAAGCGACGACGGAGATCCCAGCACTCGACCGCTTGATTTCAGATAAATTTTAAGTGTATACTTAAAATGGAAACAAAAAACTCCTTATTTTAAATATTGCATTGTACCGTTGTGTAAGAATACTACAGTGAAAGTGCCAGATAAAATATTTATAATATTGCCAGAAGATAAGAATTAAAAGCGTGTAGAAGAAATGAAAAAGACATTTCACAGAGCAGTAGGTCTCTACATGTGTGTGAAGATCATTTTAATGTAAGTACATTATTAAATACTATATGTCTATCTACTAGTTTTTTGCAGGCGGGCAATAAAATATTCCGAATTCCGAATTATTGAATTTTAATTAGGGTAGGATTAAAGAATGTGTATACAATGTTAGAAAATAAGATTAGTAGATAGAATGTAATTTAGTGATACTAAGTAAAGGTAATTTCCTGGTGCGAAAGTAAACAGCTATTTATTATTATACTCTTCGCAAATACGATTACGAAGAGTATATTTCTAAACTCGTTAATATCGCTCGCAGAAAAAAATCATTTCGTTCGTCATCGAATTCTGAACAACTTTCAAAATGTCCGTCTGTTCATCTGTCTGTCCGTCTGTCCGTCCGTCACTTGTAAGCACGATACCTAAAGAGAGAAAAGTCCGATCGAATTGAAATTTGGGCTATAAGTTAGTGTTAGCTAGAGGAAGAAATCCATTGTTTTTGAAAAAAATCAAACTGTAAATAAAAAAGTTATAGGACATTTTATTTAAAAATATGAATCTACAGAGGGTTGCAATTTTCAATGTGCTACTAATATTGAAGTAATTTTCTATAGACACCAAAATGCTGTACTATCACAAATTTCGCCTACGCAGTCGGCATCATCGAGAGATGAAAAAAAATTGAAAATTAAATATGTGATCAATATATTAGGTATTGTAAGAATGAATCTTAGTTTATACTATAAAATATACTGCCACCCGTTTCGCCAATACAGTCGGCACCATCGGGAGAGAAAATTAAATATGTAGTCAATACATTAGGTATTGTAAGAATGAAGTTTATAAGGGAAACACAAGATTCTTTTCAAAAAACTGCGAAGAGTATCCTACAGAATGTGCAACAATTATATAAAAGTTCAATAACACTACTGTCTGCGAAGAGTAACATGTTTACCTCTAGTATATATAGTATATTGCAAATACCTTTCTCTTACCCTTTAATTTATTCTATTCAAATCTTACATTTATCTATTATGTGAACGATAACACGACACAATCACTTATTTCCCTTGCCCCAAAACATAGTACGAAAATACCTACGATAGGTAATTATACATTTGCGCAACATTTCCTTTGCAGCAAATGTCTTCTATAGAGACACTTTACGCGTGTGTACAAAAAAGACACGAAAAATATAGAAATGGCTGTTGTAAAGAATTACCCTAAATTCTTTCAAACATAAGACTAAGTCTGCTAAAAATGCTTAGTTGCGACTAAGCATTTTGTAGTTATTTCTTTTTATTCCGTGACCAAGTCATAACTATTTTATGTTTATAAATTATTACTAAAAGCTAAAAAAAATACATACTTCTCTGCCTTGACCCCGCGGACCTCTCCAAGGGAAAAACTTTCACTATTTTGTATAAAAGATGCCACCATAAACATATCCAATTTAGGCAAATTATCAGATTCGCCTTTTGAAAAACCTTGATCAGTCATTTTAAAATATCTGTACAACTACAATAAGCGGTACTATAAAACACAATTATATATTTATATCAGAACAGTCACTAACAAATCAAACACAGTCTAACAACACCATATTGTACATATGTTTATATAGAATGTCATTGTTAATTTGTTTGTATTATTATTTTTAAGTATTTTATGAATGAATTGATTTTTAGTTTTCTTTTTTCTGTATATATGTATATATTAATATAAATCTTACTCTGTACCCCATACAAGTCGTAAATAATCTACTTAATTGTGAATAAAGATTTTAAATTGGAATTGGAATTGGTAAACATCTGATTGTGTTGCTTCCCGGCGCGACGACTACCGAATATTGTATGGTGTGACGTCACAGTCAATAGTAGCTCGTTTCGGGCCAATTCAATTTTATCGCTGTTTAGATCCTTCATACTGATCGCGTGGAATTAGAAATCTTATTTTTTTTGTGAACTACACATTTTATTACAACGTTACGCTATGTTTTTTAGTATTATTTTTATTTTTAAAATTATAGGCAAGTTCCCTATTGTACACAGAGCAATGGCAGATTCCTTACGTAAAAATATTACGATTTAATCAAACTTACCTTAGTCCAAAAGTTGATAATAACATAAGACGTATAAACGACACGCAAACTACCGTAGGTGGCGCCCTCTACAAACAACAGCAAAACTATGAACAGATTTGAATCCCTTGCCTCAAAAAAACCCCCAATCACCAAATTTTGTTAAAATATTTAACTTTAAGATATTATTAAAAAAAAAACAAAAAGAAATTTAACTTTAACACCCTGTATCTCTGTTATTATCAACTTTTGGACTAAGGTAAGTTTGATTAAATCGTAAT
The DNA here is from genome assembly GCA_029963845.1 of Rhamnusium bicolor. NCBI lineage: Eukaryota > Metazoa > Arthropoda > Insecta > Coleoptera > Cerambycidae > Rhamnusium > Rhamnusium bicolor. The sequence continues at coordinate 62,600 of JANEYF010003387.1, read as the reverse complement.
ATTTTTACGTAAGGAATCTGCCATTGCTCTGTGTACAATTACTTATTGGACACCCTGTATGTGTAGTCAATATTTTAAAATCAATACTTTTATTTCAAGTTAATATTTTTTTCAACAATTGTTAAATTGTTGCTAGTTAAACTGAGCAAAAAAAACCTACACTGAAAAAGTAAACAAGCGAGCAATACAGATAAATCCGGCTCTGGGATCTCTAGCGTCTTACCCCGCATATCCCGTCACTAAAGTGATTTCTCCTACTATACCTATATAGGAGTCACATTACAATATATCCAGTTATGTCTGTCTGAGCCATTTGATAAATATTCTTTCTTTTCCTATTCCTTTTCTCTTAATAATTTTGTAATTTTACAAATAACAATTCTAAAATCTCATACATCAAGACTACTATTAATCTGAAGAAAGGTCTAAGATTTAGGATTTTAGATTATTATCCAGTCTTCTAATAAATTAAATTACGTGTTAACTAGCATTAATTTTAAAGGATAATCGCATTATTTTCGTAGGAAAATATACAATATTATAAATAAAAATAATAAATGACTTAAGCCTACCTACGTATGAACCTAAAATTTACTACAATGTGGACTAAAAAAGGACCACCTAGAAATAATAAATTGATACTTTTATGATGTTGTCTGCGACAGACGATAATTAATAAAATTTTATCTCGTGTCAGGTCGATGAAAATAATGTGTTATTGTATATTAAAATTACCGACTTCTATAGATACATACATATACATATATATTTTATTAACGATGATTTCTCAATTAAAAAAATGATTCTTTATAAATTGATTATATTACTGCAAGAGAAATCAATTGTAAACGAAATTCTATATAATGAAATTCTATATAATGAAATTGTACACCTCATCAGTTATCTAGACATAATCAAAATATAACAATTATTTTGTAGTAATTGGGAATAAATACATTTACTTTTATTTTTAACACGCTTTTATTATATCATTAGTATAGTGTGTAAGTGTGTAACAAAATGACAGTTTGATGACCTCATCGACTTTTTCTTTACTAGAACCATATACTTTTTTTATAAGTTTTCAACAGAGTCATCAATTCTCTCTTTAACCATGCCAATAAAATATTAAAGCTGACTCCCTAGAGAAAAAAAAATGGAGCGCAATATATACGTAAAAAAAAAACTACAATGATATGTTGATTCCTTTGACCGGTCTCTCGTTTCTTCCACACCTTTCTTTATATTTTTGATTGTCTAATATTCATTTAAAACAACCACCCTAAAACTATTTAAAATATTTTCGTAGGTAACTGAACGTTTTATTTTCAATCTTAATGATTACTGACTATTATCCGTAATTTTTAAATATGGTTATATTTACATAGATGCCAAATGTCGGCATCTACAGTAAATACTGCATCAACTACACCATATTCAGTTATGAGCAATTTACAAAACATTTCATGATTAGCTAGCTGGTTCTATCCAATGCCAAAACTTAAAAACACACACACAGTCACACATACACACACACAGCACAGTTAAAACAGTTGTGCTTTTAAGAATTTTTATCTACTATCTTAATAAATAAAATAGGATTCATGTTTTTAAATGAAGATAAAATTGTCTGATCTCTTCAGGTTTTCTATGCTCAAGTTATCCATAAAATCTCTTTAAATTTATGAGATTTTAAATAATAAACACAAATTTATATTTACTGTTTTAAAAAATTTAAAAATCAGCCGAAACGCTTACTTAATTTCTTAGTAACATAGTTATTAAGTACTCAAAATTTATAAATTTAACACAAAACTTTTAAATGAAATATTGTTTAAATGTTTTTAAAATCATTGTCTTGAAGACATTTATATGTACAGGGTGTCCCAACCAAAAGTAGGCACCCTGAATAACTTTGGAGATAAACATTTTTTGAAAAATTTGTGAAACACGTCGATCTTGTTTTCCAAGGGCGATATATTTTAATGTAATACTTGTATACCTATCATCCACCCCCCTCAAAAAATTCAAATGGCAAGGGCCGTCGAGTGATACATCTTTTGAAAGGTCTTTCAATTCCCTACATAACTGTGTATTTTTTTTTAACTTTTATCGATTCATTCTCAAGGAAAATAATTTTATTTTTGATGATTACACACAATCGAAATCGTTTAAAAAAATCTAAAATATACGGCAATGGGTATTAGAATTTATAAAAAAACTACATTTTTTAGTGCTCTCAAATCAACACGAGTTTTTTCGACAAAAAAACACTTTCCTTGTCCGTTTAGTTTTAGAATAATAAAAGACTCATAAGTATTTGATCCTCCTTAAACATTAATTTGTTCACAACCAATTTTAAATCGAGATATATTTTACCAGAGTGAGTTCTCAAAATGGTTTATACTCTTCAGGAGAGAATAGAAATTGTCAGCATTTATTTTAAAAACGATAATTGTGCTAGAGCTACGGAGCGCATATTCAATAGAAATCACCCAGATAGAAGGGGTGGTTCTCAGTATGTTTTACAATTATTGACAAAATTTATGAAAACAGATTCTGTAGGAAACAAGAAGCATAAACCTCAGCGACCGATTAGGAATGAAGCAGTCGTAGTGGCAGTTCTGGGTCAATTGCAGATGGATAATACTCAATCGATCAGGAAAGTAGCTAAGGCTTCCGGTGTATCACGAAGCAGTGTTCATTAAATTGTAAAGGCCCACAAATTTCATCCATATAAATTTAAATTGGTACACGAATTAAACGAAGATGATCCCGATCGTCGTCGGCTTGAATTATGTGAGATTTTTAGTGAACATTTAAACGGTAATGCCAATCTACTGTACAATACGTGTTTTTCTGATGAATCGACATTTCAGTTAAATGGAGAGGTAAACAGGCACAATTGTAGGTATTGGAGTGAAACCAATCCACATTTGTACATGGAAACTCATACCCAAAGGCCTCAGAAGTTAAATGTTTGGGCTGGCATCTTAGGGGATCACATTGTCGGGCCGTTTTTTATTCCTGACAATTTAAATAGCGAAAGGTACCTCGATCTGTTAGAAAATAACATTGACCCAATGATTACCCAAATCCACGAAGAAGACGATAATCTTTTAGAGGGCGAACTATTTTTTCAACAGGATGGGGCACCCCCACATTTTGCTGTAGCAGTCGGTCAATTTTTGGATAATCGGTTTCCTGAGCGATGGATTGGAAGAAGAGGCCCTGTGGAGTGGTCCGCTAGGTCACCCGATTTAACTCCCATGGATTTCTTTCTGTAGGGACATTTGAAATCGAAGGTATTTGCAACAAAACCCGCATCTCTGGAAGAGTTACGTGAAAGAATTGTCCGAGAATGCCGTTTATTGAGTCCAGATGTGTTCAGAAATGTTCGTACAGAATTTCAAGACTGATTATACTACTGTATGGAAGTCGGTGGGGGTCATTTTGAACAATACATACGATAATTTAAACTGCTTCTTTTATTTTTATTTCCCGAACCTAAAATAATGAAACAATTATTTCTCAGCAACGAATCGATAAAAGTTAAAAAAAAAATACACAGTTATGTAGAGAATTGAAAGACCTTTCAAAAGATGTATCACTCAACTCGCTTTGCCATTTGAATTTTTTTGAGGGGGTGGCCGTGTAGGGTAGAGGGATGATGATAGGTATACAAGTATTACATTAAAATATGTCCCCCTTGGATACAAGGTCGACGTGTTTCACAAATTTTTCAAAAAAATTTTATCTCCAAAGTTATTCAGGGTGCCTTCTTTTCGTTGGGATACCCTGTATATATTTTCCCGTTTAAACACTTATTAATATGTTTTATTTCATATTTTAGTGGTGTCATTTAATTTCATTTTCTTCTTTTCCAAGTGATCATTTCCATCATTGCCGGTTTTCTTTCTTTTGTGATTGATTCCGCTTATTTCTTTAGATTCTTCTTCGAATAAATTACACCTTATGTGCATTTCGACAAAGTTCATTAGCATTTCACTTATCATTAAAATAATAATTACAACATAAGTCAAAAAGTAAACAATTGTGTGTTTATTGAAATGTTCAGATATTTAGCGAAAATCACATTTTAAAGTTTCTGACTTTTCCCAGTTTTCCGGGTCACTATGAACCCTATAAAATGTGAAACGTATGCTAAGACCATAAAACAATTTTTTTAAAACAAACTATAAGAAAATTATTCGTAAAAAGTTTTAATAACTTTTCTATTAAATCTTTTACAAACATAATTAATTGAACTGTGATGTGCTGCGTCCTACAGGAAATTGCGAAAAACAGTATAAACATATCTATTATCAGATATTCAACATGGAAGCCATAAGTTTGTTTTGCTTAAAACTTGGAAGTTGATTCAAATTTGTTAAAGGACACTTTAGAGAGGGGATAATAAAAACTCATAATTCCTCTGTAACTATAAATTGTGGACGTAATAACACCCCTTGGCAAGAACTTTTGGGTTGATTGAGCTTGTTGTTTACGGTAGGAAATATTAAGTAGGCAACTTAATTTGAGTCAGGTCGTCCCTATTAGAATGTTCAGGCACTCTGTTTATTACAGTACTTGCTTGTTTATCTTATAATTAAAGCTGGCCGAGGTCACCTGGCCGACAGAGCCGTCATATAACTCATATGTTTACATCATATCATAATACTTGAATAAGTACAATAAATGGAAATAAATTTTAACAATAATGTTACATTTTATAAAAATTTGTATAAAACTCGCCCTTTTAAGCAGATTTATGAAGCAGTTTGGTTGTCGTCATCACAAAGTGGGGAAGATCTATAGTATAATAGCATCAGGTATGTTTCTACAGCTGTCTCCGTCAGCGATGTTTGCTTTGGTGAAAAAATATGTTTGTATTTTGAAAATGACCGTTCGACATCTACGGATGTAATACAGGCATAAGTAAAACAATCTGTGAACTCACTTAACGAAGTTGTAGATGCACCATCACAAATTTGTCTTAATTTGCTAAAATCAGGATCTTTCTGTAATACACTCTCGAATTTTTCACTAACGCGATTATTTTTTGCGTCATTTATAGCCTGTAGCTGTGTATTTACGTCGTCCACTATTTGCAGCGATTCCACTAACGACAACGAACTATTTTGCAATTTATCTATTGCGTCGTGTAGTCCTCTATAATTGTTATTAATAGTTTTTAAATCTGTTTCAAAGGAAACGTCTTGAAAGCTTGTCTGGCTTTCCCTAATAGCTGCAGCCTCGTCAGGGTTGAACTGTAGTATCACAGCTTTTATTTGTTGAAAATATTCAGCATAATAAAAAGCCGCTTTCAACCACGTTCCCCAACGTGTAAGAATCGGCTCTGGTGGTTCAGGGATACCAGAACACTGTCTGTGAAATGCTCGAAGCCGTTTAGAAGATATGAGAAATACTTTTTTTGTATTTGCTATTAATGCATCTACCTCTGGAAAACATTTTCGAATCTTTTCTGTCACAAGATGTAACGCATGCACTTTACACGTAACATGTAAAAACCTACAATTGTCTCTTTGAAGAGAATGGCCTACCACGCGCATTGTCGCGGCACCATCAGTCACAAACATCAATACTTAACTTGTTGAAAGTTCAAATTTTTTCGAATGTCTCCAACACCACACGCGTAATTATTTCGCCAGTACACGCAGTTAGTCTTTTACTAACTGGTAAAAGTGGAAATGTTGGTTTAAGAGGGTCCAGTACACGTACTATAATATTTAAAATAGAATTTTTTTTACAATCTGTCGTCTCGTCAATACATAACCAGAGCCGTGTATTTTTTAATCCACATTTAATCCTATTTACAATGTCTTCACGAACAGCTGGAATATATCTACGTAACGATGTACGACTTGGTAAGTTCACCTGGGGATTGTATTTATTCCAAAACGCCCGAAATGGTTGTTTATCCAGTATGTGTAGCGGAATATTACAGGCTATTAACATTAACAATAAATCAAACATAAACTGAGTTGTCAAAGGCATGCCATTTTTTTTATTTTGATGTTGCACGGTATTGATATGAAGATGACAGTCTGTTTTGTGCCAGCACATTAAGTCTTGATTGCAAACTTTACAAATTATTTTTCATCCGTCATAGAATAAATCCGGAAATTCATCGATAAATATATTCACTGTGTCCGCGTACGGTCGTTTTTTACCCTTTGACGCGTTTGACATTATGTATAATTTATAGATACAACCTCACGCATTAACCTTTCAAATAAGACTGCAGTGTAAATCACTTCTAAATCGGCACGTGTGACGCCAGCGCAAGACCGCGGCTGTGCTCCAGCCACCTCGGCCAGCTTTACTTATAATGGAATATGGTCCAGAAGTTGCCGAAACGGTTCAGAAAAAGTCTAATTCACACTTATTTGGTGTAATATGTGCAGATTTAGGGTATTATACATACAAGCACAGCATCGGTCATTATATTACACACCTGGAGATCTACAAGATTTCTTTTTATTTAATTACACAGTTCTGTTACCAGCCTTTCTACAACTTCACGTATAAATAAATATAAAATTAACTGTTATTATATTTTCGCCCTCGTTATCAGATATCAGAATGTGTGTGAAGAGTTTCAATAAAATCATGACCTTGTACGACAATTACCTTAAATTTTTTTTAAAAATCAAATCAAAGGTCTAAACTTTAAAATATCAATAATTGTTAAAATACCGATTTTAATTTGCAGACCATACAATTTCATATTGAATGTGGCGAAGAGGAGAAAGTTGATGCCATTTACTATATCAGTTCCCAAAAGAATTAAAAATATCTTGCACGCAACAGTAGCTAAAAGCCAATGACAAATCCATATCTTGATTGTAAGCTAATATACGAAATGACGCGACAATCAAGATAAGTGCTTGTCGGCGAATCCATCACAGATTGTTGTCAATCTAATTTAGAGCCTTAATAATAAACAAGACACCTTTCCAGCTTCCCGTATCCCATACATTATTAACCCACGAATTAACTCACACTTGGCTTTAACTCTTCAGCGCCTACCGAGTAACTTAAAATTGTACCCAACAACTTGGTTATGGCAAGGCAAAAGACCTAACTAAATTATTCAGAGCCCAGTTCCCTTTTAGGGAAGTCAACTTTAAGATTATGTCGTCCCCATCAACACACTAATTATCATAAACTGACGCATGTCAGAGTATAAATTCATTCGGTGTGGTATATAGTAACGGAAAATGTAGGTAACATAACTGAAAACAACGTAGTTCGTACAGAATCAGGATGTGCGACAACTTATTGGTTAGCGTGTAAAACTAATAACTGGACATATTATCTAAACTATAGAGAAATAATTTTAATTATAAAATGGTCTCAGTGGTTCACGCTTCTCTATAAATCGTAAGGCCCCAATTCGGACTTGAAAGGCGGTTAAAAAACCGTATATTGTTTTAGATGCATAATTTCTAGAATTTGTATGAAATTAAAACAATAGGTAATAGCGCATTTTCAACATCTTCTGCAATATCTCTCTCCATGCCATGTTCTCACTAATGATTTAATTTCTGATCCTTCCAAGACTTAGTGTTCTGCAGCTTCGTCTGAAGCAGTACATTTCCGTGGCTAGCAGTTTTCATCTATTGGCTTTGTCGTAAGTCCCAGATGTCCGCACTGTATATAGTGACGGTTTGGTTAGTGGTCTCGTAAATGCGTTTTTTCGTTAGTTTTCTTATATCTTTCTCCCATAGAATCGAGGTGAGACCTGCGAGAGTTTTCATTCCTTTGCTTACTCTTTCTTGGATCTCGTTATTACTTGTTCCCCACTTATTTAAAATAACTCCTAAGTATTTGCATTTTTCCAGTTTTTATGACTATTGTCCAAAGGTCACTACTTTCATCATTACCTACTAAGTATACACATTTATGTATTTAGGTTCATTGTAAGTCCGACTCGTTCGTATTCTTCTTTTAATTTTCTAATCAAGTAGCTCAGATCTTGTTTATCTTCCGAAATCAAAACTTGGTCATCTGCATACTAAAGGTTGTAAAGTGTTTCGTCTTCTACTTTCAGGCCCATGTTTTAACATTTGCGTACCCAAGCCTCATCCACGAGATAAACAACAGCCTTGTTTCAGTCCCTTAGTTTCGTCCTCAAGATAAACAACAGCCTTGTTCAGTCCCTTTGTAGTCCCAAGGGTTCTGTGAGCGTATTGCCGATGTTATGTCGATTTTTGCATTTCTACCCACAGTTGTGATACAGGAACCCTCGAAGTATATCTACCTTATCGCGGCGAGAAAGCTTGCGCACCTTAGTGATCCGTAGAGCTATGCCAACAGTAGCATAGCTACCAGCAGTGCTACCATGTCGGGGAGGTCAAATGACAGACTAAGAGAGATATATGTCCGGTTCTCCAAGGATAGTGGGTGAGTCATAAGGCTAGCAACGTCATACTCATAAAAAGATCGTAAACGCTAAAACACCCAGTAGAAATACGCCTCGGCTGACGGATGAAAACAACAGACTCGCAACGAAAATGGACTTTGACATTAGAAACATAGTATTAGAAACAGATAAGAAGAGATCCTTTTGAACTATACCTAACGTAAAAGAGACATGCCATAGCTATCCCTCTCGGCTACACAAAGGCTCAAAAAATATATTAAATCCTGGGAACCATGATAGAATTATAAAAATGGTGATCCACATGAGGGGAAGAATCATGACGATCCTTGGTATCTATGCTCCCAACGATGACGCGACTCTAATATAACCATTATCCTTATCACCTAAAAACAAGGCCTCAGTGCTATGGTATGACATCACAACTGCTAGTCTCAGCCGAAGCTGAAGTAATTTGCCGTGGGTTTTGTAAAAACGAATAATAAACAGCGCTTAATTATTTGTAGCATATAATAAGGGTATTCCTGTAAAAACAGGGTTGCCAGTCGTGAACTGAGCTCTTACATCGCACCCCATTAATTTTTTTCGCGTGTTAAACTATTGTAAAAATAAATGTAAGAATAGTTTTTAGATTTAAATGTCAAAGAAATATATTAGAAAATCGATACCATATAATAAAACACAATTTACCGAATTATTTCTTCAATAAAAAAACAGAAAAACTTATTTCTTATTTTTATTACTAGAGGACTTCCAGCCAAGTATATGAACAATTTGTCCTACGTTTCGTCCGAGTTTTCGGACTTTTTCAAGGTTAAAAGCTAAAAATAATTAAAAATAATGGTTTTACATAAGTCGTAAATTAGATTAGTGACAGAATGCATATCTCTAAAAGTGTTTTCTTACCTAATATAAATTTCCTATTTTAATTTCACTGTATGGGTGGGTTTTATTTTGTTTGTCATCATTTTTTTTTATTTGATGGGTATGTGATGTACGTACGTACGTAATTATTTTTAGCTTTTAACCTTGAAAAAGTCCGAAAACTCGGACGAAACGTAGGACAAATTGTTCATATACTTGGCTGGAAGTCCTCTAGTAATAAAAATAAGAAATAAGTTTTTCTGTTTTTTATTGAAGAAATAATTTCTACCTTAACAGCCAACAACTTGTGTAAAATATCATCTACAATTTACCGAGATAATTTACACACAGTTTATGAGGCAGTGAGTCAATAAGTAAGGGTTTTTAAACTAAGGTTAACAAACACGAATTACAGGTTATATTTAAAAAATACTGTTGATTAATAAATTTAACTTAAAGGCTTCTTGTGCATGTGGTATTTGAAGATTGCTTAATTAAATTTGTGAAATGTGACCTGACTAAAATATGGTTTGCAAAAGTTAGAACTGTTTTTTACAGTCAACAAAATAAAAACTGTTTTATTATATCATAATGATGAATTATTAGTTATCACCACGTAACGGCTTATACAATTTAATTTTTAGAAAATCTATACCTACGTGCACTTATTTTTATTTATATTTACCTACCAACATTTTACTACTACCAACATTTTACTACTACCAACATTTTACTACTACCAACATTTTACTACTAATAACATTTTACTACTACCAAAATATTGAATAGCAAGAACTTAGTGTATCGGTCTGTTTTGAATAATTTTATCTCTTAATGTATTCAATGATTGTTTTTTAATTATATCTAAATGATCAGTAATTTTATCACAACAGTTTTTTAGTAAAGTGTTTGTGGCGCAAGTTAATTTGATAATTTGTAATAAGTTTCGAATTTCGCACACAAAAATCCATTTTTACTGGGATTTTTTACTGAAGTAATTTAAAACAAAATGAGTGACAAAACTTCTCTCATAAAAATTCAAAAATTCTGCCTCATAGCCATGCAGTAATTTATTAAATATAATGTAAATAAATAAGACCATTTCTACTACTTTTCACGAGGAAATAGGTTAGGTTAGGTTAGGTTAGGTTTGTTGTGAGTGAGTCTCAGTAGACCCTCCATTGCGGCCATCAGCAGGCCTATTGTGGCTCACGCCTAATTATATTTCACCCAATAAGTTCAGTCTCTTAATGAAACTGATAACTTTATTGGGTGAAAACGTGTCCAGATCCTCTGGCAGCAGTTGCCCTTTGCCAAATATTAAGAATCGGATCCTCTCCACAGCGGGACAGGTGCATAAGATGTGGTCTGCCTTCTCATCATCCTCCAGGCATAGCCGGCACTCGCCGTTTTCCGCTAGGCCGAGTTTATGCAGATGATAGTTTAGTCGGCAGTGCCCGGTATATAGGCCTGTTAGAGTTTTCAGGTTTACCCTGTATGTTTAATTCTAAAAGTTTCTTAGCTCTTGATTTCAAAGGGTATTTTATAAACGCCTTCGAATGAACTAATCCTGGTAACTCTTGCCAATACTGGAGATTTTGCCTTTCAGCCCAGGTTGAGATAGCCATCTTGGCAGTACTTGAGGATATGCCAAGGTTCTGGTCCGATGAATCGTGATCCTGCTCCTTCTCTGGCTAAGGAGTCCGCTATTTCGTTACTTTCCATACCAGAGTGGCCGGGTATCCAGACCAGAGTCACTTTATTGTTCTTGCTCAAATGATTTAGAGCTTTCTGACAGTTCCATACCGTTTTGGAGTTACACTGGTAGGAGCCAAGAGCTTTTATAGCTGCTTGGCTATCTGAGAAAATTTTTATTGATCTGCGTGTAAGATGCATATATTCCAGCCTTCGTACACAGTTCAATGGCATGAACCTCAGCCTGAAAAACAGTTGCATGAGTACCTAGGCTCACGAGGAAATAACAAACCTCTTCGACATAAATTTATAATGAGACTATACTACATATAATGATTGGAAATTAAGACAACGGCATAAGATAATTGGTCCTAGAGTATGTTATTAAATATTGTGGTTTTATCCTTATCATGAATATTATACGTACCTACCTTTCGAATTCACTAATGTTTTTCGAATATTGAGAAATTCTGCGTAATTTTTATAGCTGATAGAATTTTGCGGGCATAAATATTCTTTTTCACTATCCTGAAGGGCTTGAACAAATTCAGCTTGTTTAGTTATACGACAAATGAATCTCACATATTTTAATGCATGTTGAAAGTGTAAATTCTATTCTTGGATTAGCAGAAATCAATTTTTACATAAACTTACATGATGTGGAAAAGAAAACATACACATTTTTGGCACATTCACATAATTTACAACCCGATACACTGCATTTATACGGCATGTGTACGAACTTCAACACTGATAATTTCATTTAAAAAACACTAGTTATAGCGTGAATCCTCTTGAAAAAAAAAACCAAATAATACGATAGAATGTACATAATCCATATATACCACGTACAAATAACTACACTCCTATATAGTCTAGTTCATAAATTAAAAACGGTGTTAATTATTGATAAAGGTCGTAAAAATATGGGCGATAGCAAATTGGATTAGGAATGACGTCTAGAAAAATGTATAAAAATTGTTTACCAGCACATAAAAAATTGCAAAAGTTATTAACAAATTAAGACAAAAAAAGGCATTTAGTTTTTCGCAAATAATTCAGAAACTATTAATAATTAAGAAATTAAAAAAAAAAGATTCTTAAAAGAGGACGAAATTTCCGATAAAAAAAGTTCTGACTCCCGGAACTGTACCTCCATTATTAATAATTTTAATTTAATGGTGAAAATAGTACTCCGCGCGGCGAGCGCGACGCTGCCGCAGACCTCAGAATCCGACCGTAGTAACAAAAAAATTTTTTTTAGCTACAAAATATTAATTAAAAAATTTCAAAAAATTATCGGATCATCTAGACATCCCAAGGAACAATATCCACTTAAAAAAAAATTTTTTTTTATACAATTTTCATGAAATTCGCTTATTGTTCACGTTTATGTTTATAATCAAATAATTGTTAAACTAAAGACGTGAAAATTTTAACCGATGCTGGATACATTGTGACAAGTATACTTTATGAAATAATCACATCAAGATATTTTTGATTGTTATAGTTCATTAGTTATTAATCTTTTACGTCAACAAAAAACTAATAAACGATAAAAAAAGGTGAATTTTTTTTCTATCAATATTTGTTATTATCACTGTTTTAGTATATCAAAACACTATTAGATTTTATAATTTTTAAATTTTTAGTGGTATTTGTTTAAAAAAATGTTATAAGCAAATGGATTAGTTGCATATTTTAGAAAAAATTTTTTTTGCCAAATTATTAGTGCATTGATATTATTATGACTTTTTTAAAAAAAATTTTCTTAAAAAATTTTTTTTATTGTTAATCATTTTTAACTTTTTCATTATTTAAATAATAGATTAACAAAAGATTTTTTTTTCTAAATTCACCATTTGCAAATTTCTACAAAGCAAAAAAAAATTTTTTGTTTCGCTTAAAATTTATTTGTTTATTTAATAAACAATTTGTAATAAACAATGGTCGAATGTATTAATATTTATTTTTTATAGAAAAAAAATACTAAAAACAACCATATATTTAACCAATACAAAAAAAAATATTTTCGATTTTTCATAGAATTTTCAATTTTTCCAGTTCTGGAATTCCTCCTTTAAAAAAAAAAAAGAAAACGTTTCGTATAAATAATGACTAATATATTGATTACACCATTATTATTCTTATAATTTATGAAAATATAATTTCATCCTTATATTATTTTGAATAATTTTTAAATAAACAAAGCATGTAGTTTAATTTAATTATTAATAGAATAAATAAGAATATAGTTACTGTATAACGGAATACGAGTTTGAAAAATATTAATAAAAATACGTTTATAGTTTAAACTATAAGAAATATGGATATGATCAAAAGCTTATTCGGTAGATATTTAATCACTGAACAAAATTGTCTTGAAGGTCAATTAGTATATCTGCAATATTTAATAAGCTATAAGTCATAAAAGATTCGAAAATGACAAAGAAACCTTAATTTTTTATAAACAAATGCGTATAATAACTGTTTAACAATAATTTAAAGATTAATTAATCCTTTATAAAAACGGCTTGAATATCCATTGTCGTATCTCTAATAGTTTAAAAGATATAGAGGTTAATAACTTAACAAAAGAAGGAGGCACTTTAATTTCTGTGAACAAAATTGAAAAATGTATAAAAAATCGAACAAAATTTTTTTTGTATTGGTTAAATATATGGTTGATTTTAGTATTTTATTTGTATAAAAAAAAATATTAATACATTCGACCGTTGTTTATTACAAATTGTTTATTAAATAAACAAATAAATTTTAAGCGAAAAAAAATTTTTTTTACTTTGTAGAAATCTGCAAATGATAAATTTAGAAAAAAAATCTTTTGTTAATCTATTATTTAAATAATGAAAAAAGTTAAAAAACGATTATTAACAATAAAAAAAATCCTTTTAGAAAATTATTTTTAAAAAAAATCAAATTCCACTAATAATTTGGCAAAAAAATAGATAATTTTTTGAAATTTTTTTAATTAATATTTTATAGCAAAAAAAATTTTTTTTTTGTTGCTACGGTCGGATTCTGAGGTCTGCGACAGCGGTCAGGCTCGCCGCGCGGAGCATTGTTTTCACCATTAAATTAAAATTATTAATAATGGAGGTACAGGTCCGGAATCCATTTTATCGGAAATTTCGTCCTCTTTAAGAATCTTTTATCTAAATTTCTTAATTATTAATAGTTTCTGAATTATTTGCGAAAAACTAAATGCCTCTTTTTTTATCTTAATTTGTTAATAACTTTTGCAATTTTTTATACATTTTTCTAGACGTCATTCCGAATCCAATTAGCTATCGCGCAATTTGTTTCGACCTTTATCACTAATTAACACAGTTTTTAACTTGTGAACTAGACTATAGTAAAAACATACAACTGCGTAGAAGATTCTCTCGAATGCTGGAGCCTAGCGGGTGTGACGTTTTTAGTTGGTGATGCCATTATTCACATAGATATATAGCGATAGTGGCTATTAGTATGTATGTATACACACACATGACAGTTATCCACAAATCGATTACGAATATCCCGTCGTGTCGAATCATATGTCATAATATCTAGTCTTTGTTATTAATAATGTTAGTTCAATAAAGTTTATTATAATTCTAAAACTGATCAGATCGCATTTCTCTCGCTGTAATGAATCAGCATCTAGATCAATAAAAATAGACACATTGGCTGCATTATAATAGCTTTATTTAATTTCTGAGTAACATATAACTCAGTTCTCAAGCCGTTTTCTTCATTTGCCATAAACTCGACGTTACCCCGTTTCCTGCCCATTTAGAAAATGGTTTACTTACGATACATATTAGTATGCGCCAAAACTATATAATAAATTCTGTTCATGTAGAGTGTGTAGTAGGCACATGGACTCGTATATCGAGGGTAGTGCGACCCACGCAACACCTTCAGTGTCTGCAAAAAAAGTCTTCGATGGCCGTCGATACGCGATAAGTTAATATCCCGCAAGCGTCAGCGTGAGTTGGTCCTGTGATAAGCGATATAGGAGTAGAGCAAGTGCCTCTCGTGGGACGCTGCGATGGATAATGGGACTTCACCTCACCTTGAGTGCTTATTAGGAACGGAACGAACGAAGACTTGCATGCCATATTGAGAAAAAATGGAGCCAACTGCTTCTGGGTATCAGCGATCTTTTTAATAGATAAATATTTAAACGTAAAAATAACGGAAGATTTCCGTATGTTATGTTAGTTGTGAAATACTTCTATGTTTTAAAAGAATGTCCGCCACATTAATAATAAAATTAATGTATGCAAGACAATACAAACATGTTCTTAAGCATTTCTAGTGAAATCTAGTTAATATTCTATTATCATTATAGATATGGCTGTGTATCACTTGTCTGTAGTGTTGCAAATATAAATTATATATTATTAATTTCACTTGCATGTTCGGCATGTAACTGTACTAACTAGGTTGGAAAGTGGATGTTATTGCATCTTTATGTTCTTAAAAATAATAAAACGAGTAGTTTGCTTTCATTTGGGTAAAACATCAACTAACCATAAAGACAATGCGTACGTTGCGAACGACCCTTGGTCAGATGAATTTACTTTATATGATAGATTTAAAGCTTTTAAGAACACTCTAATAAAACATATATAAGTACAAAAATAGAATAGAATAGAACAGAATATAAGAGAATAGAATAGAATTTTATTCTCAAACACATGTATATAAGTACACAATAATTATCACTGTTATACTTTATATGGTTATGGTCAAAACAATAATAATGTGGAAATACTCACATGAAAAAATGCTTCTCGTGAAGCAGTAGAGAAACTGTACAGAAACTAAACTTAACTTATTTAACTAAACTGTCATATTGCATATATTATCATTACAATGTGTTTGTAGATTTGTCAAACGTAAATTAAATTTTAAGATTCAAATTTTAAAATTACAAAGTAGTTTCAAAAAGTTCCATGACAGTGTAAAATGCGTTAGGTGACAGAACAGTTTTTATTTCACGTTTGAATATGTTTAGATATATAATTGTTTGAATATGCTGTGGTGAATGATTAAAGATCTGTACCCACATGTACAGAGGACCCCTTCGGCTAACATTATAATTATAAAATGGAGGTTAGGTTTGTTGTGAGTGGGTCTCAGTAGACCCTCCACTGCGACCATCAGCAGGCCTATTGTGGCTCACACCTAATTATATTTCACCCAATAAGCTCAATCTCTTAATGAAACTGATAACTTTATTGGGTGAGAATGTGTCCAGATCCTCTGGCAGCAGTTGCCCTTTGCCAAATATTGAGAATCGGATCCTCTCCACAGTGGGACAGGTGCATAAGATGTGGTCTGCCTTCTCATCATCCTCCAGGCATAGACGGCACTCGGCGTTTTCCGCTAGGCAGATGACAGTTTAGTCGGCAGTGCCCGGTATATAGGCCTGTTAGAGTTTTCAGGTTTATCCTGTTTAACTCTAAAAGTTTCTTAGCTCTCGATTTCAAAGGGTATTTTATAAACGCCTTCGAATGAACTAATCCTGGTAACTCTTGCCAATACTGGAGAGTTTGCCTTTCTGCCCAGGTTGAGATAGCCATCTTGGCAGTACTTGAGGATATGCCAAGTATTGGTTCTGGTCCGATGAATCGTGATCCCGCTCCTTCTCTGGCTAAGGAATCCGCTATTTCGTTACCTTCCATACCAGAGTGGCCGGGTATCCAGACCAGAGTCACTTTGTTGTTCTTGCTCAAATGATTTAGAGCTTTCTGACAGTTCCATACCGTTTTGGAGTTACACCGGTAGGAGCCAAGAGCTTTTATAGCTGCTTGGCTATCTGAGAAAATTTTTATTGATCTGCGTGTAAGATGCATATATTCCAGCCTTCGTACACACAGTTCAATGGCATGAACCTCAGCCTGAAAAAAACAGTTGCATGAGTACCTAGGTTTGAGACTATCCTCACCTTTGGTCTGTAGCTGTGTACTCCGGCTCCTGTTCCCTCGGGACTTTTGGAGCCGTCTGTAAACCAACAACTGTCTGCCTTCAGTAGGTCGGTTTTATTCCGATCCCACTCATCTCTTTCTGGAGAAAGGATGTTGAAGGTCAGCTCGTAGTTGGTCATAGTAGGCATAGTATCCGAGGGCATTCCTAGGATGCTGTGATTCTCTATGTCATCCAACAACCTGTTCCGCTCCATGATACTAGTCTGCGGCATATTAATGACCGCTAGTTGCAGTCTGTAGGTTGCCCACCTGGCCTCTCTCTCCAATGGAGGTAGATACATATGTATCTTTATTTCATGTATTGTGTATCTGAATTTGTGATGGCGTTATTAAATTACATTTTCTCTTAAATATTGCGAAGGATAGGCGATATATGTACCGGTTAGTTATAGTGAAGATTTGTAATAATTTAAAGGAATTGCGACATGCGTCGTATTTACCTAGGCCGCATAGGGTACGTATGGCATACCTTTGAATTAAAAATGTACTATTTACATTTGTTGAATTTCCCCAAAACTCAATCCCATATTGCAAGATTGAATAGAAGTACGCATAGTATATAGCTGCATCCAAACCGATACAATTTTTTATAATCCCTATGGCAAAAACTGCACTAGACACTTTATTATTGATTA